>OX276393.1:29657930-30863065 GCA_946251805.1 Cybosia mesomella
TTTAAGACGGTGTCCACCTGTGGGGCTACCGCGCAAGTGTTGTCGAAATCAAAAACAGCCGTCAAAATGAAGTTGACGGCCATTTTGTACCGCCCAATTTTCCATCCTGACGCGTTGCTTTGATAATCGATGCTGACAGCGTAAGAACGAATGAAACGCTGTTTTTGACAGTTTAAATACATTAAATAGCTACCGCCTAAAAAAATTCAAAGCGACAGCCATTGCGACGTGCCGCTTTTGAAGTGTCATTTCATTGCGGCACCTATTGAGTTGTCGTTTTGAATATTTTCTTTGAAAATAATTTTGGTCTTTTCAATTTTAGTTTGCGTTTTTAATTATTCTGCTTTCTAGCGACTAATTAAAACACTCTTTAATCTTCATCTTACCTACTTAACCGTTTTTGCTGTGTTGTTTGTTGTTTTCTTTGTGTTTCAGAAGGAAGGCGCTGATACCATGGCGTGGGTGGCACTCATGCTGGCTGCGGAGGAACAGCGGCTGAAGAAGATTAACATCACACGCAGAAGGATGGAACGCGCACTGGCCCAGCCATTGTTGCTTCCCGACGCCGATTTCATCGGACGGTTTCGCTTATCAAAAGCGAATTTTGTGCAGCTATGCGAAGATGTTATACCGCTCTTGCCCACAAATCACAGGACCAGCGGGATTAAACCCGAAGTTAAGGTACGTGGACAATGGTCGCAAATTGTGATATATTCAATGTTTCTTCCTGGCAAATGGGGCCAATGATTGACCTCATACATATAAGTAATTTATGTTTACAGATACTGGCTGCATTGCATTTCTATGCCACTGGTAGTTACCAAAGTAGTGTGGGGGAGAATGACATTCTTCACCTGAGCCAGCAATCAACATCCGATTGCTTGCGAGATGTAACAGACGCTCTCAACACTCCTGCCATTTTGAGTAAATATATAAAATTTCCAAGATCCCAGACGGAACGAGTCTCTGTAGCAATGAGGTAACTAATTTTGATTCTATTGCATCAATGGGTAGGTATTTATTCAATAAATAGATATTGAAGTGCCTAATATTAAGCTACTTTCAGATTTAATGAGAAATTTGCATTCCCCGGTGTCATCGGCTGTATTGATGGGACTCATGTGGCTATAATAAAACCAAGTGATCATGAAGAGACATTCTACAACAGAAAGGGTTACTTTTCTCTTAATGTTCTTGTGGTGAGATATACCTTTTTTATTTTGCATTATTGTCCAATGTGGGAGAGACTTATGTCCAGCAGTGGACTCAATCTATTCTTTGTTTACAATATTGCTGTTGATAGTCTTAGAGTGTTTCAATTGTTCCTTTGTCTCTTTTTAATCATGTTAATTTACAACCTACTTTTATGACAGTGTCACTGATAGAAAATGCACAGCTTAAAACACTGTATCTAGAAACATGTGAAATAAATATTCCTTAGGTAACCTACACTTGGTGCACTAACAAAGGATTTTGATTTATTCCCACATTGGAAGTAAGAAAAAGTGTTAAAATATTTTCAGATTTGTGATGCGGATCTCAAGATCTTGTATGTTGATGCCTCTTTTGGAGGTGCAAGCCATGACTCGCATGTGTGGAACATGTGCCCGGTGAAGACAGTAATGCAAGAACTCCATGATGAAGGGCAAAATTTCTGGCTTTTAGGTAAGCTGAATAAAATTATGGCTAAATTTATAAACCTCATGTTAGTTTGATCGAAGAGTTATTTATTTAAATTTACTTGCATAAGATTTGTAATTTGCAACTCTACTGGAAGATGAAATAGATTCTTAGTCATTCCATAACTATATGTATAATAAAGATAATGACAACAATTCAATTAAATTCCAGGTGACTCGGGCTATGCCCAGCGACCCTGGATGATGACTCCTATTCTCAATAGTGAGTTGAATTCGCCGGAAGCACATTATACATCGGTCCACGTGCGCACACGGAATGTCGTCGAGCGCACTTTCGGTGTGCTCAAGTCCCGGTTCCGCTGCCTCTTGGCGCACAGAACCCTACACTACAAGCCACGAAAGGCAGCACAGATTGTGAATGCATGTGTTGTGCTTCACAATTTTATAAATGACCCAAACTTTGAGGTCGACAGTGAGGCAATAGGTCGTGATTATGAACACCAGCCTCCACGTGCGTCAGTTCACCCTCATGGAGGCGAAGGCTTGATGGACAGGCAACACATAGTGGAAAGGTTGTGGCGAAACCGAAACTAATTTATAGCGACATGACTTTGAATGGTGAGTATCAGGCATATATATATATATTAAATGACATTGTGTGTCGTTGTTCTGTTTTACAAGGTCTCTCGCTTAGGGTTTACGAACTGATGGCGTAGGTTCTTTGACATTCAAAAGTGCTTGTAACAGCCTACCTACTAGCTTCCGCCCGTGACTTCGTCCGCGTGTATATAGAAAAAATCCATAGGGAACCTTTGCCCGGGATAAAAAGTGTTTTAATCCAGGGTTACTTATAAACTTTCCAAACTTGCCAAATTTCATCTAAATCCGTTCAGTAGTTTTTGCGTGATTGAGTAACAAACAAACTGACTTTCGAATTTGTAATTAAGTAAGGATAGTAGGATTCATTCATAGCTCCATAATAGTAGTTATAGCAAGAATTTAATAGAAAATTATATTTATTTACAGCATGATGACTCTCAAGAATGAAAACACCAATAGAATTAAGTTGAAATACTTAAGTTTAATTTTTTTATTTAAGTGGATTAGTATGGTCCTTGAAATGTAAATAATTATACTGAAATACTTATTAACTTTGTTTTTTAGGTGGACTAGTATAGTCCTTGAAATGTTATTTAAGTGGACTAGTATATAGTCCTTGAAATGTTATTTAAGTGGACTAGTATGGTCCTTGAAATGTAAATAATTATACTGAAATATTTAGGTACAATTATATGTACTAGCCTAGTCCTTGAAATGTTATTTAAGTGGCTAGTCCTATGGTTCTTGAAATGTAAATAATTATCCTGAAATACTTGTCATTTAAGTAGGTAGACTGTTATGGTCCTTGAAATGTTATATTATCCTGAAATACTTAAGTTTTATTATGTTATTTAAGTGGACTCGTATGGCCCTTGAACTGTAAATAATTATTATAGATGAAAGATATCCGGTAAATTGTAAAATTATGTAGGTAATACTTGTTTACTTATTTTAAAGCAATTGTTGTAATTAGTAACGATATGTTTATTATGTAAATGTCGTTACCTATGAAACGCTGGCAAGTTTATTGCGCCTGTTCTTCTTGTCAGTTAAAAAGTCTTGAATGGGCGGTAGGAAAATGTTGACGATTATTCATTACGTCTAAGTGAATAAATAGATTTTTATTTTATTTATTTTTTATTTTATAAATCGTTTGAGTAGTAAATAGTACTAATAATTACATTAGTGAGGCGCTACAAGTAGTCAGTTTACCACCATAATAGACTGTAGCAGTTGACAATGGTTTTATAATAGTAGATTGTTGCATCGAGCGCAAAGAGAGGAAATACAATTCGCGTGCCACCAATATAACACTCTTGCATTAATAACTCACTTTAGCAAGGTGCGTAATCTACTTCCTCTGAAATGTTGTTTCCTCGCATTTCGTAAGAAAATTTTTATACTAGCCTTTTACTGCATGGAAGCTACTTGCATTGCCTCGAATGATTAAAGCCTTCCGCCTGCGGCACGGGCTTAAAACCATCCTCGACAATGCAAATTGCTAGCTTTCCGTTCTCGGCTGTAATGTACTAATTCTATCAACTACCGATCTACCTACCGTGATAAAATATTATATACTCAAAATAAAAACTCAAGTTGTTTAATTCATCTTCTCAAACATTTAATTTAAAACGTTTCGTATTTTATATTAAACTTAATTGGAGACCGTAAACCTGTGGTAAATTAATATCTAAATAAAAATAGTGCATTAATGAAAATCTGTGCAACAATGAGATTTCATTTAATTAACATTAAATTTCTTTTGTTTTGGTTTGATTCCAATGTGATAGTAAAAAACCACCCGGAGGCGCAGGTTCGAATCCCGCCTAAAAGCTACTTATAGGGCTCGTGGTTTTTTACTATCACATTTTTCCTATAGATTGTTAATGCATAATAGTACATTATTGCAAATGCCTTGAAATAGGCAATTGCAGGTCGAGTATGAGTCTGCTCGGCTTTCACTAATACGAGACAGGCAATTGCCATTTCCGCCGAGGCATATATAGCCGGATATAATGAAAACTTATGTCTAATACATACATAACAATAGTTTTATTAAATACAGGCATTTCAGTCTTAAAGAAGAACATACAAAGTGGAACATACAAGTTTACAAAAATAAAATGCAACAGGCGGCCTAATTGAAGCGTCGGTAGCTTAGTGGTTAAGGAGTCGACCTTACGATCGAGAGGTCCCGGGTTCGAATCCTGGCCATTACACTACCGACGTGAACCCACTCCTAACACAAGCAATTTAGCTTAGCTGGAGGGGTTAGGGGGAATATTAGTAATTTCGGTTACTAATATTCTTTAAAAAAAAAAAAATTGCTTTTATTTTTAATCGACGTCAAAAAATGGAGGAGGCTTTCAGTTTGTCGGAATCTTTGTAATTTTATGTATGTTACCATATCATTATGTTATTCAATTACTGATGATGATGACAGATGCTCTTGTGCGATACGTTTACTTTAATATGGTTGCTAGGCGATTTAGTGTCTGTCCACTACACCGTACCATGCCATGACCGTGCTAGGCAAAAAATATTCTTTGTATTGAAAAGTATGACACTATTTCCACTTAACCGTTCAGTAAAAAAAAGTCAATCATTTTTGAATTTCTATCTGTGGCGAAAAAGCCCTAAGATGACTAATGACGTCACACGCAAGTTTAGGTTTAGACGGACAGGTACTGAAAAAAGTACAGTGTAAACGACTTATGTCAGCTTGCTGGTCACTGGCGGCGAGATTTAGACGGCTGAATAGTCATTGTCTAAATGGTCCAAGGTGTGCTGTGCGGTAGACACTGACGCCGTAATTTAGGCGTCTTAAAATAGTCTCCGCCTAAACGAAATCATGGTACGGTGTAGTGGAAAATGAGAATGTCCAATACGCTTCTCGAGGTGAAGGAGGATATCACGACCATTATAACAGCTCATCCATAATGGTCTTGATATCGTCCTTCACCTCTTGAAGCGTATTGGACATTCTTTCTATTAATAAATTTGTCCGCCGCATCTCGGCCAGCATGCCCGAGATGCCCGCCTCCTGCAGCTCGAGCCGGCGCTGGTCCATGGCGAGGCGACTCTGCTCTGCCTCCCATGCCCAGCGCGGCTGAGGAATTTCCGTGGGGTCTGGAAAAATAAAAACAGGGTAGTGAAAACAACCGTCCCAAACAGACGACATGGTATTAAATTAATGTTTAATAAAAATTAATTAAATAGTGGGTTATTATATGTATTTTACAAAAGCATTGAAAAATAATCGCTACGGGCGGGACTTAAACCCGCGACCTCGACTACGAGCTAGTTGTATGACATACTATACTACACTATGTAGTGTCGTAGTCGCAGCGTGTGTGGTGGTGCTGACGAGTAGGTTAATGCCGACTAATGACTCGGATGAAATGTCGAACATCTCTGTAGTTTAGAGAATGATACTAATGATTAGTGGATAGATAGATAAGAAGTTTATTCGACTAATACACACACATGATAAAAATAAGAAAGTAAAAAAAAAACCAAACAAACAATTAACTACAAATATACTTATTATAGGTTATGTAAGTGTGTGCAGCAGCAAGAAGGGTCAAGGCTATTAATTTGCCAGTCGGCAAAGCTTCATCGCTCGTATGTATTTTATATGAAGCATCGCACACTATGCCGGGGCTCAGCGGGCCGCATAATCCTCCGCGGATTTTGATTGCGTGCGATGCGGCCGACACAATGTGCAAGCGGATTTTTCTCTTAGGACAAATTGGATGTTTCACGTACACCCGCTGTGCCCCGGCATCATGTGCGCGAACCATTCCACCACTTGTCATGAGTTCCTAATAAAGATATTAGTTTCAACTTACTGGCTGCCGCCGAGGCTATACGTCTCCGCTTCGAAGCGGCTGGCGAGTCGCCCGCAGATGGAGTTCCTACAACATACATTTTTCATAACATAGATTTAATCCGGTTAAGTGCATGTCGGGCCACGCAGTGTAGGGCTTCATAGTTTTGTTTTTTTTACACAACTACCTAACAACTTCATGCAAGTATTTTTCAATGGAATTTATACGAAACATTCCTTTTTATTTCTGTTGATTGACTATTACCCGTCAATTTGACTTCACCTCGCCTGATGGTAAGCTGAAGGTAAAGTCTCAGGAAAGAGGGTCACCGTTACATACACGTACCATGTTAACAATGGTGGCACTCAGCTTGACGGCCTCATCAGAAGAGGATTGTGGTCGCAGCACCGTGTGACACCCGCTGGTCCCACTAGTGCTGCGACCACAATTCCCCTGCCCGGCTATGCACTTGCTGACCCCTTTTTTTTTTTTTTTTTTTTTTTTTTTTATCGTTCGGAAATCCCTTCGGATACCCCCCCGCCGGACAGCGGGGGCGGTTATGTCGGGCTTGCACCGACTAAAACCGCACGCCGTCTCGGGTCTTCAGACGCCGGGGTGTAAGGTTACCCATAGAGCATATCCCTCGCACCCCGGCTGACCCTGGGCCATCTCACCACTAACAGCATCGCTCATCCTGTCTCCTCTGAAAGCAGAGGAGTACGGAGAGCGATGTGTTCCCGCCACGTTGGGTATTGGCCGACGATCAATGCCAACCCTATGAAGGGGTGAAGGGGAAGCCATTGACCGCCGCCCAGGGTGTACCGGCCGCTCCGATTCCGTTCCCCCCGGACTGCAGCGGGATCGGAACTTGCTGACCCCTGAACGCAATCAAACCAAAATTAGATTACTATGGAGGGTTTTTCGCAATCATGCACGGTCGTCCGAAAATCCCTTCGGATACCCCCCCGCCGGTCAGCGGGGGCGGTTATGTCGGGCTTGAACCGACTAAAACCGCACGCCGTCTCGGGTCTACAGACGCCGGGGTGTAAGGTTGCCGTTGGCTTGATGCGAGTGCGCAGCAGATGGAGGACCTAAAACATAAACACAAATATTTACTAGATAAAATCCGGCTACGTGCCTGTCGGGCCACGGACAGTGTAGACGTAGTAATATTATAGTATTCTTTGGTGTAGGGCTCCGTAGTTTTGATGTTTTACACAACTACCTAACGTCAAGTTCAATGGAATTTATACGAAACATGCCTTTTTACTTCTCGAAGTACATAGCCACCGCGCATTTTTTAACATATCCAAAAACATCCATTTAGCCAGCTAAATGGATGTTTTTGGATATGTTGTTGGTGTCAATTGTCCCCGCCCCTGCCAGCAGGGGCGGGGACAATTGACTCTTAACTAACAAAAATTAGCACTTTAAGCTTAATACTCACCCACTATTTTTGAATAAACCTATTCAACGACACTCTAAACTAAACCAAGGGATAGACGAGAAAAAGACTTGCCTTCTACTGGAGGAGCACGGCTTGTGCTAGGCTGGGAGGCTGGGGATGGCGGCCTTGGGGCTGGCGGCATCAGTGGCGCGGAAGGGGGCACCTCTATTTCCATGCCAAGCGAGGGTGGACTTGCCAGTGCAGGGAGTTCGAATTCCACTTCCTATAAACGAACAGAATAATGAATAGCGGCAGATTGAGTAATAGTTGAAGGTGTCGCAATACAAGTATATAATATTTTTTTAAAGTAACATGTAAGTAAGTAAGTACCAATATAAAAAGTAGCCCAGTGTTAGGTGGAATAGGAGGGCAGAACCCACACGTCGGCAGTCGCCCCCATATTTTTGCAATGTTATTATTTTCATACAAACCAAAATGCTTGAATGTAAATTATCTAATAATTGAATATAATGAAGTTACAAATATTTCCCTTGTAAGGTGTTTTTAATAGAAGCTATAGAAGCATTTTGCAAAGTTAAGGGGGATGGTGTAGAGAGCGGTCCCCATACAAACGGCGATAACGTTTCCCACCCTCTACACTTTAACATACAGGAATGAATTTTCGGTATGTTGGTATGTTGTTGAAATGCATAAGAACTAGGGCTGTACGTTTTGATTTTTTAAATATTTATCATAGAAATATTTTCACTTTAGTGGTTTCATACAAAACAAAAAAGTGCAAATAGTTCTTATGCATTTCAACAATATAACTTACCAATGAATTTTCGGTAAGGTTTAGAGGGTAGGAAAAGTTATCGCCGTTTGTATGGAGACCGCTGTCTACACACTCCTCTTAATGCAAATCCTAAGGAACACGGTGTATAAGAAATATCTGCTGAAATTTACACCTAAGTGCCATAATGTGTGTGTGTGAATGAAGTCATGCTGTTGAAAAGGGATTGATTATTGTTAGCAAAAAAATACTTAAGTGCATTATTTGAGCATGTGAGTTAAAATATGAAGTCACTACCATAACATAACACCAATATAGTGTAAAGCCTCATTTTCACGGTGAACAATTTTTTTGTTAATAAAAAGCATTGTGTGTAAAGCAAAGTGTTGGTTAAGACATTAGACTGTTCACAAACTTTTTTTAAACAATTCAGACTGGTTATTGTTCTTCATCATTACTTTATGAATGTTTACCATGAATACAACGCTTAAAAAATAAGCAAATGAAAAAAAACATACATTGAATGGAATTCGCACTTCCTCATCTCCCAACACTGCCAGTCTCCCGAAGATGGCGGAAATCCTCTCTTCCATGGGAGTTAACTCCACAGTGGAAGGAGGACCTCCGCCTGGCCCTCGCTTGTGCACTTCTAGGTCCCCTACCTTCTTCTTGACGCGATATTTAACATCGCGCCAATACTAAACATGCAATTAAGCAACAAGAAATGATTAGTGCAAACATAACTATTAAATGCATGAAACCTTCGATCAACAATAGTACTAGATGAAGGCTCACAAACGAAATCAAAACTTTCTATGGCACCTTTAAACGGAGAAAAAAGGTTAACAATGTTACTATCTATCTTAAGTCATAAATGACAGGAACTACTTATTAATATGCGCGCAGTGCGCGGATATCGCTCGGTCATGTTTGTCACCCAATTATGTATCTAGACCTAGGTATTATTATTGATCGAAGATGAAAGCAGAATGATTAAGTATTAGAAGAAAGAAACACACAAGACAAAACTTATTAATGGAAGCACACAAGACCAAAATAACCGAAATGCATAGTGGAAATAAACAAAACCAAAATAGCTCTGACCCAAGCTATGGTATTGCGTAAAGTCAATCGTATTCTTTTGATAGTAAATATTGTATCATATTTAATGTCATTCCATACCAATTGCAGCCGATTGAATACAATATGAACTGTCAAATGAATACGATTACCTTACGCAATAGCACCCAAGATTACAACTCTTAAATCATCACACACTTACGTCACGCCACTGACTGCCGCTCTTTTCGGCCCCCATCAACGCATTGAGCGTGGCCACCAACACCTCCCACTGCTGCCTAACAGCGGCCTTGGCCTGAGGCGTGTCTATCGACTGGCCCCTAGCCAAGTCCTGGTGCTCCTCCATGTAGCTCACCTCCTGAAGCGAAAAATTAGCTTAGCGCAGATGGAGCTCCTGCTCCATCTGCGCTAAGCTAATTTTTCGCTTTGCTGGCATCTACAAAAGACATTAATTTTTCTTCAGAAAAACAAACAATGTAAGTATCCTTACCTCTTATTATAGCTTTACAATTATACAACTGTATTTGTTGACTGACAACAAATAGTAGTTTATATTTTCTACAACTAATGCTTCAATAGTTATTCAAGTATTGTTATAAATAAATTTTAAATTTCCTTTTTTATTACTCAAGTCATTGATAACAGAACTTGTCAAATAAGTTTCAAGAAGCTCGGTAAAAGTATTATGGAAGTTAGTAAATTGTAAGCAAACATGCAGCATTTGTATGTTTTCCCGGGAGTTTGTTAATTTAAATGCAGTAATAATAATGTACAAGGATAAAATGCAGTACTAATACCTATATTACTAATTTAAATTGAATGAATATGTCTATTTGCATTGGTCTGGGCGTTTCTATGTATAATATGTATGTATTTACAAAAAAAAAAGTATATAAGTATGTTTATCCGCATTCTGGAACCCATAACACAAGCTAGTTTAACTATGCTTACTTTGGGTCTAGAAAGCGCTGTGTAGAATGTCGTAGAATATATAATCGTAGAATATTAGAATAATGATTTTGAGTGATTTGTTGAGTACAATTTTTTATATAGATGCCTGTGTTTTTAACATTGAATTGTTTAATGAGAGCTTTACTTAAATAAAGTACAGTACTGCAAAATTAATACTGTTAAAATTAATAGTAAATTGACTTATTATGTACATACTGAGTAAAAAATAAAACATTTAAGATTTCAGCAATTGTAGAGAATGTAGAAAAACCTTTAACCGCGTTTTTCTCGAAACCGCCATTTTGCAAATACTGCACTTACAATTACGAGGGCAGAATACATGTGCCACTTGCTTCTTACATAAGTTTTAAACGAAATTTCCACGTGCTAAAGTTTGATTTATCATTTAAGCACGGCAACAATGAGACCGCAGTCCCCACAGTGGAAATAGAACGCCCTTGCGACATTTTCTTTAATTTATGGCGTCACACAATTTTAATCCAAGTGGCTCGCAACCCAAATGTGCATTATTACCATATTTGTTGATAACCACGCTCTGCTACCGTATAAAACGGGTTATTTTGGTAATATTCTTATAGCAAAACAATGTTTACTTACTTTCTCAAGAATCACCAACACAATTAGAAAATACAAATTACAAGTGTCTTCTTCTTTTAGTTAATGGCTTCTGCAGAATCACCGCACTTTCGCCAATGTCAAGTAAAATATAGTAAATGTTTATAAAATTATATTAATCTAAGTATTTCAAATTACGTCGTACGGTTTCAATTACGGCGCAATGCGCAATCGAATAACAACATTGACAAATTGACAATCATAGAGTAACATATTTGTTGAAATTTTACGTTCCGTTACCGACACACGCATTTAATAAAAATTAAATAAAATACTTGAAATACCACGATATTAAGTGACTTCTTCGTGAAATCAACTAAACTAAGGAAAAATTGTCCTTCGGGGACCTTTTAACAAACAAAATTGTAAAAATATTTCAACAACGTTTTTGTGTGTGTTTGTGTTTTTGTGCATAAAACGGACCGGTAACCGACGGCGTTTTTCCATTCGTTCTCGTTCTCGACGATTCGCAAACCAATGCAATATTACTTGCGCGGTACGGATTATTCAACAGTGTCGCGATCGGTATCGAAATCAACCATCAAAATCGAGTTCAAGTCAACGACATTTGCGCGGTAGGCCCACTGCTCAGGCGGCGACCACAGATAAGAAATAAAAATATCCTTGCCGCAAAACCCCGAACCTTTTTGGTGTTACAACATGGTCGCCGTCTGAGTAGCTGTAGGTCCACCGTTATTTTAGACTTTTATATATATTTTTTATGTGTAATATTGTTGTGTGGACTTGTGTATTGTTGTTATCTCTTGTTTTTTTCTTATTAAGGTGTTTCCTTAATCCTAATATGTGCATGTGTTTTATCCGCAATAAAAATCAATTTTTCTTTCTTTCTTTTCTTTCTTTCTTTCTTTCTTTCTATAATATTCGAATCCACGAAGTTCACACGAAATAACAGGCAGCAGTTCATGAAAACGTTATTAAAAATAACACAAAACATGATAATGATATAGAATGCTCATACTTATTTGAAGTCACGTTGTCATCCACATGATTTTCGAATGAATGCCGACTCGCCCACTCCCCTTTAGATAAAATTTGCTCCACAAATAGGGGACAATATGTGCCTATTTCGGGATTTCGTTGAATGATTTTAGAATATAATTGTAAAGAGTGAATAATTTTAATCGTGTCTAGTACCGTCCATAATTAGTTTGAATAGAGCGGATTCCATCAATTATTTTGAGTGAAACGTGAACGCCTAGTTTAGTTTGATTGCACTAGGGTGTGTATAGGGCCCCAGCAAGATCTTGGGGCCTAAGCCGACCTCACCTGCAAGCCGGTACATGTGCTGAAGTGCTGATTGATGGACGAGGCTCTGGCGCAAGCTTTTCTTTCGGGGTTGGGGATCCAGACGGCAGTCGCTGCCGAAAAAGAATAAAGTAAACCTAAGTTTTTATGATTTAGTGCTATCGAATTGAGTTCCTTACTCATCAATCACATATGACATTAGTCCCGGTTGTATTCAAAGCTTGCCCTTTCAGCTTACTATCTATTTGACTAAAATCTATTTGAAAACAAAATCAACTATGACTGGTTCTAAATGGTTAAATAACCTCACTAAAGTGAAGGTAGGTTTTGTTTTGACAGATCATACTGGATACTAAAATATTTTTTACAGTTTTTCTTACTAATCGAAACGAAATCACGCGTTTTGAAAGCGTGGCGTTATTGAATCGGGCCCCTGAGCATGTTAATTTTGTGTCCTAGTGGTAGTGCTGTATTCTGAAAACTTAGGAGGGTAAAGAACGAAGATACCATAGCTCAAAACGCCGCATGCACAGGCATGCAGGAGTTCAATTCCATGAAAACACAGGTTTTCATGGAATTGAACTCTATCAGGTTCTCTGATCCCCATTAGGAAATGCAAGTCAGGCCCTGGTTGAGCTCAGTGGCAAGTTACCGTCTGTTTTCCTCAATATTTCGATAATAAAGCGGTTATTTAGCTATGTCATTTGTCAATTCCTAACGAAATGAAATGAAATTCCTATGGAAAAATGAATCAAAGGACAATAAATCTCGAAAAGACGTTGACTGTTCTCAAATTGTCAAGCAGTCTAATGAGGTGATTGGATGAGGTGTATTTGGACTGTAAAACTTACCTACAGAAGCAATAAGATTGAATAACATTGGGAATTTTCTGGTTTTCGCCCAAAATGTGAACAAAAATTGAGATTGATGCCTAAAATAATCTTTTTTTTATTTTAATAAACTGTTCCTTTTAAGTTTTGTTCTAATTTATTTTTAATTTCATTTTCTATATCATGGGCAACGTCGTAAATATGCTACATTGTTTAGAGAATGTACATTATTCAATGTCTTGCAATGCAACCTAGCATATTTGCAACATATGATATTTAAATTAATATGTAATGCAGATTTTTTTGATTGTTTTTTCGGACATGACTTAATTAGATGTAAAACTAAAAAGAAATACAATTTTTACCAAAAAAGGGGTAAAACCTTTTGTTGTTTAGTCTCGGTGTCTGTCTGTAACCAAATCTTTTATGGGAGCCCCCTTAAATATTTATTTTACGTTAATGGAATTATTTATTTTTAAAGTGAATAAACAACTAAATATTCTGTGTACTATTTGAAGCGTCTAACTGTTGTCGTTTTTAATACATACATAACATAAACTCACGCTTATATCCCCGAAGGGGTAGGCAGAGGTGCTAGCCACCCACATTTCGCCAGTTTATGTTTAGGTCCCAATGTACTAGGTGGTGAGCCTATTGCCATTAACCGGGCACTTATAAACCTGCGATAAATACACACATAACTTCGAAAAGCATCGAAAAGTCATTGGTGTGTGCCATGGTAAAACCTGGGATCGAACCCGAGACCTCGTCTCATCAGTCCATTACCCATACCACTAGGCTACCGTGGTCTAGGTTTTTAATATATTTTTTTTAAATTTTAAATTTTAATAATTATTTTTTAATATCGAGCAAAAAACGGAAAAAAGTCACGTTTGTTGTATTGGGATCACTTAAATATTTATTTTATTCTGTTTTAGTATTTTTGTTATAGTAATAGAAATACAAATAGAAAATACACACAATAGAAATATATTATCTATGAAAATTTTAACTGTCTATCTATCACGTTTCATGCGATACAGCCTGGTGATAAACAGACAAACGGACAAAGGTGTCTTAGTAATAGGGTTCCATTTTACCCTTTTTCTGGAGTCTCGATGATCACGATTGTAACTTTGTGACCAACATGAATAAAAATATTTGACTTGACTTTCTATTAAATTACATTAAATTTATTAAACAAGGTACTTACTGTGGGGTAGTGACTCTGATGTCGGCGATTAACCCCTAGACCGAGCTATTTGTTAAAGTTGACTTATCAATTATTTATCATTATCATATATAAGATCGCATATTTGAGCTATTTGAGCGATGTTATCTGTGCGTAAAAAAAACTCATAAAATATAATGTATCAAAAGAAAGAGTGTGTGCCCGGCTTGCTTCGGTTTTGATAAGCGTTTTCTTTATCGCACATCGGACTGACAGTTTGGTACCTAAAAAAATATATATATATAGAGTAGTTAAAACTGTTTGTATTTATACAATACTATCTGTGCCAGCGACTTCGGCACTTACTTAAACTTATTTTCTTTCTTTCTTTATGGTTTTATTTTGCGCGGAACCCTAATTATGTATGCTAGGATTATCGATAATGGAGGCTATTGCAGCAAAGTCAGCCTGTCTAATGGCGCATCGTACCATCTCCTCGCCTTTTGTATATCATTGTAATTGCGTCCGCGCCTTATTCATGCCATGCCACCCCTGTTCCACCCCGTTCCTCGCTTGTCTATTGCCCTCAACGTACGCCGTTTCTGTATAATTCACGCCTTACTCAATCTTCTTCTCGTGTGGTGCCAAATCATAAGCCAGGTACTGTACCTACCTAGTTATAATGTGACGTCAATATTCCACGAGTTAATTAATCCTGTTTTATCAGGTTCCCGTGAACTATAATCCTGGCATCAATTTGTATTTTTAAATTGACGTTAACTCCATAAACGTTTTAGTGGTATTCGAACATTTTTATGGAGAAAATTTGACCACAATATCTCTTTCTACGCTATTACAGTTCACCTGTTCTCTCTAAGGCGTGAATTATACCGAAAAGGCATGGTGCAGACGTGGTCGTTGGATTGCCTGTTCAGCGTCGCAAGCAGGCGCGATTAGGGCGCCGGACAAACAGAACAGACGCACGCCCTCGCGTGCTCCGCTGACTCGTCTTGACGATAGCATTACCGTGCCCCCAGATTATTTTTGGCAACATGTAGCCACACAGCAAACTTGTCATTTTGTTTTATCTTGACACGGTGTGTTTTACCTACAATCAAATCTCTCAAAACAAAATTTCGCGAAGCTATCGACTTTAGAAGATCAGAGGAAACATTACGAAACATTCTGAATTATTACCTATATTATGGGTAAAATTCATAGCCTGGCAATAAAAATAGCTATCGCTATTCCTCTCTCGTATACGCTAATGGCCATTCTATAGTTCATGAAATCTGTCTACGTTTACTGTCAGTCCTTTGTACGAAAGAGAGAACGCTCTACAAACCCGAAGTAAGTCAATCTTGTCCGGACTCTGTCTCTTCTTCGACGTGCCAACCAAAGCTCCGCCGGGACCTGGGGGCCTAGACAAAGTCACATTCCATTTGCTATAACGCCGGTGGAAAAGTCCAAAACGTATGGGACTGACATTATTTGTCGGCATGTCACGTGATCCATCAGAAATAATAATCGTGATTCCCGTTATAATAAAATATTGACAGTGACAACTGACAAGATAGTGGGAATTTGTGACTTGGAAACGTAAGATCCTAGACAAAAGGTAGAGTTTGCCGAACCAACGAATCGCTTTAACGAATGACGAATGGAGGTGACTTTGTCTGCCAATCGAAATTCGTTCACGTTAGAGCGGTGGCGAGTGTAGCAGCAGAATCGCTCCGGAGCGAATGCCGTTTGTCTAGGCCCTCTGTATTTCCTTCACCGCAACCTTGACACAAAAAGAAAGTTTGTTGAACGTACCTACTTATTAAAACAATGATATAAAGTGACAGGGTTTTTGCACGGTTTTCATTTTATGTGTTATCTCATGTCGCTTCGGGTGGTTGGTACGAAAGTTTCGCAACCACCCGTACTCGTTCGTGGGACGCAACGTGACCAAATAGTCGACTGCGCACGTGTCCACTCATGCTGTGTACGCCGAGCACCTCTACGTACTGGTTTTATTATTAACTGCGTGGTGTTTAAATATTACACATCGGTTCCATTTTTAAAATTGATTCTTTTTATAGGTATTTTAGTTTTCATGAAATTGTAACTGTATAATTTGAAGGATAAATGAAATTTATCTACTTTGTTGTCTATGCTAGTGGCATTAAGCAGTGACTCTATCTTTATTATTCGAAATTAGTAGCGCACTGGTCTCACCTCAAAGCAATATTTCCAAAAAAATTATAAAACCTATATAGTCCTGATACGATACGACGAACTGACGAACGCAAAAAAATTATATGCAAGTCGTTTGGAACTTACCTATGAACCTACATAGGTATATACCTACGTACATTTCGGCAATTCGTTTTTATCTTATAATATAATATAAAATAATTTTTATTAAAAAAATTCTACGACTTCAATAACCAAAAAGTCACAGAAAACTGTAAAATAACTGAATGGCAGATTTAATCAAAATACAAAAACACGTGAGACTTTTCTGTTGAAGTCGGTGCCAAGCCCGAAACACAAAGTACAAAGCATCATAAGTGCAATAGATAGGCAATAGGCCGCCTTAGAATGACCCGTGTATATGTTACAGGCATTTGATATGTCTGGTCACTATCAATAATGAGCTGTTACTGCTCTTTTGATGAGGGCATCATATGGACAAACTGCTTGATTAATCACTTTTTCCGGTCAGTGTGAATAATGACTACCCCACCCCATGGTGGGCAATGTGATAAAACAGATGATCTGGAGTGGAGTGTATTTGTTTATTTTATGTAATTAAACTAACATAATTATTACGTACTGTTTGTTCCGGGAAATCTCCGAAATGGCTGGCTCGATTTTAACGGGACTTTTACCTACTTCAGATAGCTGATGTTGTAAGGCGTAACTAAGGCTACGTAGATTTTTGAAAAAGTATTAGGAAAAGGAAAAAAATTAAAACCCTAATCAAAAACCGCGCGAACGAAGTCGTGGGCTAAGCTAGTTATAAATAAAGTATTATCATGTAAACATGTTATGTCATTCGTTTGTAATCTAGAAAAGTAATGTTTGTGTCGTCAGACATATTTCTATCATTATCTAGGTGTGTAACCGCCTACCACGTTACCCAAATCACGTATGTATGTACTCGTAGGTACAGACGTAGACGTACACTTGCGTAAGTCCTCACAATTCACGCTCACTCGAGATGCTATTTTTAAGAACGAGTGCTTTTTAAAGTGTTCATTAAATAAATGAATGCTCTGATAACGATTTTCCAGTAAAAAGAATTATATTCAATTTCAACTAAATTGGGTCTTCTAACGTTTTTCTCAATTAAATTTAAATAATTAAGTAAGAGCTCATTTCACCCAGGAAATTAAAATCAATGAAAAATAAACTACGTTATCGCGTTTTACTCAATAAATTTCATTTATATAAAGGACAGATGCTGTGCATTGCATTCTTTAAACCACTCTTTTCCCCTCTAAGATCTAAGGGACCCAAACCAACAAGTAGCATCAATAAAGCTATGACAAAAAATTTACCTAGTGTAAGGACTAATCAATTGACGAATTTCTAAAAGATAAAAATTTCGCTTGATGTTATTATTGTACCAAATTAAGTGTCTATTCATACTCTGTGGTTGGACATAGCGGACTTATAAAATGTAACACACTACTGGACCCATAAACAATCCTATTATCCACAAATAAATGACTGATTGATTGATTTAATCTTAACATTAGAGCCAACTTATTGCACTAAGATTGCGATTTAAAATTATACTTGAATTAAGTAATTACTGAAATTAGGCTATTGACTAACATAATTGACTACTTACATTAAATTACTAATACTAGGATTACCCTTTTTTAGGGATTTTCTTTAGAAAAGCCCTATTGCTATTGAGTTGTCGTCGTCGACGTCGTCGTTGCCAATTTTCTGTCACGGTTTTGGGTATGAAGGAGATGAGCTATCGAGTTGCTGTTTTCGGTAATAAATTCGTGCTGGGGTGAACCATTGCAAGATAAAGAAAAAATCGCAAAATCGAAAATCCCTTGTATTCGGCTGAGCTCGTCTCAGGAATTCAACTTGTTTTTTCTTCGTGCGGAAATCCCTTCGGATCCCCCCCCCCCGCCGGCCGGCCAGCGGGGGCAGTTATGTCGGGCTTGAAGCAACTAAAACCGCACACCGTCTCGGGTCTAAAGACGCCGGGGTGTTACTAGGATTACCCTATAGGTCTATGCGGCCCCACCAAAATCCTCTGGGCATATGAGTCATAATCATCCGCGCGTGCTCGGATTCTGATTACAAGTAATCCTATCTTATGGGGACCCTTGTTATAAGAATTACCCGTGATGACGCAGTTTTTTATTTATTCCTCATTCGATAAAGTCACGTTTTGCACCCACGCACGGCCGGTGGCGAATGGTTCAAGTCCAATCACAGAAAATAATATAAATAAATAAATAAATTATAGAAATAATGATTTCTGTGGGTCCAATAGATCATTTGCTCTATAAATAATATGAAATAACCCAATTATTTCAGGCTAGATTACACCAGCGAAAAGAATTTAACTTTGATTGATTTCACTAACCTTTGCTTAATTGCCGTGCGGAAATCCCTTCGGATACCCCCGTCCGGCCAACGGTGATGGTTATGTCAGGCTTGAACCGACTAAAACCGCACGCCGTCTCGGGTCTACAGACGCCGGGGTGTAAGGTTGCCCATAGAGCATATCCCTTGCACCCCGACTGACCCTTTTTTTTTTTTTTTTTTATCGTGCGGAAATCCCTTCGGATACCCCCCCGCGTGCCAGCGGGGGCGGTTATGTCGGGCTTGAACCGACTAAAACCGCACATCGGGACATCTCCGGTTTCGAGATGGCCCCCTCGGGTTTGGGAACCACGGTATCCCCGTCTTGCCTCGGTTTGGGGGAGGGACGCTAGTCGCCCCACCACCGTCCCGGCGATGTCCAACCGTAACTACTCCCATACCAAATTCATTAAGTAAAATGTAGTAGGTAACTGGTAACGTAGTTTTTCACACATCGATCACGGTTCCTATCATTGGTGAAATCCGCTCTTAGAGATCATTAAATGCGAGGAGTCGCACGACGTGTGGCGGTGTGGCCGAATCATTAAATTGAAAGACATATTTACGTTGACTTTTAGTTATATTACAAAATCTGGGATCTATGGGACCCCACCAAAGTCTTAGGAGCCCAAACTAACATTACCTGCTCGTCGGTATACCACTGCTGATTAATGTATGAGACTTTGGCGCATGCTTTCGGAGTCAGACGGCAGTTTCTCCCGTAATAAAAATCAAGACAACGAATAGGAGAGTGTACCCCGGACTCCATAGTGCAAGCTTTTTGATTCGATTTGTGGCCTAGCCGATGACAATATGGCTGCACAAAAATGTGTGACCGTGCACATTGCCTACACTCGATGATCGTGTATTCGTGCCTCGTGCCGAAAAATGTGAGTAGGTACGTATAGTAGATAAAATTCGACGGCGTAGCGGCACGTGTAGCGTTTCAATGTCAAGGTTTTTTTTTCCTAAATGTCTGTAATGTATGTACCTACCTAATGTAGTGCGTGTATAAATATAATGGTGAAGCTGTTGCCCGCAGCTTCAACCGCGTGGAATTCTAATTCCGTTCCCGCAACCCATGGGATCCTATTCCACCACCACAATTACACAATTCCACCATACATCATTTTGTCATAATATCTCAAAGGGTTTAGGCATCTTTTTCGTTGAAAGCTCCCAGACGATTTTTTTCCGACACCTCCAAATATCATTATATTTTAGCCAATGTATACAAAAACTTGACAAATTATACAAATACTAAAACCTTCCTCGAGAACCACTACTGTATCCATTGATGAAAACAGCATGAAAATCCAAGGTGCAATCGTTTTCGAGTTTATCGTGAACAGACACAGACAATAGACGTGGCGTAGGATTTTGTTTTATAATATGTTAGTGATAGTGATTAGGTATTTGTCGCAGGCATTCGTAAAAACAGGGTTTTAGATCAAATTCCTGTTTTGGGTATTGCAAAAAATCGAGGTAATATGTGGTACCTACTAAAGATGCGATTTAAATGTAACGATAACCTTTAAGGTGTATGTGGCTTCACCAAGAACTTCGGGGTCCAAGCCAACACCTGCAAGCCAGTATGCATGAACGTTCTCCCAGGGTACAGGGTATGGTTATAAACTTCGCTATATACCGGGTGTTAGGGAAGTGCTCCTGAAAACCAAGACAGGTACTATCGATTTAAAAAAAACAGGAGGGATATTTTTTTTCGATGGCTTTATTATTTTTTTAACTCATGATTTTACAACATTTTATTAGGATAGTTCACGCTCCATTGTGTTAGTACAGCTAAATGAAACGATAATTTAATTAAGAATACAGCACTTTACAAAACATTGATACGCCCGGCGGCGCCCTAACATTAATGTTCGCATCAACAACAGCTGTCCCACTGATCGTCGTTCGTTGTTGCGCTAAGACTTACTTACCTAAAACCTATCTAACGTCGCGGGTTTATTAATAGGGGTGATAGAAGCAACTCAATAGAGCACAATCAATATAAACTATTATTTTTGATCATAACTTTATTATAACAATGCAGATCTTTACGAAATTTTGCAGTTCGGTAGAACTCGGACATGGTCAACATCTGGACTATAAATTATCATAATCACGATATAGATTAAAAAAGTTGATTACAATGATAACTAATATACATAATTTCGAAACTCCACAATTTCCTACGGATAAAAGATAAGTACATTAGAGACTCATAAACCTATCATAATATCATCATTTTTTATTAGACATTGTTATAGTGTCTTACCTTTTTTTTTTTCGTGCGGAAATCCCTTCGGACACCCTCCGCCGGCCAGCGGGGGCGGTTATGTCGGGCTTGAACCGACAAAAACCGCAAGCCGTCTCGGGTTTTAATACGCTGGGGTGTAAGGTTGCCCATTGAGCATATCCCTCGCACCCCGACTAACCCTGGGCCATCTCCGGTTTCGAGATGGCCCCCTCGGGTTTGGGAACCACGGTGTCCCCGTCTTGCGCCGGTTTGGGGGAGGGGCGCCAGCCGCCCCACCGTCCCGGCCTGCTTCTGCTGGGGTGACATTAGTGTCTTACCTTACCTTATAATGTGTTACCTCTATGTATTTCGAGCTATTTCTCAATGTTATCCTTAGTTGGGCTAGAGGATCGGTCAGACTAAACCCATCACTGTGTAATAATAGAGAGAGGTGAACCTGTCAGTCCTCTCGCTGTCTGCCCATAGTGTCCTCTTGTAATTTGCCGTCCTCAAGCTAAAAGTCCCGTCCCGCCGAGGCCGCACCATGCGCGACGCGAAGCGCAGGCGACTCAGACGCCGGAGGTCGATCAACGACCTCCGTCCTCCATCAGCGCAGGCCTGGGGATGACAGGTGAGGCCGCCTGTCACTCCAGCAGAACCAGGCCGGGGTGGCAGCGCGGACGGCAGCGCTTTCCGATTCAGGTCGGGGCTACCGTGGTTCCCACACCCAAGGGGGCCATCTTAAAAGCTGTAGATGGCCCTGTGTCAGCTGGTGTGCGAAAGAATTGCTTATTGGGCCACCTTATACCCTACGATATGAGACCCGTGACAGCGTGCGGTTTTCCTCGGTTCGAGTAACCACCTCCGCTGACCGCTGTGGAAAACTGTCGGGATTTCCGCATAAAAAAGTCTTCACCATGTTTTCTAGATTCGTTCATCCATTTTTTCTATTACAACTATATTTTTTCACATCGTCGGTCATTAGCATTGCGAAATTTGGTTTTCTGTGTAAAAGATTTTCTTTATAAATCAAAGAAAACTTTATATGATTATTATATACTAGCATCGCCACTCGGTTTCACCCGCGTAAGGCTTGATCCCGTGGGAATATAGGGATAAAAAGTAGCCTATATTACTAAGGTATAATGTAGCATTCTTATGGTGAAAGAATTTTTGAAATCGCTCCCGTACTTTTTGAGCCAATTCGTTACAAACATACTTACATACAAATCTTTCCTCTTTATAATATTTATTATAATTATATACATATATATATGATGCTTTTCGTTTTTCAGTATACTGACCAACGCCTATAGGTAGGTACCCTTAACTGATGAACCTTGATAAATGCTGATACACACGTTTCATTATGTTTTTAGGTAAGAGTTTTTCACTTATCAAAAGTTGAATTTCTCGAAATCCTTTCTTAGCGTTTGCCTAGACCATAGGTTTACAGCTGTACTAATTTCGTAGTTATAGCTTCAGTAGTTTAACCCTACGTTGACTAATATCACATCAGTCATTTCACCAGAAAAAGGTTTTCTTCTCCTCGTAATAAATATACATATATATTAGGTCTCTGAATTTGGTGAGATGACTTGGTATCGACAAAATATGTATTTGAAACAAAACAAAAAATATCGGGTAAAATAAAAAAATAAAATAAAATAAAATAATGAATAATGATAATAATGTTTTTCATTTTTAATGAAAATAAAAAACACCACCAGCGACCAGTGTCACGTGACGCGACGAGCCCGTGATGCACGTGGTAGGCGTGCAGTCCTCGCAGTATTCTCCAAGCGGATGTGTGGGAAATACCTAAATCGCGACCAGTGTCACGTGTGCTCGTCGCGTCACGTGACGCTGGTCGCTGCTGGTGCTTTTTTTTTTCATTTTTAGATTTTTAATTTTAATATATTTTTTTCATTTATTTTTTTTATTGTACCCGATATTTTTTTTGTTTCAAATAAGTACATATTTTGTCGATACCAAGTCATCTCACCAAATTCAGAGACCTAATTTTATGACACCTTATATAATGGAAAACAGCTTTGAAAAAACTTAGTACATGTTGGGATCAAGACTGCAGGAGTATCGGTTATCGTTTTTTGGTCAAATCTCCAGTTCTACTTAACCAATTGCAATCGAACATACGGCAGTTTTAAGTCTGACCAAGACCTTTCTAATAGAAAAAACTGCAACAAAATCTATTCAGTAGTTTTTGCGTCCATCGCGAACAAATACGAACAAATAGATAAACAGACAAGAATTCGAAAAAAAAATTGTGTTCAGATTCGTTCATTATACGTGACCTAAGTTTTTTTTTTAACATCGCAAATATGGCTGTATATTGGCGATGTTAAAGGGTCACGTAAAATGAACGAATCTGAACTAATTCAATTAAATTTTTAAGCATTTTGTATGCTTACTTTTTTCTGAAGATTTAGATCGGAAAAGAATATCTGGGACTGGTCGCGTGTTCAAGTCCCGTTCTAGATGTTCTCTTTTTCCGATCTAAATCTTGTGAATCTGAACTAACTTACAAAAAGCAACTAATTTAAAACTTTATAATAGTATAGAAGATAGATAGGTTAGATCATTCCCTGCTATTGCATAGAATTCATAGCGCTGTGAGTCCGATTGTGGTTCGTGCCAGACAAATGTAAATTTTCAATTATATTACACAAATAGAAGATAAACTTTAAAAATATAATCAATGTTTATCATAGAGTTCATAAATAATTATATCTTTTTAGGACACGGTAAAACAATAATGACCGCAACACTGCGGTTTGTTTTAATCTAAAGTATTTTCTAATTCGCGCTATTTTGTCACGTCCATCGCTTCACGTGCTGCTGCTAGCTGCTACGCGTATCATAAACAAAGGTGAATGAACTTTCTTTTCAGTTCAGCACGTTTCTAACGTGACAAATGCATTCCTTGACCGGCCTCTCCATGTCAAGGTATTTCATAATAAAGAAGGAAGTGATATCAATTACGTGTTAATTATGTAAGGAAAATCAGTCGTGCTTTGGTTATTATACCAAATAGTGCATTATTATTTTTGTCTGTCTATCTATCTTTCTGTCTGTTTGAATTAGATAATCTGTGCAACGACTGGGCCGATTTTAACGGGATGTTTACTGGCAGGTAGCTACATTATAAGTCGACTAATATAAGCTACTTTTATTTTAGAAAAAAGTATTAGGGTTCCGCGCAACAGAACCTTACATATCCAAATGCGTCTGCTTGGATCGTGGTCACAGCTAGTACATAATAAATAATTAATAAAAAACTTAATTAATAGCTACCTTCAAATAAAAAAATTAAGCAATTTGTATGCTTACTTTTCCTATAGATTTAGATCGGGAAAAGAGAACATCTAGGACGGGACTTGTCTAGGTGGCTCCGCTGGTCAGAGCGTTCCCCCTGTAAGGGACTGGTCGCGGTTAAGGTTTGGGCTAATTTGTTTGGTCTTTACAAACTCTCTAGTTTGTAAAGACCAAACAAATTAGCCCAAACCTTGATAGGTGTATCTGGTTTAACTTAGAAGTTCCTATGGCCACCTTCCTACTCCATCATCAGACTAGATCCCTGGTACCATATTAATGCAATTTCATCCAAACTAAACGTGCATGCAAAATTTTATCTCAATCGGTTGATAACTACCTCAAAATTCAGTTGTAAGAAACTCACTCGCTCCAACCACAGTATTAGCAGTAGGTTATCTTCATAGAAATGGGTCGCTGCCGTTTTAGATGTGGGAGCGCGCGCCAGGCGCCGTGTAGGCACGCGCTGCCACGCACACATTAGCATAATATAAGGTAAAATAGGCCGGTCGCAGTTTGGGCCATACCTTGAGTGAGATCGTGCGCGTTCATGTAGCGTAGGTAGGTACTGCACAGCTGCTCGCATTCGCCTTCTCCCACTGGATTTAATTTGATTAGCGCAGTTTATTTTTATTAATTTTTTTATCGTGGGTGCGTAATGCGTATATTTAGTATTTACATTAGGAAATTGCATAAATTTATACTTACGTAGTATGGTCATAATTTCATTTTTTTTTTCTTTTTACAGGGTTTCACGCTCATACCTTTTTGTTCTATTTTTTTTATTTCATTACCATATTTTATTAGTCAAGTCCTTTCATTCAATATCCATATTGAGGGAGTTGTGAAAAAATGGATATGTGCCGTTTTGTGGCGGATATTGTTCTACTGTTCAAGCCCTTTCATTTGGACCCCATATACCCATATTGAGGAAGTTGTGAGAAAAAAGGTTTTTTTAAGGAAGGAAGGCCATTTTGTAGGGGCGGCCATCTTGGATTTGAAATTTGTCATAGTGTATAGTATTCTACTAGTCAAGCCTTTTTATTTGATACCCATATTTAGAGAGTTGTGAAAAAAAGAAGGTAATTGGCCATTTTGTGGTGGCGGCCATCTTGGATTTGAAATTCGTTTTATTGTATAGTATTCTACTAGTCAAGCCCTTTCATTTGATACCCACATTGAGGGAGTTGTGAAAAATAAATGTAATCTGCCATCCGACTAATTTACCTTTCAAATAAAAAAACAAAATCAAAATCGGTTCATCTGTTCAAGAGCTATGCTGCCATAGACAGACACACACACAGACAGACAGACACGTCAAACTTATAACACCCCGTCGTTTTGGCGTCGGGGCTCAAAAAATCTAGTGCTGCTCATAATACTTATTTGCGTATAAATATTTAACGAAAAATAAACGTGACAACCCTAAGCGCCAACGCAGATTAGGTAATTAACTCGCTGAGGGCTTTAGATAACCTACTGTTCTCTTATTATACTATGCTCTAACGGTCTCTGCCACAAGCGGAAGGTAGGACTAGGACTGAGGGCTAAGGACCTGGAAAAGGAAGTTGGGACAGAGTTTAGAGTCTGTCCCAGCTGCCTTGTAAGAGGTGGCGGATCGAATCAGATGCTATGGCGCACATTGGGAGAGCAACGTGTGGGTACTGCAATAACCTAAAATTGATTGATTGACAAACAATATAAACTGTTACATGCATCACAAAATGAAAAACTATTTGAATAATAATGACAGTTCCTAATTGAACAAACTCCCCTAATATAGTTCTAGGATAGTTCCAAGTTATGCCATTTCAACCAATTATTAATATATCATCAAATCTAATAATAATGATCGACGTTACACACGTGTCATTAATTAAACATTCACATTCAGTTTGTTCAGTATTCGAAAATCTATTGCGCGATAACTCACGCGACCTCAATCAATTCTCATCTTTGCAATAATGCAACCTATTTTCTGACAAATAAGATTTCATTTTCACTATCGTATGAGCAGCACATTAGTCTCTGTTCTTACGTACAGGCACGTGACTTGCTAGTTCGCGAGTTATAACATGACGTATAATAGTTAGGTAGTTCAATTATATTTAGACTCTAAAGGTTATTATTTAGGTTACATGTTAATTTCTAGTTGTTCGGTTTCACATTAAATTTCATCAACATCTTAGCGTTGTTCCCCGATTGCATCTGAAGCTTTCACCTCGGAGCTCGAAGTGCGCTCACTTCTCCTGTAAGCCAACCTTTTGTTATGGCTCATAATACGGCTTTTATGTGAGCTACTGCGGTTTGACCTACCAAACCCGAAAGGCAAGCCTGTACCACACCCTTTTCAGTCAATCAGTGGGGGTGTATTGCTTGCAAGGTTGACGTGGCCCAAAAGGTCGGCACCGACCTTAGACTAAGTTCAAGGTTAGTCTAGCCGCTCGATACAGTCAGATTTAGCTTCTAAAAATGTTGGTAAATGATGCTTTATCTAGAGCCAATCTCCAAAAATATAGGAATTAACAATAGATCTGGCAACACTACCCCTGCGCTTCTCACAAAACGTTATTCTTATTTTGCGCGGGAAATTGTTTTTGGCCTTTTGGCGCCCCTTGCACCTGGTGCTCCCTTTAACAATTAAAGCCAGGGCACGAAGTACACCTCTGGCTTCTGTTTGTTAAAGGGAGAAGTGACATAAACTTAATATTCCAACTCTTCCCATGTAGGTACATATTTCGATGGAGATTTCAAGACGTTCATATTCAATGTTTTCGACAGCTTTGATCTGTGAATGAGATGAGATTAGTCCAAAATGAAAGACTGACCATAGTAGGACTGATGTTGCCAGAGTCATATAACAACGTGAAAATTTCTTCAGGTACCTACTCTTTTCGCATGTTTACCAGTATTAGAGACAAATCACGATTTTGCTGCTTTCTTAGCTTGTTTTACTTTAGTAGTTTGAAAAATAAAATAATAACATACGTGCAGATTCTGATGTAGAGTATGGTAACACAACTTACCATGCACATCGCAGGCCGGGCGTGCGGCACGTGAATCGGCGACGCCCACGTGATTGAATGACGTCATCACGCTGCAATTGCAACGCTTGATAATCTGCAGTCAACGAAAACGGAGCGTTGAACTCATTCTTTTTGTGACGAACTGATGATAACCTAGATATTATTCGATGGTTTATCGATGTACATAATATGAATATTAAGTTTGAGGTAACAAACCTATCTAAATAAATATATTCATTAAGTATATTATGTCGAATCTACATACAGTGCATCTTAATATTAATACTTTCTTCAAATCTCCAGTAGTTCAACGTAACCTACTCGTGAACTAGTCTTTACGATTGTAAAAAAAATGGGTTGGGCTTGGGTTATGTTAAATGAACGATTCTGAACACAAAAATTTTTTTTTTGAATTCTTATCTTTTGTTCGCGGTGGACGCTAAAACTACTGAGCGGATTTTGATCCGGTTTTTTTATTGTTTCAAATCTGCCGTTATGTTTGATTGCAATTGGTTAAGTGGAACCGGATTTAAAGACTAAAAACGATAACCGACTGCCGCGCGGGCGGAGCCGCGGGCATCAGCTAGTAAATATATAATAGTAAAAGCAGTAAAAGGTTGCACGTTGATAAATGACTCATGGTTAGTATTTAGTAGATATACTTACTAGTTACTTACTTATTTTGTATTAGGTACAAAATATTTAAATTAGATGACAACTATTTTCGGACACGTTTTCGTCGCATTTGATTTGATATAAATATTATGGCTAGTCTCTCGTCTTAAAGTCTCGTAAGTTCACATGTAAGTGAGCGTCGAAACACGTGCTGTCGACGCGGTAACCACAATAACTTGATTAATAAATGGGACACGACGTCATCGTCATACTACTTAATAACAACGGGCGAAGTAAACTATTGTTATTTATTTTATTGATAATAATGGTTTGAACACAGTTATTAGTGATGCGTTTCTATTGACAACATCACCTAGACTCCTTGAATGTTATAAATAATAACAATAAAATAACACCAAATATCCCGTGATAGAATCCGTTAAAATAGTTTTATTTCAATAAAACTTAATAGTAACCTAATAGTAATTTAATAGTGTAAAATGTTATTATAGAACGCCGTTGTTTTTACCATAATTATGGTAGGGTAATAATATGGAAGTGATCTACAAATGTAATGTTTTTCTATAAATCAAAACGTCCGTCAGTCAAATGAAAGTCAAGATATATTCATTATTATTTATTATTAATTTTAGGCGCATTATGCATTAATAAATTTAATGTCACTTAATTCAATAGAAGATACAGTTTTATTTATTGTTAATCGCCTTGTTTAAACAAGTGTTATGTATTTTATTCAGTACAAAATTTATGTATGTCATTATTACAGAAGTCTGTGTGTACAGTGTACATTACAAATACGACCAGTCATCGTGTCAATAGTAAAATAACGTGATACGTCGTATGTGCACGTGCGCTCTGGTTCATAATGTTTTTATGTTTCACAATATCCGATTTCCTTGTCATGTGTAAGATATTTATCTTGTTGATTACTTTGTATTCGGAAAACACCTACGATAAAATGTATTTTTAGACATTTGTTTATACCGGGTTATTGATTATGTTGATCACGGTTCGGTGCTTTAACATATTATAATAACAACTTATATAGTTTATGCAAAAGTGAACCATTTTTAAGATATGAATTTGTAGACTATTTTACTTAGTATGGAATTTAAGTCAAAATATAATGAAGTTTATGAGGTTTTGTAGAGTTTTTTGACCTTTAGTAAAACACTACCAGCATATTAATTTAAATTCATAATTGATAGATACATTTTTTGCAAACATAATATTGTTAAACTGTAAACAATAAAATACTGTGATACTAATATGCTATTTTTTTAGGGTACCTAATCACCTAACTTTACCAAAACAATTATATTTCGATATGATGAAATGATGGAATGCCTTGTGCCTATATATACATGTATAAATATATATATCGACTTTTATTTTCTTTTTATAACAAATCATAGTCTGCTGCATTGATTCACACAGTGTACACTGTTTTATTATCCTGCCTAATCTTTACAGCATACTCAACCTATCACCTCCATTGAGGACCAGATAACCGTCACTCTTAATGCGTAGCAGACGTGTGTTTTGGAAACAAGTTTAAAGGACTATCCTTTATTTCTAACTTTCATATAGATCCTACATAAGCACATGTAGCGGTCTGGTCTCTCGTTTCAATGTGTTAGTAGTTTCTGCGGTCATGTTCTCACCTGTCGCGTTTCACTAAGTATTTGTAATGAATGTGTTATTAATGCCGTTTTCGAGGCCCGATACGAGTGTTGCGGATCACTTGCCTGGATTGTTTCCGTGAGTTGTTCGATTTTTAAATTATTCTTCAATATATTTCATAGACAAGCAACGTGACAAAGTCATAATCACATAATAAGTTATAGGCAGATCAGGAGGTGATACTTAATAAATAAAAATAAAATAAAAAAGGTTTTAAACACAAGCTTTTATTAAAAACAAATCACTTGTACTAAAACGAAAATAATAATTTTATGCAAAGGTTGTGCAGTTGTGCTGATTTCAAAAGCTTGTATCGCGCATGTTTTTACTCTTGCACAACATCTCCATAAAATTATTATTTTCGTTTTAATACAAGGGATTTTTTTATAAAGGCTTGTTTTTAAAGTTTTTATATTTTTATTTTTTTTTATATTTAGGACACGTCAATTTGACTTAACCTCGCCTGATGGTAAGCTGAAGGTAAAGTCTCAGGAAAGAGGGTCACCATTACATACACGTACCATGTTAACAATGGTGGCACTCAGCTTGACGGCCTCATCAAAAGAGGATTGTCGTTACAGCACTGCGTGACGTGAGACACACCGGTCCCACTAGTGCTGCGACCACAATCCCCCCTGCCCGGCTATGCACTTGCTGACCCCTGAACGCAATCAAACCGGAATTGTCGAGGGTTTTTCGCAATCGTGCACGGTGGTACCCACCCAGCCGAATTTTGTAACAAATTTGTGTCATCAAATTTCTACCACCAGTAAAATTTTCAACCCTTATAGTTTTAGTCATATCATGTAGCACAAGAGTGTGCCAAGACCAGCCAAAGGAGCTCAATACTTATAACGAATCTATCTTGTTTACTTCCAGACCATCTACCATCTCCAACTTTAGACCTTGGACATTATGTAACACTAGGTGTGTTTACAAAGATAAAACAAATGGGCCCAAACTAGATAGGTTTATCTTGTTTAGTTTAGTAGTTCCTATGGCCCCCTTCCTACTCCATCATCAGACCCTGAATACCATGTCACATCAGAGAGTTTGTCAAGACAAAACAAATGAGCCCAAACTCGATAGGTTTATCTTGTTTATTTTAGGAGTTCCTATGGCCCCCTTCCTACTCCATCATCAGACCCTGAATACCATGTCACATCAGAGAGTTTGTCAAGACAAAACAAATGAGCCCAAACTCGATAGGTTTATCTTGTTTATTTTAGGAGTTCCTATGGCCACCTTACAATTATTCATCAGACCAGAAATGACGTGTCACATCAGAGTTTGTCAAGACAAAACAAATGAGCACAAACTAGATGCGTTTATCTTGTTTATTTTAGGAGTTCCTGTGGTCACCTTCGTACTCCATAATCAGACCAGCTCCATGGTACCATATTATTGCATTGTCACCCAAACTAAACGTGTATGCAAAATTTCACCTCAATCGGTTAAGGATAACTGCCTCAAAATTCAGTTACAAGATTTGACCAGAACTAACATACATACATATATACAAAGCAAGTAAAACCCTGTAAAATAGCATAATTTGCTATTTTCTTAGTACGTCTTCTGTCCGTCATCGCGTCTGTCAAGTTTTTTTATTTTTTTAAATACCTACTAGCTGTGCCCGCGACTTCACCCGCGTGGATTTAGATTTTTAAGGACTTAATTTGGCGCGGAACCTTCTACTCTAAAAAATGTTTTTCTAAAATAAAAGTTGTAATAGCGCCTCATATAATATTACCTATCTGCTAGTGAAAGTCCCGTTAAAAAAGGCCCAGCCGTTCCAGAAATAACCTAATTGTAACAGACAGAAACAGACAGACAGACAAAAGTTTAAAAAATTGCTTTTTTGTTATACCTACATGTCGTACATACACTCGTATGCATTTATTTAAAACCTGTTATTACCAACAGACACTTCAATTTTTATATAGACTAGCTGGGCCCCCAACTTCGTCCGCATGGACTTAGATCTAGGTTTCAATTTTTTTACGCGGAACACTATTTTTTGCCTTATAATATTAGCTATCTGCTACTAAAAGTCCCGTTGAAATTGACCCATCCGGTATAGAGATTAATTAGACCAAAATTGCACACCGTCTCCAATGCCAGCGTGTAAGGTGGTCCAATAACGACCTTTTTTTTTCGTGCGGAAATCTCCTCGGATACCCCCCCCGCCGGCCAGAGGAGGTGGTTATGTCGGGCTTGAACCGACTAAAACCGCACGCCGTCTCGGGTCTACAGACGCCGGGGTGTAAGATTGCCCATAGAGCATATCCCTCGCATCCTGGCTTACGAATCCGAAGTCCCAAATGTGACCATTATATAAAATTTAATGTTTTGCTCAGCTACAAGCCTACAAGTAGCAAGCTGCCATTTATTCAAAACAAAACAAATGAAATGAAATGTGATGCAACATTTCCGAAAATCGTTGTTTATTTGCATTTAGTGGGTATAATTTAGTGCACAGAGCGTTGAAGTTTTAACAAGTTGTATCTATAACAATTTTATTGTCTATATATGGATATTTCAAATAATTAAGTACTAACCATTATAATAATATACCCACATTTTAATATACACGCCTCGCTTTTATTCGCATGATTTACTTAGGCTCCATTTCATCCATATCCAAATTCAGCACATTTTGCTCAATGAATTTCATTGAGTGAAACGTAAAAACTCAGTTCCATTAAACTGATTTTCCCTTTGATATTACTTTTGTTACTAGTATTTTCTACGAAATTAAGCTAAAGTACTCTTGGCACTTGCGTATTCGTGATCCAATGCCACACGTACTATTATTTATTCTGTGGCCACACAGTGTTTTTAGGAAGTCATTTTTCGAACAACACAGTTTTTGTTAAAAAAAACCTGGCTGATATTATCATTTAAATGTAAGATATCGTATCCCCATGTACTTATCTAGCATTATACATATTACATGGTTTATGTTGATATTTTTTTGATAATCATCGACGTTTATATAAATAAAATTATTTTTAAACAGCGTAATGTCGGTGTCGGTGTCGTAATGTAATATTTAAGAGCACAAATGAACCTCATAAACATGACAACTCCATACATTATTATAGGTATGAGGTATTTGTTTTTAGTTTTTCTAATTTTTCTTCAAAATGCAAATAGGATAAGTTATTTATTTATTTATTTATATAATAAAAACAATACAAGCTAACAGTCATACGAGAACCAAAGCGCTTATATGTTATACTACTTTTTTACAACTAATAATATCACAACTACAGCTAACTTATTTTTCTAACATGCAACCATATAATATATTAACAAGGCACACACAGGTACACTTCGACTAGGGTCTATAGGGTATTTAAATTAAAATTATGCTCTTCACTTCTCCTGCACACTCCATAAGTTTCACATCTTAATTTCATGGAATAAAAACCACAACCTTATTAAGTTTGGTTCTAAATTGCAACGTCAGGTTTGTCATGCTCTAAAGTTTTTATTAATTGCGTTATAGTCTGAAATTACTAGTGCGATTTAAAATAATATTTTTGCATTTGATAGTCGATATCTTACCGGTTTAAGGTTAATTATCATCACGCTACGACCGACCGACGCTTTGGAGTCGGGTAATAACAAAAAAAAAGAACAAGTGGGTGATCTCCCGATTAGCACCGAGTACGGGATACGAAATCGCGAGGTATTTACCTATGATATTTTATATCCAGTGTGCCATGATAATTTAAAATAAATCAAGCATTTCTACAAGACCTCCAGTCAGGTATGGCACACGATAAAAAGGAATCGATTGACTGAAATGGTTGTCTGGGTCGACTCATATTCAATACCGATGAATCAAGACCCCGTGGAGATTTCGGAAGCCCTCTTCAGATTAGACAATCTCGGTTCAACTGAGAACATGTGACCTTTGATTTAGAGTACATGCTATAAACAGTTATCGTGGTCTCGATAAGATGGGACGAAGTTTTCTTTGTTTTTAATACTATAAGTAGGCACTAAGTGTGCCTACTTATATATAATATACTAGCTATTACTCGCGACTCCGCCCGTATAAAATACTGCTCACGTTCCCACGACCGGCAGGCAGTATAAATAGTAGCCTGTTTTTTCCAGGCTCTAATCTGTCTCTGCGCCAAATCCAGATCCGTTGGCCAACTATCTGTATGTAATTTCTTGGAGGTGTTGTGTGAATGTAAGTCAACGTAATCAAAAGATACAACCGTGTATGCAGCATATCATGAAGGCAAGAAAAAAGGTCTTATAGCACAAGTCAAGGGAAAAGTACGAAAATTTGAAATATGTAGTAGCTACTATATCACAAAAAAATGCGATGAAACGTATTTCAATTAATAATAATGAATGTAAGCCATAGGCTATTTCAATGTATGAGTACAACAATTTTCTCACAGCAACGTTAGTTTATCCCTCGAGCCAGTTTTGTACGGAACCCTCAAAGCGCACAGAGGTCATTCCACAATTTGAGAGTATTACAGGTACCTGCTTTCACCCCCCAAGGTGAACAGGTGATGTTATACGATCACGACGCACCGATATCAAATTTATTCAAAGCACGTGTTATGACGCGGCGCGCGGTAGACACGTGTAGACTATATATAGATACTAAGATACTCGAGTGTATAGAATAATGTTGCTAAATAAAACAAGTGTATGTGAATATTTCGTTGCTTCCCACAAAGCGACCTGATGTCTCGGTGTTAATTGAACGTTACATTAATTCACACCGAAATGGGAAGCGCTTGGAAGCAACCTCGTGAAAACACAGACCAGCGCGTCGCGGCAGTGATGCCAACTCCGGGGGTTCACCCGGAGTTTTTAGCATTTTCTCACACGCGTCAGGTTTATAAGCTCATAGTTGCATTGTGATCAATGTGTTATTTGAAATGATTCTCCCTAAATTCAGTAAAAAAAAATCGTTTTTGAGTGTTTACTAATATTAACTAAATTATTCCACTGTCTTGGTACCTATTACTTAAATATTACAGTATTGAAATCTTTTGATTAGAGAAAGTATTTGTGTTGATATTTAGAGGTTTATGAGTTGGTAGCACTGGGCTGCGCGCACTGTCCGCGGCTGCGCATGCTCGAAACCCTAAAACAATGTACAGGGGAGAGGGCAGAAGCTACCTCTCGCGGGCTCTTTGACAGATTGCGAGTAGTCACAAATCGACAGGAGTTGACGCGCGCGCGACCCTTTCGAATCTCGCAAGCTATTATAGTAGCGGAAAATAAAGTTTAACTTCGGAAACATTGACACTGAAATTGCTTGCTGCTTCTCTGCCGATGGTGTCTTCTCGATGTCAACTGAACTTGACTATCAACCTAGGTATGTTACTGTTGTGAACCTGCCTCGTCGTATCTAATCGCACTCTCTTGCAATCGTGAGGTTCTTGTTTTGGTTGCTAACGAAATTCTCAGCAGCGGCATGAATGAAGTCTGCTAACATACCCGGTAGATCGCGTATCGACAAAACGACATCACCTAATTGTGAAAACAGTAAAATGTGGAGTAGTTCAGGACGTACAACACATCCTTGAGAAATGTTCGCGCTGTGAAACTGAATGACACCAGCTGATTGTAGACATAGGTGTGAATACATTAGATGTAGGTACCTTCCACAACATGTTGACCAGTTCTAATTCGGAGGAAGCAATTTCTTTATATAGAATGCTCTCTTCACAATAGTTGTGCAGCGGTGCTATTTACGTATATTATGTCTTATGTGAATTAGCCGCGCTGTACGATTATTGTTTGTATATATATATATATATATATATGTATAGGTTAAGATATATTTAGAGTAGTGAAAATTATATAGTTACTATATTAGGACACTATATAGTACTATATGTATAAAGTAATAATAAACTAAGAAAATGAAATTAAACTGTTGAAATTCGTCTTCGAAAACCACATAAAACACAGTAAGTATTTAAAGATCTTTGTGGGGTTTTAGGGTATTTGACTGATAGAGTTCTCAACCGAAAAGCGTAGGTGACTAATAACGATTTCCATTCTAAAATAAAGTAGACGTGTCAGTGGCATAAAGATAAAAGAAAGAGTCATGATTTATGATTTTTATATTTTAAATTAAGGACTGCCTCTTGCTAGTTTTTTAGTTGGGGTTTTCCGAAAACTAAACACTGTGTACTTATTTACAAGATTTAGGTTGGATATCGCCGCTGTGATAATAATTGAATTGCTATCGGTTTTCACGTTTTATGAAATGAAATATTCTTCGTGTAGAATGTGATAACTTCGTTAACTTTGATTTGATCGCAATACTTTATTTGGTGAGAGTCACTCTTATTAGCAAGATTTTTGGAGCTACAGCACAGATTAGATACTAAAATTAATATTTAGCTAATATTTGGTTCCTTTTGGAATAACTTTCTTTAATAATATGTTGTAGTGATTTAGATAGTTTAGTGTTTTGGGAAATCCTTTTTAATAATAAAACAAACTGTGCCCTCGACTTACATCCGCGTGGACTGAATTTTGCGTAGATTTTTTTTTGCGCGGATTCTAATTATTTTTCTAAAATAAAAGTAGTCTAAGTTACGCCTTATAATATCAGCAATGTGTCAGTGAAAATTCCGTCTAAATAATCCCATCGGTATAGCCACTTTCGAGATAAGACGGAAGAAACAGACAGACAGACAAAAACGTTACAAATTGTTTTTTCGTTATGCTTCTCACGGGCTCTTTGATAGATTGCGAGGAATCGCAAAACGACGCGACTCTTCGCACGTCATCTCCTCCCGAGAGGAAAGCCTGCGCCAGGACCTCGTCCGTCATCAGCAGGTGAGGTTGGCCTGAACCCCGAAGAACTTCGTGAGGGCCCACACCATTTTTTGTCAATTATGTGACTTCTCCAATCTAGTTTGAAGAAGTATCTTCTATATTCTTGGATCATTGGTCATTCATAATTTATAAAACTTAATCGTTATAACAACGTTCAGATACCCCCATAGGTTTGTAACTAGCAGTTACCCATGTATCTGACCCTAGGTATCTAGTTACTAACTACCTATTTTGAAATTCCATTTTGTTTATAATTCTGATACTGGAAAGAAGAAACAAACGATTGAGGGCTCCGCCCGCGTGAAATACTGGTCCCGTGCCAGCGAGCCCGCGACACAAAGGAACCTAACTATACCCAGGGTTAATAGGCTATTTTTGCGGACTGTCACTGGTCTACATCTACAGCGGTTTAGTTGCCCTAGATATAAGATTTATTTTGGATACATTTAATACTCACAATTCATGAAACTATCAATGATTTTGTAAGATTTGCTCTTATTTTTATTAAATCTAAAGGGTCACTCCTATCGACCCCGATACCTTTCCTCACAACTGTCAAAAAAAAACAGGAGCACATCAAGTACTTTCATGAATATATTCGTAATCTGAGCACTTGAAAACAGAAAAATTTACAAAGATATTCAGGGCAACAATAAAAAAAAACTGTATATCTGTGGAATTTCACCAAATTTCAACCAGATCCGTTTAGCTGTTTTAGCGTGAATGAGTAACAAACTATTCATCCATCATAAACATTCATCCAACCAATTAAACTTTCGCATTTAACAAGATACCTAATAAGATAAGATAAAATTTCACAGTCGGGTGTACTCTTTCTTCCCTTGCCTATGTTCTTTTTACTGTGGTAGGTATAAATAAACTATAAAAAGAAACAAATTAAAAACATGGCGTTCTGCAAGCCAGAGCGCAGTCAGAAATAAACAAGCTTGAGTTGACGGGCGACTCGCTTCGACCTTGAGCATGGATCGTGGATTCGAGGTGCAGTTTGTAGGTCAAACACGTGCTCGTCTGCGAGGTACCTAGGTATATTATTTGCGATAAATGTAATTGACAAGGCTTTTGTGGTTGGGTACAAATCTTTTAGGTAAGTATGAAAACATAACAAATAATGTGGATGGTTGGTCCTGCAATATCAATTGTATTCCGCAAAACGTTTTGATTCGTTTACGATTGACTAAATAGTGCTGCGTAAATGATTGTATCTTTTGATTGCGTTGAATTAGAAGTTTGTATTTTTCACAGCTGCAAGGCGTTGCAAGTATTTGATCTCAATTTGGAACTTGATGCCTCCACGAATAACTGAGAGAAAGATCTTGACAGCCAGCGATGTGATCCTTCATGGGAACTGTTTTTTTATCCTTTTATGGCCTAAAAATTAAGATTTTTCTCGTCAAACTTGAAACATTATGACTTTTGAACACCTATCTAATAATCCCCCCGAGTATTCCCATCCCTTTGTATTTTTTTAAATAATCCCTGGGTTCTTTCGAGAGTTGCTAACCCTAACTGTAAAAGCACGCATTTGGCCAATTCTTAAGATGGCTACTTTTTACCTACTATGATAAGTAGGTACAGTTTATGTGTAGGTACTGAACAAGACTTATTGTTTCCGATAGTACAGTATGTGACTTTGTGACCACGTTTTATAGTCACATGCCCCCAAAGACAACCTTGAGCTTATACAATCTAGTTCCTTTGAAGACTTATATCCCACACGTGGGTGGTTTGGGCCTCACGTGGCTGTAACCCTTATGTTAGATAGTTTAAATTATGTTTGTTGCTACGTTCTACTTGAAAAGATCAAAATAGGTACCTACGTCATCTATACAAATCTTTACAAATAAATAAAATTGAAGTTTCTTAAGTGAAGGTTTTACATAAATACATATCAGTGTATGTACGATTACATATTATAACAAAAAAACTATTTTTAATATTTTTGTCTGTGTTTGAATGAGGTAATCTCGTAAGGTCGATTTTGACGGGACTTTAACTGGCAGATATACCTACCTATCTGCCAGTTAAGTATTATAAGGCGTAAATTAGGCTACATTTAATAAATAAAAAATTAGGGCTCCGTGCTAAAAAAAATTAAAACCCAGAGCTATGTCCACTCGGACGAAGTCGAGGGTACAGTAAGTTAAGGTGAGGTTCACTGAGAAGCGGTGTTTTTAAATGTGTTGGAGACGTCCGACGATTCTGAAAATCATATGTTATTCTACGCTATTTGAACTAGTTTTTTCGGAAATGTCTTATGACATTAGTCAATGCAATATAAGGTGTCACAAAATTAGGTCTCGGAATTTGGTGAGATGACTTGGTATCGACAAAATATGTATCTATTTGAAACAAAAAAAAAATATTGAGTAAAGTAAAATAAAAAATATAAAAATGAAAAAAAAAACACTACCAGCGACCAGCGTCACGTGATTCGACGAGCCCGTGACGCACGTGGTAGGCGTGTAGTCCTTCTCCTCGCAGTATTCTCCAAGCGGATGTGTGGGAATACCTAAATCGCGACCAGCGTCACGTGTGCTCGTCGCGTCTAATTTTCGAAGTCGAAGTTTCTGTTTCTCGGCGGTTTTTATTTCTGTAACCGGAATCAGTCTTTAAAACCAAATATAGTCATCGATGATTCGTTTTAATTTGTCTGAAGAAAAACAAAATAATAAAATATTACATTAATGGAATGTAATGTTTTATTATTTTGTTTTTCTTCAGATTGATAAATAGCTATTTATAGCAAATGTGCTATAAATAGCTATTTATCATTGTATATTTGCTATCCACCTGAATATTTAATGTGCTTCTACGTACGTACTTTTGCGATAAAATATCAAATCAGATAGATGTTCTCTTTTTTATAGGAAAAATATCAAACTTTTCTATAAGCAGAAGCCGCTATTACCGGATTATTTTTGTCACTAAAAAATAATCCGGTCTGACCTTTCGTTGTCATTTGTACGAAGAAAAGCAAAAATACTTCCCCTAGTTGCAAATTGAAGTATGAAGCCATAAGTTTTAATTTTGAAAACTTTAGTAAAAATAACTACTTTTAAAAATAGCAAGCACTCGCTTTTTACCTACCTATAATATTTCAGTTTTCCGATAAAAAGGAAACTTTTTCTATAAACGGAATCAATCGTGACCAAAATAGTCTCTGACCTTTCGTTTTTCTTTGAAAATACTTCCCCTAATTAGTTAGAAAAGTGAAGTAGGTATGAAGCCATATTTCGCTTTGAATTTCTTTAAAAATTGTTTCCCATTTGCTATTTTAATAACGTACTACTTTGCGATGGAAGAAAACTTTTCTGTAGAGGGAGTCAGTCATAGTGACCAAAAATAGTCATTGACCTTTCGTTTTTATATCAGGAAAATCAAATAGGTACCGAACGTTTGAAACTGAAGTAGGTATGAAGCCATGATTTTGCTTTGTTTTTTTTTAAATTATTACCCATTTGCTATTTTAATAACGTAATTTTGCGATGAAAGAAAACTTTTCCGTAGAGGGAGCCAGTCATAGTGACCAATAAAATCAAATTAAAAAAAATCCTCGACACAATAACCTGAGTTCCCATTAAAAAGTAAAAAATAATGAAAGAAACTTAATCTTAAAGTACCTTTTTTTTTTTTTTTCGTGCGGAAATCCCAAGTATTAATAATTCTAAAAAAATACATCGCGTTGGGGGACCGCTTCGTTTAGACTACATTTATTTGTAATTGAATTGTTAGGTTTGGAGCGGTCCCCCACTTTAAGTTTGAGTTTCTTCCATTATTTTTTACTTTTTAAAGGGAACTCAGGTTCTTGTTTTTTAAATTCTTTAAATTAATTTTTATTTTATACTTTTTATAGGTACTTACACACTTATTATAATGTAGATTTTGTTAAGTTGTTAATACATTGCGTTAAGTTGTTAATACATTTGCGACCTTACTTGGGTAAATTTGCTGACATTCGGATTTCCATCCTCATTTTCTCCCCGCCACATATATTTGCAAATATTGGGTATTTTCCCCACTTTTACCCCCAGAGTTTTTTCAGGGCTCAACCGATTTTCATTGAACATATTATTTTGTAATGTGCACGTGATGCGCTTTCATTTGAGACCCCACTCGATTATCACACTCACCCTCCACAATTTTTAAACGACTCAACCGATTTTCATATAACATGTCTAAAAACACTCGCTCGTAACTCACCTTTCATACAAAAAAAACTCAATTGAAATCGCTTCATCCGTTCGCGAGCTACGGAGTCACAGACAGACAGACAGACACGTCAAACTTATAACACCCCTCTTTTTGCGTCGGGGGTTAAAAATAGTCATTGACCTTTGCTTTTTGTGTCAGGAAAATCAAATACCGAAAGTTTGAAAAGTAAACTAAACCATATTTCAATTTAAAAACTTTAAAAGATTTTAATTTGTTATTTTATTAATAATTCTTGCAAGATTTTGCGTATGTTTCACTTTGACACGTTTGGAAGATGATGTTTTGCACTTATACATGTGACATTTTAGGCAATGTGCGAGATAGACAGAGAACATATCAAGGGTCAATGACCTTGTCTTCATTCTTTAAACGCCAATGTCAGTACAGTACAGTATAATAATATGAGATTCTTTCTTGTTACAAAAAATAGCACTAAACATTTGATCACAGTGTCACAACAATACAATAAAATAAATACAATAAAAAAAACCGCGGTAGCCTAGTGGTATGGGTAATGGACTGCTGAGACGAGGTCTCGGGTTCGATCCCAGGTTTTACCATGGCACACACCAATGACTTTTCGATACTTTTCGAAGTTATGTGTGTATTTATCGCAGGTTTATAAGTGCCCGGTTAATGGCAATAGGCTCGCCACCTATTACATTGGGACCTAAACATAAACTGGCGAAATGTGGGTGCTAGCACCTCTGCCTACCCCTTCGGGGATATAGGCGTGAGTTTATGTTATGTTATGTTATGTTATGTTATGTTATGTCACAACAATATAAGCCGGCAGAATGTCACAAAATAATATTGTATTCTGTGATCAACACAGAATATAATATTATTTTGTGACATACTGCGGAATGTCAGTTGTTTCGAATTATAGCGAGCTTGTGGCGTAATTCAACTACCCACGGGCCACTAGTATTTTTTAATAAAACTCTAAAAGTGGTAATCAATAAAATTATGGACAGACGAATTTATCAAACGTTAGCAGTGCAAGCTAATATTGGTGGTTAACTCCATAGATTTAAAATAACACCCAGCAATTCGTCCTGGCCTCGCTTCGGTTCAGAATTTTTCCGAAAAGTGCAGAGGTTCCGAAGATTACCCCCAACATCCGAGGCTTTCACCTCGAAGCCCAGGGTCCGCTTAATCCTTCTCTACCATCAGATTTGGTTTATGCAGCTTTCATGGTAGCCATTGCCGTCTGACCTCCCAATCCCGAAAAGAAAGCCTGCACCAGGGTCTCGTCCGTCAATAGCAGGTATACCGGCTTGCAGGCTCCGAAAGCCGTGATCAGTCGTAGTATACCTATGAGAGTTTGCCCATACTAGTTTCCACAGGTCCCGGTGCTTGGGATGGCACGTTGGCAGGAAAAGGGTCCGGCTAAGATCGACTTACTTCGGTTTTGTAGAGCATTCTCTCTTTCGTACATCGGACTGACAATTTGATACCTTCATAATCTCCATCTCAGGCTGATGTGTGATAGAGAGAAAACTCTACGAAACCGGAACAAGCCGATCTTAACCGGAATGTCACTCGGCTTCCTGACGTGCCAACCCAAGCGCTGGGTACTGTACTTCCTTTTATAGCTTGTTTCATCACAAAATGGAGAGTAAAATAAGCGTAAATTATATAATAATTACTTCCTACATAACTATCGAGTGTGTACTATATTGTTATCCTGTGCTTCAACTGCCTTTTTTCTCTTCCAGTTACAACTCAAACGACGGTTTCGGGCGCTTGGGAGGCGACCAGCTCAACTTTGCGGCTCAGTCGGAAGACGAGGCGGAGTACCCGACTGGGGCCTATCTCAAAAAGGCGAAGGTCTCAAGGGCAAGTCCAAACTGAATATGCCCAATTTATTTCTATTATACACACTACATGACTTTAATTCACTATTCATTATAACATAAGCTAGAAAAACATATCTGCTCGTTAAAAGCGTTGTATAAAAGTTTGCGTAGTAAACACCTACATACAATTAAATAAATATTAGCAACTACTATTGTCATTAGTAAATCATCTAAATGCAACTTAAAAAAAAACAATGAGGAAAAATAATTATATATTTATTATTTCATTCTAATTTGAATCTGTTGATTAGTTTTCAAATTTCAATTAAAATGTAGTGTTAGGCACACAATAATTAATTGATCAAATTTGACAACATAATAACCTGTTAATTTATTAAACAGCAAGATCCGATGTCGCACCGTATTATTGAAAAGCGTCGCCGTGACCGCATGAACAACTGTTTAGCGGATCTGTCGCGACTGATCCCGCCAGAGTATCTCAAGAAAGGACGCGGGCGAGTGGAGAAGACTGAAATTATCGAGATGGCTATTCGGCATCTGAAGTTCCTTCAGGAGCGCGCAAATGGTTGGTAAATTTCTTATTAGTTTGAGAGTGGATTGCACTAATGATAGGAACCGAAATCGAATCGAACAAATTTTAGTTCGACTTCATTTCTTGAAACTTCAAGAAATGAAGTCGAACTAAAATCGTTATCACATTGTCATTTTAACTCCAATGAGTGAGACTTGACAACCCTGTTTAGTTGAACTTGAACGCAAATACGTAATTAACTACGTTCAAGTTCAACTGGTGAAATCCGCAGTGTATTTCGGTGTACCCCAAGATCTTCGGGGCCCAAGCTAACCTCACCTGCAAGTCGGTATGACGGATGGCAGTCATGTTGATGATCATGTCAAATAGAAATTGGTATTTATGTTTTCATTGGGCTCCAATTCATTTGATATTAAAAAAAAAATATTGAATTGAATTCAAAAGAGGCTGAGATTGGCCTGTATTGCAATATCGCAAATTAATTTTTGCATGACTTGAATTTTTGTTACATCGTGAAAAGTAATTGGTGTGTTTGACCTGTTATATCAAACTCAAACCTTTTGATATTCTCTTTAAGTACCAAAACAATACCAATACAATAGTTTTTTCCCCTAATAGTTTAGTTTTCTTAAGGAATTAAAAAAAATTAGGGATTTTGCTGTGACTTTTCATGATATAGTTTTCTTCAGCTTTTAAATGTTTTAAGATTAATGTTAGAATACAGTCAATGGGACCTAAGTACTCTAAATAATTGGTTTTAGTATTCCCACATAATCTCTGAATATTTAAAGTTACGGTTGATGCACTAAGTTTTGCAAGATGTGAGCCTATCCTGTATGGATAGATTACGAATTCCCTTACCGTATCATTTTAACAATCTGATTAATTGGGCATCACTTAAGGACACAGAGCTAATAATAAGAAGTGTATAGAAGGGTCATCGCTTGAGTTTTCTTCCAGACCCGATGTAGCCGCTTTCCTGATATTAACCCAGAATACATACAGAACTTAAACTCAATAGAATGCGCGGACGAGCAACTATACATACAAATCGCTCACGGACGTGAATTTCGGGAGACGTGATCCGTTAATTTGATCCGTGACTTCTCAACGGTGCTGTTTGCCTTATGCATCGAACTTTAACAAGCAATATAGTATATCGAAATATTTGATAATTACTAAATTCTGCGGTGTTTATAAAATTGATAGAGCGAGGCGAGTGTTAATTTGTGTAGGATTAACAGGCGCCTCGCACTTCTATTTCGCATAACATTTCTGTATCTCCCTCTAATTATTAGTTCTGTGCGTATGGAGTAACTTTTTTAATATCATCATCAATATCATTATACGGTTGAGAATACCTTTTTTTTTTTTTTTTTTTTTTATCGTGCGGAAATCCCTTCGGATACCCCCCCGCCGGTCAGCGGGGGCGGTTATGTCGGGCTTGCACCGACTAAAAACAATTAAGATCATTTATGATCTTTTCAATATAACATATTAAATTATTTTAGGTATAAATAAATAAAATGGATGTTCTATAATTAAAACAGTATATGTAAATAAGTAAGAAAAAAAGTAAAAGTGTAATTTTGCAAAATGAACTATGTATAATAACAATGTTGCAAGAATGTCTTCCGCCAATAAGGAACAATTTACAATAAAAAACGATCCTGTCATTGAAATCTAATGTCGAAGTCACGTTTCTGAATTAAACAATTAAATCTGCTGACACCTGTCGTTCGCATTACAAGTTTCCGCTGCGTTTATACATAATATCCAATTACAATTCACGTCGTAGCTTACTAAACAATTAAATTAATATTAAACCGCTTGATACTTCGAATGTAGATTTAGAACTTCTATAAATATTTTTAATATTTAAAATTTCATATATTTTACAGTTTTGATAAAGTTATTTCGTTTAGTCTTCATTAAATTCTCATGGTTCAATGTCAGATTCCTATTCCTATCCCAAATTCCTCCACATGTCCAAGGCTTACAAGTAAAACTGCTCTATCGTACTGCACTGAAGAATACTAATGTTATTGAAAGTCGCCCGGCAGAAGATGTTCCATCTTTGCGTGGGTTATGTTTTTTTAGCCACTGATCGTCAACTTGGGGAAGACCACTTCAGAGCTGGCTATCAGGATGCAGTTTCCGAAGTGTTAAGGTTCCTCGTCGAAGTGCACGGCTACGGGCCCGGTGACGGGCTCTGCGTGCAGTTAGCTTCACACATGCAGAGGCACTGTGAAGCTATTTCCAAAGGTGAGTCCAGGGTGAAGCTTCTGAAATTGTTTTATGGTTGAAAAAGTAACTGGATACTTTTTTAATAAAATAATCCCTTCTGAAATGGTGGCTTTTTAACTTTTATCTGTAGTCAAATTATTATAATGTTACAACGATCGTCGATATCTCGGAAACTACTGATCGAATCTTCTAGAAATTAAAACGCATTATTAATGTCGAAGTACTCTATCGATCCGTTTAGAAAAATCCAGAAAAGTCAATACAAAATCACACGCCCTTTTGTCTACCTATACCAACTTTACCTACAAATCGCGATAAAAAGGGCATTCACCTCTATCGTCGGCACGACTGTGTAGGTACTTATTTTCTCGAACGCCCCAGTAAATACCTACTATTCTCGAACGCCCTAGTACCTTCCGGAATATTCTACCCCGCTTATTAAGAGCTATAAAAGGACGCCCGGCTATCGACACGAGGCAGTTAATTTTCGAAAGCGAAAGTGAACACATCTTACCGAAGTGAACCAAGAGAGTTATACCTGCGACTTAAGCAACGATTGTGGACTACTGTGAACTGCTGAGCGATTTGAACTGTTGAAGAGTACTGTGTGTGCTAGTTATTTAGTTGTCTAGTTTGTGGTGAGCGAATAAACCTCTTTGTTGTGTAAACGGCATTTAATTTGTACCCCGCGCACGTAACAACTGGTGTCAGAAGTGCGATGCCGTTATTACCACGTGAAGACGAAGGGCGTACTCCACGGACCAGACGTCAAGTGGAAATGGATGCTGCACGTCAACGGAGCCTTGAAGAGGAAGGGCGTCAGGCCGATCCTGCTATCTCAGCGGTAACTACGGCAGCACCAGATGGAACCTCGTCCGATATCAACATGATGACGCTATTGGCTTCTATACAGCAGATGATGCAGGCCAACCAAGAGGCTAGTCGACAGACGATGCAAGCCTCCTTGCAAGAAATACAGGCCAACCAAGAGGCTAGTCGACAGACGATGCAGGCCAACCAGGAAGCTGTCATGGGTAAAATCGATGCAGGCATCCATGCACTGGGAGATAAAGTGAAGAACCTCGAAGACGGCTTGCAAACGCTTAGTAAGGAAGTGGGCTTGAAGACTGGGAGCATGGACGACCGCTTACAAGAGCTCGAAAAAGGGATCGGACCTGTTGACGACCGCTTGCAAAAGCTTGAAAAAGAGATTGTCAGGCTAAAAACCTGCGGACCTGTTGCCGCGACCTCACCATCATCAGCGAAGTTCGACCTACCACACTTCGATGGAACCTCCTCGTGGACAGCCTTCAAGTACCAATTTGAGATATTGGTAAAAACTAAAGCCTGGAGCAACGAGGAGTCTTTTTTGGCCTTGACACTTGCATTACGAGGAGATGCCTTAGTAATACTGGAAAACCTGCCACCTGAAGGAAGGACACTGGAGTCTCTGATGGAAGCGTTAGACACACGCTACGGTGACAAGCACCTGGAAAATGTCTACCGAGTGCAGCTACGCGAGAGAAAACAAAAAGCTGGTGAAAGCCTCCAGGAATGGGCTGTAGAGGTTGAAAGGCTCGTTCGTCGGGCCTACTCATCGACACCCGTGATGATCGAGACCACCCTACTGGAGGCCTTCCTAAACGGTATACGGGACGCAGAAGTGAAAACTAGTGTACAGTTGCGTCACCACCAGACCTTAAAAGAAGCACTGGCTTATGCCCTTGAGGTGGAAACCGTACGGCAGAATGCCGGGATAAGTAAGGTCAGGGAGATCAAGGAGGTAGTTGAGGAGGAGAGGAAGCCACGGTATGTCCCAACGTGTTATTCCTGTAGAGGAAGGGGCCATATCCAGTCAGAGTGTCCTTCGAGGAAACGGAGGAGGGTCACGGACTCCGGGACCCAGGTCGATCAAGATGTTCCGTTAAACTAAATGTCGCCAGGGCCGCGGGGCGGGCGCTGGCTGGTCGACATGAGGCCCCAACCATCACAATAACTCAAGTTGTCAATGGAAATAGTCTGATCATCGAGGCCATCTTAGACAATCAACCTTGCAGTTTAACAGTGGATACTGGAGCTTCACGTACAGTTGTAAGGCCGGAATTGCTGAAACGCACCATAAGGTGGGAAAAACGATCTCCGAGGTGCCAGCTTCAGACAGCTACTGGCCAGCCAGTGACCGTCCTCGGTGAAACAGATGTGGAGGTAAGAATTGGCTACCAAATATACCACCAGTCAGTATTAATTGCTAATATTACTGATGATTGCATTTTGGGACTGGATTTCTTGACGAATCACCGATGTGTCTTGGATATACCTAGAGGAGTGCTGAGATTTCCTGATCAGGAAGTTTGTTTACAAGGATCGCACCCGTGTACTCTTTACTGTTTAACGGATACGACGTTAGCTCCTAAATCGGAAACATTAGTCAGAGTGAGGTTTCCTGCGAAGACTAAACAAAGAAGATGTCTTATTGTGGAAGATACCGGCAGTCATGAAAACTTAATAACAGCGAGAACCTTACTGATGCCGAACGGAATCGCTAGGGTGAGAATCCTCAACCTCAGTGACGAAATAGTTCTCCTGAAGAAGAATAGTGTGGTTGGAAAATGTGAAGAAGTAAAGTACCTGAGACGGCTGAACAGCACTACGACTAAACAAGGCGGTACACAAATCTCCGAAGATCGCATCCAGCAACTTCTCGAGAATTCAAAGGAAAACTTATCGGCATCAGAATTGCATCAAGCCAGAGACCTCTTGCTACGATTTAGAGACATCTTTGCAACCGGAAATGACTGTGGAAGGACTGGGCTCGTGAAACACCGGATTGACACAGGTGACTCCAGGCCTATAAAACAAAGACCTCGACGTTTACCATGGGCAAGAGAAGAGGAGGTAGCAGTTATGATTAAAGACATGGCCGATAACAAGGTGATTGAACCTTCAACGAGTCCATGGTCATCACCTGTGGTACTAGTGAAAAAGAAGGATGGCAGTACAAGGTTTTGTGTGGATTACCGAATGTTGAATAATGCCACGAAGAAAGACAGTTATCCTTTGCCTAGGATCGACGATACCCTGGACATGCTTAGTGGTATGAAATGGTTTTCAACCATCGATTTAAAAAGTGGCTATTGGCAGGTGGAGATCAGTCCAGACGATAAAGAGAAGACAGCCTTTAGTACAGGAATTGGAAACGGTTTATGGCATTTTAATGTCATGCCATTTGGTTTATGTAATGCACCAGCCACGTTTGAACGCCTCATGGAAAGAGTAATGGTGGGTCTACTTGGAGACGTCTGTCTGGTTTACCTGGACGATGTTATAGTTATGGGACGCAGCTTCAAAGAAAACCTGAAGAACCTGGAAAAAGTTTTTACTCGGATTCGTGAGGCTAACCTTAAACTGAGTCCAAAGAAGTGCGCTCTATTTAAAAAGGAGGTCAGCTATCTTGGACATGTGATCTCAACGGAAGGAGTTAAAACCGACCCCGAGAAGATTAAAGCTGTTCAAGAATGGCCTATTCCAAAGAACAAAACGGAGGTTCGTGCGTTTCTGGGACTATGCGCGTATTACAGACGCTTCATTAAGCATTTCTCGGATATTGCAAAACCACTACACCGACTGACGGAAGATAAACGAGACTTCGTTTGGGACCTGGATTGCGAGCAAGCTTTTAGTACGCTTAAACAACGATTGTGCGAAGCCCCTATATTGGGTTATCCTACTAGGGAAGGTAGATTCATTGTGGACACGGACGCCAGTAACAGCGGAATAGGTGGAGTGTTGTCACAAGTGCAGGGAGATCGCCATGTTGTAATAGCATACTTCAGTAAATCGCTATCTAAACCGGAAAGGAATTACTGTGTTACTCGTCGTGAACTTCTCGCTGTGGTGAAGTCTTTACAGCATTTTAACAAGTATCTTATAGGACGAGAGTTTACACTAAGGACAGATCATGCTGCGCTACAGTGGTTGCTGCAATTCAAGAACCCAGAAGGCCAAGTAGCAAGATGGATCGAGCAACTACAGGAATTTCCCTTTGTGATAGAACACCGAAGTGGAAAAGGGCACGGCAATGCTGATGCTTTGTCACGAAGGCCGTGTGTCGAAGATTGCAAGCATTGTCAAAGAAACGAAGCCCGAGAAGAGATTAAAGTCATAAGGGTGAATGGACTTGACGACGAATGGACTGGAAGCAGTATGAAGAAGGCGCAAGAGGATGATGATGATCTGAAACCTATACTGCACTGGAAACAGCTTGGCAGCAAACCCCAATGGAGTGACGTATCTGCTTACAGTTCGACGACCAAAAGCTATTGGGCCCAGTGGGACAGCTTAGCACTGGTAGACGATGTCCTGTATAGGAAATGGGAGTCTAACGATGGTAAGGAAGTAACCATGCAAGTAGTGGTACCAAGAAGCAAGGTGGCCCCCCTTACGGCACATCCACGATGGTGTTTCTGGCGGGCATCTCGGAGTCAAGAAAACCCTGGTTAAAGTGCGACAGCGGTTTTACTGGCTTCGTTGTCGGGAAGATGTCGAGGATTGGTGCCGTAAATGCACTGCATGTGCTTCGGTTAAAGGACCGCAGACAAGAAGCAAAGGAAAATTGAATCTGTACAACGTTGGGGCACCGTGGGAACGTATCGCCATTGATGTTGCTGGACCTTTTCCAACGACTGATGAGGGTAACAAATACATCATAGTAGTGCAAGACTACTTCACTAAGTGGCCGGAAGTATTTGCGACACCCAACCAGGAAGCAGTCACTGTAGCCAAGAAACTAGTTCAGGAAGTGGTCAGTCGATATGGCGCACCTATGGAGATCCACTCCGACCAAGGACGGAACTTCGAGTCTGCTCTGTTTCAAGAAATGTGCAAACTCCTCGGTATAAACAAGACCCGTACGACTCCAGCGCACCCACAGTCAGACGGAATGGTCGAGAGGTTTAACCAGACGTTGGAAAATCACTTGGCTAAAGTTGTCGACGAACACCAAAAAGATTGAGACCAGTACATCCCACTGTTCCTGATGTCCTATCGATCTGCGGTGCATGACAGTACGGGACACACTCCAGCTAAAGTAAATTTTGGTCGAGAGATAAGGCTACCAGTGGATGCAATAACCGGCACGCCACCCGAAAGTCCTAAGCCCGTAACGGACTACGTGAGTGAACTTCAAAACCGGCTGGACGAGGTGCACAGAATGGTACGGGAAAACAATTTGAAGACAGGTATAAGGATGAAAACCCGGTACGATAGAAATGCAAACACCAACGGTTTTGAAGAAGGAACACTGGTATGGTTTCACAACCCGCTACGCAGAAAAGGGAAATCTCCAAAACTTCAAGCTCGCTGGGAAGGACCCTATACGGTTGTCACAAGAATCAATGACATCACCTACCGCATTAAGAAGGGTCTTAGGGGAAAACCAAAGGTAGTCCATGTGGATAGGTTGACGCGATATCATGGAACAAACGATGCTCGGGACGAGCATGATTAAGAGGGGGGTAATGTTACAACGATCGTCGATATCTCGGAAACTACTGATCGAATCTTCTAGAAATTAAAACGCATTATTAATGTCGAAGTACTCTATCGATCCGTTTAGAAAAATCCAGAAAAGTCAATACAAAATCACACGCCCTTTTGTCTACCTATACCAACTTTACCTACAAATCGCGATAAAAAGGGCATTCACCTCTATCGTCGGCACGACTGTGTAGGTACTTATTTTCTCGAACGCCCCAGTAAATACCTACTATTCTCGAACGCCCTAGTACCTTCCGGATTATTCTACCCCGCTTATTAAGAGCTATAAAAGGACGCCCGGCTATCGACACGAGGCAGTTAATTTTCGAAAGCGAAAGTGAACACATCTTACCGAAGTGAACCAAGAGAGTTATACCTGCGACTTAAGCAACGATTGTGGACTACTGTGAACTGCTGAGCGATTTGAACTGTTGAAGAGTACTGTGTGTGCTAGTTATTTAGTTGTCTAGTTTGTGGTGAGCGAATAAACCTCTTTGTTGTGTAAACGGCATTTAATTTGTACCCCGCGCACGTAACAATAAGTTATGTTTGGTCCGCCAATTTGACCACAGATAAAATCTAAAGGCCACCAGTTCAAAGGGGTTATTAAAAAAGTGTCCGGTTACTTTTTAAATCAAGAGAATCCCATGTTATTGAAGAAAAGCAATCAATTAGAAATGTAAACTATATATAGGTACAAAAATATCCGCGAAGAAATCTCAATTGCACCTAAATGTTAAGGGCTTCGTAAGTTTTTGTACGGCGTCGGCGGATTTAGGTGATGGCAGCCATAGTTTTGCGTCGTGTCTTTTCTATACACTTTCTATGAAAGATCATTAACCGATTCATTGCCACCTTTATTTATTACTAATTACTACCACTGGCCACAAAGATTGGGCTGTGACATTGTATCTACAGGGAATACGAAGAACTGCTTATATAATATATAAGGAGTGATAATGACAAGTATGACCATCGCCCGAGCGAGCGAGAAGCTATTCTCACTGGCCATACATTAGTAATAGTATAACATGCCAGTATGACCATCAAAAAGGTTCGTGGCTAATGACGCATAAGTGCATCATTGGCTACGAACGCGGCGACCACAAAGTATTCGAGTTTTATCGCTTGCTATAACTTTTATATTGGTTTGTTTGTTTGTTCAGGCGAGCCCACAACTCGCGAGAAGTTCCGTTCCCACGCCGGCTCGTCATCGGAGACAGCGAGCTCATCAAGCAGCTCGCACGGCTACGCGATGAAGCCCAGCGTCATCGCGCAGGCCCCGCCGCCGGCACCACCACCCTTCGCCAGCGAACCCTTCGAGGAGCGCCCCAACGAGTCCTACAACATGGACTGTGACAGAGGTACCTACGTCTGAATCACAATAATATTATTTACGATTAATTCCCACTGAACGAGCAGCGGCCAGCGGCGGCGCCGCTGTCGGAATTTGTTATTAGAAGTAATAGCGTGAAGGTTCGTGCCGCCGCGCGCTCTTTTGCCTTTAAATGACTATGAACTTTAACTCACGTAACTAAGATCCAAAATGGTTTATTATAGTAATATTTTGACTCAAAAAACCGCTGCCGGCCGTTGCTTTTTCAGTGGAAATCAATCTGGAGATCCCGATTGCAACCGCAGCTTGCATTTTGGAGCTCTTCTACTTCTCGTTTCCATAGTTTGGGTAACACTGACGACTTGAGAGGGTAGCTGGGGTGTACTGGATGTACTACAATTAAGCCAATAGATTGGCTTTTACGGAAGCGACGGCCATCTGCCCAAAACCTTGAGAGGAAAGCCGGTGCCAGAGCCTCCTCCGTCAATCAGCCGATAGGATTGGGCATGGATCCCGAACAACTTGGTAGGGACCCATACAATGCCGTAGGTACTAATGCACAACCCGAGGGGGCCAGGGTCAGTCGGGGTGCGAGGGATATGCTCTATGGGCAACCTTATACCCCGGCATCTGAAGACCCGAGACGGCGTGCGGTTTTAGTCGGTTCAAGCCCGACATAACCGCCCCCGCTGGGCGGTGCGGGGGTATCCGAAGGGTTATCCGCACGAAAAAAAAAAGTTACTGTACAATGTAGAACTTTGTAGGTATTCATATCTATAATAAAACCTCAGAATTATACGAAGTTTCAAACGAACTTTAATCATCATATTACTCGCTGGATCATAAAGCCTTACACCATTACTCGCCATGACACATCTACCCATAGGTGGCCATATACATATATACGTCATTTTATTATTTCCACAGTCAAACAGTCTTGCCGTTAGCGACCACTACACAATAGTCTTTCATAAGGACGTCGGTGATAAGGTATATTACATCCTGATAGGGTCTTTTCCTCATAAGCCCATAATAGCATCATTTATCCAAGTTGTTTTTCCACTTTGCAGTATTAGGACCTCAGCCAGCGATGCAAAGAGAGGGCGAAGGGTTGCCTGACTCTGAGCCTCTCAACCTGGATGGAAGACGAAGGAGAGAGCCCACATTACGCGCAGTGCGGAAACCGGAACACGCCGAGGACTACCTTCATTCATATAAGTTCAAGAATTCCATTGAAAGGCGATTTTCCAAATCGCAAGATACTGAGGTGAATAAAATATGAATGTGATAAATTGTCAACGAAAAAAATTATTATATAGGTAGTATAGGTACTCTTTTTTTTCTGCGCTTAACGACCTCCGCCCCCCATAAGCGCAGGCTTGGGGGTGGCAGGTGAGGCCGCCTGTCACCCCAGCAGAAGCAGGCCGGGACGATGGGGCGACTAGCGCCCCTCCCCCAAACCGGGGCAAGACGGGGACACCGTGGTTCCCAAACCCGAGGGGGCCATCTCGAAACCGGAGATGGCCATCTCGAAACCGGAGATGGCCCAGGGTCAGTCGGGGTGCGAGGGATATGCTCTATGGGCAACTTCACACCCCGGCGTCTGTAGACCAGAGACGGCGTGTGGTTTTAGTCGGTTCAAGCCCGACATAACCGCCCCCGCTGGTCAGCGGGGGAGTATCCGAGGGAATTTCCGCACGAAAAAAAAAAGGTACACTTTTCTGGTTATTTTGTGGTATAGTGGCAGCCTTATAGCCAGGAGTATATAGGACTTCACCAAGACCTTCAGAGTAAAGTCAACCGCACCTGCAAGCTGTTAAATCTGCTGATTGACGGACGAGACTCTGGCGCCGACTCTTCTCTCGGTCAAGGTCAGATGGCAGTCATTTTCATAAAAGCTGTTAAAGCCAAAACAAAAGGAGGAGAGGGAGTAAGCGGATCCTGGGCTCCGAGGTGAAAGACTCGGATGCAACCGGGAACAACGCTAGTGATGATAGTGACAGCCTTCTAAACTTACTTCACGGTGAGTCATTTCGCAGGGTATTTTTGTTCGCGGGGCTGTACCTAGTGTATAAACTGAGCTCTACTATGATGGTCGCCAAAAGCCAGCGCTGTAGCGTATTTGTGTAGTAGATTGTATGGTGCGCTATACCCAGGGTGTGGTGTCGCAGGCGGCCGAGCTGCTGGCGCGCAACTCGCACACTCACGGCAAGCTGTACTCACACAAGCGGCGGCGCGTCGCCAAGCCCGCCTCCACCTGCACCTCCACCTCCGCCTCCGCCGAAGAGGCGCGCGACACCTCGCCACAGGTACGACACACTTCACGCTTATATTATTAACGCGAAAGTTTGTATGGATGTTTCTGGTGTTTGTTACTCTTTTCGGCAAAAACTGTTGAAATTTGGTACAGAGATAGATTGTGGTCTGGAATAGTACTTTATTCCCAGAAATAGGCTCCTAAGGGTCGCGGGAACGGGATCAGAATGGAGTTGAATTGTGATGGTGATGTGAGCTGTCTTCAGGGCTATACGGGCTATCTTAATAAGCCGCCATAGTGAGCTTGACCACCGACTCTAATTTAGATCCAGCACCATGTCGGCCACTGCTGCCTTTCTGCTGGGTTTTCGTACCCTCTCAGGAACCGAGTCGGTCTGGCACGCTGTTGCCAGGGGCTCCAGGGGGTTGACAAGGTGTACCGCGAAATATGCTATATTTAAAAAAAAAATTAAAACTAGTAGACTTCATTCAGAATTTTTGTGAACAAGTCTATCAATATCACAACAAGAGATCAAAATGTAGGTACACGAACTAATGCCAAAACAAACAGCATTTTTATCATTAAACTATGCGCAATTCCAGGACACGTCGAGCGAGTCCCCTGGGCATCACCACTACGACAAGTCGTCTCTACCGAACCAGTTCGTGCCCGTGTTTGCACTCAATGCTCTAGGTGAGTCTTATTTAACATCTAATAAAATAATAAACAATAAATGTAAAAGTTAATATCCAAGACGGGACTTGAACCCGCGACCAGTGCCTTTCTAGTGGGAACATTAACCAACTGAGCCACCTAGACACAAATTTTTCTATACTTACGTCTTAAAGCGACGAGTCAAGTGCTGATGTTTTCTGTTTTTTATAGGAATAGTTAGATAAGTTAAAAATAAATATACCTTTTTGGTGATTTGAAGATTCGCTACCTGGTTTGTATTATATTTTTTCTTTAAGTTCAGGTTACTTACGTTTGGTGCGTAAAACCTAATGAATATTATTATAATTTCTCGTATTTCCAGGAAAATACTACGTCCCGCTAAGTGTCGACTACGCATGCCTAACGAGGCACCTCGGCTCCTACGACGTTCTCGACGCGAGAGCCATGCACCTCGCAGCCCCCCTTCACCCCGTTACGATCCACGTGAACTTCCAACCGTGTCTTAACTACCACGTCAAACGTGAACCCAACGATCGTGAATGGCGAGGTGTTAACTAAAAGACTTGTACCCAGTGTAAAAAAGTGCGTCAAGCACAATGTCTATACGTTGTTAAATTTAAGTTGATGTATGTCTGGGCAAAAATGTTGAAATTGTATTCTAGATGGCGCACTAACGAGTTTTTAGGTCTCTTCAGAGGTAAGAGCGAGGCGCGACGGTGGGGGCGCGCCAATCAACCAATCATAGATATATAAAACTGATGACGGACTCACAAGGGCTCGCGGCATTGGTGATCAGTCCTTTTATTGATTTTTTGATTGGCCAGTTAGTGTACATGCGAACTTTTTGACGTTTGTCCAAGATTTTTGTCTCGAGGTATACTTTTGACAGCTTATATCTATGAAGTGTCGGTATTTAATTATCGGTATTTTAGTTGCTACTTCATAGGTATGAACTGTCATATCATATATCAACTAGTAATTGGCGCTGACGTTTAAAACGTGACAGCTAATATTTAGCATTTTACATAGTTTATGGTTTATGTTTTACGAATTTCAAATTAAACAGCATTTAAATTTTATGAGCCTTACAATAGAAAACTATTTTTCCTATCGTTTTATGTTTTAGTGTTCAAAATCAAAATACCTAGTTTCATATTTTTGAGATTACATATTAGAAAATAAGTCAAATACTTGGTAAAATCTGTTAAACGTGCAGCAGTCTGAGGGTCAATTCATACTTGCACATTACGAATAGCATCGATACGAAATTAATTCATTTTACATAGCATATTACGTCCAATCTTTATTATACTCAAGTTTTTATAGATTAAAAAAGACGCACGCTATAGATAAATATGTGCAGCCCAGGTGGTACAGCAATTCAGTTCAATTCAGAGGCGCGCTGAGAGAGAGGGATGAAGCTATACACTACATAAAGCTGCCCAAAACGGTATTGTACTAAAATATTAGAGCGTCGTGGCTACCCCGCTGAATTAGATATTTCGCTTAGCGTTATTTTGAAGTGACCCAAAGGGTTGAATGATCTTGCGTCTTCAAAACTAATCAAGATCTTTTTCGAAAAAAAAAAAACAGGAATCTTTATACTATTAATATAAAGTCTAAATTGATTTTTCGATGCGTTTCGACTATTTGCCAGTATATTTCCTTCGAACTGATTTCAAAAACCTATTACCGCAATACCTGTGCTAAAAATACATGACTAAATTCATTCCCTAGAAATTAGGGCTTTTGAACTATTTTATGCGGATATATGAATGCAACAGCTTTGTAATTATTCTTAGATTTGGCTTCGGCTGTTCTAGTCAAACTGAAGTCTAATAATGTACAGTTACAGTGAACCAACATAATTATGTAAGTATCACGTTAACTAATAAAGGACGCAACATATCGTGATACTTACATTGTTATTTCACCGTCTGCATAATGATAAAGGACATTATTTTCTCTATTAACACTTGATGCGCGCCTATGGTGAAGTGATCGGAAGACTAAAAGTGTGGACAATTTCAGTGTTATTAGTTGCGGCTGTGATTTGTTATAGTAGCTGAGCTACTACTGGGGTGCAATATCAGTGATACGAGATTATTCGACATTTTGAAAATTTTATATTGAGCAGTCCGCTTTCGTTAATGTTATCAATATGAAGTCTAAATCCTAGACCAACTGATAAATCACTTCGGAAACCAGTCTTTTATTAACTTGAAAGATTTATTATATAAGCTAATATAGGCCAAATAAAATTCTTGTAAATTAAAGACAGTACATTTTGAATTTCCCACCAAATTCTACAGCCCAAACATGTTTTGATTTCTGCGTGAAACGTAACGTGATATGCGGAGCTGGTAGATATAGTTTCGTTTATTATTAATGTTTGGAGGTAATGGTGAATTAAGTTTGAAAGAGAGTGGTGTCCACTAATGGACAAAATAAAGACTGAGGTTTTTATTTACATAGAGGTATAGTTATGACTGTTTTTTATATTGAATCCTTATCTCTAAAAACAGTAGTCATTTTAAAATAACGTGGATTGTTGCAGTTGAATATCTTCATCTGCATGTTAACTTGCAAATTGTAACCAACCAGGTCAAGGATTCAATATATACGAGGTGAAAAAGTTTACGTAAAGTTAGTAATAGATAGTTTAAGTATCCTGTTAAATGTATACATTTTATTTGTAAATAATCATGTTTAAGAAATAAATGTTAAATATTTTATTAAAACTTTGTATCTTTTCTTTTATTTAGACGAGAGGACTAAAAAGGAAAGGCTCTACATTCAAACGAAGATTTTATGTAATTAATTATCATAACATCTTTTATTCTCTAGTATTATTTTAAATTTTACATGCTTAGTTCAAACATTGAGAAAGAAATAATAATATTTAACATCTGAATAATATACAGCTTTTCTATTTACGATCACTTAGCGTTAAAAAATTATATTAATATATATATTGACAAATATTCCATTGTTACATCGAATACGTTACATATTCTTGGGGAGCGGGATTCCGAAGGTGGGTGCGATCACAAGGGAGTCAAAGTTACCATTAAACTAGGATCATAATATGGCAAACCATAGAGAGTGCGCTTTTTGTTCACCATAACAAAATATAGCTTTCACTTATCAATAACTATTATAATATACACATACGCATTTCTAAGGGTTGATATAATTAGGAGTTTTTATCACAAAGATTTTCATCTAATATACCTACTACAGAAATATTAAAATGTCGGAGTATGTTTTATGCCAAGCTAACAGTAAATATATATACAATACGGCTGCCATTACTTGAAAGTTCATCTACGGATCTGTTCCACACCCCAAATTCTACAGTTTAAGCACGTGATGTATCGTGAGGATGTAATCCCAAAAACTCGACATAAAAACATACTCAAACAGAAATATTAAGCAACAAATTTACAGTTTATTAAAACCAGATCGAAATATTTACAAATCTATTTGACAAGAGACTGACGTTGTGCCGCGAGCAAGCTCAACATGTCACACACTACTCTACAATTGATTCAATTGAAAAAAAATCATAAAAAATCTGCCTACAATCACTTTTATACAATACAAAAAATAATAAAATTGTGGATTAAATAAAGCTGTTAAAATATACTTTTCCTGTGTTAATAACTACGTGTATTTATTTGCCTTCAAGGCACATTATTGCAACGTATTTGACTATAATCTAAATTACAATTATGCATAGAACATAAATTCTAAGTAGCAGGTAAATGCGTCCCGTCCTCGTACGCCAACTATATTGCTTACTATTTAGTTACACCTAAACAGCTGCACAAAATAAAAGGAATAAAGACAATTCATACAACATTTAATTGAAACGACATGCCGATATGTACTTATTATCCAAACTAAGCCAAAACAATGAAGATTTTAAAATAGCGGAACTAAATAAATTAGTATGAAGTAGATATAGGAAAAGAAGAGTCGTGGGAGCGTAATTGACATTTACTAACCAATGTTGCCACAATACCTAACTTCTAATTGGACAGCAAAAAGCACACTATCTAATTACATGGAGGGTTTAAAGTAATAAGAAAATCTAATACGTGGAACCAATGTCTCACCAATTTGGAGACACAAATCTTTATTCATATGCCAGACACTGGGCATAAATTATACGTAGTTTTACTACATACAATTATGTATATTAACCTAAATTGCAATGATTGGTTTTACCTAATAATGGCAGGGACACATTTAATATTTCTTACGACATCAAGTTGGTAAATTATTGCTCTTTAATTCAACTATATCAAAGCATTTTGAAGTACCTTGTACAGAAATTTCATTAAACCTTAAATTATTTAATATTGCAATCCTTATGAATAGTTTGCGCTTTATGAATAATGAACACTTGTAGCAGTAAATGATATACACTAAAGTGTTCGATGAATAATTAATCAATGAAAATTTAATGACTAATTAATAATGAGTAATGAGAGGAAGCGAAGCTACTCTAACAAGGAACTTATTTTGGACTTTATCTCCGCTTAAAGTCTAAATTAGATAAGACTACAACCAGTAATCACCGACGGTAGTAGGAGCGAGTTCTTGACAACTCGCGCTACCAGTTTTCGATCTCATATCTAATTTGCACATTACATAGCCAAGATATAGTTTAAAACGCTATACACGATTCGTTCTTAAAAGTTGCTTCGCTTTAATTCCGGGACAATGTTAACTAAGCATATGAGCAAATTATCATTGAATTCAAGTGTTCAAGTTCAAGTTTTTGAATAGTGTTAACATCGTACTTAAAACAAATGTATTTTATATCGTCAAATTATAATCTCTATCTCCGTGTCATAGCACTGATTTTAAGACGGTTATGACCTAGTCATCCAGCCATTATACTTAGAATTTTCCATCACTTTACCCTTCTTTACAAACTAGTTGTAAAAGGCCCAATTTTGGTCTACCAATACAAAGAATAATAAAATAAGTACCGACATAGGACGCATAAAACTCCGTCTGTTCGTCGGCGCGATCTTTCCGTATCTATAGTGAAGTAAACTAAAGCTAAGTTTCCTACGAGGCTACTTAAATATAACGAACATAATATTTTGCAAGTACCTGCTTCCTTAGTTCACTGAGTGCTTTTGTGATTACACTAATTTAGCCCGAGGTTACTCACAACATCAATTCGTTGTTATAATATAAATATAATAGCCGAATAACAATTGTAAAATTATTTTATAGTATTCAACTACATGTATTAAACCTACCCGGGGCCCGATTCAGTAATATTACGTTTTGATTTCAAAATTTACGAAAACTCATAAAATAGGATTTTCTAAATCTCAAACTATAACTGAATTTGAAGGTTGATATACTCACGAAAACGTAGTTAGGGTTTGTTTGGACAGACCATACTGATTCTAAACTTTTCTTTACTTGAAATCACGCGTTTTGAAAACGTGGCGTTACTGAATAATGCCCCACGAACGGTATTGGTAGAGTAAATTTGACCTACGCTAATTAAAACAGTGAACTGCACAAAAACTGTAGTGTAAGTTGCTTGTTAAGTGACAGATATGCGGTTGTAGCATATCCATGCTGCAAACGCATATCTTGGTACTTTATTTATATACGCCATCTGAAAATATAAACGGATGAAGTGTTGAATGAAGGCGTTATGTTTATATAAAAATAATATGACCTTTTTAAATTAAGCCATATAAGCTTAAAGGTTAGGTTTCATTAAACAATATGGCACGGTATAATGTTTTTAACACCATAAGACCTTCATTTAACACGCAAAGATCAGAGACAATGTGTCCATATCAGCTCGATAGTAAACTTGCAAAATCATTCCTCACATTTTTTCAAATATTATTCATATTTTAAAACGATGAAATAATATCATTTACGGGCAACTAAAAATTGCAAAATTCAGAAACTATGGTTTGCATCGTTACTAGTAATAGTCCGGTATTCCAGCATCATATCTATTAACAAAAACGTTAAAGATTCTCCATCCAAAGCTACTTTTCCTATTCCAATCCATATTAATGACTACGTTATGTCATTTCATTCATTATGTATGAGTTAATAATATAGCCAAAGCTAATTTATTCTTGATTGGAGTTCAAACCTATGGCTTTAATCGGCGAGTTACATTGTAACAATATAATTTTACAATTGATAGCAGATTTGCTCAGTGTGATACAAATGCCCTTGTCCAAATGAACTTCTCTATATAGTCAGTCCACATCTACCACAGATTCAGAATTGGCGAGAAGTCACGAGCACTTAATAGTATGAAAACCGTGACTTTAATTTTTGGCTCCATCACCAAATGCAACCATATTTAGTGATAATGGTAACCGTAAACACGGTGTAAAACAACGGTGTGTTATAAGTTGGACGTGTCTGTGGCATCGTAGCTCCCAAACGGACGAACCGATTTTGATGCTCGAAAGTCGATATGATCGAGATGGTTCCTAGCTATAAATAAATTCGTGTCGGGGTTTTTTCATTTTCAAATATTTTTTATAATTTGTCAGTTAGAACGTAGACCTAAGTAGGTGCTCCAGTTTGGCGACACGTTAAGCTGGACGGCTTGCCGTATCTAGCCTATTCTAAGTCTGTGACATCAACCAACTTCAATTTCTCAAGACAAAGAAAATACCTATACAAATGTACACAGTACATCAGATTACACATATCCCTTAAAAGCCTTATCAGACATCTGTAACACACTGCAATTGGCAACGACAAGATCTTAACAAAAAGCAAGCAACTATGCACATTTATTAAAATAATTTTCAATCATTATTTCATTGTGTCCAAAATATATCTATAATAAATTAGTTCTAATGTGATTGCAATTCATGTCAGTCATAATTACTCTTTATCCAATTTGGATGCAAAAGCCACACTAAACTAAGTTTAATACACATGGCACAACTTGGCAACTCAGCGGATTTCACCAATGGCAGGAATCACAATCAACTAAACTGCGTATCACGATTTACTCAATGAATGTCATCGAGTTGTGAGAAACCAAATTTAGTTAAAGTTGACCACAGTTGTTTTCACTGGTGAAATCCGAGCTCAGTGTTATAGAACACCTTTTTGTATCAACAGTTTATGACATTCATATTTTATATATGTATTTTGTATGTTCTCAACATTGCAAAGTTGTCTCATAGGTTTATATTGTATATCGGAAGAACACTCACTCAGCTGCCTGAACAGGGCCCCGATTCTGCTATTTTATATTGAAGCATGCTAATGTCACTCAAAAAATGCCATTTAATTATAGACTTTATCAGTATACTGTTAAGGTCTAATATTAAATAATGAAAGCTCATAACACTTTTTCATTCACTTTACAAAATACCATTTAATTTTAGACATTAACAACATAATAAAGTCTATAATTAAATGGCATTTTTAGAGAGTCAATAGAATGACAGTGATTTGCTTCCAACACAAAATAGCAGAATCGAGGCCCTGGAGTCCTTGTGATGATAAACCAAAGAAAATATCTTTGCACAAATACGCTCCACTTAAATTATAACACAGATTTAACCTCTAGAGATGGCTAATGTGCATCTGTATTCTGAAGGCTCTAAATTACACGTGAAACGTCTAACACTAACAAGAGACCTAGAAACTAGGACGAGCCCTCGGACCCCCTATAGACGCTAAAAAAAACAAATAAAAACAACTACATATAATTTACTTAAACATTATGCGTACAAAAATCCTAGCCGTCGTTTCCTAAACGCTCTATCGAATAAATCGATAATAAATAAATTTATCAATAAGATACATAAACCTTGTACATATATAAAAAATCTTCCATACCATTATACATATATACGTTACCGAGTAGGTTCCCTATATTATATCTTAAATCTCCTATATACACTATGTACAAAGGGAAATAAAAACAATTTGTACTTGCAGAAAACCGTCGAAAATAAAAACTTAGACGTGAAACGGAAATATACAATATGCTGCACGTAACGTACACTCATAGAAAAGTTCCTTTATACTAATTATTATATAATACAGCGACGGGCAGCCCGACTGAGATTTACAAAAATAATGTCTTATGTGTGTGCTCTACCGGTCGCACCTCGACGCTCCGGTCACGCCATCTGTCGGACAAACCAATAGCCACGTTTTAGAAATGATACCACGACTTATATATCACTAATTTATTCAGCATGCCAATAATACAATAAAAATATGTACAAATCATATACATCTCTTGTTGATTCTGATCAATGAAATATTTTATGTAGCCAGCATACATTAACATAACAAATATGGCGATACAAAACAATACTCTCTTATCTTTAGCTTTTAGCTATGCAAAGTTTATCTAAAATAAGAAAATGTAAAGACCTAATGTCAGTCAGCAACAAAATTAGCTCAAGACGTTATAATTTACACATCACCCTAACTCTTTAAGCCTTTCATAAAATAATAAACAAAACAAGGAATATATTATTACCCAAAGCAAGCTTAGCCGGACCCTTACTCTTTTTCCAAACATTCAACATCAAAATCTAAGTTCTGTAAATAAGGATCAGCCACTTTTGTTGCTGACTGTCCCTAATCAAATAATCAAAATTAATTTATACACCTCTCCTGCCCCATTTAAACACTTCAGTACCTGAGTTATACCCGGGAACACTATATGAAATTTGACCAATATCGTAACACGATAACGCTGTTCCGTATTCTAAAAGTCCACCATCACAGCAGTAGACCCCGTGCGGTGTACCATGGACAGCTGGCACTCCTCTTGCCCGCTCGCTTTGCCCTAAGCCGCTACTTGTTAAACTACAGTCCATATCAGCACTACGATTCCAATAGACCATACCGGTGTTTTCGGTAGGTGGTCTCGCCTCCTCATCGTCAGGCAAGGCGAGTCCGAACTCCCGCCGTAACCGCGAGCTGAGGTTCTCCCGTTGACGTTCCGACGCGGTAGGTTGCGCGTCGAACACACCTGCGCAAACATATATAAGTTTGAAAAGCAGTTGATTATACAACCTGTGTTCAGTGTTATAATAGTTTGTGAATTATATGTGGTGTATTGGAAATTTACCGGGTGGAACCGAGGAAGTGTCCAGACGATTATTTCTAAATGTTATTTTGTCATTTTATAGGTTATGTTAGTCGTTTTCAGTGTCGGGCAGCGATGCCGAGGGAGAGAGATAGAGCTACACACGGTGTATAGCGCAACCTCTCTCTCAGCGCTGCTAAATTTAACTAAATTGCTATAAGAGCGTTGTCGTTAGGCACAAGTTGAAAGGTTTACATTATCTTTAAAATTGATGAAATAATCGACTGGACACAATTAACGTTTCCATCCCTTATAGTTTCAATCGATCAATTAGTCTATTGTCCGTATAGTTTACAACCGTGGAATATATTAGGAGTCTGCTTCAAGTTTGCCGTTACCTTTCGCCGCGCTTCCCCATACCCCCCCTCAAGCTAGATCCCGTGATAGTGTTGAAATGTCAAGTAGCTATAGCTTGTGTGCAAATAATGCTGTATTTAAAGACATTTAACATAATTCGCAACGCGATTGGCTACGACTGACATTTAGATAACTCCACTGTTTTGGGTAACATTATGTAAGTGTTTGGTGACACTAATTTCCATAGTAGCGAGGTTTAAGGGCATTCCTCTTGAATATATATTCGGTGTTTGCAACACCACCCAGTCGACGTTCTGCTGGGCAGTTGCTACGAGTTTGTCTTACAATATAACAAAGGACAGACATGCCTCAGTGGTGCAGCGGTGAGTGCGGTTGTTCGCAGTATGAGCAATGTTATCGGGTCTTCTGTTAGGAAATTTTAAGTGGCACCACGAAGTCGAGGTAAGTGCCAGTGGGCGGCCTATTTGTACGGGGCCTGAACATAACTCGCGAAATGCAGTTATACACATATCTTTCTACTTTTTCAAAGATATGCAGCTGTTAATGCATTTTAAAAAAAGGACTTTGGGGGTGAATAAGCCAGTATAAACAGGATATAGTATTGTGCAGATATCACATGAATACTTAAGAACATTACCCAACTAATTCTTTCGAATGAGTAGTTAAAAATATAGCTTTTCAATACAATAATACATGAATTGCAATGGTCTAATTGTTTCTAGGCATAACATGTATATGAAAAAAATAATTATGTTTATCTATCTAGAACTACATGGTAGTTTTGGGTCTAGATGGTGTTGTATAGTATAGTAACGAAGATTCAATAAATTGCATATACCTCATAATTATTTTATCAATATTTTACTCTACACGACGTTGCTTCATCGTCTAGCCTCGATTTAGAAAGGAAGATTAGTTCCAGCAATATATGAAACGAATATAGCCATACAACATTCCCAAACATTCGACTAAACAACACAGATATCGCGCAACCCGGCTCGTTTACGCGTGTCTAAAAATAAACCTATACGGGTACAAACATCTCACAAACCAATTTAGAACAATTACTTGGGATTACTTCATACGATTATAAAATAGATTATTAGTATTATTATGATTAGCTCATCTCAGTGGCATGTTCGAGAGCACTAAGACAAACATTTCATAAGAATGAAATGTTTGAGTTTGAAAATCTGTGGCGCAGTACTGTGTGCACGTACCCAAGGTCGCGGCGGCAATGATTTTAGTTTTTATTGTTGTGAACTATACGTTTATGCAGGTTTAGTGTTACTGCTGTTTCTAGTTTTGAAACAACATCATAACTAACAATTTAGCTGAGTTTTTTTTCGTTTTTCTCTTTATTGGACGTTGTGTTAGCAAAGTATATAAAGTTGAGAAATATATACTGGTGGCGTTTTTTGCGGTGACCAGCTTTATGTGATCAATGTGGGATATTAAAGTTAGGGTTACCAACTCTCAACAGAACCAACTCGTGATGATTTTAATTGTTTAATAGATTACGATAGGTGTTTTAAAAAAGTAGCATTCAAAAAGATTGTAGTATTTGTTTCTATATTTGATCCAACGAAAATTCGTATCTATTTATAAAAGTAACTGTTGTCTGCGGCCACGTCCATTGTAATACTACTCCTGTTCACGCATCCCACAGGAGAATATTCCTGGGATAAAACTGCTATTTCAGACTATAACGAAGTGATTGAGTAGCATTATTTCTAATTTATATACACAGTAGTAATATTATTTAATTTGTGGTAAACTATATGCACGTACTTTTTTTATTTTTCGTGCGAGCGGGGACGGTTATGTCGGGCTTGAATCGACTAAAACCGCACGCCGTCTCCGGTCTTAAAACGCCGGGGTGTAAGGTTGCCCATAGAGCATATCCCTCGCACCCCGACAATATATGCACGTACCTACTTAATAATTTTTTGTTTTAAGTTGATTGAACATGGAAACCTATGAATTAATGATCGATAATAGACGATTTACGTTTGCGGAAATATTTTATTAATTATTTTTTGGAACGCACGGATTATATGCCATTGCGGGACGCTCCTGTAGAATACGCGACGGTTGGTCACCTGACGTAGGTATTTACTTATGCTTTTAAATGTACTGTACTAGCAAAAAACATTGATAAACCTGGGTCGCTTGTTGCATAACGTCATAGCCATTATCTAAAAATATGAAACGATGTAGGTATCCATATGTTGTATATTATGTACATTATATAAAAATATACTTATGTGCATTTACCACAGCGAGATAAAATTATTTCATTAAATGGTGTTGTCGATGATAAAAATAGGTACCTACTTTACTTATTCATCATCATTATCTTAGCGATAATCCCGGTTGTTCCCCGAGGCTTTCCCTTCGGAGCCTGGAAACCGTCTTCTTACTTTTTTGCTTGGCTATCACAGAAGCAACTGCCGTCTGACTTTTCCACCCCGAGAGGAGAGTCTGCGCCACAGATTATTCGTAGAATCCGTGGTGAAACCGATAGGCAGGATTAATTAAGTGCATCGCAGAAAATAAAAAAGCACTATCGACACTAATTGTGTGTGACAAGTAAACGCGCGGAAGACTCGCCCACAATATTGTAACAATTGAATCGAAAACGTGCGCGTACGCGGCTCGTGACTGTAAATGTTTTACGCGTTCATGCAGTTAAATCAACACGAGACGTTACTGCGCAGATTTTATTACATACTTTATATGAGAAAATTTATTTAGTACATAAGTATTACTTTGTTGTATCTGATTACTGAAGATTTTTTTTTAATATACTTAATGTCCCGGAAAGCGTAGGCAGAGGTCTGATGTACAAGACTAAGAAAGAGTCATTCACCCCGCCTATGTTGATACTTATGTTCATGTATCTGTGCCTATTCTACGCCACTATATGGCTAGTCTACGAAGCAGGTTTTTAGACTGATGAAGAACACACCTGACTTTTCGTAGTTATGTGTTTATTAATAAATGTTAATTATCGCTCTTTTAGTAATGTGCCCGGTAGATGGCAATAGGTTCGCCCTCTATTACATTGGGACCTTAACATAACTGGCGATTCATGGATGTGTAATACACCTCTGCCTACCCCTTCGGGGACACAGGCGTGAAGTTATGTTTTATGAAGAATTTCCTTTCACAAAAACAGGCAACTTTCCCTACATGAAAATGATACAACATAGAGTATGTAAGCAACCACATGTTACCAACCATGTTTTATGGACAACAACAGTTTGGAGAACAGCTAAAGAACACTTACCCTTAGGCATATGAGAGGCAGCGAGTTCCCGATGAAGACGTTGTTCCAGTTCGTCCGCGGCTGCGGCGGCGGCTGCGTCTAACCGCTGAGGGGACAAAGAACCGGCGCCCGAAGACTCCGATGACCATTCCACCCCTCCTTCCGGTGCCCCATCCCCTACATCACCAGAGTCGTGCCCCCCACCGTCTTCGCACGTCACCCCTTTATGCCGCTTCCGATACTCGGTTATAGAGAGCTGTATCATAAAAAAAAACTCGTAAGAATGATTGAGATTTATATTAATTTGATAGATTACTAATTTTGGGTCACAGCTTCATCCACATTTTACACAATGACTTCTTTGTTGTATGGAAAAAACTGTTTTTTTGCTGTCATAAATATCGATGGCGGGGACCAAAAATGCTGTCTGTGTACTAAGAATACGGCTTATTTTAGATAAACATAGCGTATACCTAGAAATATACACATAGCAAGGCGTATTCAACTTCGTGATAAATTTAACTTCATAAAGAAATAATACTTCTAAGTAATACTAGTACTTCTGAGTAATTAATGTTATGTCTTTATTTAACCCTCGACTCGTCACGCCTATTCGGCACGCGAGTCGTCGCGTGGGCTCTTTAGGGACCCCAAATAATATGTCTTTACCTATGAAATTTCCGAAATTTTCTTACAAATTCATGAGTTCGTTATTCCTGTAATTTACAACTCTGTATTAAATTGTATTTTTATTGGCCGCTTGATAAATTAATTCGATCTTCAAAAACATTACTTCCTAAATGCTATCCATTTTGATACGAATTTCGTATTACTTAACAGCTGTCACTTTTCAAAAATGTAATAAAAGTTGCTGTTTGTTAGCTTAATGTTGTCTCATTCATACACAAAAAAAAAACAAAAAATTTGGATTTGTCATTCCTAAAAAAATGCAAAATTGTTAGTACTGAAAATTGGGTTTCCTCCAATTTCTTCAAGAAAAACGGCAATTTCATATGTAACGACCTAATATAAACCGCCGGGAATTGATACCAATTCCCGGCGGTTAATCATTTATTTAACAAATAAGTTTTAGAGGAACAGTGAGGTAATACCTATATTCCCATATTATAATTAAAAGTGACATACTAGAATCATATATGTTCATTCACAATAAATAAAATTTAAAAAAAGATCGTCATTTTTTTCTTTCTTGGAAAGATGTTTATCTAAGTATTATATTTTTTTTTAAATAAGCTGTTTCTATCATTTTATGTAAACATACAACATTAAATAATGTAATTTAAAATAGGATTCAACAAAAACTAATAAAAAGACGCCTAGGTATATCTTTTTAGGGTTCCGTTGCCAAATGGCAAAAAACGGAACCCTTATAGATTCGTCATGTCTGTCTGTCTGTCCGTCCGTATGTCACAGTCACTTATGCGAAACTATATGAACTATGCTGTTGAAACTTGGTAAGTAGATGTATTCTGTGAACCGCATTAAGATTTTCACAAAAAAATAGAAAATAAAACAATCAATTTTGGAGGTTTCCCCATAGTTAGAGCTGAAACTCAAAATATATTTTTTTCATCAACCCCATACGTGTATCTATTGATAAGGTCTTCAAAAATGATATTGAGGTTTCTAATATAATTTTTTTCTAAACTGAATATATATGAGGGCCAAGTATAATCCTTTTTAGGAAGCTACCAAACAAAGTTAGAGAACAGTGGGAATATTTTAAAAGTAGTGGTTTTGCATGTTTGCAATAGCTGGGTTTTTAAAGACCCCACGCGACGAGTCGAGGGTTACACAAACTGGTGTCTGACAAGTCTATTCTAAGTTGAAACGCATCGTACTCACAAGTACACTGCAGATACTAGTGCTGATTTTCCCAGAATGAATGAAAAAAACAAACTCCAACCAAGTCTATAGAAACATAAAATTCACGACATGTGCATTGAGCTTTTAATAACATCCGCTGAATATTGATCGACATCCTAATTTTGTTTTGAAACAGTCTGGCTAAATCTATTTCAGAACTAAATCAGGATGCTTTATAGCTCGCTGATATTATGTATATACCACCATTTTAATCATATGAATGAAACATGCTAATCTAAATGTTACTGGATTTACAGATAAAGCTAACTTGAATAGATACGCGAGTCAAAAGCACTTTCGTTTGAAGGTTGGAAATGAGCGCGTGTATGTGTAAATCACACTAACGACCTTATCTAATCAAGGACTTGGTTGCAACATTCTGGTACATTTTTCTTACACTATATTAGCTCTGTTATTTAATTGATTATGTTATTGAATTGGAAAAATCCTAAAAAGCACATTAATTTATTATTATCTTGTTTAAATAGGAAATTGGTAATTAATTAGTTTAACACTTAAGTGTAATCTTTAAAAGTGTTTTTTTTCTTGATAAAGTACTGTGACATAATAAGTAGATGCACACATAGATATCAAAGGACAAGTATCTAAATTTTCACTGAATATTGTAAATGATAGCAAGGCCAACAGTCAGTTTATCGTATCGACTTAACTGTGGTACTATTGTGTATATGTATACAAACTCATTTTTAAAATGAATATCTTGAACTTACAACAATTTAACAAAAATATTAAGGCGAGATCAGATAAGATTAGTCAGACTAATTTTATTTTCGTTTGCAAGTACTTTACAAAATATACCTAAGTAGTTCTCAATTAAATCAATGTGAACTCACCTTCCTTCTAACTGGTTTAGGTTTTTCAACAGGCGGAGGATTCAGTCTGGGGTCATTGGTGCGTGGGCAATAAGGTTTGCTGACCGGCTTCGGAGAAGGCGACAACAAGCTTGCCTTATTCGAACTATTCAACACCCCTGATAATATCACACTGTTATTTGAGTCCATATTATTCACTCGCGTTAAAATCGCCTCTACACTCTTCAACTCATCTGCCTGCGTAATACTGTCTTTCTCAAACAAACTATTATCTATTATTGTAGTCCTATCTATTGCACTCTTTATTATTGACATATTGGGTACATTTTCATTTATTGAACTTTCCATATTGAACGACTGGGACATGTTGCTGAATATGCCTGAGAATAAGCCTGTTGAACTGAATCGCGAAGAGAACGGAAGCGTCGAGTTTTCTAACACGGTCAGCCTTTCGAAAGACGAGGATTTTTCTTGTTTTTCTATCACTGGTGAAGCTGGTCGGACTGTTTTAACTGGTTTCATGGGTTCCTCTGGGAGAGGGATAGTTTCAGGCGGCGGCACTATTGTCATCGGACTCGGTTCTTCTGGTAGGGGTATGTTTTCTGGAGCTAGCAATTGTATCGACTCCACCGGTGGCAGAGGTATATTCTCTGGGGACACATGTAGTTTAACATCGTCGTGGACAGAATTGCTCATGTCATCGTGAATCTCTCCATTGACCTCTATGGGATTAGAGTTCGTGTCTTCCGTCCTTAACTGAATACTGATTTGATCATCAACCATGTTGAGATCGAAGTTTAAATTGACTTTCTTCCTCTTCTCTTTAGGCGGCTTTTTATTTCTGCTCTTGAGTATTTGTATGTTTTCAGTATGGAATGAATGTATTTTTTTCTGTATATCATCCATTTCATCTCTTTGCGGTGAAGAGTTGCCGCTCGTGTCCGCAGACTGACAACTATTTCGCTTCTCATTGGGACTATCAATTCGATTGGGATCAATACTACTGATATCCACAGACTCCTGTATTTTTGGCTGTGCGGGTATGGTGGTGTCAATCTCCATTGGAACAACTTTGTTATAATTACACTCATCTATATCAACATTATTATTATTACTCTTTATGTCTTCTGGTTTTGGTATATCAGGCGGTAGTTCCTCTTCAGGTGTTGGCACTCCTATTATTCGTCTTATATTTTCGCTGTCGTGAGGACCTTTAATGTGCATATTTAGCACTTCATTGTCTATGTTGCACTGGTCGTCGGACCCCTGGCCGCTGTCTGACCGTGTTCTATCTCTACTATATATGCTCTCCATGATATTTCTAACTTTGTATTGCCGTGTTATTGCTTGTATGTCATCTTTGACTGGCGAATCTTCTGAGGTTAAAATGGGCGAAGTGTCGTCATTACACTGTATAAATAAGATAATAGTTAGTAATTTCCAAGCAGTTTCTAAGAAATATTTTCTTTTGTTACAATTACTTACAGGCACAATAGTGTTCTGTTCGCAAGATAATGATTCTCTTGCTAACCTTCTCTTCTTCAAAGGAGTTACCATTTCGTTGGGCGGTGATTCTGGAACAAATACATCTAAATTTCAACATAAGAATGTAATTCTTTACAAAATGTTAGCTCTTCATTATAAATAAAATACAAACCCGCCGAGGGCGAGTCGCTCTCTTCACTAATGGCTTGCCGTAACCATCTTTTTTTGGCACTGTGTTGTTGTATGACAGGTGGGGCCACTTCGGCGACCTCTACTGGTGGTGTACTCCTAGTAATCCTTCTCGCTTTCTTCGGAGGTCTATTTCGTTCTCTTCCAGGTGTTCTAGGTGGCGATGCTCTGGTATCGTCCTCATGGTCAATATCCTGGCTGCCACTTAAATCACCGATCATAGTCGAAGCTACTCTGACCAAACTTTCTAACGACGGAGCCGAAACTAAGGTAGGTCTGTAAGGTGACCTATAAGGCGAAGGTGTGCGTTCTGGTGACCGTCCTATCCATTCAGTAGCCATAGTTTTCTTGGTTTTTGGCAACTTGAAGGCTGATTCAACTGAGCCTACAGCCGCTTCAACTAATAAACATGCTGAGCTAAGTCCGAGTTCCTGAAACCAATGTTCCATTATATATGAAGTTTTAAGGAAATTAGGGAAGAATCATACCAAAAACATATTGACAGGATGATGACATACCTCGTTGACACCATCGCTCCTGTCGTGGTCGGGAGTAGGGAGCGCGCTGTCATGGCGGTGTGGTGGCACGGTAGGTGGTGGACTAAGAGGGGTGTTCGGCGCCTCGTCTCCCGAAGTAACCAGATCGCTATCGGCAGAATTAAGGCGTCTTCGGTTCGATTGTGATGTAGTACGAGCCCGACCTTTACGTCTGAGGAAATAATCACTTTTACAGTATTATCATCATGTGAGAGGGAGAGATAAGGATAATAAAGTAATCTTTGCCGCACCATCAACATTTGGAATTCTTTACCAGCACACGTGCTGCCTTCGTTCTACAGTTCCGGGTGCTTTAAAAGGAGCGTAAACAGGCATCTGATGAGGCAGTCAAGCTGAGGGCCACCATTGTAATGTATTTATTTATATACGGTCATCTCACGAAATTCAGAGAACTCATTTTGTGACACCTTATATATATTATTATTTGTATTCAAAACAGAAATTCTACATTTCATGTAATTACTTATTGTGAAGTTAATCATATTATCTAAGTATAGGTTTATTATTTGCAAATTTCATCTTTTTTGAGTTGTAACAATAATATCTCAATTTCAACTTTGTCTATTTGGAACTTTGCCAAGGGTTTACGAAGTTTAAGGGTTTAAAAAAAGACATCAATTACAAACAAATTATGTACAAGCTAAAATTGTACTACTTACTTTTTTCTTTTCTTTGATGTATTGTGTGCTTCTTCATCGTCATCTTTATCATTCGCGTGCGGGTGAGGGTCTGACTCTCGTCGCTTTTGTCTCTCTTTGACTTCCTGCTTGCGTTGTTCAGCCTTCTCCATGCGCTCAATCGCCTTCATAATCGCTTCCATCTTACGTTCCTCACGAGTCTGAAATGGAACCATATTGTTAGAATATGTTCTATTTCTACTTCCCACTGCAGTTATCTTTGAGTTAGAACTCACCATCTTTCTCTTATCTTTTTCTTTAGTAAATGTCTGGATCTTATCTTGGGAGTCATCAGTTTTGTCATCCAAAGAGTCCTGATTAACGCATGTCGTCCGGCTAGACCGAGACGATCTGTCATGGCATGCAGATTTTGCAGATAGCTCCCTCGTCACTGCCCTGTCATCTTCAATTTTAGGCTCTTTAAGTTCTTTCAGCTCTTTTTTGAGCTCTTTGAGTTCCTTAATCTCTTTGAGTTCTTTGAATTCTTTGAGCTCTTTAAGTTCTTTAAGCTCTTTGAGTCCCTTAAGTTCTCTGAGCTCTTTAAATTCCTTTATCTCTTTAATCTCATCATGAATTGTTTTCTCTTCCACTTTTTCTAGCTTCTCCTCATCAGAAGAGATAGCATCATTTTCTTCTTTAATATCCTTCACTTCTTCTTTAGGGACATCTATTTCAGGTACAGATTCTTCTACAAATGGTGGTACCGGTGGTGGAGATGGCTCATGTTTTATTTCTTCGAATTTTTCTTCAATAGGTTCAGATTTACAAAAGTCTGGCTCATCAATGTCTTCCGGCTTCATTTCTTCTTTTGCCATCAGATCTATTTCAGCCTTCACATCTTCTAATGGTTCTGGTTTAAAAGGATCATCAAAGTTCAAGGTCATCACTGCTGATTTTACTGGAGACAGAGGAGGAAACTCATGTTTAATTTGCTGCGGCGACTTTTTCTCAGATTTAATTGACATCAATTGTGTGGGGAATTCTTTTACTGGTGTTGTTGGAGTGAGAGGCGGAGAAACTGGTGATGATGCACTAAAGCATCTATTTCTACTTCGCTTCTCTCTAGGTGGATAATCAACACTCTTTCGAGGAGCTAATGTGTTAAGACCATTCACTTTGCAATGTTTGGGATTGCCACAAGCGCATGGATGTTTGCTGCCATCAGAATCATGACCAACAGTTATCTCAGTGTTGGCCTGTACAACTCCAATAGTCACCAAATAAACATGTAATGTACCCTTAACTATACAATGTTGTAATTCGGCGTTAGGTTTACATGATCTCCGAACAAATCTCGCTTCGTTTCCGTACGTTCTCGTGTCTATACATATTTGTGTGTTATCTTTAGGTAGTCTGTAAAAGAAAACAAATGGACCAGGCTTTTGACTCCCAGCCCTTGCTGAGTTCTGTAATTGTGGTCTGTGTTGGTTAGATAGCATATATTTCCCTCGTAGCTCTATAACTGGAGTATTTTCCTTTAAATCCTTAGTCGCAATTAAAATCTTCCCACCAGCATGAGGCACAGTCGTACATAAATGCGAATTCATAGCATACGCCATATTTGGCGTATTACCTAATTTACTGCTGTATTTCATTATTTTTGCCCGTAACTCAGGACTATAATGGTTTGTTACGGCCAATTCATATGAATCCTGAAAATGAGATTGATTTGGCAAACCGGTGCTATATTTACTTCTGTTCATTAACAATTCTTTTTTTCGTTTCACACGTTTTTCTGACAGCTTTCTCTTTCCACTCTTTCTTATTACTTCTGGTTTCTTTGGCCTTTTGGGCCCGCGTTTTGGTAATACTAATGACGGCTGAGGTAAAGGAGGAAGCACTGGGACATTAGAATTGTAAGTAGTAACACATGAGCCACTGGTGTTTGTGTAAGTAGTAACAGTGAGCAACCGTTTTCTCTTCTGACCGACAGCTCGTGCGCTTTCCGAGGAGTCTGAATCCGATGCACCAAGAGCACTAAGCTCCTCTCTCTTTCGCATCTGTATAGCGCGTGCGTGACGTCGATCAATCGGTCTTGGTAAACAAAGTTCACACATGTATGCATCTGGTATATTCTGTCGATCGATACCCATGCAGTCGACATGTTGCCACTCGCCACAACGATCGCAGCATATCATGTATCCATCATCATGCGTAAAATCGCAAATGCATCGCGTTTTGCCCTCTTCTTCACCTTCAGGAGCAGTTTCTGTATCACTACCACCTCTCGTTGCCTGGCGCCTGTCGCCATCTACGGAAGATATCACAGATGCGGTGTCATCGTCCGGAGGTATTGGCGGTTGCGGCTTGTACGTCATCGATGGCATTTGTACTGAAGATACAGGTATTGGAGTTCCAATAACACTGGTAGGCACTGTTGAAGGCATTTCGTAAGAAGCCGTAGACATAATAACTGGCGAATTTCTCTTTAGTGGGCTCATAGGTGATGTAGTCATAGGTGGTGACACAATAACAGGTGGTGGTGCAGTTGAAACTGGTGTTGAAGGTGGTGTGGGTACAGGTTGTTTTTGAGCAGGTTGGGCATATGTGTGGTCCAGCATCACAAATGCCAATGGTTGAAATGAGTATTTCCGTAGTTCTTCAGAAAGGTTTGGTCGCTCTTCCATGCCAATAATGTCATCCTCTGTCAGTAAAGTAGTCTTATCACCACTGTAACAAAGAAAGAAATAAAATTAATGATAATTTATACTTTAAGAGATTTTTTTTGTCATTTTTCACATGATATGCATACTTACACAACTATCCTCTTTTGATTCACTGGTTTTGTTTCTACTGGTTCCTCAGGGGTTGGAGGTAAACTTGTAATAACATGGTTGACAGGAGTGGGGCTTGGCTGGAGCATCAGCTTTGGTTGTGATAATGATTGCAGGATCTGTGCAGTCAGCTGCTGGTTTGCAGACACTTGTGATACTGTGGAAATTTGGTTATCTGCTGATCCATATGTTTGAACGTAGCGCAAGTTAGGTGTCGACCCTGACTGAACATAATGGGGTCCTTTAGGTAAACTTGTGCTCATAGGTGCAGTTGATAATAAAACTGGTCCACATGGTGATTGCAGTACTAAGCGCTCCCCTTTCGAAGGGAATTTTGAAAGGGACAGTGGTTGGCTTTTATGTGTGGGGCTGCCGACTTTCTGAATGATATTAGAAGTATTGGTATCAACAACTCCATAACTTGGCTGCTGGGTTTTATAGGTGACATTAGCCACGGGCCAAGTCTTTCCTTCAGATTTATTAGCAGATCCAGTCTGCTGTATTATTTTGATTGGTCTTGACTGATTCTTCTGATTAGAAACTTGACCAGAACTCTTAGATCCCTTAAAAGTATTGACGGATTTTCTTCCTGAATGAACTGACATCTTATTCGGTCCAGAGACAACACGAGATAATATATGGCATTGTGTGTTGCCAGAGGAGGCAGCAACCATAGCATTTAAATTAGCACCATTGTTTACCTTATTCAAAGTTTTATTTAAGTTTGTGCTTTTTGTAAAGGTGTGACTGTATGGTACATTCTTAATAGGACTGCTATTCACAACATTTGGTGACAGACTTGAACAACCAATCAATGATTGACTCTTCTGGGGTTTAGCAGAAAGTACAGAATTGCTAAGTTTGTAGACATGGTTTTGAGTAGTATAAACTGATGCTATTTCTTTGCCAGTTATGTATTGCTGATTGTAAGAAGGATTCTTAGGGATGGATATGTTGCTTAAAATCTGGACTTTAGATGTCTTCGGTCGACTTAAAAAATTGGTCTCTGTTACAATGTTTGCTCTTCTTGTAGATTGATTAGAATCATTAACATAACTTTCACTGGTGATGATGATTTGTGACACTCCAGCTTGTGATCTATCTTCATCAGTTTTTGAATCACTAGGACATGTAGGGCCACTGGTTGCAAGTATTGTGGGTAGCCATAATGTTGGATTTCCAGTAACATCTTGTACATTTTGAATAGACGTAATGTTTCCAACAGCTGCATCAACATTGATGGTGAAATTTTGTGGCAATTTCGTAACGTTTTGAACAATAGCTGTGTTTAATGGTGCTTGTATGAGGGTTGTTGAGTTTTCAATATAGTTACCATCATTTGAATCTTCTGCTTCCTGTAATATAGGGTAGGTTATGCGTCCTACACTATCTATGGCATCTTCCAATCTTACAAGACCAGAGAGAGAATCCATAGACATATCTGTATCACACCGTTTTTCAGCAATGTGATATTCTACCTCATTGTCTACTTTATGCACAGAATGAATGATACTTTCAGGATTTGTAGAGTCAGGTTCTGGGTCACCTTCACTGGAAGACAAGGGCACAGCTCTCAGTATTTGAGGTCTTACACTTTGTACATTCATTTCTGCTAGTTTATGATCAAAAACATGTTCATAGACATTTTCACTGGAGGTGGTCGGCCCGTAATCCTATAACAAAGAAAATATTAGTTTATATTATTTATTATTAAACTTGAATAGTGACCTGTTCATTTTACATGTGCATGAATAAACATGATATATTTAATTAGTTAATTCACTGTTTTATAATGTATAGGTGTTAGGAAATTTAACAGATGCAAAATAATGCTGTGTAATACCACACTTGTGACCAGAATTGAATTGTAATCAACTCTTAACTGAAACTATTCACTAAAATCTTCACAACCCATGCATAGAATTGTTTGACATATAATCAGCATTAATTGTACACAATATAATTATGGAGTAAGTCATATCAAATGCCCTCATTCACTAACTTGTGATAACTTGCTTGCTAACTATGTAATATATTTTAATTTAAATAGGCCTACTCACCCCCAGACCTGTAAAACATAATCTTTATAAAAGGTTCAATAATACACTTTTCTTTTCAAATCTTTATTAATTACACTGCAGGTCCTAAACCTGATGATCAATAGAAGGATTTCCTTTCTTCAGACTCAATAGAAAAACACCTAAATAAACACTGTTGACAATGATTTATAAATGAACACAGGCCTTATATATTCATGTACACATTTCTAGAATACAGTGGAACTTAGCCATAAGGGACATAATTAGTGAATGTTAGCAGAAGCCCGATGTGAAATTAATAGACAGAATGATGTAGGAAACAGGAAAACAAGGTAGGAACATGATGTTATTGCTTACAAAATCATAATATTTACAAATATTGTACCAAGTTGACTGGTTTTAATGGCCACCTAGGCAGGATTAGATGGGGACTTCTTTAAAGACTGATATGTTTGAAAATGTATTGTACTCACTTGCCGGGCCGCTGGTTCGTATTCAGATGAAGCTGACATGCCGTATACACTATCATCTTGGGTCAAACCCGAGATGACGCCTTGGAGTGCACCTCGGCCTCCAAATTTTATTTTATGTGACTGCAACCGAAAATTGATCCTTTACCCATATATCCTCGAAATCATCAGTTATATGTGTGATGTACATCATAATGTTCTTGGTAAAATATTTTTAGTCCACAAATAGGATAGGACCGTCGAGGTCATTGTTCCACAAAACTATTCGAAAGTCACTTTATTTCATTCCCTACGAGAAAATATAATGTAAAACACCAGAATATTGCAATAAAAAGGCGGCAGTATAGCAATAAATGGATAAAATAAGCGAATAGGTTAATCCACTGCCGCCATTATTGTAGCACGAATACTGAAATGTCTTACTAATAAACATCAAAAAAGTAAACACTAACCTAAAATGGGATATATAATTGTAATATATTGAGAGGAACATTAATAATAGAAACTACAGCACTGGTCAAGCGACTAAGTCCGCTTAGTAACAAAGACATCATGAGAAATATAAGTACATACAAAAATGAGGTTTGTATAATTTCACTTCAATATAACAATAATGACATAAAAGAAGAAATTGCACAATTAATTAAGGTTCGTTATAGTAAAAATACTAAATATTTATAGAAAATGACAACATCACAATAGTTAAAGCAGTAAGAAATCCAGATGTAAACACTTTTCCAGAAAATACTGAAGGGAACTTATACTGACCTGAATATATGCAACTTAACAATACCTAGAACGTAGCGAAACTATTTCCGTCAAATAATTGCATAGCACTTATTAAATAGGCCTCAAAGTACGAAACTACGACCAAAACATTCACAAGAGTCGAAGATGGCGGCCATTGCATTTTCTTGATACAAAACAACGGGGTTTCATGAAACATGTCGAACTACCAAGTACTTCCGGTCAAATGAGTAAAATTAAAAAAATATTTTGTCTAAGCATTTAATAACAAAGTATGAAGGTATGATAAATAATAAACGATTATTTTTATGAAATTAACGTTACTGTTTTGTAAATTAATATTCCTGTTAATTATTGTGGAAAAAAAAAGTAATTCACATCAATTACTCATTGTTTACGGGTAGAGTTAATAGACAACCTTCTGGTTTTTTCTAAATTTGTCTCGGTTCCAAACAAGAAAAGTGTCTATTCTTCTTGTTATAGCCGCGTTCACAATAACAAAAAGGGTTACATTGCATAAAGTTATATTCATATTTATTTACTAAAAAGCTGTAATTAACAGTAGTTTTATATATTTGCATAATATGCAGGTCAGGTAACAAATAAAAGGAGCTGTTATTATCTAATACCTTTAAACAAATAATTCTGGGTATGTACAATGTATCCATACATATGATACAACAAATGTATATATATATATACATATAAATATATTATATTATATATATTATCTCAATCTTAGAAATAGGCCCAATGAATTTCATAAAATTTAGTATACAGGAGGTTTCGGGGGAAATGAATCAATCTAGCTAGGTTTCATTTTTAGACCGAGCAAACTTGGTCAACCAGATAATGAATAGATAAACGTAAAACACAAAGAATTCACACGAAAAGGTAAAAAAGGGCAGACTAAATTTATGAACTAATTGTGACCAAGACCGCGAGTATTTTTGCAGATTAATCAACATTATCGTCTTCGCGTTAGTCCCGGTCTCATCTTCCTTAGTCTGGGGTCCGCTTCCCGGCTTTAACTTTTCCACTTTGGCACGCGTGTCATTCTCTACGAGACGAAGTCAGCAGTTTTTCTGACTTCTTGTGTCAAGTTTACAGGGGCCTTACCACGAAGTGCTAAGAACAATTTCGGGAAGTGTAGCTGCGAGAGAGAGATGAAGCTATACACGGTATACCTATAACTCCATCGGTTTCCCACAGCGGCGCTGCCACTGCTGCTGTAATTTAGCTTACCATCAGGTGATGTGAGTCATGTTGACGTGCCTCAGATAAAAATAAATCTTATTCACAAACTTTCACATTTATAATATAAGTAGGATAGGATAGTCCCTATAGCGTACATATATACATTTACACATGAGTTACTAATAAGAAGGTATTATCTATATCGGAGTAATTTCGTTACGTAAGGCTGGACTCACACATCCGGAATGGCTGTCTCTGGTAGTCTCGTAAAATTAATTTAAAGCCTCGTATTAGACGGCTCATGCAAATGTATTTATAGATTAGGAATTAACACTAATCGCATAAATCACGTTTTCGCTCTAGGTACATAATATGTGAGCTTCTCTTTGTAAATGTATGCAGTTAGCTTCGTTATGAATTCAGCATCTGAAATATTTCGGTCCGGGATGCCGCACGTAATAGGGCTTCAACACAATACAATTTAATTACCCAATCAGATTTGCCAATTTCCATCGACTCATACATTGTAAATCAAATGTTCTACCCACACGACATGATTTTATTATCAATCAGGATTGGTCATAAAATTGTATCATGTGGAAGCCCCATAAAATTATTCTGTCCGATCGATCTAATAAATTCATAATCTATCTTATTTTTGCCTGGTGTGTGAGGAACGTAGGTTTTGTATTAGATAAACTCTGAGCGTTCTGAATTCAGCTTTTGAGTTCAGATACTGAATTCAGACAGTCATCAGTGGTAGAAGTTGTACCTACCATAGTCCAGTGCAGATAGCTTTTAGGAGGGAAAAAAATAATAACAGCATAAGTATGTAGGTATATAACTATTCGTACCTTTTTTTTTCATGTGGAAATCCCTTCGGATACCCCCCCGCCGGCCAGCGGGGGCGGTTATGTCGGGCTTGAACCGACTAAAACCGCACGCCGTCTCGGTTCTTAACGCGCCGGGGTGTAAGGTTGCCCATAGAGCATATCCCTCGCACCCCGACTGACCCTGGGCCATCTCCGGTTTCGAGATGACCCCTCGGGTTTGGGAACCACGGTGTCCCCGTCTTGCTCCGGTTCGATGTCAGGTGTGGACTTGGATATTGTATTAAGTTCTTTGCACAGCCGGTGCAGCGGAGAATTGGACCCGATGTTCGATTTGAAGGTTGGTAAGTGGTACACATTGGAAATTGGATATCTTGGCATTTTACGGGGTACCTGAAGACTGATACGCGAAACCAATTCGCTGCAGTCCAGCCTACCATTCGTTAACTTATGCAGGAATGCAAGACCCTGCACTAAACGTCGTTCACGCAATGTATGCATATTAAAGTGTTTTAGTCGCTGTTGGTACGGGCATCTATGAGAGATTCCACTGGAGTTATAGGCTAGGTTTCGTGTAAATGCACGTAGACTTTCGACACGTTGAGAATGTACGGCATAATAAGGACTCCATATCATACTTCCATATTTCAATCGGCTACGGACTAACGTATTATAGAGGGTTATTTTGGTTCGCGGTAACTGAAACTCTTTAGTGTCCTTTAAAATTGCTCACCTTAAATTATTTAATTAAAAATCAATAAAGTCGTTGAAAAAAAGTGCATTTATCCGTACTTTCAAACTCCTATATCTTTTGATAAATACAATATTTTAAATTGCTTAAAGTGTTAAAAAACTGCTCAAGTTGCATTTATAATTGCTCAAGTACAGTTTGTAACAGCTCCACTTTCCATAATTACTAAATAAATATAAATAGTTTGAACAAATTTAACGTATATAGATAATAACATATTAATGGTTACTTTTATGGCCTGGGAGTTTATACCGCAGTTTTAACGGTACCTAAATCAACAACGATAAGACCGATTCGGTTCTGACACTTCAAGTCCGTGAGTTGGCAGGCGTGTGTAGGGCACACACGACACGCCTCCGCCACGGCCTGCTTCTGTAAGGACGGCGAGTCGGCCAACTGCCGTCCTCAGGCCCTGATCATGGAGGTCGGTAGTCCCGGGCGTAGATGAGTCTGCGGTGTCCTCGCCGCAGACTGCGAAACTCGAGGGGCTGGGTTCTCTCCCGCTCCCTCTCCACCGTCTCTTTCGCGAGCATTACCTGCTTGCAGAAAGAGGCGGCGGCGTGCCACTTGCTCCCGTCGGAGATCACGGCCCTCACCATGGTCTCCAACGAGAGAACGTCCACGCCCAGGACCGCAACGAGATCCCGGCGTTGACTCGCACTGCCACGCAGGGCACTCCACCAACGTGTGGAGCGCCATGTCTTTGCCAGGAACCTCGCAGTGCTGGCACTCCGGCGTTGTCTCCCGGTGGATGCCCCACAGATACTTACCGAAACACCCGTGTCCGATAAACATCTGGCACATCCGGTAGGAGAGGTTACCGTGGTGCCCCTCCAACCACTCCTTCATGATCGGTCTCACCACCGCAATGGTTGATTCCCCCCACCTTGGGTGGTCGCACCCTCCATGTCTCCGTGTACCGTGACGATAATACGTACCGTAAGTCCCGTTACCGTTCATAAATTTAAAACGCCCATAAACTGTAACAGAAATAATAGAATTACAGAACGTTACATTTCCTGTCAAGTCAAATTCAACACACGTTTCCAATTTGAGGTTATGTTATTTTGCTAAAATGATATGTATTGAGCACTAAGTTGCACTCTACTTCTGCTCTGTAATTTCAAAGTTTTATCACTAACACAAAAATGAGTGACTTTATGCTAAATGACTCAGATACTGAAGTTGATTCTGATGAGGAAGTAAGTGAAGTACAACAAAAATTACACTGAAAAGTTTCGATGTACATTTCTAATTCTATTTTATTCTACAGTTGCAGGAAGCTTTCGCCAAAGGATTATTAAAGCCAGGTCTTAATGAGGAGATTGAAAGAATTGAAAGGCATTACGTAAATAATGTGGGAGATTTGAAAATGAAGTTGAAAGAGTTTCAATTAAAATTACCATGGGTGGAAACTTTGGAATTGGTGACAACTGTTGCGCCGATGGCACCAGATGTCGCTCTACAACTACAAGAAACTGCACAAAGAAGGAAGTATGTTAGAATAATGTGTTATCTGGAATGATCTACAAAGTACTGGAAGTTTTGTTTAATTTTTAACATTTTAATAATTCTGAAATGAGAAGTATCAAAATCCTTCTACATTAGTTTCATTACTAGTACTTCAAGTGCTGGTTGCTAATGTTTACAATTACTAGGAATTCGGTGCAGGGTGCGACTGAAATAAATTGAGCTGAGCGAGCAGGACTCTTACTTGAAAAATAAGGCATCATACTACGGTCTACGAGCTACGAGCTAATGTCGCGCGCTCGTGAAACTGTTTTTCGATGATTATTCCTCAATGGTACATTGTATTTGAACAGTTGACCCCTCTAAACATTCAGCGGTGTCTACACTATCACCATTGCAAAGGTTTTTGGTCAAGATCAGTATTGTGGTTCCGGAGTACAGTCTCGATCAGACGGCTTAGCTACATATAAGAACTTCGCTACGCTCAGCTCAATTAAAAGTAGTAAATTAAACTTTCACATTTTCATGCGGACAAAAGCTATCAAGTACATATGCAAATAAAACACATTTATTTATCATGACTAAAATTTATCCCCCATCTTGGTTTGCCTTTGGTACAAGTGGTAGTATGCATTTTTGTTTTAGCCTATATCTAAATATTTAGTCTAAGTTTATGGCAATAGTATTCAAAGCTGGCCTTCCACATTTGGCCTCTTATTTCTTGTTGAGAATGCTTAAGCTATTTTTATGGCATGCCCGCAAATGTCTGGCTTACCTCTTCCATGTATAAATATTAATTATAGTAGCTATCTCTCTCTTTAATTTATTATTATTATTATTATTTATTAGCAGGCAGGCTGTTGAGCTAACTGTTAGTTGCCTGTATCCAGTTATCCATTGTTGGTTTTTTTATCAGTTATAAGTTTATCAAGTTTGTTTTTAAATTGGTTTGTGGATTTAGCATTTACAACATCTTCTGGCAATTTGTTACAAGCCTCCACCACCCTGTTGCTCAAAAAGTGCTTTCTTGGATTGTTATTTGCTCTCGTCTTGGAAAGTTTGAAATTGTGGCCCCTTAAACGTGGGTTTTGTGTGGGTTGAAATATTTTGTCAAATGTCTGTATGTCATAGTGGCCGTTCAGGATTTTAAATGTTTCTATTAAGTCTCCACGCTCTCTGTGTTCTTTAAGGGTAGTAAGTTTCAGTTTAGTTAATCTCTCCTCATAAGACAAGCCTTTCAGTTGTCTGGGCAGCTTAGTAAATTTGCGTTGCACTTTTTCCAGTAGGTCTATATCCTTCACAAAATACGGGCTCCACACCTGGAAAGCATACTCCAACAAGGGCCTGACATAGGTTTTATGGATTTTTAAAACCATATGCGGAGTCAACATACCAAACGCTTTCCTTATGAGGTATACAAAGCTGTTGGGTCTCTTCACAATGTTCTCAATGTTATCCGCCCATTTGAGATCCTCAGTGATTTTGATTCCTAAGTCTGTTTGTGTTTTGACCTCTTTTAGCTCAACATTGTGTAGATAGTATTGCTTCTTAGGGTTTTTTTGGCCTATGTGGAGGACGGTGCACTTTTCAGCATTTAGATTTATAAGCCATTCCTTAGACTACCTTATTTAGATCTGATTGCAGGCGATCAAAATCAACTAGAGGGTTTGCAAAGATCTTCGTGTCGTCTGCAAATATGCTTACGTGTGATTCGAGACAGCGTGGTAAGTCAAAAGAGAATATAATGTAGAGCACAGGACCCAGCACAGATCCCTGGGGGACACCTCTGTTGATTACTCTTTGCTTGGATAACGTATCTCCAACTCTAACACAAAAAGTTCTTTGGCGCAGGAATGCTTCAATCCATTTTAGAAGTTTGCCGCGAATTCCGACACAATCCAGCTTGTGCAAAAGACGGGTAGTTGGAACTTTGTCGAATGCTTTCTCGTAATCAAGATAAATGACGTCAACGGGGTTGCTGTCATTATAGCTCTCTGTCCAGGAGTCCAGGCAAGATAACAGGTTGGATACCGTAGAGCGACGTGGGCAAAAACCGTGCTGATGGTCGCTTATCACCTTGTTCTGAGATAGAAAATCCCGGATGAGCTTAACTATGACTTTTTCCATCACCTTACATATTACGCTCGTCAGGCTAATAGGTCTGTAGTTCGCAGGTTCTAGCTTATCTCCTTTTTTAAAGATTGGTGTTACAGTCGCTGTTTTCCATGGTTCAGGTAGTATTCCTGTGTCATATGAAGCCTGCATCAACTCCGCAAGGGTGTTAGCAATATCACATTTTTGTAACAGTATAGCTGGGATTTCATCAGGACCAGGTGAGGAATCAGTTTTTATTTCCTTAATTGCCTTTTGTACCTTCTGTTTGGTGAATTCGATCTCTGTTATTGAATCCTTTACCTGCAGGTTGGGGTCTAAGCAAGGCAGGGGTCTGTCGGGTTCCTTTTGAAAAACACTTTCAAACTGGTCCGCAAAGGTTTCTGCGACACTCTCGCTACTTGCAACAATTTGTCCTAGTTTCTTGCGAAGTACAGTTGGGATGCTCCTTTTCGATGTTATCTGTTTCCTAATATATGAGTGAAACTTTTTTGTTCCACATTCGAGTAAATTTGTTTCATATTTAACTCGCCGGTTTCGACAGATGTTTATCAATCTGTTGTTCAGCTTTCTATACTCCTTATATATGCTGTCCAGTCCAGTAAGTATGTACCTGTCCCATAAAGCTTGTTTGTCTCTGATCATTATCTTGATTTCTTTCTCTACCCATGGCTTTTTTGAGGTGAAAGGACTTAGCTTTATTTGCGGACCATACAATTTTCTAGCTTCTTGAAATGTGTCTATTAAGATGTCGTACTTCTTCTCTACATTTTGAATTGTAGTACTCTGGGGTGTCGTTGTTGATAGTTTTTCAAAGATTTTTCAAAGTCTGCTTTGTTATAGTTCCATTTTAGGTTTGTATTTTTTGGGGTATGGTTATTTACCTCCAGCTACATTGTTAGGATTATACAGGTGTGGTCGCTTTTTCCTATTCCAGCTTGGTATTCAACTTTTGCTACAAGTGTTTCATCATTTGTTAGGACAAGATCCAGAAAGGAGGGCTCATTTCCCTGTCGTAACCTAGTATGCTTTGTCACTAGCTGCTGGAGGTTGCCATCCGAATACCATTGTACAAAATTGGTTTCTCTCGGGTTAAGGTAGCCACAATTTTCTAAAGGCCATTTCACACCTCGAAAATTAAAATCTCCCATTATAATCGTAGTAGTATACTCTGATGCAGTTGTAATTTGTTGTAGCAGTAAGTTATCTTGGTCTTGAGTAGATTCTTGCCCTCTGTATAAAACCCATAGCGAAAACCTGGTATGTGCAATCTGTATGTCTATCCAAAGCGATTCGGTTGCATCATGTTTCATATTTAAGTTGGTATTCAATTTTGTTGTCATACCTGCATTTTTGCTGCATAAATAGCTACTCCTCCACTACGTCTACTGAAGCGATCGTTTCTGTAAATATCATATCCAGGTATTGTTATTAAGCTGTCAGGTATATCCGGTTTTAGCCATGTTTCTGTCACTACTATTACTGCGGGCTTGACGCTATTCACTATGGCTATAAATAAGTCCATTTTTGGAGTTAGTGATTGGATGTTTGTGCAAAGTACAGTAAGTGTATATAATACGGGTGAAAGTTTGTGTATCCCAAGAGATGACCCATAGCAGTCCACAGCTGGGCTATTTTGTGGACCACCGAGTTGGAAACTTAGTTTTTTTTTGGTGTGGAAGCCGATACAATTTTCGGCTGACCCTGCACATACTTAATGGTAAGGCCTTTTTCACCAGCTTTTGTGCAATTATCAAGTTCTTCACACAAGTACTTTAGATATTCTCTTTGTAGGGGGGTCAGATCAGACTTAATTTTCCTAGGATCGGACAACTCAATCTTGTGTTTAAGTACTTCAATTGCATCAGCCTTGCTTTTGAGAATAACTTTTAGTGGGCGGGGCACAGTGTTTTTAGCCTTGACCAAGCCCAGACGGAAGGTCTTAATGTTTCTGCAGTCTACATTGTTGGTTATATTTCCTATAATCTTGGTACTTTCCTCTTTATCATGTTCCTTGCGCTGGACTGGTTCATCAGATGTTGACTCCGGTACATCATATATAATGATGTTGGTGCTGCGGTTAGCTCGGTCCACCATTTCCTGTATAGCTGTCTCCGTGGAAAGCATATTTTGACGCACACGTAATTGTTTGACTTCTTCAGTCAAGTCATCGAGCTTCTTCATGATAGTAGGAAGCTGCGTCATCATGCGCCGCACAATGACTACAATCGCCACAGAGAAAGGTCATGGCGCGTGCAACGGTCTTTAGTTCAAGTACACGAATTTCTGTAGGTGACAATCCATGACAATCCCCACACAACAGAATTTTGCAACAATCACAAGTTGCAGATGTTTTTTTATCACTGCATTTTTTATTGCACTTTGAGCATTTGTCAGGGGTAGGTGTTATGGGGGGCATTTTTGTAGTTTTATCGAGAAATCCACAGGGATTTTACGAATTTTCGTTAAAGTTCACTTTTTTAATTTTATTTGAGGGTAGTTTTAAGTCACTTTGCTTGCTGAGATTTTAATTTGTTTTTTCAGTAATTATTAGGTTTTATTTTGGCGAGATAACACTTTCACAGGTGAATCACACTGTAATTTACACTGTTAGACACTTTTCATTTGTTTTTCACTACTTGTACTCATTTTGTCAATTTATTTCATTGAAATTTATTTACGATGAACGAGTTTCGTAGTTTTATCGAGAAATTTACTAAATGATACTGCATAAGTTTGTTGGGGTGTGTGTTGGGTAACCTCCTCGAGTGTCGCTCCGATTCCGATCCCGCTGCAGTCCGGGGGGAACGGAATCGGAGCGGCCGGTACACCCTGGGCGGCGGTCAATGGCTTCCCCTTCACCCCTTCATAGGGTTGGCATTGATCGTCGGCCAATACCCAACGGGAACACATCGCTCTCCGTACTCCTCTGCATTCAGAGGAGACAGGATGAGCGATGCTGTTAGTGGTGAGATGACCCAGGGTCAGCCGGGGTGCGAGGGATATGCTCTATGGGTAACCTTGCACCCCGGCGTCTGAAGACCCGAGACGGCGTGCGGTTTTAGTCGGTGCAAGCCCGACATAACCGCCCCCGCTGGCCGGCGGGGGGGTATCCGAAGGGATTTCCGCACGATAAAAAAAAAAAAAAAAAAGGTACAAGTTTGTTATGCACTTGATATTTAAACCAGATTGTGCCGGCCGTGATAACAAGCTGACCATGAATTGCGTTAATTCCTGTTTTTGTATTTGTATCATGCCAAAAATTTAAACATTGGCAAAATCTGTTTTTTTTTCTGTTATTTATCTTGCGATCAGTCAATGACTATGAGCAGATGTGGTGGAGTTACATAGCATAAGTGACGAATACTTTCAGGGACTGTGAGCTGTCCCGCAAGTTTATTAGGATGCATTTATAGTCACTTTTTGTATTTGTCAATTCTATCAGGTTAGTTGAAAAATCGAAATACTTAAATGTTTTGAATATTTTCAGAAATTTAAAAGAAAATACTAAAGGTAAACAGAATTATGATCCAACTCAAGACCCAATACTAAACGAATTCAAACGTGAGAACCTTATTCACCGTCAAGCACAGGCTGCTGTATTAGAAGGCCTTAAGAAGTTAAAGGAAGCAAATATACCTACAAGGAGGTAACATAATCTCAAATCACAAATTATTAAGCAGCTGTCATGTTTATTAGTTTCTGAATTTCAGGACATAGCCAAAATCACCAGCAAGCAGGTACACTTACTGAATGACAGGCGAGGCTCTGGTGTAGCCTTTCCTCTCGGGGTTAGGAAGTCAAACATCAGGCAGGAAGGCAAATCAACAGGAGAAGAGGGAGCAGGCTCAGGGCTCTGAGATGAAAGTCTTGGAAAAATACTAAGACGATGATGATGCTTAGTTTTAGATTGATAGATCTCTGTTACTAGTGCTGTGTGGGTAGTGATGATTATTATGAAGTCTCAGTATATTATTATTACATTGAATGTGTTGTGTTTTTGCCATATATACAGCACTTCATGCACTTTTTTTTTAATATTCAGTCTGTCAATTGACTGCACTCTGCTGGATGGTGAGAACTTGGGGTGAAGTCCAAAAGTCTTCGCCACCATGACTAGAATGGTGGTTCCTACCTTGATGGCCTCAACAGACGCTTTTCCACACACTGCTTGAAGAACCCAGGATTGTAAGAAGAAGAAAATGTATGGGGGTAGAGCATTCCAACTCTTTATCGCTCAACAAAGAAAGGAACACGAACTGCTCAGTTAGGGTCGGTATTCTTTATACCGTGTGCGAGTGGCATCGCAGTCCATCACGTGTTGTTCTGGATCAGAAGGGAGTCAGTGGGTGTGGGATTAGTAGAAAAAGCTAATCAGAGCACTCGCCGTGGTAGAGGCGGTAAAATACAGCCAGAGAGGCAAAGTACACCTCTGCAGTTGCATAGAGCAACTGCAGAGGTTCCAAAATGTATGTAACCTCAGGAGTTCTGGTGATACGGACTTACTTACTTACTTACTTACTTACTTACTAACACACTGTAATATTTATTCTTCAATATTTTTTTATCAATAAAAATGTAAATCTTTGGACTTAAAACTACTACATGAGTTATGTTTTTATATTACTTCTAAGTACCACCAAGAACACAACACTGGTTTGGCATGTCAGATGGAGGTACATCAAATGGTTCCCGTCAGTTAGAATTTAAAAAATAAAACAGAACTTTAAACTTATTTTTACAATTTCAGGCCAGAAGACTATTTTGCAGAGATGGCTAAAACAGATGAGCACATGCAGAAGGTACGCAAAAATCTAATGGCAAAGCAAGCTGCACAAGCTCGCACCGAGAAAGTGAGACAGCTTAGGGATCAAAAAAAGATTGCAAAACGTGTACAGGTAATGTTTACGTTCACTATGTGTGTTTTGTAAAAGTTGTAGTTGTTTTTGTCATTCCGCCTTGTTTTTGCCGGTCTTTTAGGGTCATAAATGACACCATCCACCTCATGCCATTGACCAATTATTATAAAATGTTTTGTGTACATTAGGTAGGTTTGAGAATAGGTTGTAGACAATTTTGTATACCTCTAGGCCTCCGGGAACTGAATTAGAATTTCACGCAGAGTCGCGGGCAACTGATAGTATTGATGTAACATCTTTACATATCACTTACGCGAAAAGATTTGAAACTATTAACAAATTTGATAGATTTGAAAGGTCTTAAGCTATATAGACTATTAGTCAACAATGTACAGGTATGCAGAGATGTGTGACGTGACTGATTGCACTTTCTCTGACACACAAAGTTTTTCTAATTAATTAGATATTAGCACTATGCTCACGCAGTGGGCGTGGAACATTACTTAATTGCTCTCGGTAATTTGTAAAATATTCTACTAATGCAACTGCTGTCCCAACTAATATTTTGAATTCGGAAGTCAATGTATTAATTTATTTGTCACTCAATCATACAAAAAAATTAAAAGAGTGTGTGCTTAAGACCGCACGGCAGAAGTGAAAACTTCATTGTTTCAATACATAATATAAGCACGATAAACCGCTAACTACACACACTAACCTCACAATGTAAACCAAATAATTGTCAAAATAATTTTTATTACATACCAATAATAACTATTAAATTGATAAAGTTTTTACGTATGATTTGAATATACTACTAAACACAGCGACACAGCAGCGAGGAGCAGCTGACTGTATCTTTCTCGCTCGGGTACACTCGGCGGTCCCGAGTTCACCCGATCGAGCCTTTCACCTCAGAGCGTGACGGATCAGTCTAACTTACTACCTACGGAAAAATCTGTGTGCGGTGCGCCAAACGAAGTTTTCACTTCAAAACAGTTTAATGGATTTGACTGAAATATTTTCCTTCAATTCTAGGGGTTCTTTGAATGACAAAAAAAGGTTTTTTTTTTCACTTTATAACCAAGTATAATGTCAACTTTCAGATCGACACAAAATTGAAACAAGCTGCAGATAAAAAAGATATGTTAGAGCAATTGAAACGCGTAAGAAAAGGCAAATCCTCTGATCTGAGCTTCTTAGACGAAAACAAAGGTAGCAAAGGTAATCCTAATCAAAAAGGTAAAGGAAAAGAAAACAAAGTAACCAGAAAACGCGCTATGAAGGATAAGAAATTTGGGTTTGGCGGTAAAAAGAAAGGATCTAAATTAAACACAAGAGATTCATCAAATAATATGGATGGATTTAATGGAATGTCGCAGAAGCCAACTAATTTCAAGAATAAGGCATTTAAGGTGAAGAGCAAGAAGAATCAGAGACCTGGGAAATCTAAGAGGAAAAGCGCGAAGAGATAATGTTTAATTGACATACTATAAAATAAAATAACTAAAAAAATGAAGTGTTCTTTATTTTCAAATATTATTATAATATCTTCAATCAATTAAGTAAGCGGCGATAGCCCAGTGGCGTACGTAACGGACTGCTGAGACGAGGTCTCGAGTTCGATCCCCAGTCGCCCCGGGCACACACCTCTGACTTTTCGTAGTTATGTGTGCAATAATAAATGTTAATTATCGCTTGCTTAATAATGTGCCCGGTAGATGGCAATAGGCTCGCCCCCTATTACATTGGGACCTTAACATAACTGGCGAATCGTGGGTGTGTAATACACCTCTGCCTACCCCTTCAGGGATACAGGCGTGAAGTTATGATATGTTATCTTCAATCAAAAAATATTTTATACAATGATTAACCATAATTGATGCAATTACATTTGTTAACTACCTTCGCCTTCTATTATTATCCTTTTGAAGCTAAAGGCCTTTAGAGGACGAAGCGCAAACGTGCCGGCATGCCCTCTGCGCCAAGCCAAGCTGGGTACTCACCTACGGTTTACTCGATTGAGCAAAAACGTCGAGTAAAATCAGGACATGATCATTCGTCTTTATTCGTCCTAACTAAACGATATTATAACGTTATTTATATCGTAACCTATAAATGTAACGTTATTTATTTCGTTACCTATAAAGGTATCGATATAAATAACGATACTTTTACTCGGTGTCCGTTTCTGTTGTGTACGAAGTTGAATCATTTTTGACACATAGATGGAATAGCACATAGGCTTTAAATCCCGGGAATAGGTTCCTGTGGTTCGCGCGAACGGGGTTATTGTTTCACGTGGGCGGAGCGTGAAAGTCTGAATCCGTTCCGTCCTGTAACTCATGAGAACCTATATCAGTGATAAAAAGTTGCCAATATGCTATCCCAGACTATAATTTATTACTGTATCAAAGGGCCATTTTTTTTTTTTTTTTAACGTGCGGAAATCCCTTCGGATACCCCCCCGCCGGCCAGCGGGGGTGGTTATGTCGTGTCTCGACTAAAACCGCACGGTGTCCTCCCCAAGTGTCCGTTGCCGGGCACCCCGGGTAAGCCCTCGAAAGGATAACCCCAGGGTTGCCGGCGGACTTTGGCCGCCACCGCGGCCTCGCCTGGTGGGGCCGGGTTTTATCCCGCTTCGGTGAGTTGGCAGGCGTGTGTAGGGCACACACGACACGCCTCCGCCACGGCCTGCTTCTGTAAGGACGGCGAGTCGGCCAACTGCCGTCCTCAGGCCCCGATCAAAAAGTATATGGGCTCCGTCCCCACCCATCAAACACACATGGAACTAATGCCTATGTTTTTTTTATACCACTCAGGTGGCAGACAAGCTCACGGCCCCCTTGATGGGAAGCGGTTACCGCGGCCTATGGACGTGTGCAACACCAGGGGCGTCACACTCGCGCTGCCGACCCTGTAAAAACCTTCTAATGCCCTTCTTGAAGAACCCCATATTGTAGTCGCTTGTGAAAATCACAGCAGGGAGATCATTCCACAGCCTGAGTGTGCGCTATGTGTTCCTAAAGTATTCACTATTTGATTCAAATTCTTTTTTTTACGTATCAGTGGGATTTATTATATCAATAAAAACATCGCTACTGTCCTTATTACAAGTCTATTATAACTCAGTTTGATTGCTCTGCTGGCAGATTATTAGATAGCCTGTTATCATCATTCATCATCATAGCGATTTTCCAGTTGCGTCCGTTTGGGGCCAGAGGTTAGCCCGGTTTTTTTGGGAGCGAGTGCTGTCTGACCTCCCAACCCTGAGAGGAAATGCTGCGCCAGAGCCTCATCTGTTGTTTAGCAGGTGAGCTTGGTTTAGGCCTCAAGGATGTTGGTCTTTATATTTCACCTTTTCCCATGTACCATATAATTGATATATAGTAATGAGCACAACTTCCTATAGTACGACAACATGAATATAGGTATAAGTAACTATACATATTCTGTGGTACGACTACCCGTCAAGCAAGTACAGTAATAGTGTGCAAAAGCAAGTCTGTTAGCGCTATTCTCATCGATTAACATATGCGGGATCGTATTCGCGATTTTATCAGCCATGAATTCATTTATTGAGCTGAGCGAAGCGAAGCTGTTATACGTGGCTAAGCCGTTTGGTCGAGACTACTCCTCCGGAACCACAATACCGATCTTGAGCAAATTTGTCATGGTGATGGTGTAGACACCGCACAATTTAGAGGGGTCAACTGTTCAAATACAATGTACCATTGAGGAATAATCATCGAAAAACAGTTTCACGAGCGCGCGGCCTTAGCTAAGCGCGCGACCGTAGTAAGATGCCTTATTTTTCAAGTAAGAGTCCTGCTCGCTCAGCTCAATTTATTTCAGTCGCACCCTGCACTGAATTCCTAGTCATAATATTGCACCTTCGCACATCACTCAATGCATTTTTGTCTTAATTCGATTATGTACAATGCATCACGGAAGTGTTCTGCGTAGTACCTACTACTTGACCAGTTTTAAATGATACGTTCCTTATGAAATTAAAATAATGTAATCTTCATTCAATTGTGGAAACTTTTCAAAATGAAAGAAGAAGAAAGAAAGAAAAGTTTTTTTTATTCTGTACCTGCCTACATAATAAAATTACATCAACTCAGTACATATAAAAAACACATCCACACAGAATAATGGCCGCCTCTCAGCTTATATGCTGTCCGCGTATGAGGCATTTGTGTTCGTAAAAGTCAATTTTTGTCTGTCTTATGTATCTTTATGTGCATCCGCCGCCGATGTGCACTAATGAATAGATAAATAAATGAGTAATTTTTAATTGCTAGTCAGCATTACGTTAACGAAAGATTTGTATAATAAACGTTAAATACTATGAGAATCTCAGGCATTTGGACAACATCCCCATAGTAAAAAAATATCATTTCATCAAGATCTATCAATTGAGTTACTTCCAAGTTTGTGTTGGTAGGGACGATTCCGTCCATGGTCCTTTCTCCCAGATCTCTTAAACTCCGCTTCGCAACGTGAAACATCGGCACGTTGACCAAACGCGTCAGGGAGTTCCTGCAGGAGACTCGTTGGCGGGTCAGTAGCTCGAAGCTCATTGGGGATGGCTACCAGCTGATGTTTACAGGTGCACCTAGTGGGGCGGCCGGAGTGGCCGTAGTGCTCTCCGGGGAGCTTCAGAATGACATCTTGGAGGTGAAACGCTATAGCGTCCGACTTATGGGGTCTATGAGACTCATGAGACTATACATACGATGTATATTCGTGAGACTGTACACTTAGTTATCGGTCTGCAACCCGCTTTAGGATTGGTTAAATAAAACAAGAATAGATTATAAAACATATATTAAACGTGTATAATGTTCTACCACTTGCGGCCCTTGCCCTTTTTCTTCTGCTGCTGCTTGCGTTGCCAGGCCGCTTCGGTCTGCTTCTCGACCCGCGGGCTCTTCGCGGCCGCAGCAGTCGTACTCGCGGTGCTGGGCTGCTGCTTGCTCATATCACTGGAGGAACATCACACGTTTTTATTATACCTACATTTAAAGCATCGGTAGCTTAGTAGTTAAAGGTCCTGGGTTCGAATCCTGGCCTGGACATTATATCCATATTCTATATCCATTATATCCATAATGTCCAGGCAGGGATCCACTCCTAACACAAGCAATTTAGCTTAACCGTAGGGGTTAACGTGAATAATCACTTCCCTACCGACTCGTAGTCACACCACATTATCACACCAGTATGACAAACGGCGGTAATTTGTTCTCGTTTGTCACACTACTGATTTTTACACACCATGTAATGTATTTATTTCCGAATTAGTGCTGTCCGAGTTATACTACTTACTTACAGTAAAACTTCAAATTATGTATTAGCCAATGTATTAGCTTATATTTTACAAGATTTTATTTAGTTTCACCTGTCCCGTTGTTTGTAATGGAATTTTGCAAGTTGAATTTGACCCACTTTCCGGTTTCCGATTGAGCTGAAATTTTGCTAAGTAGTAACAGTAAAGGCTTGTTTTCAAATTTTTACTATTTTTTATTTAACGCAACATTTCAAGTATTTCGCTATTTGATAGTTTTAATTGACACGAAATTTTAAAACTATCTTTAACAGTTTGGTCGACCCTTCTTTTTTTATATATTAATATCCTTTTCATTGAATAATACTGTTAATAACTTTAGTATGGTTACGTAGTTTTTATTTATCTTAGTTTAGTCTTTAGTTTTCATATGAATCACGGATTATTCACATCTGAAGACATGCCATAGGTTATAGGTCAGTTGCATTACTTGTCGGCAAACCGACTTTATTATGTTGGCACTGCACTAGCAATTACGGTATACATGTTGTGTAAAAACCAGTAGTGTGACAAACGAGAAAAAAATTACCGTTCGTCATACTGGTGTGATAATGTGGTGTGACTACGAGTCGGTAGTGGAATACTTTACACATGACATTCGCACAATAACGGCCTCTGTGGCGTAGCGGTAGTCCATTCGACTGCTACTAGGGGTGCGGGTTCGATTCCCGCTCAGTGCAAATATTTGTATGCATAAATATGCCTATTTGCATTGGTCTGGATGTTTATATGTGTCCTATGTATGTAGCTATTTACAAAAAAAGTATTTGTGTATTTAATCCTAATTCTAGAACCCATAACAAAAGCTAGTTAAACTATGCTTACTTTGGCTTAAAGCGCTCTGTAGAATGTCGTAGAATATTTATTTATCTATTACATTATTTGCATGAAACAGGCAACCCGATGCGTGCACACGCATAAGGCCGCGGACAGCCTCAGCTATCGTATCGAGTGGTCTGGCAATAGTGAACGGCAACCATATTTATTACCATCAACCAAAGGTCAAATGAATACTCACTATTGGTCAGTGGCAGTGGTAGACATGCCCTGGCTGCCCTTGATGACGTCACGCCTCACGCCGCGCCGTTTCCTGTACGCGGTGCGCTCGTACTTCGGCAACCATCTAGAATTAGACATTGAAGTTTCAATTATATATATCATTAGTGCATGTACGGGAACTGAAATTTCGTATCTTTTATTTCTTTTATTCTTTTTGTACAAACAAGAAAATTATAACATTGATAATAATATCTAATATATATATATAGATTGTACAAATAAGAAAGCGGCGATAGCCCAGTGGTGTACATAACGGACTGGGGAGACGAGGTCTCGAGTTCGATCCTCAGTCGCCCCGGGCACACACCTCTGACTTTTCGTAGTTATGTGTGTATTAAAAATGTTAGATGTAGATGGCAATAGGCTCGCCCCCTATTACATTGGGACCCTAACATAACTGGCGAATCGTGGGTGTGCAATACACCTCTGCCTACCCCTTCGGGGATACAGGCGTGAAGTTATGTTTATGTTATGTTATGTAAAAAAAAAACTTTTCATATGAGTGACAATCACAGTCACATTTAAAGCTCACACTTTGGAAACCGAAATCCGTTCCGCCTTTTATTGGTTTGTTCTGGCTTTTATGGGAGCGATTCACGTCTGACCTCCCAATACCGAGGGGGAAGCGCCAGGGCCTCGTACGTCAAGCAGCTGGTGTATATCGGCTTGCAGGTGAAGCTGGTTTGGCCCCGATATTTTTGGTTTAGCCCCATACATAATGTTGTTCAATAGTATCATAGTATGTGTATCATCACTACATATTATAAAACATAGTCCTCCGACGCGTCTGTCTGTCTGTTCGCGATAAACTCAAAAGTACTGCACCGATTTTCATGCTGTTTTCACCAATGGATAGAGTGGTTCTCGAAAAAGGTTTTAGTATTTAACTTGTGAAGATTTTCAATTAAACTTTTAAGCATTTTGTATGCTTACTTTTTCTAAAAATTTAGATCGGAAAAAGATAACATCTAGAAAGAGCGTCGCCTTAAGACGTATATAATATATCGGAGAATTTCGAATATCTAGAATGTGTCTAGATAGCTCAGCTGGTCAGAGCATTCCCCCTGTAAGGGACTGGTCGCGGGTTCAAGTCCCGTTCTAGATGTTCTCTTTTTCCGATCTAAATATTGTGAAGATTTTGTATACATTGGCTAAAACATAATGATATTTGTTGGAGGAGTTGGAAAAAAGCCGTCTGTGAGACTTTCAACGAAAATGCTGCCTTTGAGATCTAACAAAATGATGAATGGTGGAATTGTGTATCATAAATAGGTTGTGGTGGTGGAATAGGGTCCAATGGGTACCAGGAACTAGATCAGAATTTCACGCGAGTGAAGCCGCGGGCAATAGCTAGTTACATATATTATAGCTTACCTTTCTGGATCCGGGGGTTTGGAGAGATCAGCGTTGGGTGGCAGCTTGGTTTTACGCCGGCGTGTTTGTTTTTTCTTCAGAAGGAGTTCCGAGCCAGGCGTTCTAAATGTTTATAAAAAAAGTGTTAAGTATTAAGACTTTAAAACCAATAAATTCATCATCATCATCCGACCTACAGGACGTCATTTATCTACAGATAATTTATTATACTTCATTTAAGAAATAGGTGAACCGGCAAACTTCGTTACGCCTTTGAATCAAGCTATGTTGGTTACCTCATCATCATCTGAATTTATTTCGTGAATGTCTCCTTGCATCTCGGCAATAAAGACCTGAGACGGCGTGAAGTTTTGGTCGGTTCGAGTTCGACATAACCACCCCCGCTGGTCGGTGGGAGAGGGGTGGGGGGACCGTGGCGATTTCCACGTCATCATTATTTTTACAATGTTTACACGATAAAGTGTATCGTTCTGAAATAAAAACTTACCCAGGCGATTGTTCTTGTTTACTTTGTACTGTTTTCTTCACAACCTTCGCGCCCATAATCCATTTGGAGGACTCTAGGGCGTCTATGTCTATCTTAGTCTGGAAATGATAGATTTTTAAAAACAAGTGTTAAGTTTCTGCACTTGTTTTTGGTTTTATGGATGTTGATTAAAGTTATGTAGTGTTTTCATTATGTTCGCGGACCAATCGTGTTCCGTGCATCTGCAAATGCTCCAGTAGCTAACGTTAACGCTCTTGGAGTTTGCAACCGCACGCGTTCCGCGTTTAAATCGGTGGTAGTTTTTGTGCGAACACAAACAGGATCGTCTTTAGAGATGCACGAACGACATCAGTCTCGAAACGACTCAGGACATACATTTCTGCGATTGATTTTTATTTATTTAGATTCAAGTCCAAGAATCTGCCCAATCCACAAATCTGTTCAATCGCGAATCTGCCGGATCACGGATCTGTCCAAACTAAAATCTGTCCTAAGACCGAGCGACCGATAAATATTTTGAAATGAAATGAAACGAATTATTTTTCATTTTTTATATACCATCATTTACGTCTAAAATATAATAAAAAGAACGCACCGATTGCACTCCGGGAGTGCCGGTAGAAGTGAAAACTTGAATATTAACTTTGTGCATTTTTGATATTTTGGAATGGTTAGGGAATAATTTTGCACGAATTGCTTTAATTATCAGTAAAAAAGTACTATCATTTATGTGGTAACATACAATATTCATTTATTGCGCTATCGTACACAAACATGAAAATTTATATAACATTAAAAATTTATGCATGGACTGCTGAGACGAGGTCTCGAGTTCGATCCCCAGTCGCCCCAGGCACTCTGACTTTTCATAGTTATGTGTGCATTAATAAATGTTAATTATCACTAGCTTAATAATGTGTCCGGTAGATGGCAATAGACTCGCCCCCTATTACATTGGGACCTCAACATAACTGGCGAATCGTGGGTGTGCAATACACCTTTGCCTACCCCTTCGGGGATACAGGCGTGAAGTTATGTTATGTTTATGTTATGTTATGTTATGTTATTAAAAATTTAACATTTCAGAACTATTACAATTATTTTACATTAAAAAGTTTATCTCTCAGAAAAATCAACTTCCTTATCGTTGTCCAAGTCGTTGAAATTATGGAATTTCAACGACTTTTTCACCATCATTATTACCGGAACCCTCATCGCCAATATATTTACAAAGTACTCACTCATTTTCTTTCGCTATTTCTTTGTCATTCTTTTCATTAAAGTTCAAAGTTCAAAGTTCATTTATTCACATGAATGTAGGTACAGAGAATGGTCTTATATTTACGTCGTCCCGTGTACATTCTACCATTACATTATGGTGTGTAAATATTTATTTTGTCATGCATATACATTACTTATCATTGATCTAAATTAAAATACCAAATTGATGTCAATGAATTAATTAATAAAAACATAATAATAAAATAAAATAAATGTCAAGTAAACAAAATATTAAGAGCAGTTAATAGAAAATATATGATATAAAATAATAAAAATAAAATGTCAGGTTAAAATTAAATTATTATCATACAGAAATTCATTAATTGTATAATAAGCTTTGGCTATTAAGATTTTTTTCAGTTTCGACTTGAATATGCTTATCTTACATAATTTTATGGCGTCAGGGATTTTATTGAAAATTTTAGGTGCCATACACAGTACGCTTTTGCTCACTAAAGCTGTTTTTGCACTATGTAAACACAGCCTATTATCATTATTATGATTAGTGCGCCTGTTTCGTTTCACTACCTCTGAGATGCGCTGAAATAGATGAGGATTGTATAATAGATGCACTTTGTTTAATTTCCATTTTATATCAATAGATTTATGGCACAAAATAGAATAAATATTACAAGAAGTTATATTATAACAAAAAGTGTTTCTTGGGCCCCGGTCGGAATCGATCGCAGTCTTTACGAAGTTCTTTAGAATTTCTTTTTTTGTTTCCTGTATACGTACCTCGAGCTGGTGCACCGGCGGCAAGGTCTCGGCCAGCTGGCGCGCGCGCGCCGGGTCGTGCGGCGCCAGCGCCTTGACGAGGCGCGCCAGCGAGCGCGGGTCGGCGGGCGACGCGCGCGCCGCCGCCTCGTGCGCCGCCGCCGCCGCCGCGCGCGCGCCCGCCCGCCCGTGCACGCCCGCCGCCGCGCGCCACACGCCCACCAGCGACGCGAAGCGCTGGTACGCAAGCAAAGCGCAAAGGTCAACATACCGTACGGGACTGGAAGCCGCCTTCTAACCAACTGAGGACTAGACACGCCCGCAATATTCCAAATTCTCCTATACATACGTGTAGGTGACATTGGAGTCATCTACCTAAATTGTTATGATTTTTTCGATCTCAATCTATAGGAAAAGTACCTAAATTGTTATGATTTTTTAGGAAAAGTAAGCATAGCTTCAAAGTTTCATTAAAAAAAAGGCAGTGGTACTCCGAGAGTGCCGACAGAAGTAAAACTTAAACAATAGGCATTTTGACTATATTTAAAATCTTGTAAGAATTGTTGTCATCCTAATAAAATGTACCGTAAAAACATATTTTATTAATTTTCAACATAAAATAAGATCCTTTTTTGTTAAAAAATCATGAAGAAATTTTCACTTTTTTTGAGATTTGATCACGTGCTTATAAACGCTCTGTGGTTGGTTGCAACTCTGATGACGTCACACATAACTAAACAGAGTTTTTTAATAAAGGCTGTCTGCATTAAGTCGCTTACTGTTTACTTTGGTCTGACGTCACTTGTCACGAGATCCGCGCCATATTGAAAAATGCGTTAAGGCGCGTAGTTTTTTTTAAATAAAAAAAAATAACGATTTTATCGTAAATAAAACAGTTCTCAAAAAAATATTTATGTAATCTGCATTTTATGTTGTAATACATAATACAGAACTATTTTTTGGCAGTAGTCAAATACCCTATTACGTGTATTTTTTTTTATCGTCATCATCCATCCCTCAATTCCCCCCCCCCCTGATTCACTCCCTCTAATATTAATAACCATATTGGATAACTTGGTAAGACCAAAAGTTAGAACAGAAATAAGAATTTATGTATATTTTATAATCGAATAATTTATTTTTAACATACAATGGTGTTAAGAAGTTACTGGTTAAGCCCGCCTCAAGCAGAACCTTCTTAACCGTTTCATAGTTGTAGGCCGTTTGATTGTTTTTGCATGAAAGAAGGAAAAACATTCATCCATATCTATCCAAACTTTAAAGTTTATTTTATTATTGAGATTATAGACTTATTTTAGGCTATTTAACACCTGTATCTGTCTCTATTAGTTCCATTCATGGTTGATGTAATACGATGTTTACTTGATCGAAACCAGTTCTATACAAGAAAATTTAAAGCATCGATCGGACAAAGTTCCGTACAAGTAAATTAAAATACTCGTAAGGAACCAGTTCCTTCCTGTAAAAGGGGCAACTGGTTCTGAAGGGGTATAAGCAATCCAACTCACCTCATCGTCTTTGTAATGGTTGTAGACATCTGTGAAGAGTTGCGACGCCTTCTGGAACTCGTTGTCGGCACAGAGCAGAGTGCATAGGACACCCACTACACCCGCGCGGTACTTGAATTCACTTTCTTCTAACAATTTCACTGCACCTTTTCGGTCGCCCTGGAACAGAATAATGTTCAAAAAAAAATTCTAGGTTATGTTACTCAGACCCAATATATCCCATCCTAACCGCAAACAAGTAAAGCTGTGTGAACATGTATGTGAGATAGGAAAAGAAAATTATTAGTCTTCCTGTAAAGAAAAAATTCAAATGTCAATAATCATTAATTCTTAAAAGGGTCATAAAAAACTAGTCTAATGTTTAGCAAATGAACCACTGCCGAGCCGGTTCGAAAGGTGGCCCCCGTCTTGAGAAGACTTCGGATATTGCATTTCTTTTTTTTTTATATCACTAAGGTGGCAGACAAGCACACGGCCCACCTGATGGGAAGCGGTTATCGCGGCCTATGGACGTGTGCAACACCAGTGGCATCACACTCGCGCTGCCGACCCTGTAAAGGAAAGGGGATGGGAAAGGAGTTTGGGAGGGGATGGGAAAGGAGTTTGGGCTCCGGCACTCTCACTCACCAAACGGACCGCTACAGTTCAAATACTGTTACTTGGCGTCGATATTCTGTGAGAGGGTGGTGCTTCCCCGGTCGAGTCGGCCCATTCATGCAACGGCCAAAATGACTGTTGCTTGACTCTACCAGAATTTTTTATGGAAGTTTTTGATTTTTATAGTTTAGAAGCAGACCCAGATTTGTCTATAATATATAAGGTGTCACCGAATTAGGTCTCTAAATTTGGTGAGATAACTAAAAAATATCGGGTAAAATAATAAAGTAAAAATATAAAAAAAATAAAAAATAAATAAAAAAAAAGCACCACCAGCGACCAGCATCACGTGACGCGACGAGCACACGTGACTCTGGTCGCGATTTAGGTATTTCCCACACATCCGCTTGGAGAATACTGCGAGGAGAAGGACTGCACGCCTACCACTTTCTGCGGGTGCAAGAGCTCCTTACCACAGATTTTGACCACAGTTACAGGTACAGTCACCACAGTTAAGATTTTGTAGGTGGTTAGTGGAAGATCCTACCAGAAAATTTCTGTGGACAGACGAGTCCACTTTTACAAGAGTGGGCTTGTTTAATATTCACAATGCACACTGGTGGTGTTTCTTTTTTATTTTTTTATTTTACCCGATTTTTTTTTTTTTGTTTCAGATACATATTTTGTCGATACCAAGTCATCTCACCAAATTCAGAGACCTAATTCGGTGACACCTTATATAGATCGCGCCTTTTCCTATTAGAATAGGCAGCGCCCAAATTACGACCCTAGGGAGACGCCGCCATCAGGCGCCCAACAGATTTGACAGATGCCGCCAAAACAAAATGGCCGTCACAAATTATTAACATGGACCCGCTCTATTTGAAAGACCCTTTACTTGTCCTGATGATGGCACACACCTTTCGCTCCTATCGGTATTATCAGACTAAAATAAATTAGTTACATACATACATATACTCACACCGTTTTCCCTCCGGGGTAGGCAGAGACAACAGACCGCCATCTGCGAACTTCCTCTACTGTCATTCATCAAAGCTTTTTTGCAAGTCCGCCGGTTCTTTAATTAGTTACCTGAGCTAATAAAACTTGAACGGCTGCCAATACTAAGTTCCCTCCTTGTTTCAACAGTAGAGTAACAGCTGGTTGTCTCTTTCCCTCTTTCATGAGTGATGAAGCTTCGACTAAAGCCGCTCGTCGTTCCTCACCGAATTCTCGCACGAGTTTCACGCAGCATTGCTTGCAGAAATCAGGCTGAAAGTAATAAAACACTGATTATAATATTCTGCTGTATAGCTTGTACTATGGGTACTAGAACAACATGTACACTTTTTGTTTTTTCTTGCGGAAATCCCTTCGGATACCCCCCCCCCCCCGCCGGCCAGCGGGGGCGGTTATGTCGGGCTTGAACCGACTAAAACCGCACGCCGTCTCGGGTCTTAAGACCGATGGGTGTAAGGTTGCCCATAGAGCATATCCCTCGCACCCCGACTGACCCTGGGCCATCTCCGGTTTCGAGATGGACCCCTCGCGTTTGGGAACCACGGTGTCCCCGTCTTGCCCCAGTTTGAAGGAAGGGCCCTAGTCGCCCCAGCGTCCCGGCCTGCTTCTGCTGGGGTGACAGGCGGCCTCACCTGCCACCCCCAGGCCAGCAACATGTACAGTAGCCGACGTGTGATTTGGCACGTCGTCGTCGCAAAGAAGAGAGTCTCACTAAGATTGGGTTGCTGACGTATAGTATGATATCTGCTTTCATCTCAGTCATTTTTAATTATGATTATGAGTTGCACATCGACGCCAACATGGATATCCTACTTCTTACTCTTCTTACTAATATTATAAATGTGAAAGTTTGTGAGGATGGATGGATGTGTGTGTGAGTGCGGATGTTTGTTACTCTTTCACTCAAAACCTGCTGAACGGATCTACATGATATAGTTATATATACAGTTATAGTTTATAGTCTATAATAGCACATAGGCTATGTACTGTAGTGTTGACGATGGAGATCATCGACAGGCATGAGACAGTCGAAGATCTTTATCTTGATAAAGATCTTCGACTGTCTCATGCCTTGGGCATCGACAAGAAAAAGAAAAGCCAACTGCCCAAACTCTCAAGAGGGAACATGAGGCTCGTCATAGAAGTAATAACAGGACACTGCAAGTCTGCAGTGGTGTCTGTTCAGTCAAACAGACACCTGACAGTGATCGGAGTGAAGACTGACCCCAATTGTCCGGAGTGCATGGAGACAGAAGTAACCAGTTTCCACTTGCTGGCCGAATGTCCCATGTACTCACTAATTAGATGGGAACTTCTGGGATCGGACACACTGGACACGGAGGAGTTGAAGGATCTGAGGGTGGAACAGATCGTAAGATTCTGCAAGGACACAAAAAGGTTTGTAGGGGCGCCGTGATTGCTGGAATAATCACGCTCTTCCCAACGGGGGGGCAGTGGAAATGGATGAAGTGGCCCACAAGCTTCGTGGGTGGATCGTCCATCCGGCTTCCGGTGTCCCCAATTGTAATAATAATAAAAATGTACTGTAGTGTTCGGACTCCTTCGAACACTATATTTAGTTGCCTGGCCATCATGCGTCAGCGATATTAAAATAAAAATATATAAATCAATTTGAATTGAGAGCATAGAAAAAACAAAAGGTTGACGGACAGATCCAGTCAGTGGGTGGTCAAGGATCCGTCCTTGATCCGGAAAAAGAAAATCTCAAGAAGTGAAAAGTGTATTAGGCTCAATCACTGAGCGGATTTCGCGATCCTCTTGTTCGTATCAGTAAATTTAAAGAACCTCGCGTAAATCCCATAAAAACACGTTCAGTAGAAATATAATTAGGAATAAATATATTAATCATATAAAATCCTTGTTTTATAATTTAAATATCACAAGTTATCGACAAGAAGCTGTGAAGTCAAACCCCAGACTCCACAGTACTATGGTGTCCCCGCCCCCCAACCCAGCTGTTGCTAGTGGCGGGAATTGGGTGCATTCACGCATTCAGTTATGTATGTGCAAACAGGCTACTTTTTAATCCGCTAATTTATAAAAGTTATCGCGGTTCCTGTGAGTCGCAGGACCGGAATATGTAACGGGCAACAGCTAATAGGTACATAAAAACACTCCCAGGTTGTAAATATTTAATAGAAATTACGTTACCTGATTGGAATATATAGCGAGTATAGCCTGATTATATGTTATGGCGGAGCGTTGTCTCGAGTTTAGTTTGTGTTCTAATCCTTCTTGCGTGGCCGCCTTCATCCTCTTACGGGAATCGAACACATTGCCGTCTCTAAAATGATATGGACCTTTAAACTGTTATTTATTACAATAAATTTTAATGAATCTTTAAAGAAACACGAATAGGCTATATTAGGTAGCATTAAATTAAATCTAATAATCTAGGAAATGTAGTATAGTGCGTCGGTAGCCTAGTGGTTAAGGAGTCAACCCTACGATCGAGAGGTCCCGGGTTCGAACCCTGGCCTTTTTTTTAAAAGAATATTAGTAACCGAAATTACTAATATTCCCCCTAACACACACGCATACACTACCGACGTGAACCCACTCCTAACACAAGCAATTTAGCTCAGCTGGAGGGGTTAGGGGGAATATTAGTAATTTCAATTAATAATACTCTTTTAAAAAAAATCGTAAATATTATTCTATATGCGGTGGAAACGTTAAATATGTCCATACAATTATTTCGTAAATTTTTACGATATTGTGCAACTTTAACTGATGTGAACTCTCCATTGCTTAAACTATAAAATGATATAATAAAAAATATCGTCATATGTTCACAACTTGTAAAATTGCTATAAGAAATTTTTATTAATTGTAGAACAATAAATTGTAAACACATGCAATTTTTCAAAAACTTTATAGTTATAATGAATGCATGGAAACCGCAAAAGTACAATATGTGAACACAGACGATATTTTTTTATACGGCATAGAGTATAGACAATGTAATACTTAAATTGAGTATTTACAGGTTCTTCAAGAACTAATGGTTATACCTGTTAATAACGACTATGTTATTGCTAGCTATCGCGACGAGGGCCTGATCACTCGGCTTGTCTTTCAGGACATTCTGATAGATAGCAACAGCTTCTTTCTCTTTACCCATTTGTTGGAGGCAGTAGGCTTGTTGGACTCTGTTGAATACACATAACTGTTTAGTTTGTGACAGTATCAATTAGTTCATAATGAATGAATATATTTAGTTCAGGCAATTGACCCATACATAAACAAATAACAGATTATTTTAAAATAATTAAAATAAACGCTATTTCATAAAAAATCGCAATATAAAAAGAAACTAACAGTAAAATAAAAAAGCACAAATTAATTATTATTATTAGTCAATGGGGGAGGCCTATGTTCAGCAGTGGACTTCCTACGGCTGATATGATGATGATGATGAATTTGTGAATTCAATAAATAACTGAATGGAATATATAATAAAAATACAAATAATAACAACAAGAGGAAAATAAATTAAAATCATTATTTATAATTAGGATAACTTTTAATACTAATATAACAATATAATGTGTAGATGTATGGGGCCCCGCTAAAATAAACAAGTTGAATTCCTGAGACGAGCACAACCGTATCGGCGCACGGTTTTTTTTTTTATCTTGCCATGGTTCACCCCAGCACGAATCTATTACCGAAAACAGCAAATCGATAGCTCATCTCCTTCATACCCAAAACCGTGACAGTTTTTTTTTTTTTTTTTTTATCTTGCAATGGTTCACCCCAGCACGAATCTATTGCCGAAAACAGCAACTCGATAGCTCATCTCCTTCATACCCAAAACCGTGACGGAAAATTGGCAACGACGACGTCGACGACAACTCGATAGCAATAGGGCTTTTCTAAAGAAAATCCCTTTTTTTAAATTTTTTTTTATCTTGCAATGGTTCACCCCAGCACGAATCTATTACCGAAAACAGCAACTCGATAGCTCATCTCCTTCATACCCAAAACCGTGACAGAAAATTGGCAACGACGACGTCGACGACAACTCGATAGCAATAGGGCTTTTCTAAAGAAAATCCCTAAAAAAAATATTTTCATATGAGTGACAATCCCAGTCCCAGAATTGGATAATAAATTAAAATAATAATAAATATTGTACGACATTCTACACAGCGCTTTCTAGACCCAAAGTAAGCATAGTTTAACTAACTTGTGTTATGGGTTCTAGAATGCGGATAGACATACTTTGATACTTTTTAGGGATTTTCTTTAGAAAAGCCCTATTGCTATCGAGTTGTCGTCGACGTCGTCGTTGCCAATTTTCAGTCACGGTTTTGGGTATGAAGGAGATGAGCTATCGAGTTGCTGTTTTCGGTAATAGATTCGTGCTGGGGTGAACCATTCTTTAATACTTTTTAGGGATTTTCTTTAGAAAAGCCCTATTGCTATCGAGTTGTCGTCGACGTCGTCGTTGCCAATTTTCAGTAACGGTTTTGGGTATGAAGGAGATGAGCTATCGAGTTGCTGTTTTCGGTAATGGATTCGTGCTGGGGTGAACCATTGCAAGATAAAAAAAAAAGAAATCTGTCACGGTTTTGGGTATGAAGGAGATGAGCTATCGAGTTGCTGTTTTCGGTAATAGATTCGTGCTGGGGTGAACCATTGCAAGATAAAAAAAAAAGCGATTTTCTTTAGAAAAGCCCTATTGCTATCGAGTTGTCGTCGACGTCGTCGTTGCCAATTTTCTGTCACGGTTTTGGGTATGAAGGAGATGAGCTATCGAGTTGCTGTTTTCGGTAATAGATTCGTGCTGCGGTGAACCAGTGCAACATAAAAAAAAAAAAAAATAACAATCAAAAAAATAAAATAAAAGAAAATCCCTTGTATTCGGCTGAGCTCGTCTCAGGAATTCAACTTGTTTTTTGTAAACATATACATATTATACATAGAAACACCCAGATAGAACCCAAATAGACATATTCATGCATACAAATATTTGCACTGAGCGGGAATCGAACCCGCGCCCCCTGTCGTACCAGTTGAATGCACTACCGCTACGCCACAAAGGCCGTCCAATGGATGGTTTGATTGTATTGGTCTCTGTGTTAAAACTCATGGGTTGGATTCTTGGAATTCTGACTCTAGTATTTTGTAGATCTGAGGCGCGATCTATAGTATTATAGGCCTATTATAAATCAGAAAGTTTGTGAAGATGTTTGGATGTTTTTTACTCAATCACACTGTGACCGCTGAACGAATCTGGCTGAAATTTCATACAAGGATAGATTATAGTCTGGAATAACACATATGCTATTATTATTCCTGGAATAAGTTCCAATTGGAAGCAGGAAGGGGATCAGATTTCCATGTGAGCGAAGCCGCGAGCAATATCTAGTGTCTTATACTATATTAATTCAGAAAATATCCTGAAACATGCCATTGATTTTTATATTTACCTTATGATCGCAGCCTCTTCCTTCGCTTCTTCCTCAGTGCCTCCATCATCAATAACACTGTCCGAGCAAGCATGTTCAGCACGTTTCAACACAGGTAAGGCCTCATTGTACCGCCCGCGCATGGCGAGGGTACTGCCCGCGTTGTATGCAAGCTCATATGTGTTCTCGTCGAATTGGGGTAGATCTGATGACTGAAATAAAACTAGATTAAAACCTAAAACTGTTTTAAAAGAAAGAATGAGATGATCATCAACATCACTACAGCATTTATCCCAGTTGAATCAGAAGTTTCTCCTTTGGTGCCCAGGGTGTGCTCTTCAGTTGTCTCTCTGGCTTATGTTAGGTTTGTCGGAAGCAACAGCCATCTGTCTCCATAACCCAGAAAGGACAGCTTGGACCAGAGCCTTATCTGTCAATCACCAGTTGTACCAGCTTGCAGATGAGGTTGGCTTGGGCCGTGAAGTTTTTGGTAGTGCCCCATACACTCACAGGATTATATTGTTTACAAAAGTAACTGCAAGCATTGGATAATTTATTGTATTTAGATAGGTGCCTATCTAAATAATGAGTAATGTATGTGTAGATAATTTGATAATGAGTGATGTTAATTGTTAAAAATTATAAGTATTCCTCCCGGCTCCCATGTTCACTATTAGATTACAATGATTTCATTGTTAATATTTTTTTTGTTTTTGCCGTGAGGAAGTCCTCCCGGATCCATTTACCCAACTCCCCACGCGTCAGCAGGGAAAGTTGCTCTTTTGCAGGCAGGTTTTTTAAACATATAGTTTTTTTAAATGAGGGTGGATAATATGGCATTTTTATTTATTTATAGAATTAATTTTTAGAAGTGGCTCTTATGCAGACTATCAAAATAAAAACAGCCTCTATATTATATTGCAGTGTTAATTGGTTTAGTTACTAAATAATTGAATAAAAACTTACAGGATTAAGTGCAGCGAGGTTGGCCACAACGGCAGACATATTTGTCTTTCTTTCATCTTCATAGTCATCAGTGGTATTCTTCACAATATCACGGTATAAATTATAGCAGTCTTGATACTGCTCTAAACGGTACAGGATTTGTGCCCTGAAATATTATGGAAAATATATTTTGTTCATTATGTAGTGTTGTGTAATCTTAACCTTTACTGCTGTAGATATGAAGGCCTCTTTCCTGTAACACCCTTATGCTCTTTTTATACCGGAAGCTTTAATGAGGTAAATTACTACTTTACAAAACATAAGTACAGTATCCTAAGTTTTTTTTTTACATTATAAGCTATATTGATGGCAAAATTTAACAAAACATGAAACATGAAAGGTCTATAGACAGAGAGTTACTGTAAAATTTATAATAATAGTGAGTAGTAAGTATAGTATTAAAATTCTTTTTACCTTAGTTCCTTTAAAGCTGGTGTTAACTCAGGAGCATTCTCAACTGTCTGAAGTGCTTCCTTGGGGTAGTTGAGACGGTACTGAGTGTATGCTCTTTCAAAGTGCAAATCAGATGCTAAGGCTGCATTTTTTTGATTACATAGCACTGCTAGAGCTTCCTTGAAGTTGTGCAGTTGGATAAGGCACACAATCTTGCAATGGAATGCCTTCTGCTCATTGGGAGCAATTTGAAGGACTGAAATAATAGAATGGCATTGTTTTATACATACCACAAGAAGTTTACTCAATAGGTATATGCTAAAAAGGTATTAAAACAACAACAATCTTAAGTAACAAAAAAAAAAGTATCTATACTTAGTTACTTAATTTTTGTTTAGTTGAAGTTAAAGACGCTACCCAACCAGAACTTTATGGATAGAATGGCGCTATGGATAGAACAATAATGAGGCTACCTTAGCCAAAAATAAATAAATAAGAAAGTTATTAGGTTTTGTTATGGGTAAGGATATCACCACCAACTTGTTTATGACAATTATTATATTTTGAAGCTATACATTCTATTTGGCTTAGTGCAGTTAAGTTAAGTGTACCATAATTATTATTAAAAATGAGTAAGTAATAAACAAATCCAGCTAAAAAGATAAAAATATTGTTAGAAAGTGTGGTTAATTTCGCTATCTCCTAATATAGTTATTTTTAAAGTTATCTGGCGTGTATAACTGGAATGGGTGCCTTACCTTTTCCTGTAGCTTTTAATGCTCTATCATAGTCACCATTTTGGCAGAATTTATTTAATTCAATATAAGCCTGAACAAGGTTATTCTCCTTGTTGGCTGACATTTTTTTGACAACTCATAACCTGTGATGTGAAGAACCTGCAACTTGGAATGGAACGTCATTTTCGCTGCGTTATGTTATACGCAGATATATAATTTAGAAGTACTATCTTCTTATTACTATCTGTAGTACCTACACTAAGTGATTATTCCGAACCTGACCCGGTCGCGGGTTAGCACAGAGTACTATGATGCTATGCGGGTTAGGTTAGAAACTTGAAAAAAAAAGTAATATTTCTTCCGAACGTAACCCTCTTCCTAACCTGACCCGACGACGTCTCGTTCCTATCATAACCTGAATTGCGTAGATTGGTCATTCTCTCTAATTTTTCTCAAAATAAAAAGTACATATGTATCAAATCAGTATTTGATATTTAGTATCCGACTTGGATAGGTTAGGTTACAAGGCTAATGCGGGAGCGGAGCGAAGCGGAGCGGAGCGTAGCTAGCGTAACTCGATTGCACCGCCACTTACCGGTGGCGCCACTTCCAATAGTAAATGTAAACAAAAATAAGCTGTAATATTGAATTTCATGCTTCTTACTTCAAAACTTAATTACTTTCCATGTAACCGACTTTCATACAACCGCTCATCCCTTATTTGCACCCTTCATGCTCATTTATTTCCAACCATAAGCAACTATTTGAAATTTCGAGCTTCTTACTTTGATAATGACAGGCTTTCCATACAACCGTTCATTGCCTATTCTAACCTCTTAGTAGTAAAATTATGAAAAACGCTGATAGGTACTTTGTTGAAATCTGATTGAGCTGAAATTTTGCATACACGTAAAATTTGGATAGCAATGCAATAAAATGGTATCAAGGAGCTGGTCTGATGATGGAGTAGGAAGGTGGTCACAGGAGTTTGGGCTTATTTGTTTTGTCCTAGCAAACTCTCTGGTGGTATATAATGGTCAGGGTCTAAAGATGCAGTAGGAAGGTGGCCATAGGAACTCCTAAACTAAGCAACATAAACTTATCGAGTTGGGGCTCATATATTTTGCCTTGGCGAACTCATTGTATTTAGAGTCACTCTGGAGCTACAAGATATTACTAAAACTAAAAAATAGAAAATAAGATAGGTTATTTTTTACTATTAAAAATTAAAATACCTGACTGCCGCTGAACCGAATAGCAGGCGGTACTCAATTTATAAAACGAAAGAAAGTTAATGGGTCCCGGCTGCTATCAAACTGGTTTCGGTACTTTTAGTGGCAGTCGTTGTATTTTCTATTTATTAATAATTTATTTTATTTTGTACTTTTTGGTTATGGACATGGAAATTAGAAGGATATAATAAAAATATTAGGTCGTTACATATGAAATTGACCTTTTTCTTGAAGAAATTGGAGGAAACCCAATTTTCAGTACTAAAATTTTTGCATCTTTTTTAGGAATTACAAATCCAAATTTTATGATTCTTTTTGTGTATGAATGAGACAACATTAAGCTAACAAACAGCAACTTTTATCACATTTTTGAAAAGTGACAGCTGTTATGTAATACGAAATTTATCATCAAAATGGATAGCATTTAAGAAGTACTGTTTTTGAAGCTCGAATTAATTTATCAAGCGGCCAATAAAAACAAAATTTAATACAGAGTTGTAAAATCTTGAAATCAACATTCAAACAAAATATAAATAATGGAAATAGCTATTAAATTACAGGAATAACGAACTGATGAATTTGTTAGAAAATTTCAGCAATTTCATAGGTTTGTATATACCTATAAACATAAATAAGACCTATTATATATGTTTATATATTTTCGTATATCCTTCTAATTTCCTTAATTTTAATACCCTACCTACTCAATAAGTTTGGGTGAAATTTTTTTTTTACAATAAGTATATTTTAGCGCCAAAAATCCACACTATATTTTTTCTTCCAATTTTATGTACCCTATAACACTCGGGAGATAAATACCTTCCATTAGAGACCTCATTCATAGAAATCCAGCTAGCCGTTAGGCCTATAAAGGGGAACAAAGAAAATACATACATACAAACGCGCGAAAGATTACTCTCGCTGGCGCAGTTGGGTAAAAACAAGCTTATATTCAAAAATATAATCCGGCAATGGACACTTGGGGAGGACACCGTGCGTTTTTAGTCGGTCCGATACCGACACGCCCACCCCATCGTTGGCGCCGATGGGGTGGAACCCGTGGGGGATTCCACACGCTAAAAAAAAAGCGGCATATGCGAGTCGGACTCGCCCATGAAGGGTTCCGTAGCAGCAAGTAACATAATAATGTTTTTTTTTTTAATTTTTATCTCTAAGTTGATTGAATGAAAGGTAAATTGCGGTTTACGATTTATGACGTATTAAAAAAAAACTACTTACTAGATCTCGCTCAAACCAATTTTCGGTGGAAGTTTACATGGTAATGTACATCATATATTTTTTTTTTGTTTTATCATTCTCTTATTTTAAAAGTTACAGGGGGGGGGGGGACACAAATTACCACTTTGGAAGTGTCTCTCTTGCAAACTATTCAGTTTAGAAAAAAAAAAATTAGAAACCTCAATATCATTTTTGAAGACCTATCTATAGATACCACACACGTATGGGTTTGATGAAAAAAAAAATTTGAGTTTCAGTTCTAAGTATGGGGAGCCCCCAAAATTTAATGCTTTTTGCAAGATACATCTACTTACCAAATTTCAACAGCATAGTTCTTATAATTTCGGAAAAAAGTGGCTGTGACATACGGACGGACAGACAGACAGACATGACGAATCTATAAGGGTTCCGTTTTATGCCATTTGGCAACGGAACCCTAAAAAAAAGGCTGTGCTGATTTCAAAAGCTTGTATCTCCCAAGTTCTTCTCTGTTTCAAATCTAAATCAGCATTATAGGCTTGTTTTTTTAAAGTTTGTTTTTAACTAGTTACTTAATATATTTTAAACAAAATTTTCTAAAAAAACACTATTTAAAAATATAAAAAATAGAACCCGATGCCGGTGATCGGCTACAGAAACCAAGCTACCGGTGGTTAGGGCCCCAGAGAAAGGAACTTCCTCACTATGCGTGACGTGTTGAGGAGCACCGACTTCGGTATCAAGGCCTTCCAGCCAGCTGGCCAACGCGAGCCTTTTCAGGTGTTGGTCGAGGCTCTTGGCTATTAGTCCGTTATCTCCGTTAAGTCCGTTATCTTATACAAATAAAAAAATTCGAGTGTCTGTTTGTAATGTTAAAATAACAGCTTTTCAGTGAATGCCAAATGAATGTATAGGTACTATATACACCACACGGTACTTACAACAAAAAAACCAACCTGTCTTTCTGTCTCTTTGAATTAGGTTACCTCGGGAACGGCTGGGCCAAATTTGACGGGACTTTCACTGGCAGATAGCTTATATTATAAGGCGTTACACAGGCTACTTATATTTTAAAGAATGAATTAGGATTCCGCGCAAAGAGAAAACCCAGATAAAAGTCCACGCGGATGCAGTCTCGGGCACAGATAGTTATTACATATCATTATTATTAGGTTAACCTGTAATGTAACAAATTAACTATGTACCGTTCTTCTTTATAAAATATTAAAACTATAGCTTTAGTAATAATATAAAGTAAAGTAATATAAAGCTGTAGACTTGCGCGGCTTAAGTCACTTGTGCTGTGCGAGAGGGAGAGAGAGGCAGCTTTAGGATGTTATCAGAACCACACCAACCATCGATCGGTTTTCTAATCGACTTCGATACGATGGATTCTACTACATGTGAGGATCGTATGGTGTCGGTAGATCGAGGACTCACCCACGCCCGCTCTCTAAAGTAAATTAGGACCAATCGATGGCATCGATCGACTATCGATCGATTAGTGTGGTAACACCGTTGCGTTAGTTAATCTTAGCCGAACTCTCATTCTCCACCCTAGCGTGCCATATCAAAAGTCGGGTATATGTATTTGTCGTTGACTGTACAGGCCTACCCTGTACAGTCAACGACAAAAGTTGATATACAATAAAATATTTTCAAACCTTTTTTCCCATTGGATTACATGTACCAACACATGGCGTATAATTAGTTTTGTAATGCCCAGAAAACAAAGTTAATATAATTCATGTTTTGTTTATTGTTTTATGAAAGGTGCAAGAGCTAAGATGATCAATAAATTAGGATTTGTTAAGCTACTTTTGTCGAACTCACTCATGCAAACATGAACTTAGCCAACTAAGTGCCTACTTACTTGTCGTACTGTTTTAAATTATCTTTCCGCTGCTGCTGTCTGCCAATGATTGACGTATGATGATCGGAATATCGGATTGCCTTGTAGTAGTAGCACAGATTACCCTAATAGTTGGTAGTAGTGGATGTCACTGCCCTACGGAAGTCCAGGTCTGACAAAGTGTTATTGGAGTTTTGATTACTAATTTCCAGTATCCGACTTGAGTCAGGAAAAATGTGCTGGCGGGTAAACGAATCGGGATCAAATATAAGGGATACAAGATAGGATACGTTATAGTTTGCAATAGACAATAGGCTACTTTTATCCCGGGGCGACTAGTGCCCCTCCCCCAAACCGGGGCAAGACGGGGACATAGTGGTTCCCAAACCCGAGGGGGCCACCTCGAAACCGGAGATGGCCCAGGGTCAGTCGGGGTGCGAGGGATATGCTCTATGGGCAACCTTACACCCCGGCGTCTGTAGACCCGAGACGGCGTGCGGTTTTAGTTGGTTCAAGCCCGACTTAATCGCCCCCGCTGGCCGGCGGGGGCGGTTCCGAAGGGACTCCGAAGGGATTTCCGCGGGAAAAAAAAAGGCTATACTTTTATCCCGGAAAAGTGTACGACAAGATGAAATGTAAATAGATTATGCATCAAAATTGAACGTAGTCTTTTGCAACTGCCAGTATGCATGTCTTAGTGATCTCGCTCAATATAGATGCTAGCTCATCTATATTGATGCCAGGGGCCTGCTAAAATTTATCGAATGGTTTGTTGAATTTCACGAGAGCGACTGCCGTCTGACCACCCAACCCCGAGGCATGACGAAAGCCTGCGACTTCGTCCGAGAAGGTGTTGGTAGTGCCGTGTAGGTACACCCTTCAGGGCCCTACCAACACCTTCGAGGTCATATAGGTACGATATACTATAATATCAACTAATCTGGGACCAAACATCAAATCTTTCATTGTACATAAATAGATATAATCCGAAGTACATTCGCAACACAAGACTGTGAACGGAACAAAACGCTGACAAAGTAAATTCGGTCCAGAGACTTTTATTCAAAAAGTATGGGACCATTGTGCAACTCGCTGAGGCGCTTACATCGTATGTCGAACTCATCAAAGTTTCTGAACGGAAGTTCCAAGACCAGCCAGTTCGTTGCTACTTTTTGAACGTCGAAATATTGAAAATTGTTGTACAAAGTGTTCGTACGGTTTTCCTAGATCACCTAGATAGTTTGGCAGTTGTTCTGTGCTTGTGTTCGATCTTACATCATCAAAATACGATACAGTACGGTACGTAATAGTTAATAACATGTTTATATTTACTCTATACGATTTAAACTTATGGCTATTAAAAATAAAGTAGGTACATCAGATAAAAAAGAGCATTGGAGACTCCTAATCTAGTATTACTATAAACTACCACGCTGACTTATTGACGGTAATTGTGAAATTGGCATTTCTTGAATCGAAATATCTTCCTCCAGTGCTTCTACATTTTAGCAATTAATACAGGTGTAATAACGAAATATATAGGTGTTCACAAGTCCAGAACGTATAGCAGCCAAGACTTCTTATGCCTTAGGTCTCTTGTCCTTATAATTGTACCCTGTTTAATAAACAATATTTAATTGTGTTAAAATAATTCCGGAATACGTCTCATTATGCTGTTATATTTTTAAGCTAGATAAAATAGGAATAATACCTACTACCAGTATAGATATGCACATAAAATATTGTCCTAGAACAACCTAAGCTAAATCACAATAACAAATTACAGGATAAAATTTCATCCCCAAGTAGCAAACATCGTAAAACCCTTAAAAGCATGTTCAAAATGCCACACATGGCATCTACACTTCGAGACAAATCCTTATATTTTTCCCATTACCAAGAACACGGAAACATTCTGGAAATCAGCCAGTAACATTTCCTCTACACGATCCTAATTAATCACTCTACAAAAACAGCGCAGAAAACTTGGGCATTATAACGGTCGGCGTCAATGTCGGAGTCCGGAGGATGTCGCAAGACAAACAACGTTAAAGTAACATCTATTGCCACCCTGTCGCGGACCAAGTCGACTTTTAATCGCATTACTGAAAGTTGGAGCGAAGTTTCACATGAAGTTTAGTATTGCTTTCCAGTTGAGTCGGCGATTGTGGCTTGGAGAGTAATTTCTATTAGGTATCCGTTTAGCTAGTAATGTTTAATCTAGCTATATCATTGGGTGCTCACAATGGCCGTACCTGTTTAAACTATTGCAGGACTTGGGCAATTTCGGGTAATGTAGACCCTAGGACTATAATATGACAACAGAGGACTAGCTCACCAATTCAGTTGGTCCGAGTTGGTAGTATTTTTTAGGCTCAGAGTGACTCCCCTACGACCCCAAGAAGGCCACGAATAGCATGCAGTTTGCAAGATTGACCTGAGGCGAAGTGCAGTACAAGATGCGACTTTCGTACAAAGATAAGATACTGAATGGGGGTACATGCAGCCCCACCAAGATCTTCGGAGTCCAAGACAATCTCATCGCAAGCCGGTACACCTAATATTTGAAGGATGAGGATCTGGTGCATGCTTTCCTCTTTAGGTTGAGAAGTCAAACGGCAGTTGCTCTCGTAAGAGCCAACCAAATCAAATTACCGATAGGAGGAGTAGGACAACGGAACCCAACCCAATCAGAATTGGTGCTCGGATGAAGAAAATTAAACGGCTCGGGCTGTGCAGTGTGCTATCTGTTGCGTTGCCGACTTGTGCGATAACCTTTACTTATACCAGGGGGGGCTCACTCCGCCGATCTGCGAGAAATTATAAGTACATGCCGGCGGCAGCCCCGGGGTTGTTTATTCAGTGGTTGCCCCGCCGTGGGCCGCGACACTCGCGCTCGTGTCTCCCGCATACCAACGTCGCAAGCGCATATTGTATACGATGTATAAAATAAGGGCAACGAAATATTGCATTGCTGCGGGTTGCAGAAACAATGACCAAAATTCGGATTGCACGTTTTTAATAGATGAAATTTCAAATAATTCAATAGATGAAATTTCAAGATCAGTTGCAGGCTTAGACGAGACTAATCTATTTACTAGATACAAAACATTCAACAACCAATCTAGTTTTTATGGCAGCTTAAAAATGCCACCAAAAGATTTTATAGAGTATGTACAAAATTTAGAAACCACTTTCATAGAAAATTTTGAAAATTGTGTTCAAAGTAATCCAGGCAGCAAACTTATAGAACTTTTTAGAAATATACCTCCACAATCACCATGTGCATGTTTCCCAGTGGAATATTTATTAAAGTTATTTTGTAGGTTTCACATATATGCAACAATTAAATTTAACAACGGGTAAGTACTTTTTAAGTTAAGTACCTTTAGTATTTACTTATGTAAACCAATAAAAAGTAATCAGTAACTAAATATATTGTTTTTTTTTTAATGAATTTGGTTGCTAGCTCCTAGACTAGACTATAAAACGCTTATCAGTCGGTCTAAACCAACTGTGACACGTGACTCTTTCTCGAGCGAGAAATTATATTAGGTAGGGTCAGTCGGGGTGCGAGGGATATGCTCTATGGGCAACCTTCGTGCGGTTTTAGTCGGTTCAAGCCCGACATAACCGCCCTCGCAGGCCGGCGGGGGGGTATCCGAAGGGATTTCCGCACGATAAAAAAAAAAAGGTACCTATATCTTCGGGTGCGACTGGTTGGATCACCTTCAAGTTTGGTGCACCCTGGGCAACGTGGGCGATGACGCATCATTGATTGCTCCTCTGGAGTAGCTGGCGTCAACGTCGACGGCCAAGAGTCTGACCAACCGGCCCTTTTCAGGGCCAGCTGACCCCATTGCACGAGGGGGTCGGGGTATGGCGGGCCTTCAAGGCCCGCGGGGGTGGTCGCTCCAGGTACCCCTCTGCTGTTATCAGAGGGTACACTGCGAATGGCACAGGGTCAGTCGGGGTGCGAGGGATATGCTCTATGGGTAACCATACACCCCGGCGTCAGTAGACCCGAGACGGCGTGCGGTTTTAGTCGGTTAAGCCCGACATAACCGCCCCCGCTGGCCGGCGGGGGGTATCTGAAGGGATTTCCGCATATATATAAAAAAAAGGTACTTATCTCTTTTTGTGCACTACTGTTAAAAAGTGACGGGTGTCGTTATGTCCTGCAACTAGAGTTGCCAAGCAATAAGCATAGTTTTTTTTTATTTTTTTATTTATTTATTCTTTATTGTACACTTACATGGCATTTAAACAAATAAGAGAGACAATATGTACAAAGGCGAGCTTAACTCAAGGTTGAGTTCTCTTCCAGCAAACCCGGGAGTGCACAGAGGAATTGCAGTCCAATGAGAGGTTAAGTCTTGTGTACATTCATTAATATGAGGAGATATACCAAATGTATACTCCTGACAAAAGGCATTACTAATATATTACCATCATAAACCTACATACACATACATAAAATACACATAAGAATATATAAACGTATATATAAACACATAAGCATACATACAAATACATAGATACATATAGCTACATATTATGTCTGTTATTGTTCAGAGAGAAAGTAGTCTCTCGTTTGTTTTTTAAAAATATTTAGAGAAGGGCTGGCGCGTATGGAATGAGGAAGAGAATTCCATAGCCTCACAGCAGAAACTGTAAAGGAATTGTGATAGTAAGAAGAACTGTGAGGGGGAGTTCGAAGCAGTAGAGAAGATAAAGTGCGACAGGGTTTTCCCCTGGGGACAAGAAATTCAAAACGCTCACGAAGATGTATAGGAGAGTGAGGATTATGAAGAATGGAAAAGAGTAGGGAAAGAATGTGAACATCCCGACGCCGCCGAATTGGTAACCATTTCAGTTGCTTTCGGAACTCCGAAACGTGATCGTACTTTCGTAGACCAAATATGAACCGGATACATAAGTTTTGCAACCGCTCCAGCTTGTTCCAGAGTTCTTCGGTTGCGTCGAGAAAGGTGACATCAGCATAGTCTAAAAGAGGAAGGAGAAGAGATTGAGCAAGACAGATTCTGGTCTTAAGAGGAAGAAAATTCTGAAGACGCTTAAGAGAGTGGTGCGTACCAAAAACCTTTCTGCTGACCTCGGTGACATGACTAGTCCACGACAGATTGCAATCAATATAAATCCCTAGATTTTTGACGACCGTAGTATAAGGTATCACAATATTGTTATAGTAGATCGGAGGAAGAGAGGCATGGTCAAGATTATTGTAGAAGTATCTGCCACCTACAATGAGTGCCTGGGATTTTGCGGGATTAACTAGTAATCCAAACGATTTTGCCCAAGCACTAATGCTGTTAAGGTCATTATTGATGGCAGTAATGGCCCATTCCTCTCGTCAGTCTCAAAGTGGCGATATAGCTGCAAATCATCTGCGTAGAGATGAAAATTGGAGGATATAACTTTGTTGATAATATTGATGAAAATTGAGAAAAGAAGAGGAGAGAGGACGGCACCTTGCGGAACGCCCGCAACAAGGTCACACCAGTCAGAGGATGCCTCGTCAGAGCGAACCCGCTGCGAGCGACCACGAAGATAGGAGTTAAACCAAGCGATTACAGAGGACGACATATTTAATGAAGATAGGATGCCCAGGAGGATGTCGAAATCAACAGAGTTGAAGGCGCTACTGAAGTCCAGTAAAACCATTACTGTCAGGAGTTTGTTCTCCATGGCCAGTCTTATGTCATCTGATATTTTAACTAGTGCAGTGACTGTGCTATGGCCCGACCGAAAGCCAGATTGGTATGGACTCAGTAGCCCGTGAGAGGAAAGGTAAGATGCTAATTGATTTCGCACCGTGTTCTCGAGGACTTTGGAAAGGATTGGCAGGATTGAAATAGGACGATACTGGGATACTGAGGTGGGATTGCTGGTTTTGGGCAAAGGAATGACGAGTGCTTTCTTCCAAGCCAATGGAAAAGAGCTATTCTCAAGTGAAAAATTAATGATATGTGTGATGGCTGGAAGGAGTTCACTTAGGATAGGTAGCAGCATTTGTAGTTGAATGCCATCGTTACCCATCGCTTTTGTTGATATTGAAACAATTTGTTTCCTTATGTCGTCCTCCGCAACCGGGTTGAATATAAAGGAGGCACAATCAGGCAGGGGAAGGCTGGAAATATAACTAAGAGTCGTAGCTTTATCTAAGTCATCTACCAGGGTCGGGGGCGTGGAGAAATGTCCGTTCAGTGCATTGAGATCAATATTATCAGTAAAGTCACTAGGAGCTTTGCCAATACCGAGAGACCTCAAAAATTGCCATACCTGAGATGTGTTACTATTATTAATCGAATCGTGAATGTGGCGCCTTTTCGCATCCCTACACAGACGACTGCAGCGATTCCGAATGATCTTATAGGTAGACCAGTTCTCATCAGAGGGATTACGATTGTAACGTCTTTTGGCTTTGTCTCGTTTAGACATAGCCGTTTTGATGTACTCCGAAAGCCAGGGCGCGGGTAAATGCTTAACCCTAATCTTTTTCAGAGGAGCATGTTTGTCATAAATATCCAAGAGTATTTTATTAAAGCTGTCTACTTTTATGTCGATGTTATTGGTGTTGTACACCAGAGAAAAGTCTGTTTCCCTCACATCGGCTTTTAAGATATCCAGGTCAATGTTTTTGAAACTCCGGAGGAAGCAAAACTTAGGTTTCGGTTTCGGTGCGCGAATTTTGTAGGAGAGATATATTAGATCATGATATGAGAAAGGAGCCGATAGTTGACCATGAGTGATAACTTTTTCACGGTCGGACACAATTATAAGGTCTAGGAGAGAAGGAGTACAGTGAGGGGCGCGATGTGTCACATTTAATGGAAGAATATGCATATTCACAGAGGAGACCAGAGACTGGAGTCTCCGACTGCGCGCATCGTCCCTGAGTAGACATGTGTTGAAGTCACCCAAGATTATGGAGTGCTGATATAAAGCGGATAGGTTTTCTAACTTAGACTCGAAAGAAGAGAAATAGTCAATGTTAAGAGAAGGACTGTAATAAACTCCTAGAAGAAATTTAACATGATGAAAGTCGAGTTCGAGAAAAATATGCTCAGTAAAACCAGAATAGGCATTGGGGGACCGATCTACCAACTTGAAGACGATATCGTTACGAAGGTAAATCCCGACTCCGCCATATCCCTTACCTACTCTATCATTTCTTATAAGTTTATATCCTGGTAAGGCATATTGTTTTGAAGGAAGTGTAGGTTTTAGGAAAGTTTCGGAAATAAGCACAGCATGGATGTTACGAGAATCGAAAGATGTAAGTAAATCAGGATAGTGGGCGTGAACGCTTTGAGCATTAATATGTACAACATTAAGGAATTTATCTAATGGACCAAATACAGTAAGCAGTTCTCTGTGTAATCGGACTGCATCCCCTTCGTTATCACTACCTGCACTGGCGTAGTCTCCATCAGATGAGTCAGACGAAGAGCAAGAAATATAAAATTCATCGTTATCAGACATAAATATAAAATATTATAGTTAAATAATAATAAATATATAAGTTGTTTTAAATAAATAAGTAAATCAAATATATAACTTCTCTTTTAGTTATCCTCAATGCACTTATAGGGGCTAGAGACAATTATAAAATATTGCAATAACTAAACGCACTAACAAGTGACAACTGAATGACATATCAAACTAACAACATTATCTGTCATATTATTTATGTCTTAAAATATAAAACTTGAGATGGACGTCAAGTGATTGTCGTGGAATTCGGTTGTCATTTTTGGTTGTCTCCGAATTTTATAATTAATATTATTTCTTTTGCAGAATTCATTCATTTTTTTTCAGTGTAAGATCATTATTGTAATTCATTAGTATTTTGTAAGTAATTTTTCTCTTTTTCATTCAGTTTTATTTTGTTTTGTAACGACCGTCTTTTGTTTAGTACAAAAGACGGTCGCGTCGGATGGGGGTTTCCTCGGATGGGGAGAATTATCTCTCCCCAACTGAAAGTATCCCGTCTCCGGGAGCTAATATAGAAGTAGACTACATATCTGCGGATGATAGTCCTTTACATTCGGACTCTGACCTTAGAACTTTAGGTCTTAACGTTAAAAAGTCGAAAAAGAAAAATATTTCTAAAAAGAAAAAACTTAGCCAAGTCATTGTAGATTATAGTTTGCCACTAGGGCAAGCTACTCCTTCTGAAAATGGGATACCGTTGGGTCAAGTTTCTCCGCCCATTGCCAAAATGGATTCACAATTTGATATTTCTTTACCTCCTACTGAGTCAACTGTTGTCTCGCATGTTCTGCAGAATGTGCCTATTGGAAGACAACAATATTTATCTACAGATAAGGGTCCATTTAATGTTCACATATTGAAACAAGGAGATGAAGGTTCTTCAATTAATGCTGTCAACTTTGGAAGACTTCTCAAAAATCTTAATATTAAAAATATTTCGGATGGGTCTTTACTCAAAATCGGAAGAAACAGAATGTCTGTTGCTTTCAAGTCTGCTTCTTCGGCTAATGAATTCATTGCATCAAAAATTTTAGATAATCATGGATATAAAATTTTCATCCCATCATTCCACACAACGAAAATGGGCATCGTCCGAGGTATTCCGGCGGACTGGTCCATGGAAGAAGTTTTGGACAATGTCACAGTTCCACTTAGCTATGGCGCAGTTTTAAAGGCTAGGCGTATAAATTATAAAGTGGATGTAGAGGGTACCAAAGTATGGAAGCCCTCACAATCCTGTGTCTTGACTTTCGATGGTCAAGCTCTCCCTGCGAGAATTTTTCTATGTTACAATTCTTTACCAGTTTGTCAATATTACTATCCTACTATTCAATGCTTCAATTGTTGCCGTTTTGGACATACAAAGACCCAGTGTAGGTCAAAACCGCGCTGCTTTAAGTGTGGTGATGCTCACACTGGGGATTCATGTAAGGCTGACGAAGGTCAATGTTTGTTTTGTGGTGGTCTACATTTCGCCACAAGCAAGTCTTGTCCTGAATTTGAAAGGCAGAAGGCGATAAAAGTTTCAATGGCTGATAGATCGATGTCATATTCCGAAGCTTCGAAAATTCACCCACCCTCGAGAATTTCATACAGAGATGTGGTCTCCAAGCCAAGTTATACTGTTCCCCTATCTGGCATACAAAATTCAAAACCTTCTCCGGAATCTGTTAATTCTTCATACAGAAAAACGATCTTTTTAAACCGTAAGAGACCTTCTCTTACCCCTGTAGGCTATGATAAGGATGCGCATAGGGCGCTTATTATGGACCCTAAGCTCCCAAAATGCCCTGTTGCCTTTCCTCCTTCAAATCCTTCTATAGCTGACTTAATAAAAACCCTTATTTCTCTTTTGTCCGCTTCTCACTGTCTACCGTCCAACGCTGCCACCACTTTGAATATCTCTTCTCCTTCTACCAGTAATGGATCAACCAGCCAAAGCAGTCCAATGGAACTGCGCAGGACTTATGAACAAAAAGTATGAATTAATGTTAATTTGTAACCAATTTACTCCTTTCATCATTGCGATTTCAGAATCACACCTGAAATCATCCACTACATTCATTTTCAAAAATTATCATGTTTATCGTGATGATCGTGCTGATGGTTATGGGGGTTCTTGCCTCCTCATCAGCACCTCTGTACATAGTGTAAATATACCATATCCATTTTCTCACAGCGATTATTCGATTGTCTGTGTGAAAATCTATAATATTATTTATATTTCAATTTACATTCCATACCCTTCATCCTCCATTCTCCGTGACATCTTCAGTTTTATTTCATCACTTCACAATCCATTAATTATTTTGGGAGATTTTAATCTCCACAATCAAACATGGGGATGTGCTATTAATGATGAGCTGTCTTTTGAATTTCTTCAGCATTTAGATTCTGCAGGCCTTTATATACTCAACTCTGGCTCTGCAACCCGCAGGACAAAGCCCTATGAACATAAGAGTGCAGTTGACCTTTCCCTGGTTTCCTCCTGTTTAGCCCCTGACATGTCATGGGACATCCTTCCTTCGAGTCATGGTAGCGACCACTTCCCCATTATTTTGAATCTTCCCTTTAACAAACGTAATAAGCAAATCAAGCCCCGCATAAAATACAGCATTAATGCTCATACAGACTGGTCAAAATTTTCTGATTTCTTATTTTCATATTCTTTTACGTTCCCTCTTATAACTGTTTCAAATGTTGATGCTTGTTATGAATTCCTGAGACAGGCTCTACGATCTGCGGCTGAGCAAAATTTACCGGTAAAGTCTGCAGTTTTTAAAGGTCACCCCCTACCTCCTTGGTGGGATAAGGAATGTACGGAGGTGGTCAATCGCAGGAAGCGGGCTGAAATTGCATATAGGGCCAATATGAGTAGTGAAAATTTGACAGCTGTAGATAAAATATGTGGTGAGGCTAAAACCCTTCTAAGACAAAAGAAAATTAATGGGTGGAAACGTTTTTGTGAGCGAGTCTCCCCTGATACTCCTTCCTATATTCTTTGGAAACAAATAAAAATCTTCCGACGTTCCTTATTGCCATCGTGCCCCTCTTTCCCCGATTCTGTTGAATGGGTGGATAAGTTTCTGGATCGATTGGCGCCTTCATTTGTACCTATCTGCAATGATTCATTTATTCCGACAAATTTTTGTAACTCTAAATATTCATTTTCATTTTCCATGGAAGAACTAAAATTTGTCAGTATCGTCAGTAAAAGACTCCTCACCGGGGATAGACGAAATCCCATATTCGTTTTTAGTCAATGCTAGTGTTAATACTTTAGAATATTTTTTATCACTTATCAATATTTGCATAAATTATGGTGTCATGCCTGTGGACTGGAAATCCCAGATTATTGTCCCCATACTAAAGCCTGGGAAAGAAAGTAACTTAGTCGAAAATTACAGACCAATCGCAATGTCTGTTACCATGGCAAAAGTGGCTGAGCACTTAATCAAAAATCGGTTAGAATGGTTCTCGGAAAAGATGGGCCTTTTATCTGCTAATCAATATGGTTTCCGTAAGGGGAAAAGTTGCTTAGACAGTGTAGCTCTTTTAGTGTCGGACATTCAACTGTCTATGGCACTGAAAGGTTACACTGTAGCAGCCTTCCTCGATATTTGCTCCGCATATGATAATGTGTGTTTATTTACCCTTAGACGTAAGTTATTAAACATGGGCTGTCCCTCGAAATTTGTATCTTATATTTTTAATAGCTTTTATGGCAGATCCATTCTCATCAAATGCAATAATGGTGAGTACAAAAGGAGAACCTTATATAAAGGAATTCCTCAAGGTTCTGTTTTAAGCCCCCTTCTATTTAGCTTGTATACTTCGGATCTTGATGCACACCCCTTTCCCAATTGCCAAATTCTTCAATATGCTGACGACATTGTTCTCTACTCATCTGGTCCTGATGTAAATGTATGTGTAGACTCAATATCCCGATCATTAAGTTCGGTGACATTCTGGATGGCCTCTAATAACCTTACCATTTCTCCTGAGAAAAGCTCTGTCGTTACCTTTACCCGCAAACGCCTTCTTCCTAGGATTAACATTTTTATGCAAGACGTCAGAATCCCTACAGCTTCTAGTGTTAAATTCTTAGGTGTTATTTTGGACTCGAAACTATCAGGTCGTCTACACACTGAATATATTTTAGGTAAATGTGAGAAAGGGCTAAATATCTTGAGATGCTTGGCTGGTATTTGGTGGGGCGCTCACCCTTATTCCCTAAAGTTATTATATAATGCTTTGGTTCGAAGTGTTTTAGATTATGGCTCCTTTCTCCTAAATTTGTCCAATAGGTCTTGTATTACCAAACTCAATTCCGTCCAATCTAGGGCATTAAGAATTATTTGTGGTGCTATGAAATCCACTCCAATTAATTCTCTACAGGTTGAATGCGTGGAACCACCTTTAGTTTTAAGAACTCAATATTTGGCAGATAGATTTTTAATTTACCGTTGGCAATTTTCAAATCACCCTATTTTTCAAAAGTTAGCTATGTTGTCTAATCATTATAAATTTTCCTTGTGGAGTGATGAATCTATTCCCTGTTTAGTCAAAAGTTTTCTCAAAATTCGAAATTTTAAGTATCCTACTAATAATAATCCAAAACTTCCAATCTTCATGCATAGTCTAGAATCCGTTCTTTACACCCCAGATATTATAACTAACTTTGGTGTCGATAAAAACATTGTCTGTGCTCATAAAGTTTTTAACGATATAATTCAGAGAAAATGGGCTGGTTGGAATACCATCTTTTCTGATGCTTCCAAATTAGATCCTTTAGGTTCCGTTGGTGTCAGCATTTTTCATAAGCAATATAATACCCATCAGCTCGTGAAATGCCCTCCAGGTACATCCGTTTGCACAGGAGAAAGTAGAGGTCTTCATGAATCCGTTAAATATATTTTGTTATTTCAGCTTAAACAGTCGATTGTCTTTACAGACTCTTTAAGCTGCTTACATTCTTTACAATCAAATCCGTTTAAAGGTAATCTATCTGATATCATGTTAAGCATCAAACGTGACTTACTTCTGTGCAAATCGTATGGGTATAGAGTAATTTTGGCCTGGATTCCTGGTCATTGCGGTATTTATGGCAATGAAATGGCGGACAAATTTGCGAAAAAGGCAATCTTTTCTGGAGACGATATTCCATTTGAAAATTTTTTTTTTGACCTTTTATTGACCCCTAAACCTCAATTATTTAAATCTTGGTCACGTTCTTGGAAGTTAAATTCTAAATTTAAGGGTTCCAGATACTCTAAAATCCAATGTGTTATTCCCTCTAAGCCATGGTTCAGTAAAATTTATGCATCAAGGTATATTACTTCGTCTATTTGTCGTCTTCGTTTCGGTCATTGTTGCATAGCAGTTCATTTAAAAAGATTGAGAATTTTGGATTCTTCCTTATGTAAGTGTGGGCTCGCTGAGGAAGATCTAAATCACATTTTCTTTTCATGTTCAAATATGGATCGCTCATCATTTATTTCATCATTATTAGAACATGAATATCCTTTTCCTACTCATAAAGATCTACTTCTGTCATCTTTAAATCCTTTTATTGTACACATTATTGGCGACTTCATTACACTCAATAAATTAAAGTTTTAATTCATATTATTATTTTAGTTTAGATAATTTATTTTTCTTTTCGTTTCATTTCTCCAGTTTTACTTTTCCTCCCATTTATGTTTTTCATTGTTCGTTTTATCTATTTATTTCATTGATTGTATAGTTTTGTACACATTAATCTTTTTATTTCAGATGAATCTTTGCAAGAAGTCTCAAAATTTCTAAAGTATCGAAATAAAGTTAATTAATCAATCTTTCACTTGACGTTGGCATATTAGTATACATGCCATAATAAAAAAAAAAAAAAAAAAAAAATATAAAACTTATTGTAAATGTGAGGTTGTAAGCAAAATATTTCAAAATACATAAACTAACTGACAATTATCTGCAAAAAGGATGTTAATTTGGAAGTTAGAAGGAGACAGAAAAGTGAAAACTACAACTGACCTCAATCGCAGTTTGTATAACAGTAACAAATTCAAGCAATCCGGTAGATTAAAGGAGGTTAATGTAAATATTGTTACTACTTGATTTGCTTCCGGGGTCTTCTCTCACTGACGGTGGCTACACCGGCTGCTGTTGGAACAACTGCCTGTGGAGTCTTTGATGTTCCATGTGGCGGTAATTGCGGGGTTGGGAATTCCATGCATAGGTTGCGCAGTTCGGATGATGATTCAATTCTTCGCCGTACATTATTCGCGAGAAATAAAGAGAAATAAAAAAAGAGAAATTTTCCCGTCAGATGTCCAACACCGTCGCACACCAAAATGCTTGCGGGCGTCCATGAAGACGTCGTGGCGTGGCTTGGTCAGAAATTCGGAGAGAGTTAACCCTGTACCCTTAAGCCTAGTTTTATTACTCCATACCTCATTCCGCAGCAGATAGCTCTGGAACCTGATGAGAAGGGGACGGGGTTTCGAGGTATTGTTCCCCAGGCGGTGACATGTCTCCAGATCGTTGACCACGATGTGAGGCAGCTGCAACTTCCCATTTAAAACTGAAAGGGCCTGATTTATACAGGTGGCTTCTTTTGATTCTTCCAGACCATGAAGCAGTAAAACCTTTCTTCGGGAAGCCATCTCATGCCTGTCCAGCCCAGAAAGTAACAATTCCATCTGCAATTTCATCATACCCATGGTCTTCCAAATGAGCGCCTTAAAGTCCATAAAGTCCCGTGAGAGGCCAGCAATAGACTTATGGGCTGTGTCAGTACCCGCCGCAATCCTCAGGTCTTCCTCATATTGTGCCATACGCGATGTAAAGGATGAAGTAAGTTCTTCCATGCAGTTTGACAGTTGAGTGTACAGATCCATGGTGTTATTGTGATTTTATCAGTGCGTGTGAGACTTTATAGGAGAAACAGTAAGTTATTTTTGTGCACTATAGGATAGTTATAACTTCTAACTGTTATTTAACATTTAAAATTAGATTTAAATATATTTAAAAATAAAATAATCACAGAGCTCAATTTTTATGTGTGTACAGTTTGACTACCTGTTGTGCTAGACGGGTACCTTATTCTGACATAGTCGATGCTTGCGCCACAGAATAGATAATAGTGCAAAGCTACCGTATCCGCTTACAATCAGGCGGACCGTACGCTCGTTTGCCACCGACGAAGTTTAAAAAAATGACAACCCTATCTTCGGCAAGGTGCGGAGAAATGTCGACCTTCGCGCCGGGCAATAGAACTCAATGACGGCGCGGCTGGCGTGCCATCCGTTGCTAATAATAATTAATAGGCACGTAAAAAGGCGGCATTCGTGAACATCAAAACAGAGAGTCTTCTGTACTTGTAGGATTATTTATTCTGTGCTTATACGTCATTTACAAAGTGATAATCGGAACATATGTATATCTACTTCTGTCGAATTAAATCGTTTGAGGGGGACGGATCGTATTTTATCGAAGACGGTCTGATAAATTACGAGAAATTCAATTTAAAGGTTAATGTTTGTTAGTATTACGACGTCACTCCACGGTGGCCTATAAACTTTATCGGTCCACTGAGCAATTGAAATATTGAGCCTTCGCCCACCTTGATCCATAAAAATATTGGTGGACTGCTGCTAGGGTACAATGAAAAACAACGTTACTTTGGTTCATGGTAATATTCTGATTGAAGAAAGGTCTGCAAAATGTAGAGTACCTTTTTTTTATCTTTTTTTCGTGCGGAAATCCCTTCGGATACCCCCCCCCCCCCCGCCGGCTAGCGGGGGCGGTTATGTCGGGCTTGAACCGACTAAAACCGCACGCCGTCTCGGGTCTTAAGACGCCGGGGTGTAAGGTTACCCATAGAGCATATCCCTCGCACCCCGACTGACCCTGGGCCATCTCCGGTTTCGAGATGGCCCCCATACTTGCTCTCCATTGTGCCATCTGCTAATCAGAGGGACACGTGGAAAGCTTCCGAACAGCCCTCATCAGGGCCATCCTCACCTCGGTCGGAGTTGGCCGTAGGCGGCAGCGTCTCTCCCGCCCTAGGAGAGAGGCGCTGCTGTCTCCGTTGCCCAGGGTGCACCGCGTGGAGGTCCCCAACCAAGCAGCCCAATGTAGAGTACCTATATACCTAATCGAAAATAATTATAGTGAATGTAACAATTACGCTCTACCATAGAGATATACCAAGTTACTTTTGTAATATAGATATCAATGCGCTCTACGAGAAGTTCTCTGACCTTAGTAGGTACTTAATGTGAAGCTGCCATTATCTGCTAGCTTATAAATTCTGGAAATAAATAATCCAGCGCATGGCTACGTCGCCAAAAGATAATGTAGACGAGAGTTTTTGGATCTTCCGTCTTGGATCGAAATGCAAAAAAGTCAACCTTTTCCTATTCAAATGTATGAATAAAATATAATCGTTCGAACAGTTTTGTACCTAACCTACTTAATCAATGAATACGATTGTGTGATTACTAGCGTTTTATATTTTGCATAATGCTATCTTATGGCACAGGTTATGGATTGACCGGGCCGGATCAGACATACGCAATATATATAATATATGTAAATGGCAATAGGCTCGTCCCCTATTACATTAGGACCTTAACATAACTGGTGAATCGTGAGTGTGTAATACACCTCTACCTACCCCTCCGAGGATACAGGCGTGAAGTTATGTTATGTTATGTTTGTTGTGAGAAAAATTGTGTTCATAATAGGCACTGATAACATCCTAAACTACTCCTGACATTTTTACAGGTTTCTGCCGAGTTTGCCTGAAGTGTCTACAGATACAGAAATCTGTTCGTTGACCCGAAAACTTGACTTAAAACGGACAGGAACGAAGACTTTTCGAATAATTTCGTGCCTCTCGTACCTACTCATTTTGAGAAGTTAAAACCCCATTATGGGTTGAAATTTTAATCGCATATAGGAGGTATAAAACATACCTCTTGTGTTTTCGGACCCAAGCCAAAATCAGTTCAGATACTACCTGGTAGTACACCTGCCAGTCAACAGATGAGACACTGGCGCAGGCTTTCGTCGGGGGGAGGGAGGTCAGAGGGCAGTTGATTCCATAAAAGCCACAAAGCCGATATAGTAAAATGGAAAATTGGCCCCGGGCTCCGAGGTGAAAACCTTAGATACAACCGGGCGCAACGCTAAGACATGATGGTATCTCCATCATATGGCTCTTTTACTAAGAGTGAAAGGGACCTTTATATACCTGAAGGATTGAATTACACCTTTATTAAAGGAAATTCTTTAAATGAACATTCTCCAACCAACAAACGCCGAAAATTTAACCGAATATACAACAACTTATTCCGTTCACAAAGAAAATGTATAAAAATGCTACCGGCTTCTGTTTATTTCCTGTCAACTGCAGAGGACTCCTGAAACGAACGGTAATGTTTGTAAAGACATCATAAAGAACCCCATTAACTTACCGATTCGGGTAAGTTAAAGGTTTCTAACCGTTGAATTTTACTATGGATAATTTATATATATATAAGAATATTATTAAGCATTTATGAAACCTTGATTTATCGAAATTAATAGTATTACCGTAAACCCCTCCAGCTAAGCTAAATTGCTTGTGTTAGGAGGTCACTGACAGCCACTGTAAGAGCGGATTTCTCCATGATATTCCAATCATCAAGAACGGATTGTCACTAGTGTGGTTAATAAAGATAGAGTACCTACATCTATCTTTATTAAATGTATCTCCGCCAAGTAGAGTAAAAAAGCGGCACGGCCGTACCATCTTTTTATATTTTTATAGGGTTAATTGTAATGTCAAAATAATACAAATGTCAAAATAAATAAACACAGGCCACACAGGTCAAAATAAATAAAGTATTTATCATTTGATCATGAAGATCATGTCAAATTTGTGTCCCTTTGAACTCTATCTTGAATTAAAAAACAAGATTTGCGAGTCGAAGCGAGGCAAATTAATGGCGAGCAAACAAAAATTATTGCGAGGTATCAACGACTCACTGTCCGCCAACTATATTCCTCATCTTCTATACATATTGGTACAATGACTTTTTCTGAATGATTGATCCATGAACGCAAAGCCTAAACAACCAGAGCTATCTAGAAACTTGAAATTTTGGAAGCTTATGCTTTTATTGATGTAAGGTAGTAATCACTAACTATTTTCGGAAATTTCACACCTTTTGGAAATAAATGCACACGTAGTATATCGTTACATGTCAAACACGGTACAAGGTATTCGCATGCAACTGGGACAATATACGCAACGATAATGACAAAAAACTGGAGTTTTTAAAATTTTACGCGTAAGAGCTTTTTAGGAAACAAACATGAATTTGCAATGATGAATCTGATGAAATGTGGCGCTGCAATCGGGTTACAGGATATTTTTTTACAATTTTCTTTACACGTGAAGCCGAGGCGAGCCGCTAGCTTGTCAATACTTAAAAATCCTTCCTAAACTGACTAAATTTTGTGCAATCCACACAAGGTTAACAGATTAGAAAATTCCGTTAGTCTAAAAAAGGTTGAACCATTTGTTCCACACGGGACACTTTTTTCCTGACTAATTGTCTGAAAGTAATTTTAAGCCCAAATACAGTTATTTATGTATAGTACTTTAGCTTTATGTTCGTTTCGAACGGTGTGGATATTCAATTGTGTTTGTAGGTACTCCATAGGACACCCCGGCGTCTGTAGACCCGAGACGGCGGTTTTAGTCGGTTCAAGCCCGACATAACCGCCCCCGCTGGCCGGCGGGGGGGTATCCGAAGGGATTTCCGCACGAAAAAAAAAGGTTTTTTTTATATATACCACTAAGGTGGCAGACAAGCACACGGCCCACCTGCTGGGAAGCGGTTACCGCGGCCTATGGACGTGTGCAACACCAGTGGCGTCACACTCGCGCTGCCGACCCTGTAAAGGAAAGAGGATGGGAAAGGAGTTTGGGCTCCGGCACTCTCACTCACCAAACGGAACGCAACAGTTCAAATACTGCCAAAATGACTGTTGCTTGACTCTACCACTACTCCATAGGTAAAAAATAAAATAAAAAAAAAAGGTACTCCATAGGATTCGTTTTTTTTTTATTTATTAGCTTCGTCTGTTACTATGTCGTCGTTAACATCATCATCAGCCGAGCGCCAATTACGGTTGCCTCCAAAGTTTGCAGTTTGGAGCCCAGGGACCGCTCTTCTACTCTCTGTACTATTTTTTTATACAGGCTTTTACGAGAGCGATGCCGTCTGAACCCCAAACCCGAAAGGAAAACCTGGCCTGTTGTCCGAAAGACAACATGGAGTAGACCAGGTTTTCCTTTCCGCAAAAATTCGAGGTAAATAAAAGGTCTGCCCTGAAGATCGTGGTAGACGCCATACACCCGGCTGTAAACAATTCTGGGTTTTTGATAACTAGGTAATTTATAAAAAATAGATATTTTTTAAACTTCGTGATATCCGGATGACAATACATAATTGTGACAACAGCGAGCTGATGTAATGATGGAGCTAGAATGTGAATAGTCCAATATTGAGGGCTATTAGTATAGGTACATTTGACTGTATAGGAAGCAGGCCGGGACGGTGGGGCGGTGGGGACCCCCAAACCGGGGCAAGACGGGGACACCGTGGTTCTCAAACCCGAGAGGGCCATCTCGAAACCGGAGATGGCCCAGGGTCAGTCGGGGTGCGAGGGATATGCTCTATGGGCAACCTTACACCCCGGCGTCTTAAGACCCGAAACGGCGTGCGGTTTTAGTCGGTTCAAGCCCGACATAACCGCCCCCGCTGGCCGGCGGGGGGTATACGAAGGGATTTCCGCACGAAAAAATAAAATAAAATGGTACACTTGTCTACGCATTTTTGTATTTGTCTAAAATAAATAAATATTGTACGACATTCTACACAGCGCTTTCTAGACCCAAAGTAAGCATAATTTAACTAGCTTGTGTTATGGGTTCTAGAATGCGGATAAGCATACCTATATACTTTTTTTTGTAAATACATACATATTATAGATAGAAATAGAAATACCTATACCAATGCAAATAGACATATTAATGCACACTAATATTTGCACTCAGTCAGACGCTCCCGTGGCATGATTGCTCGGCTTCTTGAAGCGTGAGCAAGTAGCGCATTTTGCTTCCTCCGTCCTTTTTGTGCAGTCTTTCACAGAGTGTCCCAGCTCTCCGCACTTTCCACAGGTGTGTGCCGTCTCCCTACATGTTTTTGCAGCATGTCCGTACTGTTGGCACTTATAGCATCTTGTAACCAGCGTAAAGTCTCTAACGGGACAAGATGACCAGTTTACAAATACCCTTTCTTGTGTGATCAGGGCTTTCCGGATGTTTGCAGGCATTTCAATCACGTAGTTACAGGTCTCTGCATCATTCTTACCCGACTTATGGCTTAGCCTGATTGAAGACAGGAAAGTTTCAAGGCTATAATCCTGCAGTTGATCTCCTAGGTTCTGGTGGTACAAGCAGGTAAATACTTCCTTTTCTTGCATAGCAGTTGGCACCCCGATCACTATCACTCTCGGCTTTCTTTTATGCTGGTCATCAATGGTAAGGCCTGAATTTGTTATCTGGGCTGATCTCTTCAATTTTTCGATGTCTCCCTTTGTATCTGTGCTGATAATAACGCCACCATTTTTCGTTTTGCGCAGCCCTCTTACCTGCAACTTCATTTGCTCAGGGCAGATAATTTTTTGAACCAGCGACTTGGTATCCTCACTTGTTTTTGCTTTATCATTGGGATAAATCACCACCGAACTGAAGCTCGCTTTTGGTATATAGTTATTGGTACCCTTCTTTACCATATCGGCGAATGATGTTCCAGATGCTTGCTTGGAAGATTCTACAATGGTCTGTTTTAGGTCATGTAGATTCCGAGATAGGTCAAGTTGTTCCTGCAGCGCCTGCACAGTTGTGCTAGCTTAGATGGCTTTCATTTTTAAGGACTGATATTGCACTGCCATTTGCGATGTACCACTTCCCACTCTACGGCACAATGTGCTAACACGCAACTTCTGCTCAGAGTTCAGCTTACCCTCTGAAGCGATGGTACATACTTCATTTAGGCACTGCTCAATTGATGTCATCCAGCTCTGTATCTCTGGGGTTGAGACGACCTCCATTTCATGGACATTTGGGCGAGGAGCCGGTGCGGGCGTGCGGGTGGTCCTGTTACCCCTATTGAAGGGACTGCCTACCATCGTACTGGGATAATGTCTCCTCTAGTTACATATCATTACAACAAATTCAATTTACACTATTTTTGCACTTCGCATTTAACACAGATTTCAGTGGTAGAAAGAAGGTCACGATTCAGCTAATAATTTTCATTGTTTATTTTTATATCTGTAGACACGACTGTTCTCAATGAAGAGCTCTGTAATAATCATGTATATAATAATCTGTAATAATTATAATGTACTTAGCTTACATATCTCATTAAGACTTGCAACGTAGAAGATATTCGGCCATACACCGAATACCGAATATTCGGCGTGGTTTCTTGGCCGAAAAGCCAAATATAAGGCAAAAGTATTCGGCCGGTAGGCATGTGGCGTTAAAATATGTATCGACGCGATTGTTTCTTGTGCGCTTGTTTTTTGTTCTACCGGAAGCGCATTACAAGTTTAGTTAGTGCGTATTGTTAATAGTGTTAATACGTTAAGTACAGTTTCTCACGCTTTCTTCATTTTTATTTGTTTGTTAGTAGAATTGCATGAGTTCTAACAAGTAAACAGTAAAACAATTACCTACCTACTTTAATAATAATAAATAATCAATTATGACCTCTAAAAAGAAACCAACTATTATGGACATACTTCGAGGATGATGAAAGAGACCTGAAAATTGTCCTGGGTAATCGCTTATACTTCTCTGAAGCTGGGCTAGTCTACTAAAAATATAAACCGGTCAAGTGCGAGTCGATCTCGAGCACCAAGGGTTCCATACCTACCCATTATACCGCCATAATAAAATTGGTATCTATCGCAATAAATATTTTCTTTTATTTCTAACAATAGCACAATTTTATTTATTCACCTTATGTGAGGTAGGTGCCAATTACGCTACACATCTAAAGTATGAGTGCCCATACAACTCAGAGAGCTATCTTAATTGGCATCAACTATGTATGTATGGGGACACTTCTTAATGCTTAATTTTTTAATACAAAAAAAATCTTTATTTGTGCGGTAAGACCTTGCTTTTTGTCAAATTTCGTGATTCTAGGTGAACGGGAACTACCATATCTTTTATCGTGTTGACTGAGGACCATGGGACAAGATTTAACTTTTCATCATAGGTACTGTGCTCCCGGGGTGTGTGTTGGGTAACCTCCTCGAGTGTCGCTCCGATTCCGATCCCGCTGCAGTCCGGGAGGAATGGAATCGGAGCGGCCGGTACACCCTGGGCGGCGGTCAATGGCTTCCCCTTCACCCCTTCATAGGGTTGGCATTGATCGTCGGCCAATACCCAACGTGGCGGGAACACATCGCTCTCCGTACTCCTCTGCTGTCAGAGGAGACAGGATGAGCGATGCTGTTAGTGGTGAGATGGCCCAGGGTCAGCCGGGGTGCGAGGGATATGCTCTATGGGTAACCTTACACCCCGGCGTCTGAAGACCCGAGACGGCGTGCGGTTTTAGTCGGTGCAAGCCCGACATAACCGCCCCCGCTGCCCGGCGGGGGGGTATCCGAAGGGATTTCCGCACGATAAAAAAAAAAAAAAAAGGTACTGTGCTCCCCAAATTCAAGTGCCTATTTAATTCCATTGCCGACAATTCTTACGTCATTACAGTTAAGGGAACGACATTAGATGCAGGTGGATGATGGCTTGACGCAAATTGGACAGGTGTCAGGTATGCCGCGCGACGAGTCGCGATTGCGATCTTTCGACTCTTCTCGTCGTTAGTAGTATACCTACTAGAATTAAAGAGTTTGGTTGTAATAGGGGTGTCAAAATAGAAAATAAATGTTTTGTTTCTTTTTTTGTTATAGAGTTACAGCGGTATTGCTCAATATTGCTATCCGAGGTCAGTTCCGTTCGTGTAATAAGCTCCCCATAGATACTCGAAGTGGGTTCTCTCTTCTAAGTGAGACTCGACATCGAATTACAGAGCACTAAAGGACTGCATCTGACATGGTAGACGCCTCATTCCTAACTAGATAACTAGGTCTTCCTGAAATACACAACTGAGTACAACCGTATACAGTACATATAATTATGAGAATCACTTGTGAAAGTTATATGAAATATCGTAATACACATGGAAGATCTGCGAAAGACTGCGGGCAGATGCTGGATGCGGCAAGCTGAAGACAGAGCGCTATGGCGCTCATTAGGGGAGACCTATGTCCAGCAGTGGACTAGAATAGGTTGATGATGATGATGATGATGACACATGGAATCCTATCCGACCACCACCGGTTCGAAACGAAACCCCGTGTTGAGAAGACTCCCGCAAGACACTCAGCGGGCTTTTTTGGTCTTTTTTTTTTTTTTCTTTTCTTTTTTTTTTTAGGGATTTTTATCCGTTACGGATATGTCAATCCCATCGTAGCTTAAAACAGTAAACATGCTTACACAGTATAACAAATAGAAATTTTTTTTATCCCTGATGGGGACCAAATAACCCAAACAAACTTCTAGCTGCTTCGCATCGAGGTGTTGCCAGTATATCATGGAGCATACCTATATGTAGTCTGTTCAGGTCATAGGTCTCAATCAGAAACTTTCGGGCCGTTTCATAACATACACAGTCCGTTAATAGGTGGTGCACATCCTCTACTACGCCGCATAAATCGCAGTTTGGGTAGTCTGCATGTCCCATTAGGAAGGCGAACTTCTTTAATGGCATGTGCCCGGACCTTAGCCGAAATGCTGTAACAAGTAGTTTCCTACTCAACCATATGTCTCCAAACCAAGGTACACGAGGAGGCTCACATTGTAACGTTTTGTACCAGATGCCCTTTTCTAGTGAGCGTTCATTGAAATACTCTTTCCAACAGTTGAGGTAATAGTTCTTATATCTTGGTAGTAACTCTGTATAATGTGGCAAAATGGAGACTAGCTTTCCATTCACAGACGCTGTTCTCGCTAACTTGTCAGCCTCCTCGTTACCTCTAAGACCAATGTGTGATGGAACCCATTGCATCTTTAGTTCCGTGCCCTTCAAATAGCTTTCGTGTATTTCAGAGAGGATATCATAGGCTATCGGTGCACCTCTGCCACCAGAGGCGCACCGAGCTATTTGATATAAAGCGCTTTGACTATCGGTGCAGATCAGGATTTTATTATTATTTGGAACGGTACGTGCATATGAAACAGCTTCCAAAATTGCTATGAGTTCCATCGACATGACTAAGAGTTCATAGGTTGTTTTAAAAATGTTGATATACGGCGTAGTATTGGTTTCACCATGAGGGTCATAAAAAGCCGCACCGCGACCACTAGAGCTTTTGGAGCCATCTGTGAAAGGTATACCAATTATGGTACTTTTCTGTTAATTCCAGAATAGTATTATACTTTAAAACACTGTGGTCGTGGTACCCTTTGGCGCCAACTATACTATCTAAATTAAACACTAACACATTGCTTATATCTATGTTCGTAACCCAGGTTTTAAGTGAAAACATGTATGGCAGTGAAGATGATGAGATGGCTTCATTTTTAGTTAAATTGTATGTTTCCACTAGCAACGGCTTTTTCTTATTTGACCATTAGTTATTATTACAAAAGGAACCGAGTTTACATAGTAAGTCTATTGTTACGTTGTTAGCCACCGAGAGAGCTTTCAAACAAAACTTGTAAGATAGGTATTTTCTACGTAAATGCAGTGGGGGAACGCAGAGTTCAGACTCCATCACATGTATTGGTGTAGTCCTTATGAAACCACCTATGATCCGTAGTGCCTGGTTCTGCACTTTATCTAATTTACAAGTATGAGTTCTAGCACTACTATCGTACAAGAAGGAACCATAATCAACTCTGCTTCTAATTAGGGATAAATAAACGTTTTCGTAACTGTTTTGGGTGTACACCCCAAGTCGAACCAGCCAGAACTTTAAGAACGTTCAGGTACCTCTGAGCTTTTTGGTAACATTCATTGATTTGTTTGCCCCATCTTAAAGAATTATCAAGCCAAATACCTAAATATTTATAAGAGTGAACTAGCTCAAGTGGAATATCATCGACTTTAATCTGTAACTGGTTCCCTTTGCGACCTCTGCTGAATAAACAAAGCTTAGTTTTATTTATCGATAAAGACAAACCTAATTGATCCAATATAATAACTACTGTGTTCAATGCATCTTGAATATTGTTTGAGCTGTTGACTAGGTTCTTACCGCTGGTATACAATACAAAATCGTCCGCGTATTGACATATAAAGACATCGGTTATGTGTTGACAAATTTTGATAGTAGCTATGTTAAAAAGTATAGGAGACATAGGGTCACCTTGCGCAAGGCCTTTGCTGGTGTATCGTATAATTGTTTTATTCCTATCTAAATCATCCCTAATTTTTAAGTGTCGTTCTGCCAAAAAATTCCATAAGTATATACATAGCCTTTTGCCCACTCTAATATCGTCTAGATTTATTATTAATTTATCTATTAAAATATTATTATATGCGTTCTCAATATCTAAAAAGCACGCAAGTGTTGGAACACTATTTGAGAATCCTATTTGTATTTGTGTGACTAGCCGCGCCAGGTTTTCATAGCACGATTGACCCTTCCTAAAACCGGTCGTGTACTGAGATAACAATTCATTCCTCTCCACATACCATTCTAGCCGTTTTGTTATCATAGCATGCATAATTTTACAAACACATGAGAGTAAAGAAATTGGGCGTAATTTATAATGATTATTCGACAAATCTCTTTTTGGTATTGGGACAATTCGAATATCACGCCATTGATGGGGAATGTAACCGGTAATGAAGATTAAGTTATAAAGGTTTAATAAATATATTTTGGCGCAATCAGGAAAGTGGTGAATCATTGAATATGTTATCCCGTCGTCTCCCGGAGATGTATCCCTCTTTTTAACACAGTTACGCAATTCTTGCATGGTAAAACGCCCTTCTAATTCCTCATTAGCTGATTGTATATGTGGTAAAGGTGGGAGAACGAAATCAGGTGCAATATTATTTAATAACTGTTTCTTTTTGTCCTCAGAAATATATACTTTGGGTGACCTATGACTTTTTAACCATCCTAATTGTTTCCACATTTGTGATATTGAAGTGGATTCGTTAATACTGTTACAGTAATTTTGCCAATTATGTCTCCTAGCCCGCTGAATAGCTAATTTAGTTTCACAACTAATTTTTTCTAACTTACCTAGATTAAGTGGTGTAGGGTTTTTTCTAAATTCGCGTAGGGCTAATCTTCGTTGAGCGACTAATTTAGAGAGTGATGGGTTCCAAAAAGGCTGAGGACGAAAATTCCTAGTTGGGTTGTTGAATTCTTTACTCATTGGTATAAACAAATCTGCTGTAATATTTAATTGTGTAATAAAATTATTGTATGTCGTTTGGACATTATTTTCATCGCTATGAGTAGTCGAGAAGAATAGTTTTAAATGTTTATTATATTCGCTCCAATTAGCTAATCTAAAATTACGTTTCTTATGTACTCGTATTTTATCCTTAAAGTTGTATTTTATTTTAATAACTAGGTGGTCGCTTCCCATGTTGTCATTTGTTACTTGCCAATCGCAATACAGGGCTATATCACTTGAGACAAAAGTAATATCGGGTGCCGTTTTTTGAACAACATTATTAACTAATTTAATTCTAGTCGGAAGGCCATTATTTATCGCTACAAAGTTTTCTAAAGTTGCATTATATACCTGAGATCCCCTATCGTTGGTTTTACTTGACCAATTGGTATGATGGGCGTTAAAATCCCCGGCTACGATACAGTTACGCGTAAATTTTGTGAAAATGTCATCCCAATCTGATTGAATAGTGCGAACTGAAGGAGGACAGTATACTAGAACTATATATTTAATCTGGCCACAGTTTAAAATTCTAATACATACCACTTCTATGCCGCGATTAATGGGCTCGAACCTACATTCCTCTACTGTAATTGATCTGTGTGCCATGATAGCTACGCCTCCAAATCGATCGTCGCGGTCTTTACGATAAATGCAGTAGTCACTTACTTGTAAACCAGAGTCAGATTCCAACCAGGTCTCGGATATCAGGGCTATGTGAATTTTATAGGAAGCTAGTAATAATTTTGTTTCAACAAGTTTCGGTCTCAAACTCTGCGCGTTCCACTGCAGTATATTTATAACATAATTATTATTAAAATTAGCCATTGGTGAAGAGTGTCATAAGTTTGGTCAATATATCTTGTTTTTGTAAAGTCTTTATTACAAACTCCATACATTCTTGTACTACACAGTTAAACAGCTTGGTTACTTTATCTTCAAAGCAGTTGTTTGAAAAACAAATGTTTTTAATTTTCGAAATAAATCGCTGAAAATCAAACTCATTCTTTTTTTCCGGTAGGTCTTTCCAGCAGTCGGTTCCGGGTCAGATTCTATTTCAGAGGTGCTTTCATGTTCGTAAATAATACTGTGGCTCCTGTCACACTTTTTTTTATGTTTATTTTTCGTATTCCGTGTGTGTGGCTGATCGAGTTGTTTCCCATCGGGTTCGATCATTTCAGAAGTACGTTCCTCATTATTCAGCGTTAATATTTGAAATGGGTTATTTGTTACCACATCGCTGTATGATCTTGATTGTGCGGTTCTTTCATTACCATCTGGGGATTTCACAGGTTGCTTCTCAATACAATCGATAACTTGTTTTGGTTGTTTTGTTTTCTGCAGCCATACAATCAAAGCTTTTCGGTAAGTGATATTTAGACTAGACATCATTTTTCTTATTTCTTTTTCTTTGGTAAATATTGGGCAAGACTTATCTAAGGCCATATGAGGGCCTTTACAATTAACACAACTGTAGATTGTAATATCGCAGTTTTCATGAGACCCCCCACATTTCGGACACACTATCTTTTTATTAGGGCAGACTCTAAGATGGTGTCCAAACTTCCAACACCCAGAGCACTGCGAAACCGGGAAGGTGTATTGTTCCACTTTAAACCTGCACCCATATGCATATACATATGGGGGTAAAGTGGAGCTTTTGAAACATAGGCGGATAGTTCCACTGTCAATCCACTTGTTAAACTCATCTAAGCGTTTCAGCCTTTTCACCGAAATTATTTCATAGTCGTACTGCAAGTTTTCCCCAATCTCCTTTTCTTCCATGTCTAGATCAGTGTCTCTCACCACGCCATAGGATAAACTTATTTCATCGACCATCTGGCACCTATACCCTAGAGTAGTAATTTTTTCACACATCAGCAATTTATTTGCACTTTCTATGTTTTCGAATTGAATAAGTACTTTGAATTGGCTTTTGTACCGAATACTAAGTATATTTAGTATATTTTCTGTTCTAAGGAGCTTCGCCATCCCAAACTGCTTAGGTAAAACCTCTTTTGATGTAATCATAACCTTTGGTGCATCTTGTATTTCTTCCATGAACTAATCATTTTTGTTTGTGTTATCTTTCCTCGTATTTATATTTCGTTCACTCAAGATACTACCGGTCAGCCGTCTTTTTCCTTTTCGAACTGTAATATAGCCTTCCTCTTCCTCAATTATCTCAGTACTATCTTCTCTTATTCTTTTTTCGGTACTCCTTTGGCATAAAATTGGGCTACAAGCATCTTCTTTTTCAATCTGAACACTCGTTTGTATTTGCCTAACTGTGGTCTCCTCGTCCATAATATCACTCCCACTTGAGTCACAAATACCCTGATTAACTCCAACATCACTCATTATACAAGAACATAAAAAACATAAACATAAATAATTGTAACTGTAGGTATTGTTTAAAAAACCGTATGAACGCGTAAATCGACAGCAGCGCGTGCGCTTCCCGTCGTGTCTCGCGGACGATTGTTTTTTGGTCTATTCACAAATATTTTTAGGAACTTTTAATCTAATTACAATATTTTGAGTATATAGCCATTCATTTTGCGTAATGTTTCACAGCATTGTAGTACTTATCGCATATGTATAAATACATTGATTTTACATCTCGTGGTTATTTGGTGGTACCTAATACATCACCGTAACTCTTCCTTTTTGTTAAACAAAACCAATTTCAATCTCGAACGGAGTTCACGATTGTGTTCGAGTTCGGTTCATTAGGACTGATGTAATCTCGTGGAAACAGAAATGGGGCAGCTAAGGATACTTTGTTGGCGGAATAAACCAAATGATGTGTCTGTAATGACAGCTAGTTGGATTCAGTGTTGGATGTTACGGTCGGCTGTGTATGTGAAGTTTAATGTACCTAGCTGTTGCGCCGCATGGAGTACTGAAATCGAAATTCGTTAAGTTTTCTCTGTCCCTTATACAAAGCTCTTATTAGATAACATTAAAAAAAACCACCCAAGTGCGAGTAGGACGCGCAAAATATCTTGATTCTAACTCAACGGGAAGTACCCTGTAGGTTTTGATTCCTTTGTGATTGTCTAAATATGCTGCATAAACAGCAACATCGTTTGATTGTGTTGACGTATTTGATTTTGATTTTTCCACAGCTTCAAGACGTTATAGACCTAAGTATTTTATATTAATTTCAACTTGATGTCTCCACGTGTTTCTGGGTAAAAGGCCTTGATAGACAGACATACAGAATTTTTTTTGCAATGTGGGTAACTTCGATATTTACGGTTATCAGGTGGTACAAAGGTAAGACTAGGATAGGATCCCGTTATAAAACGACCTTCACCGAGATGTTTATTTAATAAAACGTATTTTTTATTAAATTTAATATGCCAATAAATATATTGTATATGGGTTGCCTATCAAATTTCAGTCCAGTCTATCATTAATTAATAAGTAATTTAAAAAAATATTTTTTTTAATATTTCACCGATTTGATTATTAGACAAATTCCATTTACTTTCCAAATTCCATACCAATCGAAAGTATGAAGCCAATGTTAGGTTGCCTATTCTTTTCCCGTCACAACTCTCGGGTAGCCAGGTATAAACAGGTAAATCGATACTAGCATTTTGCACCGGTCTGATTATTAAATAAAAATTAAATGAAAATAAAGGTTATTTCATTATGAACACGGTGGTATAGGGTTGCCTGCGAAAAATCTGTCTCCGTTTGCCGGTTGTCGAATTTTGAAAAGTAAAATATTGCTGCGTGTGAATATGTGCGACTGAGAGGGCGCAACCAACTATCCCATGCGATAGACGAGGGCACAGCATAGCAGCTGTTTGAAGTCCGTCCATTTAAAGAAAGAGAGTGTGCATGCTATTTGTTTTTATAAATGAAAAGGATAACGATAGACTCGTATATGCTGTGTATCATTTTGGAGTAGTTTATTAAAATAGAGGAATAGATTTTTAATTAGAAGACAAAATAAAAAAAAAACAACAATTAAAAAAACATCTGTTTATCTGAAGTTTCACGCATAATGGATTCGTTGCATTAAGCCACATGGAATTTACCAAAATAGTGTGTAAATTTTTTTTGAGTCAATGACATACAGCATGGTGGTATGAAGTTGGAGTCAAAGCCTTTTATTTTTTTCAAGAACTGCTCGGTGTGTTCTTTGACAGAGTAATTTTGCTTAAAAATGCGATATCTTGCATCATTCACTCTAGTGCAGTTCTTGATACCATACATACTGGCTGTAAATTCTTGAACGGTGTTCATTTTTTCATCAATAAAAATATCAGGAGCATGTGTTAATGATGCAAATACTGTTTGATATTTTTCATTTTTGAAAATATCTGAAAAGGTGTTACTTTTCCTTTATTATAGAATGCTGCCGTGTAATCGCATCCTGTAAATGCATGGAAGGCGGGAAGACTTTGGCATAATTTGATTCCTAATTTCAACGCTAAATCGGTGCAATTGATGCAATCAACAGGTTGATTATTAGTTTTTTTTTGTTGCTGAACTGCTGAACAAAATTCAGATTCCATAAGTTTGTGCATATTTCTTAACAAAATAATCAAAACATCAGTATCAGAGGCTTTAATCAAAATTCTTGAGTCTGGTTCTGCTTTAGAAGCATGAAAAATAATCCTTGTATCTGCCTCTTCGTGATGACATTCAGAATTAGTTTCTTAAAGCTTCATCATTAAAATCAATTACATTATCATCTGAATCGCACAGAAAACACTTTTTAGCCTTCTTTTTCCAAAAAAAAATAGTATCACGGTTTTGTAACTGCCTTCCTCAGGCCCCGATCATGGAGGTCGGTAGTCCCGGGCGTAGACGATCGGATCTCGGGGGGCAGGGTTCTCTCCCGCTCCCTCTCCGCCGTCTCTTTCGTACGCATTACCTGCTCGCAGAAAGAGGCGGCGGCGTGACACTTGCTCGCGTCGGAGACCACGGCCCTTACCATGGACTCCAACGAGAGAACGTCCACACCCATAACCGCAACCGGTGTTGACTCGCCCACGCCGGGCACTCCACCAACGTGTGGAGCACTGTGTCTTAGCCAGAATCCTCCTGGCACTGCGGCGTTGTCTCCCGGTGGATGCGCCACAGATAGTTACCGAAGCACCCGTGTCCGGTAAATATCTGGCACATCTGGTAGGAGAGGTTACCGTGGTGCCCCTCCAACCACTCCTTCATGATCGGCCTCACCGCCGCAATGGTGGATTCCCCCCACCTTGGATGCTCAAGTCGCACCCTCCATGTCTCCATGAGTTCCCGGCGGAGCTGGGACCGCTGAGCCCTGATTTCTCGGGGCTCCGGCCTATGGCCTATGCGCCACTGGTACAGCAACGCAAGGGCCTTGATACCCTTGCATTTGGCGGAATTTATTACATAAACAGCTGTACCTTTTGATAACCTAGAACTTTGATTTCTTCACAGCTTCAACGCGTTACAGACCTGAGTATTTGGTAAGAATTTCAACTTGATACCTCTACGCGTTTCTGAGAAAAAGGTCTTGAGAGTCAGACAGACGGACAACGAAGTGATCCTATAACGATTCCGTTTTTCCTTTTGATTTATGAAACCCTAAAAGGGGAGCCCCTTATTTCGCAGAAAGAAATTTCATAGAATTTCGTTTCACAGAAAATGTTTCATCTAATATTTGGTCCTTATATTTTTATTTCGAATATTATTGTTTTAAAAACAATTTACTACAATGAAACATATTTCACAGAAACACAATTGAATGAATTTTTAATCACATTTTTTTTTTAATAAACTTATCAAACTGTAGAATTATTTTTAAAAGAATATTAAACCACCTTTATAATTTTCCAAATCACATTTATTTTTAACTGTAACATTTACGATTTTAAATTCTTTCCGATTGCTTGTAGTAATTTAATTTCTGAATAATTTCATATCAATATAGAATTTCTTATCTTTCGCATATTTTGTTGCAAATTTGTTTACTTGAATTCTTCTTTAAAATAAAATAAAATCAAATTGTTATTAAATTGTTAATAAAACGTCATTATAGGGAACACCCCGACTCAGATTACCCCGACTCGGATAGGTTAGGTTAGAAGGCTGAGGCGGGAGCGAAGCGGAGCGGAGCTCCCACCTTAGCCTTCGTGGTTATTTTTTATAATCACCCAGAAATAGGACCACCCAGAATCGTTTATTGTATTAATTTATCGTTATATTAAAAAAAATATAGCTTCACCTGTAAATTATTTGACTGAAATGAACGGTATGAATTGAAACGTTTAGAAACTGTCACTTTGATAATATGTTATTCTTGGTAATAAGTTTTACATTAAATAAACAATATATGTAATGATAAAGAATATTTGATTTGTTGTTCTATGATATGATTATTCTAATGTTAAACTTTATGTGAAACAAAAATCAATGATTTAAAAATCTTTAAAGTAAGTATTCTGTATATTGATTATTCTATGAAACGAAATTATGCGAAACATTTTCTGTAAAACGAAATTCTATAAAACAACGCACACCCCCCTAAAAGATATGAATGTGAAACCAGTCTCCGTTAATAGTGTATTCGTATAGAAAGGGATAGGATAGCCGCGGGTTGAAGTCCCCCCAAATTCAAGATATTTTCTTTTTGCCATTTAAAACAAGAACAAATTCGCAAGTTAGTAAATGTTTAAAAAAATATTCAGACGGCATTTTTTTATCAAACGCCTTAGTTGTAACCTTTGGAGTTCAAATGAAGCTACCGTTATTGTATCACTGAACAAAACAACCAATTTCAAATCAAACAAAACTTGGCTTGTTCGATAACCCTAACTCGAATGGAATGTCAGTAAACCACCTCGAGTGGAGTCGACAACGATCCTTCGCTATTGCCTAATAAAGGCTCGGTATATGAGATTTCAATTTAACGACCTGAGCTGGGCTCGTAGGGATTCATTCTGAAGCACGACATGATCCGAATATTTCTAATGTAAGTATACTAATATCTATACTAATATTATAAAGAGAGAGGCTGTTTTTTTAAGTTATATGTTTGTTATAATATCTGTTTCAACCACTACACTTTTTGGCAAAATTCTTTAACCATTCCAAAGGTACATTATACCCGATGGACATAGGCTGTGTGTGTTACGACGGCTTGTGTTAAAATACTCATATAAACTGAAGCGTAGCGAGGACGGATTGCTAGTACTTATTCTATATAAATAACCATATAAAATTAAGTAATTTGACTAAATATAATTCCCTTTACGACGAACGTCGTATTCTAGAAATCGACAGACACCTAACAACAACATGTTCATAAATGTTGTACTAGTACTGAGTCAGTGATAAATTACATCAGACCTCGGCGTACAGAACGCAGATTCATTATCTCCTACTGATTAGAATCCGCGAGATGTGCCACAGTTTTGATGTATTACTCGTACCATGTCGCTGCGACGGATTTGTTGAACAATGTCTTGTCTTCAGACATGCTCCATTCAATGATGGAGGGACTGTTTCATTAAAGTTCTATATTTTTGAAACTATTGTTGCCTAAATGAATTAAAAAGAAACATTATTAATTTTTTTACTTATTGTTTTTTTTCTATTTTTGTGTGAAAATCTTAATGCGGTCCTCAGAATACATCTACTTACCAAGTTTCAACAACATAGTTCTTATAATTTCGGAAAAAAGTGGCTGTACGCATACGGACGGACAGACAGACAGACAGACATGACGAATCTATAAGGGTTCCGTTTTTGCCATTTGGCTACGGAACCCTAAAAATTAATGAATTAGAGCGTCAATTTTCTTTTTGTGTAATATAAAGCCTCCAGCTAGAATTTTATTAGGAGACATTTTTGGAGATACCTACGGGATAATCTTATCGTCAAATACATACCGTACCTATTATATCTACGTATAGTCCCTACTTCGATTCTAAGATTTTCGTTAAGCTCTAAAAATATTCTTTTTCAAACGCTGTCCAAAATCCCCTTTGGAATCGAGCCTAACAGTTCAATTATAGAGATCGGTTGCAGCTCACCTTGATCGCGTACATCTAGATTTGATTCCTTCTAACTAGACATCACAATCCGTTTACCGCATCCGACTATTGAAAAAATTCTACAATGTGCACATGTCTTTATAGTAATTTAAAGAAGAAATAAAATAATCAAGAAAATATATTGATTATAATAATAATTACACCATGTGCAACACATTATGAAATATATAGGTACCTCGTCAATGGGGTGTGTGTTGGGTAACCTCCTCGAGTGTCGCTCCGATTCCGATCCCGCTGCAGTCCGGGGGGAACGGAATCGGAGCGGCCGGTACACCCTGGGCGGCGGTCAATGGCTTCCCCTTCGCCCCTTCATAGGGTTGGCATTGATCGTCGGCCAATACCCAACGTGGCGGGAACACATCGCTCTCCGTACTCCTCTGCTTTCAGAGGAGACAGGATGAGCGATGCTGTTACTGGTGAGATGGCCCAGGGTCAGCCGGGGTGCGAGGGATATGCTCTATGGGTAACCTTACACCCCGGCGTCTGAAGACCCGAGACGGCGTGCGGTTTTAGTCGGTGCAAGCCCGACATAACCGCCCCCGCTGGCCGGCGGGGGGGTATCCGAAGGGATTTCCGCACGATAAAAAAAAAAAAAAAAAGGTACCTCGTCAATAAATCCATTATAGATATAAGTATATATATAATATATTTTAGATTTGCTAGAATGATTACGTACATTCCGTTACCATAACGATAGCGGAATGTGGTCATTATAATTATTTATAATAATAATTTTAATCATACATACCAGACAAATTGTACATAGTCTAGATCCCCCAGCCAAACCATCAACTCGGTTTTGGGGGACAAAGAATATACCACTATGTATATTTATAAACAAATAAAAAAAAAAAAAAAAAAAAAAATCAAAAATAAATAAACAGTTTCCACGATATTCAGACCGCTTTTAAGAACATTAGATTGAGTATTTGCTTAAAAAAAAGGTCTAAAGATTGCAATAATTTGGGTACTAGTGCTGGTTAACTACCAGCAGTAGTACCTACATCTTTTTCTTATTTTCTCAGTTTTTTCATCTAGTCAAAACTGGTAATTTTTAACCTCATGCAATTCTGCGTCCACTGTGGAAGTGTCTCGCCGGGTTAATTTGGCCGATATCGTGCAATGCACTTTCGGTGGGCGATCGCACGGAAAATTGGTCTCCTTCGCTATTTGATTATGTACCAAGACCCCTTGCGAGAATTCAGACGATTATTCTTAAAAAATAAAATTACCAATATGGAAGTCAGGTGCGGAATTTTTAAACATCAAATCAACATTCCAAAACCTTTGGTTGACTCATTAAGAAATATATTTTTGGTAAGTACTGTAGAATAATATTATGTTATCTGTGGTATTGTAACGTTATGGTGGCTACTGGACTGCCAGACCCGAGTTTCATATGCTGGTCAATATATTAGGTCTTTACCTTGATGACCTCTGTGGCGTAGCGGTAGTGCATTCGACTGCTAAGCCAAAGGTCGCGGGTTCGATTCCCGCTCAGTGCAAATATGTATATTTGCATTGGTCTGGGTGTTTCTATGTATAATATGTATTTATTTACAAAAAAAAAGTATTTGAGTATGTTTTTCCGCATTCTAGAACCCATATGACAGGCTCTGCTTAGTTTGGGTCTAGATGGCGTTGTGTACTTTGTCGTACAATATTAAATTTATTATTTGTTATTATTTATTACCTATGAAATTGCCGTTATGTATGAAAAAAATGAAACGATTTTTTTGCATGTACTTTTTAAATCCTATTAATCGAAGTAATTACCCATGCTATCAATGCATCTTTGCCAACGCAGCGGCAGTTTATTGATGCCCTTCTTAAAGAAATCAGCTGGACGGGAGGCAACAAATTCTTCAAAGGCATTTTGTACTGCCTCTCGGGTATTGAATTTCTTTCCCGCCAAGAAGTTATCCAAATTCTGGAAAAAGTAGTAGTCTGTAGGCGCAAGGTCTGGTGAGTATGGCAGATGGCGGAGAGCTTCCAACCCCAGTTCTTGCAACTTGGAGACCGTCTGCTGTGCAGTATATGGTCGCGCATTGTCGTGCAGGAGCAGCGGAGACGAGCGATTGACCAATGCCGGTTGGAGATGTGCCCGCTTCTCCATCATTGTGTTCAGTTCTTCAGAGTACGTTTGGTAAGAAGCTGTAATGAATCACGCCGGCGCTAGACCACCAAACAGTGACCATCACTTTTCTAGGAGTAACTATTCGTTTAGGGCATTGTTTAGGTGCTGAACCAGGATCCAACCAACTTGCTGAGCGCTTGCGGTTATCAAACAGAATCCATTTTTCATCGCAAGTAACAATGCGTTTCAAAATTCCTTCATTTGTGTGTCTGTCGCTGGCGATCATTGAGTTCGTGGGGCACCCATTTTTCAAGCTTTTCTACCTTGCCAATTTGACACAAATGGACCAATATTGTTTGACGCTAACGTCGAAAGCTGCTGCTAATTCAGCCGTAGATTTTCATTTCATTGGCTTCCACAATCGTCTTTAATTCGTCATTGTCGACCAAAGTATTCGGACGACCGCGAGGTTCATTTTTCAGGTCGAAATTTCCAGAACGGAAGAGAGCAAACCAATAACAGGCGGTGCGTTGGTTTGTTGTGTTAGCTCCGTAAACGTCGTTGATGTTGCGTGCCGCTAGTGCCGCGTTGCTGCCACGACGATACTCATATTCCATAATTACTCGAATTTTTAACGTATCCATGATGACAAAAAAGATTGAAATGCGATGAAAACGTAACGCTAATCAATAAACAAATAACTAATTTTGGAAAATGAATTCCATGTTTTTAACATAAAATTAATTTGAAATTAGAATTCTTAGCCAAACAAAAATTATTTTGATTTGAAATGGCAAGTACTGCAGAACGGCAATTACATAGGTAAAGACCTATTTGCCACCTGAGGGATCCAGTCTCATCGTGGGAGGTAATCGCATCGGCATCAAGCCTCAAATGAAATATTTGGGGCTCGTGCTCGACGGCCGATGGGATTTCGGAGAGCACATCCGAAGTCTGGCCCCCAAGTTGTAGGGCACAGATCTCGCTTTGGCGCGGCTGCTGCCCAACATGAAGGGGCGAAATGACTCCTGCAGGATACTCTACGCGGGGATCGTGCGGTCCATGACCCTGTATGGGTGCCCAATATGGGCGGAGGCCCTGAAGGCCAGAAGTCTGCGGATACTGCGCGCTCCGCAGCGGGTGATGGCCATCAGGGTCATCCGCGGGTACTGCACGATCTCCTTCGAGGCGGCGAGTCTCCTTGCCGGAACTCCGCCATGGGACCTGGATCCGAGAGCCCTTTCGCAACTATACCAGTAGTGAAAGGAGCCGTGGGGGCAGGGGCGGAACCCCAAGCCTCGAGAAATCGAGGCCGTGCAGTCCCAGCTCCGCCAGGCCATCGTGGTGGAGTGGAAGGAACGACTTGGGCAACCAAGCGCAGGGCACGCCGCAATAGCGGCGGTAAGGCCCATCATGGAGGATTGGCTAGAGAAGCGACACGGAAGCCTCTCGTACCGACTGACGCAGGTGATCTCCGGGAAGGGGAGCTTCGGGGACCACCTGCATCGAATCAGGAAGGAGCCAACGCCTGAGTGCCATCACTGCGACGCGAGCGAGGACTCGGGGCTGCACACGCTTTCGGTCTGCCTAGCGTGGGAGGCGCCGAGGCGTGACCTAGTGGCAGCCATCGGAATGGGAGCCCTCTCATGATTGCAACAATGGTGCGGAGCGCGAGCGCGTGGGCCGCCATCACCTCCTTCTGCGAGCATGTAATGCTCGCGAAGGAGATGGCGGAGCGCGCCCGGGAGAGATTTAGAACTCTCCCGGCCCACCGAGCCCACAACATGCTCGCCGCGCGTCGCAGGCGGAGGTCGCTTAACGACCTCCGTCCTACATGAGCGCAGGCCTGGGGGTGAGAGGTGAGGCCACCTGTCACCCCAGCAGAAGCAGGCCGGGACGGTGGGGCGACTAGTGCCCCTCCCCCAAACCGGGGCAAGACGGGGACACCGTGGTCCCCAAACCCGAGGGGGCCATCTCGTTACCGGAGATGGCCCAGGGTCAGTCAGGGTGCGAGGGATATGCTCTATGGGCAACCTTACACCCCGGCGTCTGTAGACCCGAGACGGCGTGCGGATTTAGTCGGTTCAAACCCGAAATAACCGCTCCGGCTGACCGGCGGCGGGGGTTATCGAAGGGATTTCCGCACGAAAAAAAAAAAGGTAAAGACCTATTAATTGAGGTTATTTTTGTTTAAATTTACAAATTGTACCGGTAGATGGCGTTGCAACCGGGTTATAGTATTATTTTACGAATTTATTCCAGGCCCAATCCGGGTCCCCAGCCGCTAGTATAGGCATATTTACATTATATATTCTATAATCATGCATATAAAACCCAGAGCATTGTTACTATAGAAATTGACACAAGAACATAATTTGTGATCCACTCCGTGATATTATAAAAGGGGATGTTTTAAAAAAAAATTTAGCGCAATAACAGCAATTATGCCTGTCCTGTGTAATCCTGGTAAGAGTTGTAATTGTATGTATGTATGTAGCATAAAGAATACTGTACCGTTTTATTCATCTCCTTCAAATGTCTCTCGGGTCATTTATTGTAAAATCGATTTTTATAAAACACTTAGGGAGTAGGATTTTCTAATCAATTATGGGTGTCTGATGACCCGTCTTTCTCTTTAGTTAGTCTCTTAGTCTTTCTTTCTCGTCATCCATACCACAGTGTTTGAAAACGAAAGTTTTCAATCAGTGCGTCCTACCCGTAATGACTTACGGAGCTGAGACGTGGACACTCACGGTAGGGCTGGTCCACCAGTTCAAAGTCGCTCAGCAAGCTATGGAAAGATCTATGCTCAGAGTTTCTCTGAAGGATAGGATTCGTAACGAATACATCCGACAGAGAACCAAGGTTATCGACATAGCTCAAAGATCATGAATGAACAACATGCTCAAAGAACATGACTGAATGAGCGGTTGACCAAAGAACGTTTGACCAACGGAACGTTTGCTTTTCCTAGTTGCCAAATGAATTTTAGCCCGTATTCCCATTGCCAGTACACGAAGTAAGTATACGCAGTTAAATTTGTTTGAGAATAAGAAAAGAAATCAAGTATGTCCCCAACCATGGCGCTTTTGTGTCAACGTTGAAAGGTTTTGACCAAGTTTCGACAATGACAGTGAGACTAAAAGCAATAATTAAAGTTCAAAACTGACAGGTACGTACAGTAAACAATGACTTGAAACTGTTAACGGTTGGGTAAGTTTCCCAATTAGCGGCCAGATGATTATGACGAGCTAGTAGATAACTTGTTTTCGCTACTATCAGGGAATGGAAATGAATTTTATTAATGATACCTACCATTCAAGCCATTTTGTGGAATTTCGACCGCGAATTTGATTAAGCGACTTTCAGATTTATGTTAATTGTGATGTAGTTAAGTAATATTTTATATTAATTCGTGTTGGTACGTGATAGTGCGCTATGCTCACGCTTACCTAGAGGATACATGTTATCTATTTTACTTCCCGATTGCGTTATTAACAAAATTTCAGTTAAGACATGTTTAGATCGTTTACGTTTGTTATCTCGTAATTAGTTTTCTCTTCGTATTCAGAAATTACAAATATTTGTTTAAGTGCCTACTTAAATTATTTTATTTAATGACTGTACTCTGTCCAGTTGCTAATCCGTCCACCTGAGAATCTGTCCAGCTGAGAATCTGTCCAGTTGCGAATCTGTCCACTTGCTACGCGGCGATGAGTCGATGAGTGGATGTGTATATGTGTGGATGTGCGGATGTGTGGATGTGCGCATGTACAGATGTGCGGATGTGCGGTTGTGCGGATGTGCGGAAGCGATTGGAGTAAGAACGTGAAAGTGGTCGAATTTCGAACTCCGGGCGATCCACACAATGAACATTTTCATTAATTATTATAGATTTAATCAATTGCGGACATGTATGGGACAAATGGGTGCCGCAGGGAACAGCTAGTCCTAACTAAGATGCCGAGCTCACAATTATACGAAGAAGTTCACGTGTACCTAAAGTGAGCAGCGCGTCTAAGGTCGTAAGACTCATCTAATAAAAGCAACTGCACGACAGTGTTCCGGTATGACGTTTCCGGATCACATTACAACGTTGAGATTCCTCTCGCTCGCTTGCAAACAAACTCTCATCTCCTGTTTGAAACAAACAGCCCTTACTACGAGCACTCAAATTCACTCGAGTCGGTTTCTTGAATAAATACACGCTATGTTTGAGCTTTACTTCTGTAGGAGGTCTCACTTGGAACTACTACTAACTTCCAACTACCGCTCACTGGATTTGCCTGTGCTTGATGACAAATTCTAATTTATTGATCACCTTAGCTCTTAAATCTTTCATAAAAATTAAACAAAACATGAATTATATTAACTTTGTCTTCTGGGGAATATAAAACTCACTATACGTAAATTATTGGTACATGTATTCCAATGGAATTAAAGGTTTATAAATATTATAGTATATATCAACTTTTGTCGTTGATTGTACCTATCTAAGTGTTACCATCGGGTATGCGGAGTCACACCTAGATTTCAAGGATTCAAGCCAACCTTACTAGCAAGGGTGGCACACACCTATTGATTGACGGACGAGATTTACGTCTAAGATTTTAGGGATTTGGAGTCTAAATAAACGAAATTGTGGAACGAGGAGGAGTTTGGATGCAAAATTTGGGATTGATACTTCGATGAAGAAGAAATATATACACATACACACACTACCTACGTGAACCCACTCCTCACTCAAGCAATTTAGCTAAGCTGGAGGGGTTAGCGGGAATATTGGTAAATATTATTTGAGTTATTAATATTCGATATATAATAATAATATTATTATATATATATATATATATATATATATATATATATATATATATATATATATATATATATATATATATATATATATATAATTTCTATATTCGAATAGGCTTGTCGATTTGTCGATACACACACCTCTGACTTCGTAGTTATGTGTGCATTAATAAATGATAATTATCGCTCGCTTAATAATGTGCCGGTAGATGGCAATAGGCTCGCCCCCTATTACCATTGGGACCTTAACAAAACTGGCGAATCGTGGGTGTGTAATTCACCTCTGCCTACCCCTTCGGGGATACAGGCGTGAAGTTATGTTATGTTATGCTATTAATATTCTTTTTTTAATAATAATAAGATACATGTATACGTACATACATACATATACTCGTACCGTCATATCCCTAAAGGTAATATCTCAAATCACACGAATACAGTATAGTGCTACGAGATAGTCTACGAAACCTACGAGCTAGCTACGAGAGCAGGACAGACTTCCGCCGCCTCAACTCTTCCTACTACTTCATGACGGACGATATAATTAAGTAAATATTGTACACTAAGTTTTAGGTAATAGTATAATTATAAGAAACTAGCTGATGCCAGCGGCTCCGCCCGCGCGGAGGATGGTTATCGTTTTCTGGTCAAATTTCCGGTTCTACTTAACCAATTGCAATAAACCATACGGCAGATCTTAGTTTGACCAAGAACTTTCTAATTAAAACTAGGAATTCAGTGCAGGGTGCGACTGAAATAAATTGAGCTTAGCGTGCAGGACTCTTATTTGGAAATAAGACATCTTACTACGGTCGCGCGCTTAGCTAAGGCCGCGCGCTCGTGAAACTGTTTTTCGGTGATTATAACTCAATGGTACATCGGACATTAACCATCTCGCTTCAAAATACTCGTCAGTGTCCATACTATCACCATGTTAAATTTGGTCAAGATCGCGCGATTGGTTACGGAGGAGTTCAGTCACCAACAAACGGTTATGCCACGTATAAGAGCTTGGCTCGCTTCGCTCGTTCAGCTCAAAAAACTGTATCAAAATCCGTTCAGTAGCTTTTGTGTCCATCGCGAACAAACAGACTAACAGACAAGAATTCCAAAAAAAAATATTTTTGTGTTCAGAATCGTTCATTAAACATAACCAGAGCTTTTGTTAAATATCTCCAATGTACACAACTAATTTACAATTTTATAATAGTATAGATAAATAATTGTATACAGAAAACCCTAAAAGACCTTGCTCAACCTAGGATCGAACACCGCATACAGATATCGCTGCACCACCGAAGCAGTCCTTTTCATTAGAGCACTAACTCCAGTTGTGACTTTAGCTCAGTAGGTTAGAGCGTTGTTATATAAGAAAAAATCCTATGATTTGGTTATGTTGTACCGAAGCTGTGACAAAAATGAATCTGTATCCTCCGAGTCTTTGCCCAACTCAGTTGGAGTCGACTTTTTGTCTAACTACGAAACGGCTGAACTTACATACTAACCAGAATCGAATGACATCCGAAACCGACAGCTTAACGTGCTCTCCGATTCACGGAGGGGAATCTCCTTCGTGACTGTGACTGTGTTAAGATAGGTCATCCACCCTAAGACTGCCCTGGCTAGTATTCAACTAGCTCAACATAGCAATGTGCGAACCCACTCGGTTACCAATTGGCCACATGACTTTCAGTGACACTAACTAAATAATATCTATTCTAATATACAATAATTTAACGGGAATTAACGCGATCATGTAGAGGTATATACATACCTTTGGATTGCCTGACGTTTATACCTATATGTATATACCTTTTTTTTTGTTTTTTTTTTCGTGCGGAAATCCCTTCGGATACCACCCCGCCGCCGGCCTGCCGGGGTGGTATACATGATCGCGTTAATTCCCTTTAAATTATTGTATGTCATAGACCGCGAAAGTTTAAAAATTAGTATATATTCTAATATTATAAAGAGACAGGTCGAATTTGGTGAATTCGTTTATATATTTGGGGTTATCTTCGGAACCACTTTATTGTGCAACTTTCTTTCACTTTCTGAAAAGTACATCCATCCCGATGGACATTACGAAGGCTTCCGTTAAAAAAAAACTCATAGAATTCGAAACGAAGCATTGGGCTAGTCTAAACTAATATTAGGTCGTTACATATGAAATTGCCGTTTTTCTTGAAGAAATTGGAGGAAACCCAATTGTTAGTACTAACATTTTTGCATTTTTTTTAGGAATGACAAATCCAAATTTTATGTTTTTTGTGTATGAATGAGACAACATTAAGCTAACAAACAGCAACTTTTATTACATTTTTGAAAAGTGACAGCTGTTAAGTATATATAGCATTTAGGAAGTACTGTTTTTGAAGATCGAATTAATTTATCAAGCGGCCAATAAAAACAAAATTTAATACAGAGTTGTAAAATCTTGAAATCAACTTTCAAACAAAATATAAATAATGGAAATAGCTATTAAATTACAGGAATAACGAACTTCTGAATTTGTAAGAAAATTTCGGCAATTTCATAGGTAAAGACCTATTATTATAAGGTCAAGTTTGTAAAGTTGTAGGGGGTAATCTCTGGATCTACAGAACCGATTTTGAAAATTCTTTCATCAATAGAAAGCAAAGTCATAGGCTTTATATCATCTCGCTACTACTCAAGGGAGCGGAGCAGAAATCATAAATGTCAACTAATCCATTATATATGAAAATTAGAATTACGGGCATATATAGGAGAGGGAAGAGCCTGCTATTTCACAATAAGGCAGTTAGTAGTGGCTATTCATCTCACACAACATTACAATGCATTGTCTTTTGTCACTTTGCTGCAGAGTTGCTCGGGAATTTGTAGAAGTTGAGCGAAATATTTGCGCACAAATTATGTTTCTTGTAACACAAAGATCTGGCTTGGCAGCCACTGCAGCCAGTAGCCGAGAATCGAATGTATGCAGACTGGATATTCCGAGAGCTATGTCGGAGCCGGATTCTGTTCCGGAATTGCATGATTGAACTTGATTTATTTACGTTTCCATTCTTCCTTATATTAATATAACTTATTATAGCTAAGAACCATCTCAATCATATCGGCTTTCGGTTCATCCATTCGGGAGCTAAGATGCTACAGACAGACACACATACAGACACGTCATACTTATAACAGCCGTCATTTTTGCGTCGGAGGTTATAAATGGACTGAACATGCTGAATTTATACAACTAAGAAAAATCCATAAACTAGTCGGGTTTTTAATTTTTTTTATAAATAATTTTATTGTGTACTTTGAAGTTACGAAATACATATATTTTTACATAACTCAGTAAGTTTGAGTGAAAATATTTTTTATATCCTATATGAGATAAAATCCACCAATATGTTTTTTTTTGATATACCCATGTGTCACTTTCACAGTCAATACGAATCTAACGACATCTCTCAAGCTAAAATCCATCGAGTCGTTCAGGACGCAGAGCGTGCCACACAATTATACATACATACATACTCTCGAAAAACATAACCAACCATAGCATAACCATTCTTCTGGTGCCGTCGGGTAGTAAAGTTGCTGTCGCGATAAAGGGACATATATACACTTTTCACGCCATTTGCCATGATAAAAGTATACTATGATCATCTTCAGATTATATAATAAGCTATCTATACGAATAAATAAAATAATATAATATTCTAGGATATAATTATTAGACAAAGCTTACAAACTAAACATAAAAGATATATATATATATGTTAAATCGTGAAAGCGCCTGTACCATTTACACCCGCAACGAGAGGAACCGCGATGTATGCATCATCATATATCTGGCGCTGCTTCGCGTAGGTAGTGTTAATTAATTATAGTGTAAGTTTAGAAAATTGTCAATGACTTTTGAGCTTTTGCACTGATTACAAGTCTTATGAACACCTCGGAGTTTCATTCTCCATAAAACAAGTCCATTTCCGTACATGGTCCGAACGAACCGGATAGCTGCAAGATTAGCGAAAATAAATAAGGATAAGGATCAAGATATATAAGGAATTAAGGATTTGCCAAAGTGACTTCGAGGATTAAGTTCAAGCAAGACAGTTCGTGGTGTAAAGCAATTACCTATTTAAAATTATTTAATATCTTCACCCAGCACTCAGGTAACATAAATAAAAATAGATCTATAATAAAAGGTCAGTATATTTTATTGCTTACCATATGTACAGTGTTAGAGTAAAATCATCAGGTACCTACTTACATTGTGATTAGTATTTGTTCATCAGCAAAAATTTAGTTTAAATCATACTTAATACAGTATAGTTAGCTTACTTGCTACATTATTTAACAAATTTTGTATGACACTGCAACTAATTTACATAATTAACAGCGATTGTTAACAGTTAGGTATCTTGACACAGTAGGTACATTGGAGTGTTCGATGTTAATACGAGTATTGCAAGTCATTGTTAAAGGCAATACAGTTATTAGTTTAGGATTGATCAAATTAGTGTATTCATCAAGATAATATATACGTATTTACTTGTATTTAATGGTATATGTACTTAGTTCTTTTTATAACATTGTGTGAATTAATTAGTAAAAAGTTTTGGCAATTAGATGAGATAAACACGCTGTCCTCAAATTCTTATATGCCAGAAGAAAAATTATGTGAGGATAATTTCATTAAATATACAACACGATTGTCTGATGGTCGTTTTTGTGTTCGTCTACCACTTAAGAAAAATCATTCGTTTCTAGGGGAATCATACAATAAGGCTACACATTATTTACATTATTTAGAACGTAAATTAAAAGTTAAGCATGACTTCGGCAGAATGTATTATGAATTTATGTCAGAATACCAGTCGCTTGGTCACATGACTAATGTGAGTGGACGTGAGTTGTATCCCGGTTATTTTATCCCGCATCACGGCATATTGCGAGAGTCAAGTAGCACGACTAAACTGTGCGTTGTTTTTAACGCGAGCAGCCCTACGTCGACTGGAGTATCTTCCAATGACCTTCAGATGGTAGGACCAACGGTGCAGGACGATCTCTTGTCTATACTTATACGGTTCAGATTCCACAAGTATGTTTTGTCTGCTGATGTGGAGAAAATGTACAGACAGATAGTAGTCCACCCGTCGGATCGGTATTTGCAACGGATCGTGTGGCGTGATAGTATTAACGAATCTATCAATGTTTACGAATTGAACACCGTCACGTACGGTACCGCCAGTGCTCCGTTCCTTGCGACGCGATGTCTTAAGCAAGTAGGACTCGACTGTAGGCACCCTAAAATCACTGATGTCATCATTCATGATTTTTACGTGGACGATTTGCTCACCGGTGATAGTGATTTGGAAACCGCTAAGTTCATTCAAGTTGAGGTCACGAAAGCACTTGCGTCAGCATGTATGCCATTAAGAAAATGGAAGTCTAACGACCCTCAATTGGTAGCGGATGTTCCTACCTTAGACAACTTGACTGCCTCAATTGGATCTGACCAGCCTGATAAGCTGCTTGGCCTCGGTTGGCATGCCAGTTCTGATGAGTTGGGATTTCCAATAAATTTTACAAAATCTTCAACTGGTCACACAAAGCGTGATTTATTATCGGTAATTGCACGTATTTTTGACCCCTTAGGTTTACTGTGCCCTATTGTAGTTACCATGAAGGTATTATTGCAAAAAATGTGGTTAGATAAGTTGCCATAGGATCAGCCACTCCCCGATGAGATAAGTAAACAGTGGGAAATTATTATTAAATCTTTGCCTCTTTTGAATTCTCTTCGTATACCGCGAGTTGTACTTTGCAATGCACATAGGGAGTTGGAACTCCATATTTTTACAGACGCGTCGGAGACCGCATACGGTGCTTGCGTTTACATTCGCAGTTTCAATGATGACGGTAGCTGTTTGGTCAGTTTATTGATGGCCAAGAGTCGAGTTGCCCCAATAAAGCCCACGACTATACCGCGACTTGAATTGTGTGGTGCGGTTATTGGTTCACGTCTTCATGGAAAGGTGACTAGCTCATTGCGATTGAAGGTTAGTCGAGTCTATTGTTGGACTGATTCGACCATTGTGCTGGGTTGGTTACAGATAATGCCTACCAAACTTCAACCTTTCGTACGCAACCGTGTTGCTGAAGTTTTGGATATGGCAGGGAACTGCACCTGGAGACACGTTCCAACGGATAAAAACCCAGCAGACCTAATATCTCGAGGCGTGGATATTAGTGTTCTGAGGTGTTTAGATCTGTGGTGGTCTGGACCAGAATTTCTAAGACTCGACCCGTCTCAGTGGCCTTCTCAAGTTCAGTGTTCAGGCCTGGAAAAGCTACCAGAGATTCGACCCAATTTAGTTTTAAGTGCTGTCATTAATGACTCCGAGAGCGGGGCATTGATAGACTTTACTCGTTTTTCTAATTACTCACGGCTTATACGTTGTGTAGCTTATGTTTTAAGATTTATTAATTCAAGTAGGAAAAACTATCCTAAAACTAATTATTTGTCTCAGGATGATTTACAAAATGCACTAGATGTTGTCATTATTGAAAGTCAATCAGAATCTTTTCCTGAATATAATTTACTTTTAAATAATTGCAGTTTACCAAAAAAGAGTGCCCTTCTCAAGTTAAATGTATATTTAGACCAAAGGAAATTAATGAGAGTGGGAGGACGTCTCGATAATTCGTGTTTTGCATATGGTAAAAAGCATCCTATTGTATTACAGTCCACACATCATTTCACAAAACTGTTTAACTTTGAGCACATAAAGTTAATGCACGCTGGCCCACAGTCCCTATTAGCTTCCATTAGGGAAATATACTGGCCAATAGGAGGTCGCAATTTGGCGAAGGCTTGCTTTCATAAATGTGTTAGATGCCATCGTATGAAGGGTAAGGTGGTAGCCCCTATGATGGGCAACTTACCTCGTGAGCGCCTTCGTCCCGGTTATCCGTTTGAGAGCACGGGCGTTGATTACGCCGACCCTATTATGAGTGTCAGCCGTCAGGGTCGTGGATGCAGGCTGGTAAAGGTGTATGTCGCAATTTTCATTTGTTTTACAACCAAGGCCATCCATTTAGAGCTTGTTGGTGACTTAACAAGCCATAATTATTTACTAGCTTTGTATCGATTTATATCTCGAAGAGGCAAACCCGTTGATATTTTTTCGGATAACGGTACCTGTTTTTTTTTTTTTCATTATCGTGCGGAAATCCCTTCGGATACCCCCCCGCCGGCCAGCGGGGACGGTTATGTCAGCATATCCCTCGCACCTCGACTGACCCTGGGCCATCTCACCACTAACAGCATCGCTCATCCTGTCTCCTCTGAAAGCAGAGGAGTACGGAGAGCGATGTGTTCCCGCCACGTTGGGTATTGGCCGACGATCAATGCCAACCCTATGAAGGGGTGAAGGGGAAGCCATTGACCGCCGCCCAGGGTGTACCGGCCGCTCCGATTCCGTTCCCCCCGGACTGCAGCGGGATCGGAATCGGAGCGACACTCGAGGAGGTTACCCAACACACACCCCCGGATAACGGTACCTCATTTGTCGGTGCGTGTAACGATCTTAATAAGTTTTTAAAATCGAATAGCTTGTCCTTGGGTGAAAGTGCAGCGAACGATGGCATTCGATTTCATTTCATGCCCGCGTAACAACTCCGGCAACATTTCTGGAGTAGATGGAGCAAAGAATACGTCGCAGACTTACAGGTGCGGACCACATGGCGTTCAGGAAGGGATGCTCTGAAGCTTAACTCCTTAGTAGTGATTAAGGAGGATAATCTTCCTCCTCTAAATTGGAAGATGGGACGAATTGTGGCTGTTCACCCTGGAACAGACGGTATAGCTCCTGTTGCTGACATAAGGACATCTTCTGGAGTAGTTCGGCGAGCATTCAACAGAATCTGTCCATTGCCTGTATCGTCGGAGTCTGGTTGAAACCGTTGTGACTTGTTTCAACGCCCGGGGGCATGTTAAATCGTTAAAGCGCCTGTACCATTTACACCCGCAACGAGAGGAACCGCGATGTATGCATCATCATATCTGGCGCTGCTTCGAGTAGGTAGCTATAATTAATTATAGTGTAAGTTTAGAAAATTGTCAATGACTTTTGAGCTTTTGCACTGATTACAAGTCTTATGAACACCTCGGAATTTTATTCTCCATAAAACAAGTCCATTTCCGTACAATATATATACTTAACATATCTGCAATAAGCGATTGTTCTTTTAATTCTTGTAAAAAAATTAAATAACTATTGGAGCTATTTCTATTGCTATGGAGAATATTTATAAGACGAAGAACATTCAATAGATACTTTTTATTTTGGCACCTAGTATTTTTTCGCGATTAAAAGTTTCCACGTGGGCGATGCCGCTCGTAGCAGCCCATCGGAGTGGGAGTCCTCTCACTCGGCGTCTTGCCCACAGCGATGGTGCGGAGCGCGAGTGCGTAGGCTGCCGCCGCCTCCTACGTGAGCAAGTAATACTCGATTAGGAGGCGGCGCAGCGGGATCCGCAGAGCCCGCGAGGCGCTATGCTATATGCTATACAAATACGTTCCGATAGATGGATAGAAGAATACGTCCGTGATTCTATAAATATTCCGGTATTTCATGTGACGTGAGAACCTTTAATTGCCTTTTAGGGTTCCCCATGAAATAATAATGGAGAGTTCTCATAAAAAAAGTAATGGAGGGTTTGCCTTATATATACATTTATATACATTTTGTAAAAAAGAAGTCGTCACAACGAAAATTCTCTATCGTTCACCGTACTCGGTGTTTGATACCAACATAAAGTAGTGAAAACCGTATGGGATTTGAAAAACTAGCAACCCGTTCATCGCTTTGGTTTACTTATATGAGTTTTTTAACACAAGCCGCATAACGCATAGCCTATTTCGAACGCGGATGATGTACCTTTCAAATGATGAAGGATTTCTTTATAAAGTGCAGTGATTCCGAAGATTACCCACAACACATAACCAAAATCACAAAATTCGGCCTCCCTCTTTATCATATTAGTATAGATTACAACTATAATCTTGGTTTTAACTACTCTATAAAGATATCAACTGTTAACATGCGATAGAGAGAACGCTTTACAAAATCGAAGCATGCTGATCTTAGCCGGACTCTCGCTCTTCTTCCCGTAGTGCTAAATCAAAAGTTCAAACAAATAACTCTACTTTGACTTCGCCACAAATGGATAATATAACATAACATAACTTAGTTATGTTTAGGTCCCAATGTAATAGGGGGCGAGCCTATTGCCATCTACCAGGCACATTACTAAGCGAGTGATAATAAACATTTTAAATACACACATAACTACGAAAAGTCAGAGGTGTGTGCCCGGGGCGATCTGGGATCGAACTCGAGACCTCGTTTCGGCAGTCCGTTACGTACACCACTGGGCTATCGCCGCAAATGGATAATAAGGGTGCCTATTGAAATAAATGGTGCTAAACTAAGTAGTACGGACTGAATTTAATCCGTAATACACCGTCAGTTTATTTACGAACTCTTATTGACCGAACCCTTTCAAAACTGCGGTCCCGTCACAACAAACAAAACCTCGGCAAGTCCAATAAACAAAATTTTTCCTTAATACACCTTCTCGTTTGCTGTTTACACAGTAAATACGGTAGATATTTAGATTTCGTTTGTCCTTCGACCCTTATTTTAACCGCCAACGGCATAGGATACCGTTCCAAGTTTATTTATAAGGAAAAACTGTTATGTAGTCTTTTCATTGTTTGTGATTCGTTTGTGTATCTCAATATCACGAATCAAATGTGAACTAAAACAAACAAACTTCTTCAGGTTTAAAGTTTTGGTCATGTTTGTAGCGATTATACTTAAGTACTCGTATATCCACCATGAGATTTAAGAACATTGTCCTTAGAAAATATTATGTAAACAATGCATTATTTTTGGTATCCACAAAACTCCACTATAAACGAGTACCTAGTCGTGATGGATGGGCAGCAGTATATATCGTGGAACGGTACAAATAAAAAAAAAAGGGGGCCGAACTCGGACCTTCGTCAGCTGTCACCGGCGTGTACTCGTGTTAGAAATTTAATTTGCCGCCATGTTACTTACACTGGGTTACCAGATGTAAATAAACTATAATTGTAATTTATTAACAAATATTTGTTTTGTTGAAGGTAATTTATAGAATGTTGTTATTGTAAAAATATGTATATTTATTCATTATAATGTTGTTGCTTCTTAGGAGCTCTATAAAAGTATAATTATATTATGCAAAATTTGATAACCAGCGGCTCGGGACCCGGCTTCGCACGGGTACAAATTCGTAAAAATTCGATTGCACAATCACCTTCTGGGACCAATGGTAACTATAAAACAACTATTAGAAGCTTTAAAATTGAATTTCGCGTTTCTTACTTTGAAATGACGGACTTTTATACAACCTCTTATCCCTTATTTTTTTAAATTTCAAACCAGAAGTAACTATATGAATTTTCATACTTCTATCTTCAAAAGTGACGAACTTCCCATATAAACTTACAACCCCTATTTCACCCTCTTAGGCATAAAATTTAGAATGACGCCTCTGTAGGTGTTCATTTATTTATAACTAGAAGCAGGTATATGAAATTGTGTGCGTACTTTCAAAAAAAACCTTTCGTAGTGGATCCTACAACGCGTAAAGCATCTAATGCCGAAAATTTAAGTTTTTTGGTCTAGCGGTTTAGGCTCAGCGTTGATGAATCATTCGGTCAGTATATTTTATATTATTGAATTTATGGTGATACTGCTGAAAGGTTCAATTCATATTCGACTTTTGAGCCCGGGATCCGCTCTCTTACCCGTTCATGATTTGGTATTACCGACTGCCGTCTGAACTCTTTAGCTAGTCTTGTAAAAACTGAAACCAGAATCAATTAAGTAATCTGTGCCTGATTGCCCAACTGTTCTTAGTCGTGAAACCGTGCCTGAATCACGTTGATGTGGTTGTTCAAACTTGAGTTAGACTCCGTGGTGAAACTATTAGTACATTTATAATTTAATCATTAAACTTAGTACATACATAGTGCCGCAGTTCGCTTCTCAAACCCGCAGGGGCTGCAGCAACTCCTCAGAGCAGTGTTAACATTGGCAACACGTTAATGTATGTGTTGTAAAGCATTGTGTTACATCTATACTATTATAAAATTGATTATTAGCTGTGTCTGTACATTAGAGATATTTAAAAAAAAGGGACGGAGGGACGAAGGGTGGGAGCGGAGACGGGAGGGAAGGACGGAGGGGAGAGAGAGAGAGGGAGGGAGAGGGGGGAGAGAGTAAGGGAGAGTTAACGCAGCGATATATGATGACAATTTAAGAAAATACAGACGTCATTTTTCTAGTTTTCACTTCTGTCGGTACTCCCAGAGTTTTTTTGCCAGCCTTTTTTTTCGTCTGTTTGTTCGTGATGGACGCAAAAAATACTTAGTGGATTTAGATGCAGTTTTTTCTATAATAAAGGTCTTGGTAAGGCTTAAAATCTGCTGTATGTTTGATTGCAATTGGTTAAGTAGAACCGTAGATATGGCCAAAAAACGATAACCGATCTTCGCGCATCAGCTAGTGACAAATAATCTCAAGTATCGGGTCATAAAGGAATGGGTAAAATTTGTCATGCTATTAATTAGTTGCCCTCGGAAGTTGCTAACACATTTAAAAACGAAACATTGAAATAAATCAATCAAATTTTAACTGCACTGCACTAGCACTACCTCGCTAGCGCTCGATCATGTTGAATCAATAATACTTTACCTTTACATCACCGTTGTTTAATATAGAAGTTGTAGTCTCGAAAACTGATTAAAACTACTTCTCAGTGTATAGATCCAAGATCGGTGATCGTTGTGTCAGTAATTCAGCTGATAGCTCTTTTGGGAGCAGGAGTGTAATAGTTTAAATTGTATTTCTTAAGATGTTAGATACTAAAAGTTTCAGATATAGGTTATCTATTAAGCTGGGATACAAAATGGAAGCTTTACGATAAAGGGAATTTCTTTATTGTGCTGACATTAGTAGGATCTCATAACAAATTATGTAGTAGAATTAAATTGCAGGCAGAATTAAAAAAAACTTATTTACATACTTAAGTAAAGATTAAATAACGATCGGCTGTTATGGAACCCCGTCCTTTTCAAAGCCCTTCCTTATCAAAGTAAGAATACTATATACCTACTACTCTCAGTACTATCACATAGCATAACAGAACTTCACGCCTGTACCCCCGTAGGGGTAGGCAGATGTTTATTACACTCCCACGATTCGCCAGTTATGTTCAAGTCCCAATGTAATAGGGGGCGAGTCTATTGCCATCTACCGGGCTCATTACTAAGCGAGCTGAGCATTATAAAAGGCTTTTTCAACATTTTAGGGGTGAATTAGGAGTTAAAAGTTTATATGGTTAGTTCGTCACTTTAAAGGAGTTTAGGAAATAATAAACAAACTGCTGATTTCAAAAGCTTGTAGAGCAATTCGAACACAGATAAAAAACTTATGCGATGCTAGCTTTTGAAATCAGCAGTTTGTTTATTATTTCCTAAACTCCTTTAAAAGTGACGAACTAACCATATAAACTTTTCTTCTATCTTCATAAAACAACTCGTTTTCAAAAAGTTTTTTTATTAACTATTTGATTTTGGTCTTTAGAGTTTTAGAAATGTCATGTAGCGCTAAAGTGTTTGCCAAGACCAGCCAAAGGAGCTAAACATAACGAGTCTATCTTGTTTAGTTCCAGACCAGCTACCGTCCACTTGGTACACCAGAGTGTACAAAAAAAATGAGCCCAAACTCGATATATTTATCTTGTTTGGTTAAAGAGTTCCTATGGCCACCTTCCTACTCCATCATCAGAACCTGAATACCATGTCACATCAGAGAGCTTGTCAAGACCAAACAAATGAGCCCAAACTCGATAGGTTTATATTGTTTAATTTAGGAGTTCTTATAGCCCCCTTCCAAGTCCATCATCAGACCTTAAATATTATGTAACACCAGGTAGTTTATCAAGTCAAACCAAATGAGCTCAAACTCGATACGTTTGTCTTGTTTAGCTTAGGAGTTCCTATTGCCACCTTCCTACTCCATTATCAGATCCTGAATACTATGTCACATCAGAGTTTGTCAAGACAAAACAAATGGGCCCAAACTTGATAAGTTTAACTTGTTACTTTAGGAGTTCCTATGGCCACCTGCCTACTTAACTATCAGACGGATACAAGTTTTCATTTATTACTAACCAGAAGCAAGTGTATAAAATTTCCTGTGTCTATCTTTGAAAATGACGGACTTTCATAGAAACATTCATCCGTTATTTTCTCACCTTATTTATCATTTAGATTGCAGATTAACAAGTTCATTTGCAATTTTCTGGTTCAGTCCGTTGAAATGGAAGAAAAATGTTTCAGTTCTAACATTGACTAGTTAATCTGCAGACTTCCAAGATATTTTGCAGACTAACAGCTAAGCATACTTTATAGTAAGACAGGTTATTCGCTTGAATAAAATATTCGAATTCATTGAATTTATTTATTTAATTTGCGAAACGCATACGCCACGCGATCAAGCGAGCTCGTGGCCCCCACGCGTCACACCTGCATAGATATAGGTTAGAAGGGTATCGTGAACTAAGAAATAGGAACCCTGCAAAGCGGGGCTCCGTCGCTCCGTCGCTCCGTCGATCTAATTCATAAGATAGAGAAATGTATACCTAACCAAAAATATTTCGCTCACTAACTAACTCACTAACGATGTAGCATCCGTTAGTATGCAGATTAACTAGGTAAAGTTTAACTTTAAGGGGTCATTTGCTATAATTCACAGCTAACCTAGTTAATGTGTATATTAACGTATTCTGCATTCTAACGGTAACATATGGATTAAAACCCATGCTATGATAAAAACACAAAATGCAGACAACCCAATGCCTAAGGCGTATTCAAAAATGAAATATAACCGTGTAATTACATTTAGCGAGGAGTTTCCGAAGTCCACGTACATTATACACAGAGAGCAGTTAACTCCGAATTTATTGTTTAACGGCCTTTCTGTACCACAGCATCTTATAAACACATCAAGCTAATCTGACTAACAGATCTTGAGTCTTACTCATTAATTCCACACCGATTTGTCTAACCGCACAATCAGGAATTCAACAACAAATCTTGAGTTATAGCAATTACCATGTAAATTTGGGAAGTTCGCGAAATAATTTAGCGCGGTGTAGTCGTCGGATTCAAAACAATTTATATGTTAATTCTGTAGATATGGACTGGTTTGCACACCAACGAATTAGTTGTGAATACTCTAGAATGCTTCCTGGGCACAGACAAGAGCATGGTGGTGTCAATCGTTGGGAACGTCTACTTTAACGTCTCGTTATTCTAGAAACTGGACTCTTTGTAAGGTAGCACCCAGAAATCTTTGAGAGGATTGGTGATTGGAGTTCATATAGCCTTCACCACAATATCAATATTCTACGTTGGTGGAGCCACGAGCGCGGTCGCTCTATATCTTTCCGACAGCTATAAAGAAGTTGCTAGAGTTCAGTCCCTTTAGGATGTAACGGAATTAAGCTAGATCCTCTCAAAGATCATTCATCATTTTCATGATCATTTTAATTTTACGATTGTTATATGTTTTTATGATTACGAACAGATGATTTCTAACATATTTTGATCGGAACCTATCAGTTAAAATTCTGATACCGATATTGTATTAATGCTATACAATCAAAGGAATATTTAACTAACGCCAGCTAACTTCGACAACTCTCTAGATTGCAGGTAAATCGATTAGTGAGAAATTTCAAGCTTAATCGATTCTGATTCAGCAAGTTCTCCATTACACAGATACTGCCGATTTGAATTCGATTAAATTTTGTTTAGAAGAATTTATGAATTAAGATTTAAGAAGTATTTAAATATTCGTGTGCGAGACCGTGTGCCCTACCAATGTACTTTAGTTTGTATTTTCAATTTATAAACACTTTTTGACCATGGTAGGCAATTGACGGGTTTACTTGCTAAAGTCTCGTAGAACAAGAGCCAGTCAACGCCAGATCTAATATCATAGTATAAAGGGTGATTTTTCTTATGGGTATGTATCTACACTAATAAATAATAAATAAATAAATATTCTGGGACAAATTAAACAACAACATCTAGACTTTACCTAAGCGGAGCTCGTCATATGAGTTCTAGAATGCGCATAAACATACTTAAATGTATTTTTTTTTGAAAATAAAGACATATGCATAGTGCATAGAAACACCCAGACCAATGCAAACATACATATTTGCAGTGAGCGGGGATCGAACCCGCGACCACTGATTTAGCAGTCAAACCCACTACCGCTGCGCCATGCCACAGAGGTTGTCCAGGTAAGGGGTATATGGAACCCTACCTAGTTCTTCGCGGGATCATCTGCGAAACGGTGTTACACCAGCTGATTAATGGATAAGACCCTGGTGCGCCTGATGTGGGCTTTCCCTTACAGTTTGGGAAGTCAGACGGCAGTTGCTCCCATCAAAGCCAAGATAAGCTACATCAGAAAGAGAAATCATCTACATGTAGGTACTAGCGTACTTACCCGATAAGAAAAATCAGCTTTTATACTATGGCATAGGAATGGCGTTTACCGGCTCTTGGACAATTTTATACACACACGCCTGACGTGTTAGGTCTTGCGGTGTCTTATGCGTGTGCACGCATGCGGGCGCCCGCACTGCGTACTGTTTCGTGCAAATACATAGAGCAACAAATATATATTTTAGATAGATTTCGATGAAATCGATCTACCTATTGGTTTCTTGACTACTGTCGAATTTAAAAAAAAATTCTTCATAGGAGGTCTAGTTATGACCCCCTGAGTCCGAAATGACCACTGGTCAAAAAGTTTATATATATATATATATATATATGTATGGTTCCACTTCCCAAAATTTGCGGCAACCTCACGGTCGCATTTTTGCCCCGATCGCTTTCAAACTGCGGTCAAAAATTGCTTGGGTGTAAACTTAGTTTAAGTTCGTGAATTGGTGGAATCCGGCCTAAGGGCACGGTAGGGCCTCACTTTTTGTGAAATCAGTTTTTCCTAAAAATTTCACGTTCCATGAAAGATATTCGAACCGTTCTAATTTTATCCCATAGTATACATGAATAACTGAATACCAACAACTTTTAATTATAAACCTATAAGATTAAAACTTTAACTAAAAGTGGAGGGGGGAAAAACCAATTTTTTTCGGGAAAAAAATCATAACTTCTAACCGGTGAACATTCTTGCAGTCGGAAACATTTTAATCGATAGGCCATTTTTAAGTCTAAAATAATTGTCTGAAAAGTTTTTCGCTAAAAGTTACCGTTTTCGAGAAAAAAAAATTAAACATGTTAATAAAATAATATTAATTGCTTCACGAAATCTACCTGTGCGTTCCCCCTGCGGGAACGGATTTTTTTGCATGAAATTCTCACAATAGTATTTGTACGAAACAGGTGCCCGTATGCGTGCACATGCCCAAGGCAGCGGACGCGGTTAGGTATACAGCCAGTGTTCCAGACAATCTATTGTACTGATCTGTGGGCAAATGGCTCGAAAACATTCATGTACATCGATTTAGCTCATTTTCCCTGGCACCGAACCGATATCCTGTTATTCAATATTGCTTTACTCAAATGTTTTGACACCATTTACGGCGGTATGAATAATCTGATATGTTTTTATTTGGCTTGTATGTTTACCTGCAGATAATTTCGGCATTTATACGTTGTTAGTACTTAACCACAAGCTGATGCCCGGCATGAGTTGGTCTTTTTTAGTGATATATATTATAATAGGGTGTTGCTATGTATAATATGAATGTTTTGACAAAAAAATGTATTCAAGTAGATATATGTTTATGTTCATCCGCAATCTAGAACCCATAATATTAGCTAGTTAAAGTGCTTAATTTTGGTCTAGATAGCGTTGTGTAGAATGTGGTAGAATATTATGATTATCATTCTACTTTGTTCAATTAAACTCTTCTATTTTAGTTGCAATGTGTGTAGGTATTTATGTATTTATGTTACATCCCAGGTAGCATTTATACGTCATTATGTCGTCCGTTTACGGTACTGCTCGACGTAAGAGACGTCATTTCTTGACGTCGGGGGGTCCCAGCAGATGACGTCAATTTGTCACAGCCTCAAGACGACAATTTACAGACGTTACAGAGACGTCGTATACTGAATTCATAGGGACGTTACTAGGCCGTACATATTAGGGCAGCCCCTGACGTTGGAGTGACGTCATATACTGAATTCATAGGGACGTTACTTGACCGTACATATTAAGGCAGCCACTGACGTTGGAGTGACGTCATATACTGGATTCATAGGGACGTTACTGGGCCGTACATATTAGGGCAGTCACTGACGTTGGAGTGACGTCATATACTAAATTCATAGGGACGTTACTGGGCCGTACATATTAGGGCAGCCACTGACGTTAGAGTGACGTCATATTCTGAATTCATAGACGTTACTGGGCCGTACAGTCAACCAATTTGATTCCTAGGTACCATAGAATCCTGTTATAGTAAAGTGGCGTACGTCGCTACGATGTACATACGTCACTACTATGACAGGGTTCTATGATGGCCTAGGAATCAAATTGGTTGACTGTACACGTCAGGACCTACGGGGGATGCATTATGCTGCCGTGCTTACGATACGATTGTTTCTATCGCTAAAAAAATATAATTAGATTATTTTTTATAGTTTTTATTTTTTCAAGACTTAAAATAACATTGTTATCTCTAAATATCGGACTTATTATACTAAACTAAAAAAAACACGACCGTAGAGGTTTGCCCGGTCTGTTGTGTGGTACGCGTCCATGACGAGTGTGCTGTGTTATGCGTTACGTTTTAATTAAGACTTAGAGCGCTTTCACATATATATAGGCGTTTTTGTCGCGCGACTGTAGGCGCTTCTAAGTCGCGCAGCTGCAGCGCGACAGCCGCGCGACAGAAGCGTGACTGCAGCGCTCCGAACTAGCAGTGGCAGATACGGTGAAGCGCGGCTGTCGCGTGACTTAGCCGCGCTGCAGCCGCTGTAAGGCCGTGGCCGCACTGGTAAGGCGATTAGCAACGCGACGGTGATTTCAACATCAAGTCGCCCAAGTTGTTCTGAAATCGCCGTCGCGTCGCTAATCGCCTTACCAGTGTGGCCACGGCCTTATGCAAAGGGATTCGTTGTGCAGCGCTTCAGTCGCGCGACAAAAACGCCTATATGTGAACGTAAATCAAGAACAAACATGCAACTAATATGTACTCGTGATACAACTTAGTGAATAAACGGGGGGGCAGTATCCGTAATAAACAATCAGTGGTTTAAGGTACCGACATTCACGACCACCTTTGCTTGATACGCCTCTGATTACACCTGTATATTATTCATTCAGAAAAGAAAGTTTCATATCTACTTACATTTAAACAATAATTATAAAAAAATCTAACAATCATAATCATGAAGCATTGGAATGCTTAATGTATAGCCGTTATTGTGGACAACCACACATTTGGTTAAAATGTCATTAACAGGTATCAATTTAAAATGTGAATAATTTTTTACTGCCATCACATCAATAGCTACTGAATTAAAAGGGTACTCAAAGAACGGCTGATAGTTTACAAACTCCTTTCCATAAATGAATAAAGTATGAGTTTTAAGGATGTTGTGTATCTTAAATACCTTCCTATCCTTAGTAAGACAATAACAATCAGCTTCACGAGATTCTGCTACATATAACGTATATTTTTTATATGTTAGTTTTTTATAGCATTCATATACATTTTCCTCAGGTAGTGGTCCAGAATAAAACTGGTCAGAAACAGTTATTTGCGATAAGGAGCTGTATAATTTTGAACATTCCATTTCTTTCAGTCTTCTTACAATTTGTTGTAATGGCTTATTAGGCGATCGTACTAATTTCTTAACACTCTTTAAATGATTTTCAAATGGGAATGCTGAATATTCATCAAGTGTACCAAAGATGCGTACATCATCGCATATATGACATAACATGTGAACATTATATACCAAAAAATGTAATCCATAAACTGATTTTGAATGATTTATAAAAATCAGAAGTAATTCCTGTGCCAAATCTATACCAAGTTCTCTGATATGTTTGTTTGAACATAAAATCGTAATAGCTGAATGAAAAAGTAGAAAGTTTTCGTAAAGTGAACGTGGCAAGATATCTTTTAACACAAATGGACCTACATATAATAAAAACATTCGATATTCAGTTGCTTTCCATCGAGCTAATTCTGATAAACTCCGCGGTTTTCTATTAAATTCAACTGGTATAAATTTAGAACAATGGATTAGTTTTTCAGATATCATTTTAATGAAGTGACTTTGTATACGAACATTTAAATCGCCACTAATCCACACATTTAACAGCTTACGCATTACCCCCAAACAAACATTATGCATATATTCAGTAGGAAATAAAGATATCAAATCTATGGGGAGCCGTAAAAGTGGTGACTCTCCAACATGATGGTCCTCATCAAACTGCGAACGAAATGATTCATTGGTCCTCATGGGTGCTGAGACACTTTCATAGATCACGCGGCCGCGGTATTCGCCTGCTTCAATACACTTGTCGCAAGCTGAATAGCCACCATGTTGTTTAGTACACTTGATAAATGCTCGCGCTGGAGCGTCACAAATAAAGCTATGGATTTTAACACTGTAATGAATATTTTCAAGATCGAAACCATTTCTAAGTAATTCTTCTAATTCGTCGACAAATTGCTTTAGAAATACATCTAATGGTGAAGGTTTAGCTCGACCACAGAAAAGAGCGACAACAAATGGTCTAGCATTAGGGTTATTTTTTAGCAATCCTAATATGGGCCACAATTGTGTATTGGTACTTTTGAATATGGGAAGTCCATCAATGTTAAAAGAAACTTTAATTTCTCTATTCCCAACATTATTATCAGTATCGTCAAATAGTTTTATTTGTTTTTGAATTTGTGAAAGAAGACCTAAATATACTAATTCTCCAGTATCTAACTTAGTAATCTCTAGTTGTAAAGGGGTTGTCAACAATGTTCTACTGTCTTTTGGTAATCCAGGGCATAAAGGAGACACAATTTTAAGAAGACTATTTAAAGCATTATGTGGTATTTGATACTGAGTGGCCCATTGTTTTAACTCTGTTTTTAAATCATCATCTTTTATAGACTTATCAGAATCTGAATCAGATAGTGAATGCACATCATCAAACATAGTAATATGATTGTCATCAGAAATGTCATGTTGCATCAATAGATTGGAATTATTACTAGAACCTTGTGATACAATTTCAGATTGAGAATTATTATTTAAAGTACATGGCAAATGAACTAAGGAAGAGCATGTACTAACAGCTGTAGTACTTTCTTGTAAATTTGAAATTACACTCAACTCTGCTTCCTTTGCTCTTCTTAATAATTGACGTTTGCCAACTATAGCCTTTTTTGAGTATTTAATTTTTTCTGCCATGTTTAGTTTTGTATATTACTCTTCTTCAATCTTTCAGGGGCATGCTTCAACCAATTTTTTATGGAATCTTCTACTTCTTTAGCTGTAGACCCAGATGTTGTGGTGACAACTCCTTCTATAAAGATATAATACATTTATTAATGTTATAACTACGCAAAATCTCCATCTCCAGCATATGTCCCACTGCTGGATACTATAATCGATAGATGATAGAATAGAACAGTCGACGTCGACCGATAGTTTCTACTAGACCAATCGATAAGTGTATCCGTCGATTACCCAAAGCTACCACACTAATCGATTGTCATCTATCAATGCCGATCGATGACATCGATCGATGATCGATCGATTAGTGTGGTAGCACCCTCAGAGTTAGCCAGCCGCTCACAGCTCGCCTACTGGGGACACGGCCTTACACTTAAGTGTTATGTTAAACTTACCCACGATACACTCTCGCAGGCGCAGTTGGCAGAAAGGTTTTTTGTTGGATCTTTTCCCATAGAAGTTATACTGTTCAGCTAGCTGGTCAGTGAAACAAAATTTCATTATCCGAGACACTTTGCTGGAAATATCTCTGCCTCCAAAAGTTCTCATGTATGAAACCTGTAACAAACAAAACAATGTATATTTGTCTAGCAAATAAATTGACGATCAGACCTAACTTATTACATCTTTGCACCACCTGCTTCAAGCTGTTCCTTCCATCTTTCTTATGTAAGTTGCCTGGAATAGATAGCTCTGAAGCTACATGGCCGCCTATTGGTGCAAATTTTCAATATTTATCTTTTTTCTGTAATGCTTATTATGTGGTGTTCTCACTCAGAACTCAATAAAGAGTCAGTCAGTCAGAAGAAATCAATACAGAGTCATTGTATTGTAACTTACCAAATTATCATAATTTTCTTTTTTCTCTAGTAATGATTCAATTGTATATAGTTCATCAGCATTTTTAATTGGGAATTTGAATTCCGGTTTTAGAGTACCTTTCAATGTGCCTGTATGCTTTAAAAGGCTTATTATTTGATCATTTTGGGTTTTTATACAGGACAATAATGACAGCACTTTTGCTTGGTAACCTAAAAAATAATAAACACATCCAAACTGCTGAATCCATTTTGATGAATTTTGGTATACCTAGGAGTAGATGTGACCCTGGAGAAGGACATAGACTTATCTCGAAAAATTGCATACTTAGTTACAGCGGGATAGCTATATAACCAAAATCTAGGCAAAAGAAGTCGCGTTCAACTGCTATATAGTTTTTAATAAGGTAGAAAAGGATAAATTAACCTGTCTCCTACTGTCCCGACGGTAATTACGGATTAATTAACGGATTAATGCGTACATACGGCATTAATGATTAATACATTATAACATAAATATGGAGAGAGTACTAACACTCCCAATAGTCGAATGAAAAGTACCAATAATAAGTTTCTGTCAAAAGTGAAAAAAATTTTTGGTACAAGCTTTTATTGCTGACTGTACTTTTCTGTATACCATCGTCAACTACTACATTAAGACGATTCTAACGAGCCCAAACACGACGGGTTTATCCTTTTTAACTAAGGAGTTTCTACGGCCACCTTCCGTCTCCATCATCAGACCAGGTTTATGGTACCATAGTATTGCATTGTCATCTGATTTATATGTACATGCATGCAAAATTTTAGCTCAATCGGAAACCGGGAAGTGGATCAAATTTAACTTGCAAGATGTTATTACAGACAACGGGACAGGTGAAACTAAATAAAAGCTTGTAAAAAGAAAAACTGCTGAACTGACTAAAAAGTAAAAAATATAGCCTATGACACTCGGGATAACGTAAGGACTAACGATACCTCTCACGCTTTAATCGGTAAAGGCGTTCAGAAATTCCAGGGGTACAAAGAAACTCACATAACCACATGAACCCTGAAAACAATACACTCCTTTTTTCTGCAGTCGTGTAAAAAGTAATACATCATACTATATTACCTACCTGTTAATCCTTGAACACGCGATGGCGTTGCTGGCACGTCGCTGGCGAGATTCGACGGTTGTTCATATCGGCACCGATCTAGCCGTGCAACCGGAGTTAGCCGCCCTTCGCCGTCTTCTGCTAAATCTGACAACATAAAAAATATAAACAATGCCGAACTTTTCCAGTACCTGCCTATTAAAGATGAATCCAATCATTACGTCATTTCTGAAAATCATCCTAGCTGTTTACACTATAGCAGGTGGCAGGAATGAACACCACACACATACATACATACATGATGGTGAAAATACAACCGGATATAAATATATAAACATGGATATCTTAACCTGCACTAAACTGTTTGACAAGACAGGAAGCCCGTCGAGTACATTCAGTAATGAGAGGGTCTGTTGGCAAAAGACATTAAGTTAATATGTATTATATCAGTTTCGAATAAACATCCTCTAAATACCGCACTATATTTATAGCACTGCGCTATATGTTATAGCAAAGTCTGTGACGGGCTTAACCCCAGGTTATCATTTATCATTCTTTTGTACTGTGGACTGTGCAAGTCGGCCTTAGTAATACATTATAATTACAGGGTTTCACAAAAATGACTAGTCACATTTCAGCAGTTAATCAAGTATGTCAGCCAAACTGAACAAGCTATTTTTTTATGTCGAAGGTTAGATCACCTTCTTAAATGTGATGCATTTTTATGAAACCCTACCCAAACTTAATCTTTAACCATAGGTAAGAATAATATTCTATTATGTATTCATTATAATTTACTCACTTTCTGGTGTTGAAGTAGTTTCTTGGGTAATGTTTGGCTGACCTTGACAGGTATCTGCACAGAACATAACATATTGAGATTATTTTGGAATTTTATACCGTTTACCTTTACAATTAATTACATGTAAAAAAAACTAGTTAAAATATATTTATTCACACTGATTTTTAGGGGTCCATAATATATCACAAAAGGAAAAAAACTTCCATTCGAGAAACTTTTTAGTTGTGTCATTTTTCATAACTACCATTGACTATAAAACTCACCTGTGCCGTTGCCAGCTTCTAAGCATACATTGACAGCAGCTTGAACTGGTAGTAATTTGTTAAAGGTCTTTTTCTTTAATGGTGGTGGCCTAATGTGATTGTCGTTATCGTCATCACTGCTAGAAACATATCTTTTTTGCCTTCTCCGTTTGAGACTTGGTTCTTCTGCATCAGTCTGTAGGTCAGAGGTATCCTCAACCAGTTTCAGTTTTTTTTTGGCTTTCTCTATATCATCTTCACATGCAAATGAAATAGAAAAATACACACAACATGCAAAAATAATAAATGAATACAACATAATGCATCCCTCAGTCAATTAAAACAAAGTTATTAGTAATTAGGGAGGATGGAGTTGCATTAGTAGGAACAACTGAAATTGTATGGTCAACCAATTTGATTAGTAGGACACTTTGAACCTGATCACAATGAATGTTGTAATGTGATGACATGCCTGAGCTAGTGCTAAGTTATTGTAAAATTTATAGTGAAAAGGTTCAAAATGCATACCTATAAAAGTACATATTTTATCTTGGAAAAACTGAACTCCAGTCACAGAAAACTTTCACCATCATCAGTAAGCTCTCGATAAATCAGGTATAATATTGCATCCAAATACCAGTCAGGAAATTAACCTTAGTTTCGTTATACCATATTCCAGATAACAATAGAAAAATCGTACATTTATCGTCATGCGAAATCAAGGAAAAATATTTTGGTACGTAAAAATATTTGTAATGTTATGTTTGAAACGTAATTCATAATCGAAATAAGTAAAACAAGAGGAATGTTTCTGTTTAATATCGTAGATAAACGAAGAAACGTAGACAAATTTGTCCGTTAAAAGTCTAATGTTATCTGGAAAAGGGCACATGTGTATCCACAGCCAAATCCAAGTGGTTCGTAAAATATATTAAAATATGCTTACCAGTCTCACAAAAAACTCTTTGAACGCTGTATAATTTCCATTTTTCATCTGGTGTCGCAGCATCAGTCAAAATCTTTTCAAACGCTTTAGTCCCTTTAACGGGAGGCCAAAAGACTTCACATCGCCTTGGCGTAAACCACTGGTTGTTAATTACCGATACTGTCCCACCGTCTTTTTCAGTAAATTGTATCACTGAGTACATTATTAGGTTGTTTGATCTTGATGAAATTTATTTTATTTCTCTTAGGTCTTGAAACGCACAAGAGCAAGAGCACTTAACGGACCACGCGAAGCGAGGGGCAAGCCAACGCCAACGAAAAGGGAGGGAAAATCAAAATGTCAGAATTTCGTTCCGTTCCAACTTTCGATATTTTTAAAAATCACATTTCAAGCTTGTTTTGCTGTTATTAATCAAAAAAACCTGTAATAAATGACTTTATATCAACTTTTAAGTTACCTAAAAAGATGAAAATGTTTTTTTTACTTTATAAATATTTTAGAACACAAAGAATGACAAATTGATATCAAGAAACGAAACGCGTTATTTTTTACGTCGGACGAAACGCGTTATTTTTTAACGACTATGAAACTGTTCAAACTTCGAATTTCTTTGCATATTAAGGTACCGGCTGTACAAAACCTTGTTATAATGGATTAGTAATATTTGCCCTGAGTATTCGCTATATGATGGTGGTACTTCCTCATGGAATTATACTTATATCGTTCTTTAGCTTTTCGGGACCAGAGGTGCTAACGGGAACTGCAAAACAAAGTTTGTTTGCGTTTCCCGCGGTACCTGCGACCTCGCAGGTACTTTGTCAGGAGCGAATAGACAGCATAGGTATTCTTGTGACTAAGTCACAAGAATATGCTGAGAGAAAGATATATAGGTATCTCTTATACAGGGTTACAGGAGAAGTCGACCTAGATCCGTTAAGGGCGTGTAGTACACATCATTTCTGAATGATTTCACTATGGAACCCCCCATCCTAAACTTAACCGTTTTCGAGATATTCGAGTTTTATTTTTTTTTTATGAAAATGACCAATTTTTCGGCTATTGAATTGAATATTTTGATTTTTTTTTGGCTCTTAAGATTATTTTTTTGGTTTTTTACATGAATAATGAGATGCTTAATGACCTCAATGACTAAAATTGCACGTAAGTTAACTAAATAGGTAATCGTAGACGATCGAAACTTAAGAAAATAAGTACAAATTATAAAAAAATATTTTTCTTTTCTGGATATCTCAAAAAATTATTACGGCACTTGCTCTGCAAATGTGCTTAAAAACATCTACATTTTATCAGCTATCCAACGAGGTATAACACTCTAGGGTATTTTTAACCTCAAAGGTGAAAATTAGTTTCTAAGGCTACATGGCAGTCAGAATAAATAGCGCTTATTTAATCTAATTAATTTGACTTAAGTTCAGCATCATTATTTCAGCCATATAAGAGAGAAAACTTCGTTTGCGTTTCCCGGTATTAGCACCTCAGATGGTGACCTAAAATAGACGTCAGTGAAACGTCAATTTTGTGACTAGAATGGTGCGTCCGGATAGTGACTCCAAAAAGACGTCAGTAAAACGTCCACTTTGTGACGAAAATGGTACGTCTGGATAGTGACTCTAAAAAGACGTCAGCAAAACGTCCACTTCGCGACGACAATGGTACTTCCTGGTAGTGACCCCAAATAGACGTCAGTAAAACGTCCATTTTGCCACGAAAGTGGTACGTCCGGAAGTGACCCCAAAAAGACGTCAGCAAAACGTCGACTTTGCGACGAAAATGGTACGTGCGGATAATGACCCCAAATAGACGTCCGTAAAACGTCAATTTTGTGACGAATATGGTACGTCCAGACACTGGCCTTAAATTGACGTGAATACGACGTCCTGTTTATGACCTGACCCTAAACTGACGTCACCATAACGTCCGCTCTCGACGAATAATGACCGACCTTATTATGACCTATGAATGACGTCCCTTATGCGTCGCTGACGTCAGTTTGCTACCTGGGATAGTATTTTTTTTTGTATGTATTTACAAAAAAAATATGTATTCAAGTAGGTTTATGTTTATGGTCATCCGCAATATAGAACCCATAACACCAGCTAGTTAAGCCATGCTTACTTTTGAGCTAGATAGCGTTGTGTAGAATGTCGTAGAATATTATTATTCCACTTTATTCATTTTTTTTAAGCTTAATTTTTTTTTTGTTGCAATGTGTGTCGGTTGACTTATGTAAGGGTCAACTCTTTCAAGCTGAATAAGGACTAATACACTTTTACTATGTTGGTTTTGTTAATATCTTAGTAAGTATACACATTCCACTGCTGGACATAGGTCTCCCCTAATGAGCGCCATAGCGCCGTGTCTTCAGCTTGCCGCATCCAGCGTCTGCCCGCAGTCTTTCGCAGATCGTCATCCCACCTGGCCGGAGGGCGTCCTACACTACGTTTGCCGAGTCGCGATCTCCACTCAAGAACACGTTTACCCCAGCGGACTAGCATAGGTTGATGATGATGATACACAAGAATGCTTTTACTACCTATTCATTTATTTGATATTGTTTTATGTTACCCACCTTCACGGTCATATACAGCTTACGGAAATTTCATCGCAATCGGATGAATGGTATAGAACACGTAGAGTTTATTTTATTTAGAAATTTATTAAAGCATTTATTAATCGCCGGTGCTAAAGGTTTCAAGTCTCCGCAGATTGAAGGCGTCCTGTCTTAGACCATTCAACTTATGATCTTAGGGTCCGGTGTAACTCGGTGCAAGACAACTCGCATGGCTGGCTCTACCATCGGCATAACGAAATCATTATTTTCAATTAGATTGATTATTGATATCAGCTGTTAAATTAATTAAATTCTCATTTGAAGGGTCCCTGGGTGTCGTGAATCTGAAAAAGGCTCCCCTATGCATTCTTTTAATTTCCTATAAAATCCACTTTCAATTTCAAACGACCTCTCAATTTTTATCGATATATTGAAGAGCCGAGGGGAATTTGGCGCGCCAATAACCACCGAAAGGTAAATAACAAGGGAATAACGTAAACATGTTTATTTCGAAGAATAAATTAAATACTATAAGTTTTTAAAGAGCTTGCAGGATTTAGTATTTGTCTACTAAGTTCATATTTTTATTGAAGTGCTTTATTTTACTAGTCTACAAACATTTTTAGTTTGTACTATTTAATAATGTGTAAAAACTGTAGCTTGTTCGCAATATCTGAAACAATTTTTTATTACAAATTATTTCTGACATTCGTCCGCTCGTTAATTAGCTGTGGAAGTTTATTTTTCAAGAAGATAAAGAATTTGTGAGACGATATTTTTTTTCAAATCAATATTATTAGCCCTTTTAGTGGCGAAGGTATGAGCAGTGTCGGACTAACCATAGTCGATGTGATATTTGCCATCCAAGCCCAAGCCTGTGCCGGTCCCTGACGACCTACACGTAATATGGTTCAAACCATACTTACTTAAGGTTGAGGAGCCACCCGGACTTTGCCGGTCTAGTCCCGGTCCGACCTTGAATGGCTTGGATAGCAGTTAGACATCCGATTTATACTGCGGAATACAAAACTACTTCTGGTTCGGAACACACTTGGTAGAGTTACATAATAGTAGTAGAGTTACGTTAATAGTAGTAGTTACATACATAAAGTCCGTCTGTTTTCTAATAGGGTAAGCGGAGATCACATGTTTCCACTTGCTACGATCCTGACATACTTCTTTCGCTTCCTCTTCTTTCATAATTGTTTTAATACATACTCGCCGGTTGCGGATTTGAGAAGAACTTAAAGAACTTAAGGAACTTACCCCAATAAAAGTAGGCAAAGACATTTCATTGAAAGGTCCAGCTTTGAACACTAACCGCTTCATTGTAGTTAAGCCTAAAAGAGCTAAATCTCGTTGTACCTCCTTGTTACACGATGGCCAATCACTTTCAAAAGTACTGTAGCTTGTAAAGGTGCTCTAAAACATATAAAATGAGTAAAATATTCTATATGTTAACATACTCGCGAACAACAGTGACATGGCTGGTTACCTCTACTGTGACTTCGTTACTGTACCAGTAAAAGATTAACAGCTGGATCAAACAAGCAACCACGAATAGACAACCGGAGATAAGTGTCGGCAAATCGTCTTGTAACTGTAATTAAATAAGTGTATCAAACACTTTCTTAAAGGGTAAAGGTAAAGTATGTGGCTCTAGCAAGATCTTCAGGGCTCAAGTCAACCTCAACTACAAGCCGGTTAACCTGCTAGCTTTCCTGGCGAATTCAGAGTTCTAACGGCAGTCGTTTTATTAAGTGTTAAGTATACTAAATCATGGAGGAGTAGAGAAGCGGACCCCGGGCTCCAATCTGTATGCTTTGGATGCAACCAAAATAGGCTTTAGAATGATGATGAGGACTCTCTTAAAGAAAATCTATGTATTTTCTTGAACTTGTAGAAGGCACAATGACATACAGCAAGGAGAAACCACAATACTATCCCTGTCCCCAGAAATCCTATAACAGAGCCATCAATGAATCCCTCGTTTAGAACCATTACAGCAAGAGTGGAGAGATTCGATTCGTCGGTTCGAACCGCTGTTGGCGACACGATACCCTTACCCATCACCATCGGAGTATACCAAGGATCCTTCCTCAGTCCGCTTCTGTTCAGCGTGATATTAGATCTTTTGTCGGACAGCATGAGCTAATGATATCGCACTGGTGGATATCGACAGGGGCAAATTTGTGCGGTATGTGAAGAAGTGGAAGGAGGCGCTTGAGAACGGCGGTCTGAAGCTAATTATGGTGAAGACATAGTGTTAAACTCTACAGATCCCACACCCGTCCGCATAGCCGATGACTTGGTCCAGCATACGGACCAGGATAAGTACCTAGTATATGTACTTCACGCGACTGGTGACATCGATTGCGACATCAAGACATGCTTTGCCGCTGCATGGGCCAAGTGGCGTGAGGTAACAAAACGTCTATTAAAATCACTTTGCTTTGTTTGAGAGCCTAATTCTCTAATTCCTTATGTGTGTATATTATTGTGATAGAAAACCGCAACGTAATAAACCTCACCTCAACTATATCAATGATACAAACGCCCAAATTAACGGATATGACGATCAAGTAAATAAACATTACTGGCGATATCAGAGAGTTGAACAAGTAATGATACCTGTAACATTATAAAAAAAACAATAAGTATATTATTATGAGATTTTCGTTAATTCGTATAAATTTATTTAAGACGTAGGTATAGATTTCGTACTTGACCAAAGTAACATGAAACTGATGACAGTTGGTAATATTTTCATGACCCTTCGCCGGGTCCGCAACGTTTATCACCCGTCTACAGTAAAGTTGAGAAACCTTTAGTTGTCCCGCAAAGAATATCATTATAGAAACCACTAGAGTATCCCACCCAACCACATAAGCACTGACCACATAGCCCAACACTGTCTGAATGAACATTGATGCATAATATCCCGGAGGTTCTCTAGGAAAGGGTGTGTACCCATCAAAGATGTATAAGTAGACGCTTGTTCCATTCACATTTATTTGATTCTTCTGATAAGGCTCTGTAAAAATGGTGAAATTGGAGAAGAATGCAAGAGCCCAGAAAAAGTACGAAACCCTTCGGTTCCTTTTAATATAATCCCTTAAGATTCCACTCTGGGTTTTGTCGTCTTCAGCTAGCTGAGTTTGTTCTATCGACGACATGTACTTTATAAGATTCTGCCATTTATCAAAGTACTTTTGAAAGAAACAAGACTTAACGATCCCCATATGGAAAGGGGCGTACTGCAAAATCAGTTTAAGGGATACGGCATTAAAGTTAAGACAGCATTTGATGTATTGGCTGAAAAAGAATGTAACGGTGAAGAAAAATATAAATTGTTTGAATCTGCCCACAGTAGACTTTAGATCTGAGCGCCAAAGTCCAGTGCTGCTAAGCAGTTTCAGGTGAGGCCCAACGGACGGATGGGCAGGATCTTCTAGAAATTTCAAAATATGATTAATCGAACAAATTTTTAAGGACATTTTGTCGTCTGCTCGTGCTAAACTACTTTGATAGAATGTAACTAAAATTTATTAGAATATAGTGGTGCTATGCAATTGTTACGCGTATTTCATATCGAATAATAACAGGTTGCGACTGTCGTTTCGATTTGTTATTAATTATTCACGGTAACGATATCTAATTCTATGTTACTTAATTTCTATGTTTGAAATAGGGATAGCGAATAATATTTCGACTGAGACATGTCATTTAGTTACTTCTTTTTATTTATTTTCTAATTACACTGTTTTGTTTTCGGGTAAGATTTGCTTGATTACAAGAATTAAATTTCTGGATTTAATAAGCTGGTACACCTAATAATAGGAGTTCACATGAAGTTACAGTATATCAGCAACATAACCATTATAACCAATGTGGTACCTATCCTCCAGTCAGTTCTGCGTTTCTGTATTAATATATTATGAAAGAGGCATCTGACCAATTTTCAGATTGCCTTAAGCATCTACCCAAAAATGTCTCCCACCTCTCACTCTATAATGATCAAATTACAAATTGAAGGGTCTAACACAAATGGGTGAAAGTGTCACTTCCGTCTTTTTACTACTTTTTTTATGGCATTCGCTTCTATAAATAGTACGTACTCTATATAAATACTTAATAAATATTTATTTCTGAGATGCCCATCCAATTATACTAAGTTGGTAAACAAGCGTAACTGCCCATCAACGCGTATAAAGCGAACTGTGCCGTTCGTCCTTCTACAGCCTACAATCGATGGGGGAGGAGACAGGAGCGCGGGCGCACGTGTCATGTTCGTCTATTTACGAGGCATTTTCACATTGAACGGTAGTAATTTTGGTTGCGAGGTTACGAGATTCAATCAACATTTCATGTGTATTTTTATTACCATCAAGCTATATTCACATATAGGTAAGTAAATACGATGAATAGAAACGAACCAGTTCGTAACTACTCAAGGGCCCACAATATATTGAAGAAACCGTTGCGGGTGAGTCATTTATAAAAAAATCTTATGATGACAGTTATAATAAGCTATCTATTTGTCAAGCTAAGCATTATTGTAGTTAAAATGTGATTTATTTTGTACAAAAATACTTTTTTATTCAAAATGTATACTTCTAAATGGGCGAACACGTTAGTTTCGGCATTGTTCGTCCATCAAAATTTAGAGGGTACAGTTACGCCTATTTTTAAATAGTGTTTTTTGGTTTAAAATGCTTATATTAATAGTTCTAATCATTTAAATAATATATGATTCATAATTCATAAATATAATATCGGTTTAAAATTAGTTGCAGTCAATGTCACCACTCGCGTGAAGAAGGTACAAATCCCAGGTTCGACCAACTCATCACCTGTGCGGACGGATGTGCGATCTCTAGTTCAACGCCATGTACTCGGTCTCCGCTACATTAAGCTTCAGATCACCGTTCTCAAACGCCTCCTTCCACGTTTTCACATAAAATAATTTCACGCCTGTATCCCCGAAGGGGTAGGCAGAGGTGTATTACAGACCCACGATTCGCCAGTTGTGTTCCCAATGTAATAGGGGGCGAGCCTATTACTATCTACCGGGCACATTACTAAGCGAGTGATAATCAACATGTTTAATACACACATAACTACGATAAGTCAGAAGTGTGTGCCCGCGGCGACTGGGGATCTAACTCGAGACCTCGTCTCGGCAGTCCGTTACGTACGCCACTGGGCTATGTTAGGTGCTACGTTTTCACAAGTCACTCTAATTTGCCCCTCTCTACTTCTACCAGCGTGATATCATTAGCATTCAGCATACATAAGCAGCCATGGAGGCTATTAATGTGTTTTAAGTGAGTTTATGGGCACTTACATGAGCTGAGCTTATGTAAGTGTTTGATGATTCGACAAAACGTCTAATACTATGCTTAACAGAAGCGAACTACGGAGGGATCCTTGGTGTACCTTTTTTTTTTTTTTTTTTTCGTGCGGAAATCCCTTCGGATACCCCCCCCGCGTGCCAGCGGGGGCGGTTATGTCGGGCTTGAACCGACTAAAACCGCACGCCGTCTCGGGTCTACAGACGCCGGGGTGTAAGGTTGCCCATAGAGCATATCCCTCGCACCCCGACTGACCCTGGGCCATCTCCGGTTTCGAGATGGCCCCCTCGGGTTTGGGAACCACGGTGTCCCCGTCTTGCCCCGGTTTGGGGGAGGGGCGCTAGTCGCCCCACCGTCCCGGCCTGCTTCTGCTGGGGTGACAGGTGGCCTCACCCGCCACCCCCAAATCCTTGGTGTACCTCGACCGAAATGTGGAAGAGATTTGTGTCACCAGCCATATTGGTCTGAACCACAGAATCGGCATTGTGGAATGTCTTGGATTCAATATAAGATTTTGGAACCTTTTGAAATGCAGCTTTTTTTTAACGTGCCTGCCAGATCATCGCGCGAGGAGCACATTTAAAGGCCTTCTGCATTGCTAGCTTCTAAACAGAAACAAACAATGCAAAGGCATATTCTTCGTCCTGCATTTTTGCACGACAGTCCTTAGGGCAAAAACCGGATCCATGGTACAGTGACCATGTAAAACCCGTAGTATGGCGAAACAGCAAGGTGGACGGCCTACAAATCGGTCAAAAAATCGGTGGTAGTAATTGGGTAGTTGATCAAGCTGGCTACAGCAACTACAACGAAGAATGTTACCGACGACCAATGCCACTGTAAAAAAATCCAAGGGTGTAATTTTGTGATGTAGCGTCCAGTGTTGACTATACTGGACGCTACATCACAAAATTACATTTATATTTATGTAATTACAATTTGTATTTATGTCCTTTATTTAATAAAATTGATCGAATTGATTGTAAAATATTTATAGTAAGTTGAGAATAATGAAACTATAACGACATATCTACACAGTTATCTAGTAGAAAGGAAGGAACAATGAAAGTGCGCCTATTTCCGAAGTTTTAGTAAGAATCCCGGTTGAATGTTAAGCCTGTCGTTATGTCCAGATAAGATCGCAGACGGAAATTAAAAGGAAATTGTATTTGTTTCTTATACAGCGACATTTTCACAATAAAGGCGATACTCTTGGAGGAGCGGCGCTCTGTATAAATACATGTTACTTTTCTATTACAATTATTGCATTGTCAGCTCATGCAGGCACATACTTTGGTACCCAAGTACTCAGTTACTTTTTTTTTTAAATAACGTTTCTTAACACAAAAATATATTTTTCAGAATCCTTATCTGTTGTAAACTCCTAAACTGATTTGGATGCGGTTTTTTCTATTAGAAAGGTCTTGGTCACCAGTAAAATCTGCCGGCGGGGGGGTATCCGAAGGGATTTCCGCACGAAAAAAAAGGTAATTTTGATTTCTATTGGTTACCTAAATAGATCTGTAGATATGACCAAAAACGATAACCGACCTCCCGGCTATTTTAAATTAAACCCCTAAAACCGACTAAAACCACACGCCGTCTCGGGTCTACTGACAGACAAAAAGTAGTACTTGACGATGTGAATAATACCCATTCTAAAATATTGCATTGGTTCACAAGTAACAACTTGCTGCTCAATGCGAAGAAAACATAATGTGTAAAATTTACCATGCCCAATGCAAGACAGATAGATACACATATTACAATGAATAATGAATCTGTTGAAGTAGTCAATACCACAGTTTTTCTTGGACTAGTTAGATAATAAACTGCAATGGGCTTCTCATATCACAGCCTTAGCAGGTAGACTTAGCTCAGCTGCCTATGCGGTTAGAAAGATCAGGTCACTGACTGACGAGGAAACGGCACGATTAGTTTATTTTAGTTACTTTCATAGCGTTATGTCATATGGTCTGCTGCTGTGGGGCTCAGCTGCCGATATTGAGTCTATCTTCATATTACAGAATCTAGCTATACGAGCAATCTATAGCCTTGGACCCCGTGACTCGCTGAGGGAACTATTTAAAGAAATTAATATTTTAACTGTTGCTTCCCAATATGTGTACGACAACATCTTATATGTACGGACGAACCTAGATCTGTTCAAAAAAAAAACGTACGAACATAATTTTAATACCAGAAATAAAAACAAGCTTGCAGTGCCAAAACTCAGACTTCATAAAGTTGGTAATTCGTTTGTAGGCAAATGTGTAAAAATATTTAATAAAATCCCTCAGAATTTGGTTGTTCTACCACTTAATAAGTTTAAAATAGAAGTGAAAAAAGGTTTAATGAAAAAAGGTTATTATAAAGTAGATGAATATCTTAATGATAAAAATGCATGGTCAACCTAATTAATCTCTTGCTCTCGCACATATTTATTATAAATAAAACCAAACTACATATTAAAAAATAAATAAAAAAGAAAGGATAACGATGATCTACCTGAATTTCTTGCTGGTCTCTTCTCAGTAGATCCCACTACCAAAGCAGCGAAATAATCATTTTCAAATGATTTATTTACATCTTTTTGATATTTATGACAAACGCAATTGTAAAACTTTGACATTCATATGTGCTATTTATGTGCCTAAACTGAATAAACGAAATTGATTCTTTGATTCTTTGAGACGCTGGGGTGTAAGGTTGCCCATAGAGCATATCCCTCGCACCCCGACTGACCCTGGGCCATCTCCGAGATGGCTCCCTCGGGTTTGGGAACCACGGTGTCCCTGTCTTGCCCCGGTTTGGGTGAGGGGCGCTAGTCGCCCCACCGTCCCGGCCTGCTTCTGCTGGGGTGACAGGCGGCCTCACCTGCCACCCCCAGGGCTGCGCACATGGAGGACGGAGGTTGTTAAGCGATCTCCGGCGCCTGAGTCGCCTGCGACGCGCGGCGAGTATGTTGCGGGCTCAGCGGGCCGGGAGAGTTCTAAATCTCTCCCGGGCGAGCTCCGCCATCTCCTTAGCGAGCATTACGTGCTCGCAGAAGGAGGTGGCGGTGGCCCACGCGCTCGCCGCTGCTGCCAAGCCAGAGGCCTCCCACCTCGATGGCTGCCACGAGTTCACGCCTCGGCGCCTCCCACGCCAGCGTGTGCAGCCCCGAGTCCTCGCTCGCGTCGCAGTGATGGCACTCAGGTGTTGGCTCCTTCCTGATCCGATGCAGGTGGTCCCCGAAGCTCCCCTTGCCGGAGATCACCTGCGTCAGGCGGTACGAGAGACTTCCGTGTCGCCTCTCTAGTCAATCCTTAATGATGCGGCGTGCCCTGCGCTTGGTCGCCCAAGTCGTTCCTTCCACTCCATCACGATGGCCTGGCGGAGCTGGGACTGCACGACCTCGATTTCTCGAGGCTCGGGGTTCCGTCCCTGCTCCCGCGCCTCTTTTCGCCACGGGTACAGTTGCAAAAGGGCTCTCGCCTCCAGGTCCCATGGCGGAGTTCCGGCAAGGAGACTCGCCGCCTCGAAGGAGATCATGCGGTACCCGCGGATGACCCTGATGGCCATCACCCGCTGCGGAGCGCGCAGCATCCGCACACTTCTAGCCTTCAGGGCCTCCGCCCATATGGGGCGTAGAGTCACGTAGAGTCTCCTGCAGGAGTCATCTGTGCTCTTCATTTTGGGGACCAGACTTCGGATGTGCTCTCCGAAGGCCCATCGGCCTTCCAGCACGAGCCCCAAATTCGAGTCGTCATGTATTTACTAGGTAAATAGGTAGGTGGACTGGAACAATCCTGTGGTTTATGGTTAGTACCTGTTTTTTTTTTTTCGTGCGGAAATCCCTTCGGATACCCCGCCGCCGGCCAGCGGGGGCGGTTATGTCGGGCTTGAACCGACTAAAACCGCACGCCGTCTCGGGTCTACAGACACCGGGGTGTAAGGTTGCCCATAGAGCATATCTCTCGCACCCCGACTGACCCTGGGCCATCTCCGGTTTCGAGATGGCCCCCTCGAATATATTTTAGCTGTAGAGTACCTATTATCATGACGACTGTTGTATAGTCTAATGAAGTTTACCTACTTCAAATACTTCAACATACGAATCAAGAAGAACAAGCGAATCTACCCAGAAAGGTTTACAGACTGATGATAATAATCAAAGACATTAGACAGGCATTATCACAGTTCCGGGGTAGGGAGAGGGGTGCAGCCAGATGCAGCTAATGTCTTCGGGGACAACCTGTGTAGGGGCAAATAAAAAAGAAGCCATTGGAAAAATAATTGTAGGTCTACAAAAAGACAGACAGATAAAAGTTTAAAAATATTGCTTTTTTTTGTAAGTAGGGTTTTCATTCATATTATTATGAGTTCAATATAATTATATGCATTCATTGAAAAGCTGTTTTTTTTAATGTTACAAACAGACACTTCAATTTTATTCAGTTGTATATACTAGGTATGTATAATATTATTATCATTATATTTCTATATTTCGTTGATTCGTATATAATTACAATAATTAATGTTTTGTCAATTTTTACCTTGATCGAATAACGGAACGTGACGAAATGTGACGCTTACGCGCCTGACGCGCCAAGCGGTTTCAAGGCAAAACTCGCCGAAAGAATACATGTGTCAATTTCAATTTGAAATTTGACTGCTAAACGGTTACGCTGAATTTGAAACTGCTACCACTGTTTTTAGAAACTTCCTTGTGCAATTGTGTTAATTAAGAAGACTTGTGACTAATGTGAATTTATCGAGACGAGAAACCGTTAAACTGTTTACGTATTCTGTATTTTTGTCATTCCGACACCAGAGTTCGTAGCCGTTCTATGAAAACAGAGTAGTCTGCCGTTGATCATGGTTCGAATAGAGAAAGGACCAGGCCAAGGTAGACCAAAGGCGCCTGCACCATCTAAAAGCGGCTCAACGCAAAACATGACGGCGAATATTAAAGTTGTTGTTAGAGTGCGACCTCTAAATGAAAGGGAAATGGAGCTAAACAATCGGATTGTTGTCGACGTAGTGGACGAGGAGATGCTGGTATTTGATCCAAAGGAGGAAATTCGCCCCTTTTACTACCAAGGGGTTCAACAACCGAATAAAAACTTTCTAAAGCGCGCCAACAAAGAACTGAAGTTTGTGTTTGACAATGTATGTGACCAGAATGCTAGTAATAAAGATGTTTTTGAGATCACTACTAAAGATATATTGGCTTCATTGATGGAGGGGTACAATTGTTCTGTGTTTGCTTATGGGGCTACTGGAGCAGGGAAAACATACACTATGATTGGGAGTAATGAACATCCAGGCATCACATATTTGACTATGGAGCACCTATTTTATATTTTAAACTGTGAAAAAGACAGGGAGTTTGATATTGCTGTTTCGTATATTGAAGTAAGTGTGGTTATTTTAAGTTGTTTCAAAGAAATCTTACACATGTAGATATAAACTTCAGAAGTACTAAATTGTTAGAAATAATAAGTTTATTAGTGACTAGCAACCCTCCCTCGCTTAGAGTTATGTTTAACTCAAGCCATGGTATTTTACATATAATAAAGGTATGGCATATGTTCATTGGGGATAATGTACCTTTCAAATGGTAAAAACATTAATCCAATAATTGCAGTGGTTCCGAAGATTACCCTAAATATGTATACAAACAAAAAATATGGCCTCTCTCTTTAGAATAACTAACTTTAACTTAAGTTTAACTTCATTTGGACTTCTAAAATTGTTTCATAAAATACTATTCAGTGGGTAGTATTATAACATAAAATTTCACATTTGTAATATTGTGTGAAGAATCTTACTATAGTCTGTCCTGCCATTTATTTATCTTTTAGTAGCTCAATTTCTCATCAAATAGTTGTCTTAATGCGTAACCTATTCGATTTCAAACAACAAACTTTATTTCTGAAGAAGTTGCAATGGATTTTACACATTGATATTTTACTTTTGCTCCATTTTTTATAGATGATCTTTTTTGTATGCCAGTTGTTTAAATGACCAAAATAACAATTCACGAAGATTAATTATAATAAAATAATAATGAAGTACTTATTTCAATCATTTTCACATGATATAGTGGCTACTTTTAATCCCTACACAACACAACTTCAGCATTTTGATGTTTTTAATTAAAAGCAAATATAATAATTCATAATTATAATCTATAATAATCAATGTAAATGCAAAGTATACCCGATTACTTGTGTATAATACATTGCATCCCAACACTAGATGTGGTAAACTGTAACTGTTTTTAATAAGCAAGTGAATAATGGTATATTTTAATTTAACCGAGACATGTGAAGCTGTAAATCTTTAGAATGGGTTGTAAATAGGGTAGATACAAATGGTGAGACAGTTTATATATATTTTTTTGACTGCATATTTTCAAGTTTACTTTTATGACTTATGCAACAGTTATGTTCTCAAACCGCTGTAAAAAGTTAAATAAATGGTTTGACAGAGTATACTGTATCATACTAGTAAGATTTTCTGCTAAAGATTAAATAATCTTGTCTTTTATATTACAATGTGTGGCTAATACAGTATTATTGGTTGTAGTAATATTATTTATCTTGATTACGAGAAAGCATTCGACAAAGTTCCAACTACCCGTCTTTTGCAGAAGTTGGATTGTGTCGGAATTCGCGGCAAACTTCTAAAATGGATTGAAGCATTCCTGCGCCAAAGAAATTTTTGTGTTAGAGTTGGAGATACGTTATCCAAGCAAAGACTAATCAACAGCGGTGTCCCCCAGGGATCTGTGCTGGGTCCTGTGCTCTACATTATATTCTCTTTTGACTTACCACGCTGTCTCGAATCACACATAAGCATATTTGCAGACGACACGAAGATCTTTGCAAACCCTCTAGTTGATTTTGATCGCCTGCAATCAGATCTAAATAAGGTAGCAAACTGGTCTAAGGAATGGCTTATAAATCTAAATGCTGAAAAGTGCACCGTCCTCCACATAGGCCAAAAAAACCCTAAGAAGCAATACTATCTACACAATGTTGAGCTAAAAGAGGTCAAAACACAAACAGACTTAGGAATCAAAATCACTGAGGATCTCAAATGGGCGGATCACATTGAGAACATTGTGAAGAGAGCCAACAGCTTTGTATACCTCATAAGGAAAGCGTTTGGTATGTTGACTCCACATATGGTTTTAAAAATCCATAAAACCTATGTCAGGCCCTTGTTGGAGTATGCGTTCCAGGTGTGGTGCCCGTATTTTGTGAAGGATATAGACCTACTGGAAAAAGTGCAACGCAAATTTACTAAGCTGCCCAGACAACTGAAAGGCTTGTCTTATGAGGAGAGATTAACTAAACTGAAACTTACTACCCTTAAAGAACGCAGAGAGCGTGGAGACTTAATAGAAACATTTAAAATCCTGAACGGCCACTATGACATACAGACGTTTGACAAAATATTTCAACCCACACAAAACCCACGTTTAAGGGGCCACAATTTCAAACTTTCCAAGACGAGAGCGAATAACAATCCAAGAAAGCACTTTTTGAGCAACAGGGTGGTGGAGGCTTGGAACAAATTGCCAGAAGATGTTGTAAATGCTAAATCCACAAACCAATTTAAAAACAAACTTGATAAACTTATAACTGATAAAAAAACCAACAATGGATAACTGGATACAGGCAACTAACAGTTGTCTCAACTGCCTGCCTGCTAATAAATAATAATAATAAATAATAATAATAATAATAATAAAATAATAATAATAATAATAATAGTTAAGATAGGTTTCATACTAATATTATAAATGCGAAATGCTGTCTGTCTGTTACGCTTTCACGCCTAAACAACTAAACCGATTATGATGAAATTTGGTATAGAGATATACTATTATACTGACAGTGGGGACGTATTATACTGACAGTGGGGACGCCGTTTGACCAGACGGGTGATCAGCCCTTCTATGTGGGGCCATTTCACCCATTTCCCCTATAACGACTGTCATACATATTCGTATGGCAACCGGGACCGACATCTTAACGTGCTCTCCGAGGGACGACCAGACCAATGCAAATACTCATATTCATGCATACAAATATTTGCACTGAGCGGGTATGGAACCCGCGCCTCCTGCGTAGCGGCCGCTTTCAATACCGCCACGCCACGTAGGCTGGTATAGAGATGGACTAAAGCTTGAGAAGCGTTTCCCTTTTTGTTGCGAAAAAACGGCTTGAAGGAATCAAATAGGGGATGAAAGTTCGTCATTTTAGAAGTCATTATATCACCATAAAATTTCATTTTATTATAGGCGCTTGACAATAAACAAATATATATGCTATGATGCGTTTTTGAAGTTAAGGCATGTTGGGGGTTGGAAATAGCGTTGATAGTTCGTATGCGGCCATCCGCGCGGGCGGAGCCGCGGGCAACAGCTAGTAACCAAATAATTCTACCTCTTTGTCTCCAATTTTCAGGTATACAATGAAAATGTTTACGACTTACTAAAACCATCAAGCACCCCATTACAACTACGTGAAGATTCTAAATATGGAGTAATGGTTGCTGGCCTGACACTGAATAAAATCAAAACCGCAAGGGAATTACTCAATATGCTAGAGAATGGCAATAAAAACAGAACACAGCACCCAACAGATGCTAATGCTGAAAGTTCTAGGAGTCATGCTGTGTTTCAGGTGGGTTTCAATTCAATACACTTTATGATTTCACACATAATGTTTAGGAAAAGTATTCTTTTTGGGCTTAGATACTTGTGCAAGGAAGATCGTAGAATGTGTAATAAAGTCAATTTGTCAAAGTCAAAATGATACAGGAAAATAGGAATATGTAAAAATAAGTTATTTGGAAATTTTTAGGAGGATTTTTATATCTGGTATTAATTTATTTTTCTTTATACTTTACTAGGTTTATGTTACAATGCGTTACAAGACTTCGAACCAATTCCGCATAGTGAAACTGTCAATGATAGACTTGGCGGGTAGTGAGCGTGCTAGCGCTACAGGCTGTGTTGGAGAGCGGTTCAAGGAAGGAGCCAATATTAACAGGAGCTTGTTGTCGCTCGGAAACTGTATCAATAAGCTTGCTGATGGCAGCAGTTATATACCTTACAGGTACAATATATTTACTATGTCTGTATAATAGATATTATTGTGGCGTAGCGGTAGCGCATTCGACTGCTACAACAGGGGGCGCGGGTTCGATTCCCGCTCAGTGCAAATATTTGTATGCATGAATATGTCTATTTGCATTGGTTGGGGTGTTTCTATCTATAATATGTATGTATTTACAAAAAAAAAAGTATATAAGTATGTTTATCCGCATTCTGGAACCCATAACACAAGCTAGTTAACTATGCTTACTTTGGGTCTAGAAAGCGTTGTGTAGAATGTCGTAGAATAATTATATTAATTATTAATTATTGTTTAACTTTCACTTGAGGTGTTTTTTTGTTTGATGATTCCAGCTTCACTAGCTTCACCAATCTCATGTCATTATATTATTATGCTCAGTAGAACCAGGGACTTTATATAGATAAGTTTAGATTTGTGAAATTAGTCATTTGAAACTAATAAGATCATGCAACTATTTCAATTATGATTTTTAGAATGTAATGATGTTGAGATACAGAATTTGCGATGCCATCTTTAAGGTAATCATCAAGTTATGACATAAATTGGTAGCAAATAAATACTCTCGACTCTCGGATTATTTATCATTGAACTTATTGATTTGTTTGAATCCATTCAATTTGCAAATTATCACCCATAACCATTATCACCAGCTAGTGTAGTTTCAATCTGCAAGCTGCTGACAGACTGTCAGATACTTGAAGGTGCAAAAGTGGCCTGAAACAGTGAAATCGATATATTCCATAAATTATATTTATACTGACTGTACTTAGTCAGATAGCAAATAATACCGCCTAAATTTCGCGACGAAAATATCACGTTTTTTTAAATTTATTAAGTCAATATTTTTTTTAGAGATTCCAAACTGACAAGACTTCTAAAAGACAGTCTTGGTGGCAATTGCAAAACAGTTATGATTGCCAACGTGTCACCCTCAAGTACAAGTTATGACGACACATATAATACTTTGAAATATGCTGCAAGAGCTAACAAGATACAACTTAGTATAAAGAAGAATATTGTAGATGGACACATGGGACCTTCACAGTATGTGAAGATTACTCAGGAACTCAAGAAAAAGATTAAGGAATTGGAGGCAAAATTATCACTATCGAGTGTCAAGACTGTATCCAAGGGACCAGATCCAGCTAAGGAGAATGGTATGTAGATTTTATATTTTTTTTAGTCAGCCAAATATTCATGTTAGATGTTCCATACGGGTAAGAAACTTCAGGTAGCATTCAGATATGTTATGGGTAGAAATAGACCATGAGCTGCTGAGTATGATACTTTTTATTATGATAATAGATTCCTGTAAAAGCAATATTAAATGCGAGTTCTATAACAAAATGAAATCCAAACCAATTGGGTTGCATTTAGTGGTTGCATCTTCGAGGCCAGAGTTTACTCTGCTAGTTCGTTTTTCTATAATTTGGTTAGGTTAGTACCAGCTCAAGGGACAAATTTTATCATTATTTTCTGATTTTATCTTTTTAGAAAAAAGTTAGCATACAAAATGCTTAAAATTTAATTGAATTAAATAGGCGGATTCATCAAAAAACAATGTTTAAAAATGACTGTAAAGTTATTCATTGTTTCCGTAGTTCGCAAGAATTACGGTAGATGGCTCCAACGTCGCCTTAAGACGTATATGATAATATCGGAGAATTTCGAATATCTGGGACGTGTCTAAGTGGCTCAGTTGGTCAGAGCATTCCCCCTGTAAGGGACTGGTCGCGGGTTCAAGTCCCGTCCTAGATGTTCTCTTTTTCCGATCTAAATCTTTATCTTTTTTTTTAAGTTTTACACATTGTGTCTGATATTTGCTAGGTTTTTCAAATATAAAAGCATTATTTTTAACACCTTTTCCGATATTTTGACAGTGTGAATCGATACTGTATGATCTAGGAACCCGCAAAATGCAAAGACTGAGTTTTCTAACAGTTGTCCTTTAAAAAGTTTTAAATTGCACAAGTTTCTACTTGCAGAATGCTATATTCTTCATATTTTGTGTTAGCGAAACAAGAAGTCCAGCGCCGCCTACTGGAGGAGGAGGCGACGCACGGCGCCCTGCAGTCGGCGCTGCTGTCGCTCATGTGCCGCCAGCGCGTGCTGTCGCTGCGGCAGGCGCTGCGCACGCGCGCCTTCTCGCACGTGGCCGAGCTGGCGCACCGCTCCTCCACTGAGGCCGTGGACTCGGTCTGTACCCGACGCCACAGATTAGATTTACTAACTATGTAACAGATACATTACTTCCATACAAAAGCGACAATACCCATCTTAACAAAAATAACTGCAATGCAATGCGAGAGTTGAGTAGCTTGAGGAACGCTATAGTAAAATGTGTTTTTTTACCACTTGGCGGGTTCGATTCCCGTTCAGACAGCTCTTTATTCGAAAATCTTTGAATAACAAAATATCATATGGTTTTAAAAAAAAAAAACTTCTTTTTGCATCGACGCACTGTATACCCACTGTTGCCTGTTTATATTATTTTTAAATATTTCTTATTTAAGTACTATATCCCTTATAGACCAAACACCTGACGATTTTTATTATTTTTGTAGATGACCACGGAGGAGATTCCGAGACAAGAACGTGCACAAGAAAACTATTTGAAACAGTCTGTGCTCTTAGATTCTCAAGTCTTCACAGCGTGGACAAAATGGGACGAAAGCCGAAAGAAATTAAACGTCCTTTGCGAAGAGGCCCTTGCCAATCATCCCGATCTCAAATATTTTATTAAATATATTCAACAGCAGAGTGAGTTACGACACAGTAAATCTCTAGAAAGTTTGAGACAAAAAATTGTGTCAATACAAGACGCAGAAATAAATGCTTTCACGGAATACATGAGTGATATGCCTCGAATGCTCAAAAAGCTGTATCTGACCCTCAAAGGTTATGATAAAGTGCCTCCAGCGTTGACATCTGAATATTTAGAAGTTATGAAGAAGGCTATATCTGCTAAAGGCATCACTTGGTCAGATAAAGAGAACAATACAGATGCACATTTCAAATTTATTACAACATTAGACACACATAAGCCTAGTAGTACTCTCGATTGTACCATCTCGAAAGGTGATGCTAATGTGACCGTAGACATTATTACTGATAGTGAAGACTTGACCGATGTAGAAAATAGAGAACCTGTAAGACTATCTGCTAAAAAACGCAAAGGCACGCCTATTAAACTTGCTAACAACGAAACTATCATAATAAATGATTCATTCGAAATGCTAGACGCCACGAGAAATTTGAACTCTGCAAAGAAAATCAAAAGAGAGCACAACATAGCGACAGATGTTGAGAACTTTGGACTCGTGGACCCAAATGACTTGAATTCTACTTTTGTATTGAATGATAAAATTGACGTAAATAAACCTAACAAGGCTGAGGTTAAGGTAGAAAGTCAGCCTATCAAAAAAGGTCTCGTTGATAGGACAAACATCCTTCCGCAGAGGCCACTGACGTTTGGTGATAGAGGTCAGTAGATTAGTTTTGCTTATCTGAATTGTGTCAGGGCTATAAATTGTATCGCTAATTTGTGCGTTCATTAGGTGTTTTGCCATTTATTGTCATCCAATATAGCTTATATCAGACTGAGTTGGGACTCATATACCTAAATGAGCTAAATTGCATTCCAATACTAAGCAAGACAGTACTGCAGAATTTCACTGAAGACCATAAATGTGTTTATTACTATTTAAACTGCATTAGCACATTGCAATCAATCATTCAATTTGCTACGTGTGACAGTTGCTGCTAGCATACACGTAATAGGACAAAAATATTTTTATTTTTAATAATGGTCACGTCAATATCACTTCACCTCCCCTGATGGTAAGCTAAAGGTAAAGTCTCAGAAATAAGTGTTACCATTACAGACATCAATAATGCCAAAATGGTGGCCCTCAGATTGCCGCTTATAGGACGAAGGACCCATACTAGAGGAAGAAGGAAACATGTGTTGGTAAAGATTTTCCTAACTAATTTTCATTTGTCTACAGCGAAAATCGTTAAACCCATAGTGGGTAAGGCCCTGCCGTTCAGGCGAGCGCCGGGACCAATACAGCCGACAGCCAGGACCTTCGGGTTCGGTTCCAGCGTCCCGCGGGACAACTCGCAGAATGCACAAGGTACATACTAAATTCTACCTATATCATGTAGACTAGAATTAAATGTGTTTAACCTTCGTATTGGTTAATATATCATCGGTCTGACCAACACATTGGTTAGTCAGACCAATGATATATTTTTATCTTATTCTTGTTTTAAGAGCGGCCAACCAGTTATAATTCTGTATAGACTATACTGCTTCCGGGCTGTTTGGCCGTTGTTCATATCATATGATGTTATAATTCTCATCATCCTGTACTGGGTACATGATTATGGCATTGTTTCAACACGTATTTTTAATATGTTTTTGAAGTAATAGGTATTTTTTGCTCTATATTTAGGTTTCTATGGAAGCAAAAAACCTAAATTGGGAGAAACAAATTAAAGCCTTCCAAAAACTGCTTTTTTGCAGATTTTACCTGAACTTAATAAACTAATATCCTTGCACATGTAATGGAGATTCTAAATAACAAACTTTTTTTCACAAACTTGTAAGGCTTATTCGAAGACACATATTTCCTATAACAAAATTTATGTAATTTTTTGAGGATAGACCTACCGGGAAGGGCCCACTTAATGGAAGAAGCTTTCGTTTTGTGCTCCTTGGTATGCGCCTAACTGCATAGTTTGTGCCTAACTGCAAATTAGTGCTACGCGAGTCATATTTTTTTAACTGAAATGATCTAGTACTTCAGCTAAGATACACTAAATTGCTTGTGTTATGGGATTCACTACTTTTGCACATTGGGTGGGGTTCGAATAGATGTTCTTCTCTACAATCAACACTTTCAGTCTTACACAACGTGCGGCGGGTATACATGGCACTAATTGACGTGGGTAAAGGAAAATTAATTAGAATAGTAATTCGATATTTATTTAGCGTATTGTTTATACTCAGTTCGTGATGGTGCATGCGGTCAACCTCACTTTAAGTGGTTACCATGACCTATGAGTGTTTGCAACAGTAGGGGACATGTATATTTTACTTTTTCAAGAAAATGTTCAAAACATCCCACTTTGGCCCGCTGTGGTTGAGTCTGGACTGTATATGTACTGTCGGATGTACAAGCGGCCTATCCTTAGTCGCTTCGTACGGCACTCAAGGGATGAGATCGATTATTCCGAACCTGACCCGGTCGCGGGTTAGGTTAGAAACTTGAAAAAAAAAAATGTAATATTTGTTCCGAACGTAACCCTCTTCCTAACCTGACCCGACGTCTCGTTCCTATCATAACTCGAATTGCGCAGATACGTTTAATTACTTGCCTAGCTATTTAATCAAACAGCTTAGACAATTACTTATTTCTGCATGGTTATAAAAAAGTAACCACGAAGCCTTCTAACCTAACCTATCCAAGTCGGATACTAAATATTAAATACTGATTTGACACATATGTACTTTTTTATTTTGAGAACGGCCTGACGGCCTGACGGCCTCTGTGGCGTAGCGGTAGTGCATTCGACTGCTACGTCAGGGGGCGCGGGTTCGATTCCCGCTCAGTGCAAATATTTGTATGCATGAATGTCTATTTGCATTGGTCTGGGTGTTTCTATGTATAATATGTATGTATTTACAAAAAAAAAGTATTTAAGTATGTTTATCCGCAGTCTGGAACCACAAGCTAGTTAAACTATGCTTACTTTGGGTCTAGAATGCGCTGTGTAAAAATGTCGTAGAATATTTATTTATTTATTTTGAGAACGATTAGAGAGAATGACCAATCTGCGCAATTCGGGTTATGATAGGAACGAGACGTCGGGTCAGGTTAGTTAGAGGGTTACGTTCGGAACAAATATTACATTTTTTTTCTAGTTTCTAACCTAAACCGCGACCGGGTCAGGTTCGGAATTATCAGATGAGATGGGTTAGGAGTATTCTGCTCTGCCGGGAACCACGCCACCTTTACGATTATAGTCAGTTGGCATATAATTGCATGTAAATAATAAGTAGATTGGACCCGCGGTAATCCGGCCACTGTCTAATACCCCCGTTAATCCGACATGCTTCGTCGGACAATCGTCTAGATAACTCATATTTCAGTAAACCTTCGTTAATGGGTGTCTGAACAGGATGTCATTAGTTCACACCACCACGAATTTTGCTAGCTTTTGCTATTGACTCAGTTGGCATGAGACTATGGCAACAGCTTAGCGGGCTTTCATTATTTACTGTTTTACAAGGAATACATTTGTCGAATTACACCCTTTTTCAAACTCTTCCGTTTCGAACTCTTTGACAGTACTTATAGTCTGACAAATTCGATAAATCGACATCGTCTTGCAAAACGTTTGTCGGTTTACCACGGGTCCACTGTAGATTGTTTATTAAGTTATATATAAATAATGCGCTAACCATTCCCTTCCATGTTCGTGTGTGTGTGTGCTGTGTAACTAAAAGACTTGAAACGAAATCAAAAATTGGTTGGTTATAAAGCAGTGAGGGCGCGAGAGCGGGTCCAAGCGCATCCCTACTCCCGATCAACCACGAAGAAATGAGAGGATGATGGAACACCAGTGTAGAGGGATTTGAGCAGCGAATCCAGACTAGTGGAGGTTAGAACAGGAATTCTACAATTGCATCGATAGGACAAATATCCTTCAGCAGAGGCTGCTGATGTGTATATAAACATTTTGTATTAATAACATTTGTCTGTGTGATAATTCGAAGACAAATGTCATAAATGTATTTAATTTAAATAGGTACGAACTTTTGGTAAATTGTAAGAAAACCCATGTATTTTTTTGATGCGCACTCATTCAGGGTATGTTCTTGTAGCAGGCTGTAAGCGCGCTATTGAAATTGTGAAAGTCAATAGAGTAGTGTTAAAACCGTGCTTCCAAAACATACCCTTGATGAGTTTTAACTTGCAGATCGTTGTCAGTCTCATCTGAATTGTCTTCTGTTTTAATGATTGTACAAGATTATACTAAGATTTTGTTATAAATAAATATTATGATTTTTTAATTCTATGTGACTGATAGACTTTATTTTTTGTATGATTGTAATTAGTAGTCTCTCTATTATATTATGCGAAGTATCTAGTAATATTAGATATACTTGGATCCAATTGATTCGAACTTTTCACTATCAGTTTGATGGTATCTCATCACAAATTTTATAATATTGTTGGAAGTAGGAATTCTAGCAATCCTAGGTGACCCTGTACCACCCACAGTAAATCCATATTTCGTTAGTTACTTTACTTTATATATCTAAAACATACTGACAAACTAAATTTATTCGCATAGACAATAAATGATACACAAAACTTTGTTTTTTTTACATTCTGATAAGCGTAACCACATTTTGATTTATTTATTGATACGACTCTGACTCTGATTTCACCCATGATAATAACCGCAGTCTTGTCGAACTAAACCACGTTTTGATCATTGATAGTCGTGTGAAGTTGTTTAGTTTAATATAATCGCAATTATTATCGCTGGTGACATCTGACCTAATTAGAGATCGTACCATGTTGCTCACAGATGTCACGCGTTTATCAAAACAGCATGATTGTGAACACCAGTACAACCACTCACTCTAACTTTTAATTGGTATCCATTTAATATATTATTTTGTGAGTATACACAGACATTTGCAAGAATTTTTTCCTAAGACTTTCACTCTTTCACTTTTCGAATACAAATATTATGTAAACGTTTCGTGTTTGAATTAATTGGACAATTGTAAGAAGCTTCGGCTTGATATCTATATTCTTCTGATGAGAATAGTGTAAATGCCCCTTATATGTAAAACTCGTGAATTGTTTTTATAGTTTAGTATACATAGCTTTAACCTCAGCTCGTAAAATAAAGTTTGTAACATTTTAATTATTAAAATTTATTTATTTTGTAAAAGGTATAGGTTTTTAAATGTTTAAAAGTCTTTCTTATATCTATATATACTACGTATTTCTGTCAACTAAGCTTAATCTTATTTGATAGGAAATGCAAATATGTATTTATGTAATCACTTGGCAAAACCAAATAACTTTTGTTCCTTTCGTCTTTTACTTATCACATCTGAGTTTTGGCAACTCATTCTTATGTAAATTAACATTCAATTTGCATTTAGAATCTTGAAATCTACTTACTAATAAATTCGTATTAAATTCATGCTAATGTGAAAAGAACAGAAATAAATAAAATATTTAAACCTTCGCGTTCCATGATATACAAAATTTAACGGGAATTAACGCGGTCATGTATAGGTATATACATACCTTTGGATTGCCTGACGTTTCGACTAGGTTACACGCCGTCGGCAAAATCAGCCTGTGACCACGGCCCGTGTAACCTGGTTAATTCCCGTTAAATTATTTAAAAAACAAACATTTAAAATAGATCTTGGTGAGATAGTGAAATTATTCATTCATTTGAGTTTTAATAGTGTTATTAAAACACATTTGAATGGTCAAAACATCGTAATGTTCTGGATGCGTTACTTCATTCATAAGCTTAGTACACATTTTCATAACCAATTTAAAGTAATATAATAAATTACTATGACTGCATTCCAGGTTCAGTTCAAGGGTACCTTGAATGTAATTGCCGTCTTTTTTATATATGCAGGCTGGTGCCCCTTAAATAACATTATAACTCGTATAACAATAGTATATCATTCTACGCATCTGATTCCATGGAAAACGGACGCAGCAAAATTATTAGAACCAACTTAATGTACTAAAGACTAAGATGACCATGAGAAACTGAAAAGACTACATATTCCGCTGGACGAATACTTGCTTTTTTATATAAAAATGTACTAACGTAATTTTGATATATTAATTTTACTTCTTGTAAATGAATTTTAGGATTAACATTGTAAATGAAAAATTCGCTGTATAAAATTAAGTATATTCAAGTAACATTGTGTTTAATGTATGAATCGTAATATAAAATGTAGAAATAATGACGGAAGTATTTTGTAGGAATATTAATATTTTCTAAGTTTTAATTTTAATTATTATGATTGTGTGAAGGTTTTGATTAAATAAGTATATATAATAAGGTTTATCTTTTTTTTCAAATCCTTTAATTTTCTTTTATACATACGTTCTAAAATCTTGTTCGTCGAAGAACCTGAGTTATCTATAATGGAATGAGCACTGGAGCAATAGAGTAGTCGAAAGCGAGGGTTTGGATAGGGCGATACGATACAATGTAATTGCGAATTTTCATTGCCACGTCAATTGTAGATCAAATCGTCTATCCAGGACACAATTTGACTGTCAATTAGATTGTTCATAAAATTGTATCGTGTGGAAGCCCCTTTATATCGGAGTCGTACGGACTAAATAGCGCGACACGGAGACTGCGTTATTTAATCCGTACGACTCCGATTTACAGATAGGTTTTTTTTTAAATTAAATAATTTGATACACAATTAGGCAAAAGAAAGCAAAAATGTGGGTACGGAACTTACAAAACGTCAAAAAAAAAACTAGACTAGCATAAGCAAAAATATTGATTCAATCAAATGACTAAAAAAAGACTACTTCCTTTAGTAGGTTTTTGGAATTTCATTTAAATGCGCGCACATTTAGGAATTTCGTTTTAAATTTAGAATGTATGCATTTTGCCCATCAGACGTGTTATTACACTAAATAAACTCATCCACAGCCAGTATGATTGTTTGGTTTTACAACATCACAGGTGTGGATTATTATGTACAAATAACGCTTCGAGGACGTAAAGCGACAAGTGTCATACTTACAAAGTAAGTTTTACAGTTGTGTAGATTGCAAACAAAACAGCCCCAACAAAACATATTTTATTAGTTATTACAGAGACCGTATGCCCGTGGAGCGAAGTGCCTACCATAGATAAATTCTGGCATTCTTTCGGGGGTATATACCAGGTGTTAGAGAAACGCTCCCGAAAACGAAGACGACACAATTTTTTTTACAATTGCCTTAAATTTTTTACGAACCCATCGGCGACCTTATACAGTTATTCATTGCGGCATTCAAGTTTTTTAGGTGAAGTATCTAATGTATTTTTTTGATGAAATGGTCATTTTATTTAGTCGGTTCAAGCCCGACATAACCCACCCCTGCTGGCCGGCGGGGGAGTATCCGAAGGGATTTCCGCATGAAAAAAAAAAGAAGGTACTACCATGATGGAACGTGAAAAATGCTGATATATATTTTTTAACTAATCGAAAATAAAAATCAGCCTAAGCCAAACTCACTCGCAAGTCGGAACACCTGCTGATGGACCAACTAGGCTCTGAAGCTTTTCCCTCGGGGTTGGGGGGGAGGGTTTGTCTGATAGTAGTTGCTTCCGTAAAAGCCAAGATAAACCAATAAGGGAGGAGTAGGAAAACGGACCCAGGGCTCCAAAGTGCAAGCTTTGGATATAACCGGGACTATCGCTGCGCCGATGATTATGATGATGAATGATTATTAAGTAGTTTTCAAAACTGACTGATACTTTTAGGCAAGTATAAAGCGATCAACTTGCGCCCCCTAAGACCCTGCCTGATGCCGGGTGCCACGTCCCTCTTGTAAAAGTCTTTGTCCTTGTAAAACTGCTCTCTATCCTACGCGAGAACCAAAAGATAGATTACAAAATGTGCCTCAAAAAATATCTACGTACCCTACCTTTCGGATATATAGAAGTATATGTATGCAAATATGAGTAGCACTTGAAATATGCCACAAAGTCCCCATATAGGTGGTAACTTCCCACCTTAACGACTTCTCGCAGCAAAATACGAATGAATGTTAATTTATTTCTATTTTCAGGCACACCCACTTCAGTGTGTACTGACCCGTATGCAGACCCCATTAGATCTGTGTGCACCGCTCGGGTGTCGGGAGTCTAATTACGACGAGTACAAATTGAGGGCTTTGAAATACACCCAGCTTTCGTGTATGGCAGTTGTATCGCGTAGGCATTACCTACCTACAGCTAAGTTCCACAAATGAGATATTCAATTTCAGAATTCGTAAGCATTATGTTAGAATTTAGTCATCAAAATCCAGTCTACAATTATGGTATATCTAATTGGCTTTTTAGCAGAATATTGGAATCTATTCGTTTCATCAATGACGACCTCTGTGACGTAGCGGTAGAGCATTAAGTCAGAGATCGCGGGTTCGATTCCCGCTCATTGCAAAAATAAATAAATGTTATGCATTGGTCTGGGTGTTTCTATGTATAATATTTATTTATTTGCAAAAAAAAGTATCCAAGTATGTTTATCCGCTTTCTAGAACCCATATGACAAGCTCTGCTTAGTTTGAGTCTAGATGGCGCTGCGTAATATGTCCTCGAATATTTATTTATTATTTATACTTAATAGAAACTTGAAAAAATAGTCGTCGCATTTTGGAGCTAAGTAGAGAATGGGTGTCACCTATCATGCCATCATGCATACAATCATTATTCACGCACGTAATAATAATATATTATAGACAATCAATAGCTTCTCTGTGGTATATCATTATGTTAGCGTTGTTCCCGGTGGCTTCCGTGGCCTAAATCACAGAGCCCGGGGTCCGCTTTTCTATCCTTTGGCTTATATGGCTTTCATGGGAGCGACTGCCGTCTGATCTCCCAACCCCGAAAGGAAAGACTGCGCCGGAGCCTCGTCGATCAATCAGCTGGTGTACTGGTTTGCAAGTGAGGTTCGCTCGGCTCCGAAAGTCTGTGTAGCCCCATACACCCCCATAGAAGTCACTGGCAAATACAATAATAATTAAGTACCGTGCTGCCATGATGCCTAGGTACCTTTTTTTTATACGACAACAATGGCAGGCGAGCTAGCGGGTCAACTGATGGTAAGTGATAAACGCGACTATATTTCCTCAGCATTGCCGAAAAATGCCTAGGAAATACAACCAAGCCGCTGCCTACCGTAAGGAAGAAGCGATAAAGGGGAGGAAGAAGGAAAAGGAAGGGGACCGAGGGGATAATTGGGCCTCTGGCACTCAAAACTCACCAAACGTAAAGCAGCAAGAGTACTGCCACTTCACCCTAATATTCTATGAGAGGGTACTACTTCCTAGGGCGAACATTCATGCTGATATCGGCAAAACTCTACTACAAGCGAGGCCTGCTCGAGGATGGTTATTCTATGTACGTTTTATTTGTTATATAAATGAATAAAATAAAGCCCTAATTCCGTAGATAAAATAAAAACCTAGGTAAATATTGTGTCAAGAAAAACCCCGGGAACGTCGAACGAACCGCAAATGAATTGATTCGACGCAGTCAATTTTTTCCCGCCCTTCCTATTCTCGCTCAACTCATTCACTCCCTTTCTGATTATCGGTCAATCATTCATTCTCACCGTTCAGTTAACTGGAAAATTGGTAATTAAGTACGTATAGGTGATATAAAATGGTGCGAGTGTTGTAATGAGATAACAGCGGTCAAGGTTGTTCTGAACTAGGTACTTATTTCTTTCCTTAGATATATTTATTTCCCTTTTTACACATGACCTGTATCAGCTTGAGTAGGTAAAAGGTAGGGAGTTTATTCATTTTAGATTGTTACATTAGTTGATTCTGTGGTATTTACCTATCTATGTATCAATAGCTATCTATAGGTACATATATAATGACGTCCAGGCTGACTGACTGACCGACTCAACAAAGCAGAGCCTAAACCACGGGCCCTACAAACTTGAAATTTCGGCAGTAAATACTTTTTATGTTTTAGGCATCCACTAAGAAAAGATTTTTGGAAATTTTACTTCTAAGGTAGCGAAATATGGGATAAACGTTTGTATTGAAGTCCGTCATTTTCAAAGTTAGAAGCACGAAATTTCATACACCTTTGAAATAAATGAAAACGTGTATCAGTGGTTGAAAGTTTATATGGGAAGTTCGTCACTTTGAAGATAGACTTGCGTCTTTTCAGAAATAAATGAATACGTGTATCAGCGTTTTTCCAAATTTCACTACTAAGGGGAGTTAACTAGGCACTGAACGGTTATATGATAAGTCCCTCATTTTTGAAGTAAAATTTCATAAAGCTACTTCTGGTTAGAAATAAATGTACACGTGTATAGGCATTTTTCAAAATTTCACCCATATAAGGGATGAACGGTTGTATGGAAGTTCGTTATATGGAAAGCGCATATATCGAAGCGTCGGTAGCTTAATGGTTAAGGAGTCGATCCTATGATCGAGAGGTCCCGGGTTCGAATCCTGGCCATTACACTACTGACGTGAACCCACTCCTAACACAAGCAAATTAAGCATAGCTGGAGGGGTTAGAGGGAATATTAGTAATTTCGGTTACAAATTTTTAAAAGAAAAAAAAGTGCTCAACTTTTGAAGTTAAATGCACAAAATTCAATATTTAAGCTTATTTTTGTTTACAATGACAATTTTACCCTGTAGTGGCTTTTGTTACCAATTTATTCAAGGGCGAAACCAGGTCCTGGGTCGCTAGTCTACCTATATAAATACATATGGTATCCAAACTTCATACAAATTCGATTTACCTACTATTCCATTCATAAAACGGCATTCGTAGTTTCTGCTTTAGACAGATAAGACTACAGATAGAAATAAAATATATTATCTTTTAAAAATAATTATTATAGGTATATTTTATAGGTTAACGACCTCCGTCCTCCATGAGCGCAGGCCTGGGGGTGGCAGGTGAGGCCGCCTGTCACCCCAGCAGAAGCAGGCCGGGACGGTGGGGCGCCTAGCGCCCCTCCTCCAAACCGGGGCAAGACCGGGACACCGTGGTTCCCAAACCCGAGGGGGCCATCTCGAAACCAGAGATGGCCCAGGGTCAGTCGGGGTGCGAGGGATATGCTCTATGGGCAACATTACACCCCGGCGTCTGTAGACTCGAGACGGCGTGCGCTTTTAGTCGGTTAAAGCCCGACATAACCGCCCCCGCTGGCCGGCGGGGGGGGGGGGGGTATCCGAAGGGATTTCCGCAAGAAAAAAAAAAAACAAAGGTATATTTTATAGGGCCCCATCAAGATCTTCGGGGCCTAAGCCAAGCACATCCTGAATTCAGTAGGTAACAGTTAACAGTAACCTTCTGATTGATAGACGAGGCTCTGGCGCAAGCTTTCCTCTCGGGGTTGGGAGATGTCTGATCACGTCAACATCGCTCTTCCAGCGCTCGAGATATACGAAATTATCGAAAAGAGGAGTAGGAGACCGAACCCTCGGCACAAAAGTGCAGGCTTTCTACGTAACCGGGATTGGCGCAAGGATGATGATTGGACTAATTGCCTCAATAAACATGCAGTAACTATTTAATTTTTTTTTTCGTGCGTAAATCACCTTGAATCCCTCCCCCCCCCCCCCCCCCCGACGACCAGCGGTGGAGGATATTTCGGGCTTGAACCGACTAAAACCGCACGCCGTGACGGGACTTCAGAAGCCTGGGTGTAAGGCATATCCCTCGTACCCCGAACGACCTAGAGCCATTTCCAGTTTCAAGAAGGGTTTGGGAACCACGGTGTCCCGATCTTACCCCAGAAAGAGGGGGAAATATGTAGCAATTATAGGTAGAATAGGTGCCATTTGAATAATATTGACGCTGACATTGAGAAAAAAAGACAGCTTCTTGTCAGTGAGTCTTGACCGGGTCTTGAATCACATTTCTCAATGGTGCTCTGAAAACCTGGTCGAGTTCAATGCCAAGAAGACGCAGGTATGTGCATTTACATCAAAGGTATTATCTCCTTTCCTTTCCCTTTCAACTCTCCGGGACACACCACGGCCACTGCAGGGCAATCTGAATATACTTCTGTATAAATACTCGCTGCAAACTGAACAACAAAAATTACATCGAGAGCATCATCAAAACGACCTCGCGTAAACTCGGAGTCCTGAACAAGTTGAGCCGTTTTTTCACAACGGAACAGCGGTGTCTTCTATACAAGACACAAATCTGGTCTGGTGTGGACTACTGCTCTCATCTCTCGGATGGCTCTGCAAAGTACTTGCTATATGCTCTCGATAGGTGGCAGCGACGTGCGGTTCGCATTATTGGGCGTCCTGAGGTAACCAACACCGTTAAGCCTTTGCAGTTGCGTATAGATATTGCCTCGTTGGCAGTATTTTACCGCCTCTATCATCATGGCGAGTGTTCCGAAGAGCTCTTCCAATTAGTTCCACAATTTCCTTTCCCTTACAGAACAATACGTGCAAGGCTGAGGTATCACCCTCACACGGTGCAAACAATTCCGTCAAGTACTAAGTGGTTCGGCACCTTTTTTCTTTGTCGCGCCATTAAGACTTGTAATTCTTTACCAGTAGGTACACGTGTTCCGGGGTGTGTGTTGGGTAACCTCCTCGAGTGTCGCTCCGATTCCGATCCTGCTGCAGTCCGGGGGGAACGGAATCGGAGCGGCCGGTACACCCTGGGCGGCGGTCAATGGCTTCCCCTTCACCCCTTCATAGGGTTGGCATTGATCGTCGGCCAATACCCAACGTGGCGGGAACACATCGCTCTCCGTACTCCTCTGCTTTCAGAGGAGACAGGATGAGCGATGCTGTTAGTGGTGAGATGGCCCAGGGTCAGCCGGGGTGCGAGGGATATGCTCTATGGGTAACCTTACACCCCGGCGTCTGAAGACCCGAGACGGCGTGCGGTTTTAGTCGGTGCAAGCCCGACATAACCGCCCCCGCTGGCCGGTGGGGGGGTATCCGAAAGGATTTCCGCACGATAAAAAAAAAAAAAAAAAAAAAAGGTACACGTGTTCCGTTCTTCCTCAAGTACCGGGACCTTTAAGCGGGGCGTGAAAAAACATTTGATGAGGCCGTCAAGCTGAGGGCCACCATTGTAGCATTAGCGATGTCTGTTATTGTTGCCCCTTATTCCTGAGACTTAATCTTTAGCTTACCATCAGGCGAGGCAAAGTTGTATTGATGTGATTATAAACAAAAATCTGTGTTTATTGACAACGATTAAAACAAATATTGCTGGTTTAGTAACATGAGTGGTAAATAATATGATAGCCGATATCAGTGTTTATTTGCCTATGTCCAGAACTCAGGACGTGGCCGATAAGTTATCGCAGCGATGTGTCATTCATGCAATGCCAGTGCTATAGAGGAAGTGTGAAGTAAAAGAGAAGAAGGTGAAAAGGATAGCGAAAGAGGTTAGGTAGCACTCTAACGTGCCGCAGAAGGCGTAGGATGTACCCGTTTCTCTAGTGTTACAGGCAAACGTGAAGAAAAATCATGGGGTTTTTGTCGTTTACAGTCTAACATACCCACCTCGTCGTTAGCTACAGTGCCGCTGTAATGCTGTACAGTGTAGCTACAAAGCCGTGGCGGAGGCGTGTCGTGTGTGTCCTACACAAGCCTGCCTACTCACCGACGCGGGATAAAACCCCACCAGGCGAGGCCGCGCTGGCGGTCAAGGTCCGCCGGTAGCCCTGGGGTTATCCTTTCGAGGGCTTACCTGGAGTGCCCGGCAATGGACACTTGGGCAGGACACTGTGCGGTTTTAGTCGGTTCATGCCCGACATAGCCATCCCCGCTGGCCGGCGGGGGTATATTCGAAGGGATTTCCGCACGTAAAAAAAAAAAATTCATATGCAATGGCGGAGGTCTCTGCTAGACTCCCACTATATTCTTCTAACTGATTTCTAACCGTGTCGGGGCGCGCGGTGTCCACGAGCCCGCGCTTCACTCGCTCATCTATGCTAATACTAGCTGCGCGCCCTGGCTTCGCTCCGCTGCAATAATAGCACCTTACCCGTGGACTTTCCTAAATTTTTCTTTCATACAAACCTTGCCCTTTTTTTTTTTTTTTTTATCGTGCGGAAATCCCTTCGGATACCCCCCCGCCGGCCAGCGGGGGCGGTTATGTCGGGCTTGCACCGACTAAAACCGCACGCCGTCTCGGGTCTTCAGACGCCGGGGTGTAAGGTTACCCATAGAGCATATCCCTCGCACCCAGGCTGACCCTGGGCCATCTCACCACTAACAGCATCGCTCATCCTGTCTCCTCTGAAAGCAGAGGAGTACGGAGAGCGATGTGTTCCCGCCACGTTGGGTATTGGCCGACGATCAATGCCAACCCTATGAAGGGGTGAAGGGGAAGCCATTGACCGCCGCCCAGGGTGTACCGGCCGCTCCGATTCCGTTCCCCCCGGACTGCAGCGGGATCGGAATGGGAGCGACACTCGAGGAGGTTACCCAACACACACCCCCATACAAACCTTGCCCTGATAATAGCAAACAAAAAAAAACAATTTCGTGCAGTCGTTCGGAAATTATGCGCGTACATACATTTCGGCGATTCATTTTTATTTATATAGATCAAAAAGAAAAAAAAAGCTTTTACGAATAGAAAGCCACATTATTTGTGAAATTATATCATCACGCTACTATCCAAGGGAGTGGAGCAGTAATCATTGAAGTCAACATGAAAACGAATCAATTTCGGGCATATATGGATTAAAAGGTGCAACGGGTCTATATAAGTATATAGAAACATACATTTCCTTGAAAATCAGCAATAATTGTAACCACCTTCCTGCTATCCCACTGGGGTCCATTCAAAGAAGCTTTCGGAAACCAGTTAGTGTGCTTTTTATGCCTTATTTTTAAGTGTGTGTGTTGTGCTGAAGAATGATACGTGGCTCATATGCATAATTTGTCTCCCTAAAAGGTTCTTTAGCCAACCATGGTGTGTGTGTGAAGTATACGTGGCTCGTATCCACAATTTGTCTCCCCAAAAGCTTCTTTAGCCCAACACTAGGTATACAAGTGCTGGGCTAACGTAGCATTTGTAAACACGCGAACCCAACTCAGTTGGCAATGAAATCTATTGGTGGCGACTGTCGTGGGTTCTGTAACTGTATAAAAATATAAATCAAATATATTCATGTAAGTATTTAATATTTTTTTATTTGTAATGTAGGTAGATTACGTCATCGTAAGCCAACTATGGTGTCCACAATTTGTCTCCCCAAAAGCTTCTTTAGCCCAACACTATAAACTCGCGACCCCAACTCAGTTGGCAAAGAAATCTATTGGTGGCGACTGTCGTGGGTTCTGTAACTGTATAAAAATATTAATCAAATATATTCATGTCAGTATTTTGTTTTTTTATTTGTAATGTAGGTAGATTACGTCATCTTACAATCACATTCACAATAAGTAGGTAGGTATTAATAAACTAGCTAAATACAGATATAAGATAACACTAATCATCATCATCATCTTCCAAACCCTTTCCCAACTCAGTCGGGGTCGGCTTTATAGTCTAACTAAGAAGCGGCTGCTACACTATTGTACCTTTTTTTTTTTCGTGCGGAAATCCCTTCGGATACCCCCCCGCCGGCCAGCGGGGGCGGTTATGTCGGGCTTGAACCGACTAAAACCGCACGGCGTCTCGGGTCTACAGACGCCGGGGTGTAAGGTTGCCCATAGAGCATATCCCTCGCACCCCGACTAACCCTGGGCCATCTCCGGTTTCGAGATGGCCCCCTCGGGTTTGGGAACCACGGTGTCCCCGTCTTGCCCCGGTTTGGGGGAGGGGCGCTAGTCGCCCCACCATCCCGGCCTGCTTCTGCTGGGGTGACAAGCGGCCTCACCTGCCACCCCCAGGCCTGCGCTCATGGAGGACGGAGGTCGTTGAGCGACCTCCGGTGCCTGAGTCGCCTGCGACGCGCGGAATAAGTACTTTTTTTTTCTTTTTTTTTCGTGCAGAGAAGTACCTACCTATGTATAGCAACTTAAAAGTAAATTTATTCTGTAAATCTAAATAAGATTTCTTTCTCTTAATTTTTTTTTTTTTTTCGTTCCTAAGCTTTTTTACATTTTCAAATTACGTTTAGATATGTAAGTATTTATATTTTATTTACGTAATACTTTTTGGTGTATGTACCTATGATGATAATATAATTGTAATAGTACGTAGGTACCTACCTAATTATATTCTGAGACATTACACAGCTCCATATTGACTTAAACCACAAGAATAACAAATACCTATAGGTCTCCTTCAAAATTGAATTACATATCTGTATTAAATTTGTATTTCTTTAAACTAGTAGCTTTGCTTATCGTAAAAATTTATACTGAGTAGTATTTTATGACAGCAAAGACTACGATTTTAACGGCATTGGGTAGGTAGGTAAGTACGTGCTATTTATATCAGAATAATATTACAAGTATAATTGACTTGATAAATAATATCGGTAAGTACCTACCTACCTATCTACTTGCTTTGGGCATTGGCAGGGTATAATCTGTAGAATATAAAATTAAGAGAAAGGGTTCTTAATCTTAAAATTTCCATCACAAAACAAGCCCAAAACTAAATGTCGATTTGTAGCCAAAGCCATTTGTAAAGTATAGTAAGTAGCATTGAGGCACACACTGACACACACAAGCGATAACTGGAGTACACTTCTTCTTGATCTTCTGTTCTGTAAGCTTCTGTGGAATGACAAATGAACATAGCCCACTCTATCACTAGTACTGAAATAATAAAAAATATCACTTAATCATCATAATTGCTGCACTGAACATCGATTTTCACGAAGTGTATCCAAGGCTTATCCCAAATTTTGCTGCCACACGCTAAAAATGGCTTTTTTTCATCCAGACGACATCTCGTATTGTATTTATTCTTTGGGCAAACACTTTCACCAACTTTTAAATGGAGATTATATTTTAATCCAGAAACTACTTGATACGTCGCTGATTCAATATTCACGAGTATCAGCGCGTTGTCCCCTTGATGTTGCCTTCTCAACTTGTTCAAGGTGGCTTCAGCTACTCTTTTCACATTAGGATCGTCAACAGAAATTACGTGCGCGCCTCCTGATTTCCGAATAGCAGTTGGTGACGCGAAAGTTATTGCTAACATTAGCACAAAACCAACCAATAAAATCTGCAGCACTTGTTTACCCATTTTAAAATACAATTTAAAATTATAGAACCGTGTGTTCAGAATGAAAGTGTTCACTGTGTGTCTAACACACGATGCTGTATCTGGTTTATATGTATGTTAATATACGCACAAGTACTGTTGATTACTGTCCAGTAAGTACATAGAGAGATAAGAATAAAAAAGTCCTCGCGTTGTTTGACCCTCCGAAATACGTCAAGGAAACAACACTGCCGTTCCCACTGCGTAATATCTAGTGTTATACGATTTATAAATAATATGTACCTAAGTAAAATGTAATGCATCGTGTAATTACCCGAGTCCCCTTCCACGGAAGATCCACTGCGTTTAATCGACAGATGATTGATTCGTCATCGAACGCAAAACGTGACTAGGGCTTATTGTAAAATATCCACGGCTTCAGTATGGCAAGGGACAAATGGCTTGATCTCAATAAACTATACACGGTATAACAGTTTTTTTATAGACAAGAAATGAGGATGTACACACCCAAGATAAACCAATACAGGTTTTATGGGTGTATCAAGATTTATGTAAAACTGTTTTCTTACTTAAATAAAAAAAAAAAAAAAAATATATATATATAATTCTTTAGGCTTTCACGGCCGGCGTTGCATGTAGAATATACTGCTTCCCGGCTATTTGGCCGTGGTTCATATGAAAATTGTGTTCCATACCGACGACGCTTACTTGTCCCGATTGACTGACTGATTCATCAATGCAGAGCATAAACCGCTTGGGCTACAAACTTGGAAATTTGGCGCAAGAAGAATTTTTGGAAATTTCAACCCTAATCGGGATATTATAAGGGATGTACGGTTCTATTGAAATCCATCATTTTCAAAGTAAGCACCACGAAATTTAAATAGCTTCTGGTTAGAAATATATGAGGCTTAATAATAAAAGAGTCACATCTTTCACACAGAAATGGCAAAACAGATCTGGATGATATTTGGGGCAGAGATGGATTATAGTCTGATATAGCACCTAGACTACTTTTTAAATACCGTCACAGACTCCTGTGACTTGCGGGAATGTAACAGCTTGTTCTAATATTCGAGAAATGTCTCCCAATATAAAAGTGTTTTTAAACTAAAGAATGTTGACTTGAAATTAAACCCGCTTTTTGGTATAAATTTTCTGTGCGCCGGTAAAATATAGGTGAAGTAAATATGAAAATGAATTTATGGGTTTCATAAATAGTGTTTTACCAAAATGCACGGTGGTGTAGATGAACAACAAAATAAGCTCGTGTTCGTGATTTCAAAACTGTATGCCGTATTTCTGAGCAAAATAATACAAACGGTTTGTAGTTATGCTAAACTATCTCGGTTGGTTTAATTTAAACATCTAGGTTAGTACGAACATCTACCTATTTTCATACATACCTAGTTTTTTGCTTTCATAAAATTATCCGAATGTATTGTATTAACAAGGAAATAGTAATAAAGCGGGTAACTGAATGATTTTAAGTATATTAAAACTAGCTGTACTCGCGACTTCGTGCACGCAGATTTAGATTTCTAGGGACTTAGTTAGGTATTTTGTGCGGAACCCTAATTAATTTTCTAAAATTAAAGTACCTAGCCTATGTTACGCCTTGTAACATTACCTATATGCCAGTGAAAGTCCTATTTCAAGCAGACAGGAAGACAGACAGACTTACAAAAAATTAAAAAATTGTATTTTTTTTTATTAGTACTGTAGTGTTCGGACCTCGTCCCACACACTACGGTTCGTTTCCTGGCCATCATGTGTCAGAGTTTAAATAAAAATACTTTGTCATTCAAATTTAGCTTAGGGAAGAAAAACAATTGCGGCGTGGAGCTGCATTCGGCTGTGCGGCTGACAGCGGGCGACTAGACGCGCCGCCCGGGTCCGCCGGCCGAAGAGAAGATAGTATATTAAATTTAGGCTCAGTCCTTGAGCGGAGTTCGCGATTCCCTAGTACGCTTTAATATAAAAATATACGCGTAAAAACCTCCCTAAACCCGATATAGGAAGCTTGGTTGATATAATAAATGCCCATTTAAATTTCTTCCTCTGTGTTTATCTTATTATCAACACGAGGTATTGTGGCGTCCAACCCCCGGACGCTACAGTACGTACCGTATATATATATATTCATCTGCAATCCTTAAAAATCTGTTATTTTAATATTAAAAACAGACACTTGAAATTTTATTTATTTACGGCACTGTTATACTAAAAGTTAATCGAAAGCAACACATCGGAAACTGATTCTGATTACCTTAAGTGCGATTCTGTGCAACACAGTGCCACAGCGTGTTTTGATTAAATAATTGTGATTTATAGGTGTTCCGTTTCAGTTTTTGGCTGAGAAAGGTGTGAACAAACAAATTTATCACAATCAGCAGATATTTTATACTTGATCCCTCCTAATTCGTAACTACCTAGGTAGTTATTGATTCTTCGAATGAATGGTTCAATGAGTACTTTAAGGAAACCGTCATTAAAGTACTCATTGAACCATTCATTCGAAGAATTAATAACGAGGGCTTACCCGGGGTGCCCGGCAACGGACACTTGGGGAGGACACCGTGCGGTTTTAGTCGGGACACGACATAACCACCCCCGCTGGCCGGCGGGGGGGTATCCGAAGGGATTTCCGCACGTAAAAAAAAAAAAAAAAAAAGGAAACCGTCATTTTTTATACAAAATATACGAAAGCGGTGAAATATGCGAAGTCGGCGTATGAAGCTATAACCTAGGAATCCTCAAGTCTCGAGTGAATAGGTTCCTTCTAGGCAAGTGTGTTTGATTGTAGACCACACATCTGGGTGAAATAGAGGACAATCGTGAGCCTATCAATGATAAAAGAAACGGACTAAATAGCTTATTAACAAAAAGTGTGCTACCGTTCCTGGGTAGCTTGGAAAGGAAAGGAAAGTTGAAAAGACGTGAAATAGTTATCTACGAATACAAATAACGTTAAAATTGAGTCAAATTAAGCTACAGGCTCCACTCCTGGTGCCCTTCCGTCAATTCCTTTTAGTTTCAGCTTTTCAACTAGGTATACTCCCCCCGGAGTCCAAAAACGAAAATTATACTAATAATCTTATAGTGGTCTCCTTCCTTCTGACCTCGACTACAGAAAGCATACAACTAGAAAGGGCACTGGCTAGACAAGCACAAGGGTGAGGACGGCGATAATGATGCCCCGTTTATTAAACCGGGCTCGTAGGCAGTAGGTAGTTGTAATTACAAACGTAAAACGCTTAAATTTTTTTTAAATAGTGGGTACATTTACCTTTATAATACTACTATCCTACTAATATTCGGATGCAATCAGGACAACGCTAAAACACAGAATACTAAGAACAACAGTATTGTGTCTCGACCCGGAAAGTACCTACAGCCGAGCAGTACGTAAACGCGCGATAGGGCTGCCTGCCCAAAGTAATTTAATTTTATCTACCTACTTGAGTTTCTGTGTTGTTCATTGATTGTAAATATTATAGTTTTTACTAGCTGTGCTCGCAACTGTGCTCGTCGTAAATATTACTATACTCCTTACAATATAGCTTGATATCTGTGACTAGTGCTGTGACACTTACGAATTAGTTCGTATTTTTTGTCGATAAAACTCTTTATTTTTTAAATAGTGATTTTTGATTGTAATTGACTATTTTATGAATAAACATGTATTTTTATTAACAATAATGAGATTATTATTTACTCTCAGAAAATAAATATTATAAATGGTTTTTTAATACTAAATAGGTAAAAAGGTAATTTAGTATTGAAAAACCATAGCACACGGGATATGAAATACCTTTCATAACCTGTGTGTTGTAATTATAACAAAATATTGAAAATAATATCATCATCATCATATCAGCCGTAGGAAGTCCACTGCTGAACATAGGCCTCCCCCATTGACTTCCATTTTGACCAGTCTGTAGCGGCCTGCATGCTGCAAAATTATATACGGGTACTGTATTGGTTTTATTTCTTTTATAAATAATTTAATAAGGATTAGTTATCGATTTACGTTTAGTGATTGTCACATCTCTATCTTACTATCAGTCCAGTATGACTTTGTACGTGCGTAAGCGATATATTTCTATAAAATGATTTCTAGGTATTTTAGAACTTACGAGGTACATTTTAAGTGTGAATTTTTATATTATTATGTATTGCACTTCAGCTGCGATAAAACTAGCATGTTTTTTTTTTCAATTTATTTTACGAATTTTTATCGTTTACGAATATGTCAATCCCATCGTAGCTTAAAACAGTAGATATGCTTACACAGTATATAACAAATAGAAAAACTCAACTATCCCTGATGGGGGGCAAATAACCCAAACAAACTTATAGCTTCTTCGCATCGAGGTGTTGCCAGTATATCATGGAGCATACCTACATGTAGTCTTCAGCCCAGTCAGAGACTCTCGGGCTGTTTCATAGCGTACACAGTCCATTAATAAGTGGTGCACATCCTCGACTACGCCGCATTCATCGCAGTTTGGGGAGTCTGCATGTCCCATTAGGAAGGCGACCTTCTTTAATGGCATGTGTCTAGACCTTAGCCGAAATGCTGGAATGAGTAGTTTCCTACTCAACCATGTCTCCAAACCAAGGTACACGAAGAGACTCACATTGTAACGTTTTGTACCAGATGCCCTTTTCTAGTGAGCGTTAATTGAAATACTCTTTTCAACGATTGAGGTAGTAGTTGTTGTATCCTGGTAGTAAGTCTGCGCTTTGCCACATTATACATAGTTATGTATACTGTGGCAAAGCGCAGACTAGTTTTCCATTCGCAGATACTGTTCTCGCCAACTTATCAGCCTCCTCGTTACCTCTAAGTCCAATGTGTGTTGGAAACCATTGTATCTTTAGTTCCGTGCCCTTCAAATAGCTTTCGTGTATTTTATAGAGAGGATATCATAAGCTATCGGTGCACCTCTGGTGGCAGGGGTGCACCGAGATATTTTTTTATACTAATTATGGTACATTTCTGTTAATTCCAGAATAGTATTATACTTTAAAACACTGCGATCCAGGCACCCTTTGGCGCCAACTATACAATCTAAATGAAACACTAATACATTGCTTATATCTATGTTCGTAACCCAGGTTTTAAACTAGCATGTAAAGTAAGAAAAGATAGGTGATACAAAATAAAATTGTAATCATGACGCTTATTCAAAGTTACTTCATCGGTTTCGTAACTATCTGTCACAGAGATCAAGCTATACTGAAAGGAGTAGGTAGGGAACTTCCCATATTTTTAACTCTCATATTCATTACATAATGGTATTTCGTCTAATTCAATGATATGTAAGTGATACACGTAAGCTAAGTGCATTATAAGTAGATAGCCTAGCCTACGAAACTACTTACCAGCTTTTTTTATTGCGGGTACCTACTTGTTTTTAATTTTTTTTCACCCTATCCACTAATTTATTTATTATTCCAGGTATTTTACTCTGTGGAAGATGCAGAATACCTTCCTATCGGAAAAAAATATAAAACACTTAGGCGAATATAAATTATTTTGTTGTCTTACCTTTCGGAGTTTCCAGGTAATCTATAATTCTGTATCGGTATTTATTCGGGCGCGTTCTTGAAGAAATCATGCAACCATTAACTGCACAATATTGTCTATAATTGCAATTTGCGATAATTGTCATGTAAGTACATGTACGTATTTCAATAAAATATTGACAAATCGCACACTTACTGTTTACATAACTGTCACACCGTTTAGTGCAGCACATTCACGACTGGTTGTGTGCTGAGCGTTAGTCGAATTCGAGGCGCTTAAGTTATTACCAGCGTTCTGACCGTTTCTATGAAGGTACAATACTGTTGTTCTTAGTATACCGTGGCTTAAATGATGTTGATGATTCTACTTATATTTTAAATGTGAAAGTTTGTGAAGATGTTTGCATGTTTGAATGTTTGTTTTTCAATCACGCTCTAACGGCTGCTCGGATAGTGCTGATATTTGGTACAGGGATAGATTATAGTCTGGAATAACACATACGCTACTTTATCCCTGGAATAGGTTCCCATGGGTAGCGGAAACAGGATCAGAATTCTACGCGAGCGAAGCTGTGGGCAACAGCCAGTTATAAAATAAAACGGTTCGCACCAGAGCACCTTGGGGGACAGTTAGCACTGTTCACAGATCACTACCCCTATCAGACAAAAAACTTACTTACGTAACTTCACTGTTTGCTTTCCTTTTAAAATGTGTGGGTTTGTTTTTCTTTTCTAACTTCGAGAGAATATACGGGCTAGTGAGGAAGTTACACGTAGTTTAGTCTATTGAAGTATGTGTAGGTAAGCACTTCTTTGTTATGGCGACTGTATCTACATACACGTTGGGCTAACATAAGCCACTGTGCGCCAAAATTGGTACTTTATTTATTTCTTTCTCTACAGCACTATTTTTACAGGTTTACTCGAACACAATAGTGTGGCCCTTAAATATTACAACCTATTATATACATTGCTATTTTCGTAAACTCATTCAGAGAACACGTAAAAACCTATACTTAAATATTATTATCAGAGGGCTTACCATGACGTATTATAGTCTAGTCGACAAGTTGAAAATAGTCTAAAATAGAGATATTGCTGATAAAATTAAGATGAAATGTGTGTGGAGGAACTGCTGTGATATTACTTCAACACAAAGGGAGGATAGTCCGACCAGGCAAGGTGATCACGACTGGTGGGACTCGGCCAAACGGTTATTGTTGGGATGTTGTTTATATTATACCAGCGCGCGAACTTCGCTTTCGTGATTCAGGATCGGTAGTGACGTAGTAGTATCGAAGTAGTTGAACTTGTTGTCGCTAGATGGCGCTGGGTATATGTACGAGTAGTATCACCACAACCTCATTGGATCCGGAATGACGCCTAGGAAAATGTACCAAAAATTTGTATTAGCACATAAACAGTATTGCTAAGGTTATAAACGATTGAAGATGAAAAAAAGACATTTCGTTTTTCTTCAATATTACATAGACTATTAATATTTAAGAAATTCCAAAAAAGATTCTTAATGAAGAGGAAATTTCCAATAAAAAAATTCCAGCTCCCGGAACTCTATCTCCATAATTTATAAATAAATATACTGTTTAGTTTTAATCTTCAAATATTTATAATATTTTGATGTTGGTACCGCGTATTGAAATGTTGGTATTGGTAATATTGTTTTTTCTTGACGTACGTTGTTGATTAATGGGTGAAAATTAATAATCGAGATAGTTATGTCTTTGTAAAAACTAAGTTAATACGCCCATCGCGTTCGTTGGACTTGGAACCTTGCTGCGGTTGAAAACACTTTCTATTGGGAAGTATATCTCACATGTTATTTTACTGAATAATTAGTTTATTGTATATTCAATTACACGTACATTCATGTCACATATAGTTAGATACCCTAAATAGGCACACTTTCCAATCTTTGCTACTTTCCCGGCTGAATCCCGGTCCATTGAAGGCACTGACCTTCAATGGACCCATTAATTAATATATTATGTGTATTGTTGATAATAAATAACGGATTGGTTTAATTTTGGTTTGCAATTTGAAATTTAACACGCGGTTAGAGTTGCAATTGAATTTGACTATTTTTGCCTTAAAACTTGGAATTGTTATTGTAATTAAAATATTTTTTGGTCGATTTCGATCGGGTGTCAATTGCGGCTTAATTTGATTATTGAAACAAGTACGTGCTAAAATTCTGTTTAACTTTGAATTGTTGTTTATTCATGTTTGATTGGACCCGCCGGGAGGTCTGAATAGATATTTATTTGTGTTTACTTGCTATAAAATTGAAAGTTAGGCATGATTTGATTTGTTTGTATCCGTGCGTTTTTAGTCGGTTCCGGTTATTCTAAAGTTGCGGTATTTTGCAGTTGAACCATGGTATATTCGTGTACAAAAAATCAAATCGTACAGTATTTTCAATTTTATAGCAAGTAAACACAAACAAATATTTATTCCGACCCCCCGTCGGGTCCAATAAATGAACCAACAATTCAAAGTTAAACAGATTTATAGCACGTACTTGTTTCAATAGTCAAATTAAGCCGCAATTGACACCCGATCGAACTCGACCAGGAAATATTTTAATTACAATAACAATTTTATTCAATTCAATTGCTCCAAAAGGCAAATAATACCGATAAATTAACACACAAAATGGCGGGTTCTAGCCGCGTGTTAAGTTTCCAATTGCAAACCAATATTGAATCAATCTGTTAATTATCGTTAACATTAAACAAGCAAACAATTAAATAAAATATCCAGAAAATGAAATATATATTAGTAGGTTGTTAACGAACCTTTTTCATGACGGCCCCGTATTCGGAACAAATGACCCAGTGATAATGTACCTAATCTAATCCTAGTCTAATGTATGTTGAGAATGTATTATACAATAGATTACAAAAATTAAAAAGTATTTCACTTCCCTTTTTACGTGCGATCCACCGCTGCAATGGTTCCAAGTCAAACGAACGCGATGGGCGTATTCACTCAATTTTACAAAGAGATAACGATCTCGATAATTAATGTTCACTAATTACTCCACATTCAACAAACAAAATCAAAATTATTCTTCCAAAAGCGCGAACACAGGGTCCACCAACGAGCCAACGAACCCTCACAAAGCGACGCCTCGATGTACTACGCGCTCAACTCGCCATGTACAGGCGTCATAATTTACGTACAATAATGCGCGGGTATGTAAAGAAAAAATATGATTGGTGGTGGTCTTATCCATACGCTGTACCAACATCAAAACAAAATAAAACAAAGATTAAAACTAAACACTATTCATACTATACATAATTTATAATTGTGGCGGTGTCAAAATCTTGTACGACACATTAATTAATTGGTTTAAGGTATTAAATATCTTTTAAAAAAATAGAAAAAATATTGTTTATTCTGAACTTTAAAAAAAAATGATTCTCGCTGGAAATTTTACTTAAAGTAAATTTTTCAACAAGTTAAACGATTGTTAACTAAACTAGCGGCACGCTATGATGGCCGTTTTGACGTTTGTCCGCTCATGACGTTTCGTAAAAATAAATACTAAGTTTGAAGGAGTAAATTTCTGTTCTTTATTGTCAATAGTGAGATGCAATGTACAAATTTTTTTCGAAGTTCGAAATTTAAAAAATGAATTAAATATCACAAAACTATAGATGTGACTCGCATTTGATTTGATTTTTTTCTATTTCAAATTGACATTTCACATCACTATTTTAGCGTGTCCAAACGGTCATCATAGCGTGCCGCTAGTATGGCATGGTATCACGGGCTGGTATCCGCAACTCCACGACAAGGCGCGTGCCGCTGGTAAAAATATAACAAAATTTTCTCGAGCTTCCGCTTTCCGTTCCGATTTTGAAAAAAAATGTTTACATGATTGTCGCAAAATTGTTTCGCTTTCTGGCGCCTTTTTATATACATACATAACAAGATCACGCCATGAAAGTTAAAAAAATATTCATACTTTATTTATAATAATTTTTGTTCTTGAACAAAAACTGAAAGATCCAATTCATCCAATCCATCCAAACAAGACGACCTCTGTGGCGTAACGGTAGTGCGTTTGACTGCTAAGTCAAAAGTCGCGGGTTCGATTCTCGCCCAATGCAAATATGTTGTGTAATATGTCCTAGAATGTTTCCTAATTTATTTAATTAATTTTGTTCAAGTAAAAAAATGTTTAATTAAGTAATTGCCGTGAACATTTTTCGCTTCGTGGAGCCATTCTTAAATATTGTCTTTAAAAATTAGTTTTGATTACAGGATCTCCTTAATAAATTAAAGGAGATCCAGGAATCAAAACTAATTAACCATGTTTGTTAAAGAGATTCGATTCTTATGATTGATCTTATCGATTGTTGCCATAAAAGTTCAGGATGTAATTTTTTTGGGTTTTAGCCAGTTCAATATGCCTGTTCAGTTCAAAATGAAGTTTTCTTTCAGTAAAATTGTCTATCTACATTACTTAAATTATTTATATATATATTAAATGCTTTCCCTCCATGTGGCATCACCAACGGACGCCCTATAAATGTATATATATACAAGAATTGCGCGTTTAAAAGACATTCGATAAGATATATTAAAACGGTTTTAATAATTATGTCTTAAAAGCCCTGGATCCAGATATATAATCTGTTCGATCAATTTTATGTGTGATGTTGTCTTTCACTGTCATATGTGTCAAATGCTTGGCATACAGACACACGTGAACTGAATTGTGACAAATTGTAATGTAAGCCGCAAGCGTGTTATATTTCGTGTTGAAATAACAATATTAACCCAAAAAGTAGTTACAAGAGGTAAGCTTCGTCTATTATATTTTAACAATATGCAAAGTATTATGATTCGTTAAGTGACTTTTATTATTAAACAGGTTATGTACATAATTTAAAGTATAATTTATGTTTAAAAGGTACAAGCGCGCAGCAATAAAACTAAACATGGAAGTATCGTTATAAAAAATATGTAGGAAACCATGAATTAATGTAGGCATAATATGTTTTTGATTATTTATTATAGTGATTCTAACTAAAGACTAGTAGTGTCCTCTAGTTACATTTTTTGGTACTGTATTGTTCAGAATAATCAGAATGTTTAGAATATTTTTCGAAGCCGGCCTTTTTAGTTAATCTGAAACTGTGTAGACTGTACAAAAATTATTCTTGAATAAATATTAGAAACCAGAATTTGTACGTAATGCTATGAAAATAATGTTGAATTTGGCGCAACGAATGTGGTAGGTATGTATGCTTGATAGAAATTCGGTGCGCTGGTCGATTGCATCATACAATACGGACTTACGGACACAGTAATATATTTATTGAATTTGTAACTAAGTAATATTCTTGTAAATTTATTTATACAATTTCTACTACTTCACATATTATAAATAATTAAAATATTTATCGGTTCAAGTATTCGGCTATTGTCATTTGTTAAAACTAGAAAAACTAGAAAATTACGTACAGGGTTCTTTTAATTAGGACGGTTGCCAGCTTGGCAATCAACCCAAACTTAAGCGTAGTGAGATTTGCCTATCTAACAATAGGTCAACGTGACCGGTCGACTTTTTCCATTGATTTGGTTTTTCGGTGTTTATTCCTCGATGGTACGACCGATCTGGACATTCGACCCCTTACGACACTCAGTAATGTCTACTTGAATTACTTGATCACCGTGGCAAATTTGGTCGAGATCGGTCAAACGGTCTCGGAGGAGTATCATTTGTTTGAAATGCAACTTTGAAACCAAAGACGTTTCGCTCGCCTTCGGCTCGCTACGCTTAATTAGCCTTGCCCAACATTAAATTATTAATTTAAAAACCCCCCGACACGGAAAATACCTCTAAAAGGTAAAATAAATAAATAAAACGTGTTGGTTTGCCCTTTAACTTTAAAATTACCCTTTTAATGCTCTGTGATTGATGGCCGTAGAAGAGGTATGGTACGGGTGCTTTGCAATGTTTTATCGTATATAGTACCAGCTGTGCACGCGACTTTGCCCACGTGGAATTTGATTTTTTCAAGGTTTTAATTTTTTCGCGCGCAACCCTTATTCTATATCAGTAAAAGTATGTAGCCTATGTTACGCCTTATAATTTAGATTATTTGCTAGCGAAAATTTTGTCAAAATCGGCCCTGCCGTTCCAGAAATTACCTCATTCAAACAGACAGATAGAAAAATAATTACTTGTTTTGTTATAAATGTGTCGTACGTAGGTACATACGCTCCAATGCGTTTATTTAAACCTGTTATTTTGATTACCAACAGATACTTCAATTTTATTCATTTGTATATTGTTATTTAACAATGAGTGTATGTACTTACGATACATTTAATGTATCGTAAGTACATACACTCATATGCATTTATTTAAAACCTATTATTTTGATATTACAAACAGACACTTCAGTTATATTTATAGATGAGATAGGATGTATGGATATTATTATTATTATTTCCAACGGGGACGCCGATGACCTGGCGGGTGATCAACCCTTCTTCAGTGGGTCATTTCACCCATTTCCCCTGATCCTTCCTTCTGGGAAGGATGTGGTTACCCGGCAATCACGGCGTTCCGTCGAACCTACCTGTGTCCTTGCAAAATCTTACGATCTGGTCCACCTTCAGATCCTCCAAGTCTTCTGTGTCCAATGTATCCAACCCCATTGTCTCCCATTTTATGAGTGAGTACATGGGGCATTCGGCGAGCAGGTGGAAGCTGGTCACGTCACCGTCCATGCACTCTGGGCATCTGGGGTCGGTTTTCACGCCTATCAGTGTCAGGTGCCTGTTCAGTCGGCTGTGTCCTGTTAACACTTCTATGACGAGCCTCATGCTTACTCTTGAGAGTTTTATTAGTTGGCTCGTCCTTTTTTTGTCTAGGCCTTTTATGAATATCTTCGACTGTCTCATGCCTGTCGATGATTTCCATCTCCGGTTGGTCTCTACTTCAATGCTTCGGCTGATGACTCCCTTGGTTATTTTGTGGGCGATTGGCAACCGGGGCTCCGGGCCAACCTGGTTTTCATCAGCTCCTTTCCTGGCCAGTTCATCTGCTATTTCGTTGCCCGTGTTGGCCTCGTGTCCGGGTACCCAGGCAATCGTAACGTCAGCTGTTCTGGACAACTTTTCCAATGACTTTTTGCACTCTTTGACAACAGCTGATGTTGTCTCTACTTTACCAAGTGCCTTCAGCGCTGCCTGGCTATCGCTGTAGATGGTGACCTTTCCCATGTTGTTTAGGTGGCCTGCCATTTCTGCGCATTCCATGATAGCGAAGATTTCTGCTTGGAAGACACTTGCAAACTTTCCTAGGGGTATTGACCTGTTTTTCTCTGTACCGTCTGAGGACTTGATGTGTACTCCGGAGCCAGAGAGCTTGGTTATTTCCTTTCTGGAGCCGTCTGTGTAGCAGATGGTGCCATTGGTGTTCATCTGCCAGTCGTCTCTCGGTCCTATGTGTATTCTGTACTTCTTATCAAAGGTCCTTTCTTTCTTTATCAGATCGTTGTTTGAAAGGATCATTGATAGTTTTTCTTCGTAGTCTTGACTGATCATGGCATGGCCCTCATCAAATGTGTTGCCAGTCCATAGGCCAGTATTTTTCAGTTTGATCCATTGTTCAATCGCTCTCTTTTTCGTTTCCAAATCTAGGGGGTTCAGGCCCAGTATGATCTCAAGCGCGGCCGTGGGTATAGTCCTCATCGCGCCGGTGGTCATCAGGGCCGCCAGTCTTTGGACTTTGTCTAATTCTTGTTTGTTCCATCCTATGTTGGCTTTATGCCACCATACTAGGGCACCGTGTAGGATTCTCGGCATGATGATTGCCTTATAGATCCAGAGTACTGTGGCTGGCTTTATTCCCCAGCTTCTTCCTATTGCACTTTTGCATTGCATCATGGCCATTTTCGCCTTTGAGCATGTGTTGCTTATATGAGTCTTGAAGGTCAGCTTGCTGTCCAGTGTGACACCCAGATACTTGACTTCTTTCACTACTTCCAAGTCATGATTATCTAGTCGTACTGGTTCAGCACTTCCAATTTTCCTTTTGTTGGTGAAAAGAACTAGTTTGGTTTTGTCAGGGTTGAGGTTGAGGCCTTTGCTCCTGCACCATCCTAGTGCTTCTTTCAGACCTCTGTTCATGATATTGCACATGACACTGAGGACTTTGCCTGTGATTAGGAGCACACCGTCATCAGAATATACCTGTGTATATATGTGCATCCTGTTTATCTTGTTGACTAGCTCGTCTATTAGCAGGCACCACAGTAGTGGCAATAGACATCCACCTTGAGGGAAGCCTCTCCTAGCTATCACCGTGCGCCTTGTTCCTGCTATCTCTGCTTGTATCAATCGGTGTTTTAGCATGTTTTTCACCCATTCTGATATGTCTTTATCTATGCCTTCGCGGTTTAGGGTATCCTCTATTGAGTTGCCTTGTCAAAGGCACCCTCGACATCGAAGAAGCAACCCAGTGCGTATTCTTTGTTGCTTATGGATCTTTGCACTTTGTTTACCAAGTTGTGGAGTGCTGTCTCAGTTGACTTGCCTTCCATATACGCATGTTGGTTATGGTGAAGTGGAGATCCGCTTTTGACTATTTGTTCTCTTATTATTCTGTCTAATATTTTCTCTAATGTCTTGAGTAAGAATGAGGAAAGACTAATACATCTGAAGGCTTTTGCCTCTTGGTACGTAGCCTTTCCAGGTTTAGGTATAAAGACCGCTCTTACTTCTCTCCATTTCTTTGGGATGTATTTCATTCTGATGCTGCTATTGTATAGAGCCAGAAGATCATCACTTATGTACTTGATGGCTGTTTGCAGCATTTTTGGGAAGATCTCGTCCGGTCCAGCGGCTTTATAGGGCTGGAATGACCGGACACTCCACATTATGTGCTCTTTTGTGATTAGTGCCTTTCCCATCGTCTCCACTGTGGGATTCGTATCAGCTGGCATTTCATCACCTGTGTGTTCTTCACATTCTGGAAAGTGTGTTTCCAACATCACTTCTAAGATCTTTTCCGGGTCGGTTATTAGTTCGTCTCCGTTCTTGATACTTCCTAGTTTGCAGGTGTTGATTTTTGAGAACATTTTTACTAGACGCGCTGCGTCGGGGTATTTCTCTACTCCTTCGCAGAAAGCTTTCCAGCTGTTTCTGTTCTCCCTTCTGCATTCTTTCTTAAATATGTTTCTTTCTCTCTTGTATATGAGCCAGCTTTCCTCATCGCCCTTTTTTTGAGCCTTTCTGAGAGCTCGTCTGGTCATTTTCCTTTTCTTCTCTAGTGCCCTTGTCCACCAGGGCTGTCCTTTACCTGGTTTGATCTCTTTGAGTGGGCATGCCTTATGGTATGCGTCTCTTAGAGGTTCATCCAGTCTGTTGGCCTCTTTTTCTATCTCTCTGCTGTCTTTTAGCGAGGTCTGGTTACCTGGGCTCCACTTTTTTATGTGAAGTTCATATGTAGTCCAGTCAGTTTTCCTCGCATTCCTAACTAAGGTTTTCTCAATTTTGGTTCCCAGACTAAAAGTTATTCGTCTGTGGTCCGATTTCGAGTCGCTTTCGTCTACTTTTCAGTCTGTTATGTACCGGCTTATCCTGTCTGTGGCGATAGTGATATCCAGTACTTCTCTTCTAGTTTTGGTAACGAATGTTGGCGTGTTGCCTTCGTTTATTATGTCAAAACCTGTTGCGCTTATAAAGTCTAATAGTAAGTCACCTTTAGTATTGCAGTCCGTGCTGCCCCATACCACATGATGGGCATTGGCATCACAACCTAGAATAATCGGAATGTTCTTACCTTGGTATTTTCTTATTATTTCTTCCATTTCTTGTGATGGTGGTTTGAAGTCTGCCTCACTGGGTAGATATGCGGAGACTAAAAGCACCCTCTCTTTGTTGCCTGTGTTCGTCTGTATTATCACTGTGGCACTAGCAAGGTCACTGTAACAATCTGTCTTTATTATTCCTAACGATCTTACCCTACTGCTGGCATATATGTATGCCCTAGGAGTTGACTCACCCATTTCGTGGTAGATGATTTCTCCTCCCAGGGAGCTGAGCCCTGACACACGTCCTTTAACGACGTATGGTTCTTGCAGTAGAGCAATGTCTATTTTCTCATCCATCACGTGTCTGCAAAGCTCGATCATGGCGTCGCGGCAGTGGTGTAGATTTACTTGAACTAGGATGTATGGATAAGCAAGTGCATTGATAGTAGAAAAGGACATCGGACTTATTATAAATAAATAAATTGAAAAACAATAAAAAAGAAATCACACACGCAATATTGAGTTTTGTTATTTTGAAAAATTGCCAGCTACCGATATGAGCCATTGATTTATTTGATTAACGAAGTGCGAAATGACGCCAAACCGACCGTTACCACCACTCATCCATAAAATGGGGACACAATTCTTATTCATTTTTGTCTAGTAGGTAACAGCTCAGAACAGGAAAACAAAAACTGAATAACAATATGCCTGAACTAGACTACAGATTATGAGTAGGCTAGATACTACAAGTCGCATCGATGTCGCCAAACTGGCGAAAGGCAGTAGGGTGGAAGGCTTGTCACCACTCTAGCAGGGGTGAGAGCCCTCTCGCTCGACACATGGTTGCGGATATGGTGCGAAGCGTGAGCGCGTGGGCCGTCGCCGCCTCCTTCTGCGAGCATGTAATGCTCGAGTAGGAGATGGCGGAGCGCGCCCGGGAGAGATTTAGAACTCTTCCGGCCCGTCGAGCTCGCAACATGCTCGCCGCGCGTCGCAGGTGACTCAGACGCCGGAGGTCGTTTAGCGACCTCCGCCCTCCATGAGCACAGGCCTGGGGATGGTAGGTGAGGCCTCCTGTCACCACAGCAGAAGCAGGCCGGGACGGCGCGGGGCGACGGGGATTTCCTTTTTAGAGCACACCAGTCCCCATACCACATGGCTGACGCAAGTGATAACGTGCGGTTTTGGTCGGTTAAAGTCCGACATACCATCTTACCGTTAGCTTCGGTTGGGTGAATGAAGCCCGTGGAGGTTTCTGCACGTAAAAGAAAAAAAAAGGGCAGTTGGGTGGAAGACCTGTTTATATCTAACCAGTATAGCAACGATTTATTTTATAATGAATTAGTAATTTCTTCAAGAACTGCTTGATTGCAATTACTTACATTGCTAAAATTCGTCCTTACACGGACTGGTCACATACTCGTTATGCAATAGTGTAAATAAAATGTCTCTGCCAATTTATAAACGTCAATTATTTCCACGTTGGCAACTAAGGCTACAGTTAATTAGTTTTATTTATAAATCAATAGTAATATAAACTGGGACGGTTACCAGCTTCGCAATCAACCCAAACTTAAGCGTAGCGAGATTTGCCTATCCAACAATAGGTCAACGTGACCGGTCGACTTTTTCCATTGATTTTGTTTTTCGGTGATTATTCCTCGATGGTAAGACCGATCTTGACATTCGACCCCTTACGACACTCAGTAATGTCTACTTGATCACCGTGGCAAATTTGGTCGAGATCGGTCAAACGGTCTCGGAGGAGTATCATTTGTTCGAAATGCAACTTTGAAACCAAAGACGCTTCGCTCGCCTTCGGTTCGCTACGCTTAATAAATTCTGTGGCAGTGATAAGTTTTTGCTTCATGCATGGTGATAGGTAATTTTACTGGCAGCACAACTGCTGATACGAAATGTTAAAAGGATCAATCAATACATACTGTTAAGGACCGTGGTTCATGACAGACTATGACCTGATAAGGTTCCAAATAGACTGCCACTACTTCGCGGTCGCCTTCAGTGGACTGTATTTGACGATGTTGAGTCGAAGAACGAAACACTTGGATGGGTGGACTTCATTGACGTCAGTGAGGCATCGGATGTACTTGGCCCAGCACTACTCTTGATCTACTACTTCCTGTTGAGCTTCCTAGTTCCTTGAGAGACTCTTGTTGTCTACTTGTTGCCCAATGTTCACTTGCCCAATATTTTCCTAACAAATGGTCCCTGCTTTTATAGTCTTTTGTAGTGCTGGCCCGCGATCCAAATTACCTCACCTCCGCATTTCCATTTATTTACAGAACTCATGTTATACATATTAACCACATAGCATATATGTACATTGGTAGCAATAAGAGTTGCACGACGATAGGTACTTACATCTGTAGCGTGCGACGTCGGGCTTCTGAATGACGGGCGGATTGACCCCTCAGACTTATATATGGGCCCTGCCTCCCGCGAGCTACTTATAATAAAATGGCACCAGCCGGGGGAGCGCATATTCGCTTCTTACGGTGTGGGAGGCAGTCGCGGGGTGTAATTAAACTTACATACTAATATACAAAGTCGTATTTCCTATTTATACGAAGTTATGTTAGATTCTGAGTAATGCATTTACGTAATTATATTTGCAATTATGCTTTTCGGGGAATGTACTTTCTTTATTAAATTTGGCTCTAACATACTTAATTACTCAGAAAACTAACTCCTAACAGTAGTAAGCTATTTATCTTAGCTTAATATCAAAGTTATTACATAATTACGTTTTAATTTACGTAAATCTAACATTTTCATAATTTATTCGTTATATTCACGCTTACTAATCTACGTGTCACTGGCACATGTGTCTATAGTCTATTTGTGTCGTGCACATTCTCCCGCCGTCGCTGACCCTGGTTCGTCTGCGAGCTCCGTTGGTAGCACGCCGATCTTCTTCGTAGGCCTCCTCAGCACGTGTCCGCTGCTGGTGGTGACGTCCACGACTCGTACCTCGCCGTCGGCTCCTGGGAACACCCGGCTGACGCGTCCTCGCGGCCAGGTGTTGCGCGGCAGATTGGAATCGCAGATGATGACGACGTCCCCGACCTTCGGGGCGACGCCGGTGCTGGTGGGCTCCCGCCGGTGTTGCAATAGGGGAAGGTACTCCTTCACCCACCTCCTCCAGAAGATGTCAGCCAGGGCTTGAGCTCGCTTCCATTGTTGGCGAGCAGTCACGTCGTCTGCAGAGAAGTGCCCTGGTGGTGGCACATGGCAGTTGGGCCCGATGAGGATGTGGTTCGGCGTGAGGGCCTCGGGATCGTTAGGATCAACCGAAACGTGTGTGAGGGGTCGTGAGCTGGGATGCTTTTCCATCATGGTGACACGAAGCACTTTCACTGCTTTCACCATACGTTCCCATGCCCCCCCCATGAAGGGTGCGGAAGGGGGTATGTACTTCCACACGATGTGTTGACTCGTAGTTTCTTCTTTGAGCGCGTCGAGTACGACCTCTGCTAGCTCCTTTTCCGCTGCCTTGAAGCACGTAGCGTTGTCACTCTTTTTCTTCGTGGTGTCTTCTATCTCGGCGGGGCGGTGTGCAACGAAAGATTTATACACACGCGGCTCCGACCTTATCCATGCGAGTGTGGTTCGCGAGTCGCTCCAATAGGTCTTCTCTGTTAACTCGTAGTCGTGTTCTTGGGTGGCTTGAGCCAGGCGCGCTGCCAGTAGTGCAGCTTGATGCTCGAGGCTCGGCATGGAGATGGGCTTCAACGGGGTCGCTCTGCTCTTCGTGGCTGCTAGATTGTAGCGGCCGTTGAGCTGCGTGAACCACCTGCACCATCGCTCCCGTAGCTCTGCCGGGAGTGGGCTGTCCCATTCCATCTTATAGCGCCATGTGTCCTGAAAAATACGTTTACTGGGAATTAATATCGGTGAGATAAAGCCGACCGGATCGAATGAGGCTTCTCGCTTCGTTGGAGGTCGCGTGTTTGTTTCCACTTCGCGCTGGATTTTCAAGTTGCTTGCGTTAAAGCCAAGATGATCTTCGTTGACGTGCCATGTTAGACCCAATGTTTTTTCTGTCTCTTGGCCGTCGAGTTCCACTGTAGCACTGCTGTCTCGTGGCAGTGATGACTCTTCTATCTCGGTGTCGCCGTCGTGTACCAGTTGAGGCGGCTTGTGCGGCTTGGCGGGGTTGACGACCGGAAAGTGAGGTAGGTACCACGTCCTTCCCTTCTGCGGTGGCATAGGAGCTGATTCTGCATAGCCTGACTTGAGTAGGTTTTCCAAATCTTCATCCCTATCGAGTCTTCGTTCGAGCGTAAGCAGACTCTTCTCAGCTTCCTTGTAGCTTTCGTCTTTCCACGGCAGTCCGGTCTCATATCTTCCATCTGGTAACCGCTGGCCTTTTATTTCCAGAATCTGCAATTCTTCACTGTGTCCTCAATGGAGTCCTTTACGCGCTGTTGCAGCGTACCGCAGAATGACACTGTTGCAGTCATTGAACTTCTGCATCCGTGTTCGGGATCTTCTCGGGGGCGTCGGGGTTCGATGCCCAGTGACTTCAACTTGAGGTCCTTCTTCACTGTGTCCTCAATGGAGTCCTTTACGCACTGTTGCAGCGTACCGCAGAATGACACTGTTGCAGTCACTGAACTGCTGCATCCGTGAAGCACCCATCCCAGCTGAGTGAGCGACGCCACAGGCTGGTTACGACTTCCGGTGCGCAGCTGACGGGTTACGATGAGATGCCAGTTGTCTTGTCCCAATAACACTTTAGGTGAAGCCTTTTTATACATTATCTTATCACGTATGTCTTCCAGATGTTCACAGCCGTTGAGGTGCTCTTCATGCACGGTATTGGGCGAGAGGCGGAGTCGGTCCATGGTGTGGGCGGTTAAGTCGTACTCTTCATCGGCGTACTTCCCTTTGATGCGTAAACTCACTGTCTTGCTCTCGTGCTTCATGTCGCTGTTGACACCTTGGATCCACGTCTCCTTGGTTGGTCCATCTGCCCCGATGACGTCGGCTATGGTCTCATCTATCAGCGTGATCGCGCTTCCCTCGTCCAATAAGGCGTAGGTATCGACGCTACCGCTTGGTCCTCTTAGTGTCACTGGTGCCATCTTGAGGTAGGCCTTGCGCTGACTGCGGGGGACTGCTGCTGTGGCTACTTCTGCCGTTGAGGTCGTGATGTCTTCCTTCTGTTCTTCACGGTCTCTTGGCGGCATATCGCGATGCAGTAGTCGGTGATGCATTATCTGGCACCCGTTCTTCCCACAGGCCGGTGCTCTGCATGTGGCGCGTCGGTGGTTACTTCGAAGACAGCGAAAACAGACTCTATTCTTCTTGGCTGTTTCCCATCTCGCGGTGTTGTCTAGGGCGATGAACTGCTTGCAGTCAGGTAGCTTATGATCCCTGCTACACTGTGGACATCTCTCTTCTGATGTCTTCTTGTTGATGGTGAGCGTCTGTTCAACTCTTCTGCTTCTTTGAGGACGATAACCGGTTCTTCTGTTGTCTTCTGTGTGGTTCACCTCTGGGAGCGCGTAGGAGCTGCACTTGTCTGCCTCTTCTGACAGGAACACAGATATCTTCTTCAGTTCTGGTATGTCTTCTTTCTTCTTTGCAGCGAAGTCGTACCACTTGTTTCGGAGTATAGGTGTGAGTTTTTCGATGATACTTCTGCACATCTCTGGACTGTGTAGGTAGTGCGGCTTCCTCAAGGCTTCTATGGTTCCCACGATGTTTGCTATCTTCCCAGCGAAGATACAGATGTCCTTGGCGTTATCGGTCACTTTGTTAAGAGTCTTGAGCTTCTCCATCTCGACGTGGATGAGTGCTTCTGGTCTACCAAATCTTCCCTCGAGGGCCCTTATGATCACCTCGGGGTCAGGTTGACTCAGCATTAGACACTCGACTGCTTCTTGTGCGAGTCCACGTAAACTTTTCCTTATTCTTGCGATATTTTCGTTCTTCGTGAAGTATATACCCGATTCTTCATACGTAGTCTTGAAGGCGAGCCATTCTGTGCTGCTGCCGCTGAAGATCGGTAGTTCTCGTATATACTTGGGCGGCTCCCTGGTGCTTCTCATAGCCTGGGATAGGGCCGCGGTGAGCGTAGCTACATCGATCACGGAGTTCTTCACTGGGGCACTTCCTTCTGATTTTTCCTGGGTTTGACACTTCTCCACTAGTTGACCCCTATCTTGGCAGGTCTGAGTGTTTTCCTCGATGTCTTGCCCCTTTTCCTTCAGGTTTGGTGCCGCAGCGTCATCCTTCTGTAGCCACGTGTTAATACGTACCGATGCCAGATCTTCCTCAGACCCATCGTCGCTGCTCTCGTCCTGCAGTAGCCGCTGTAGACGGATCTGTTCTATCTCTGCTTCGGCTTGTATTTGCTTCAGCTTCAGTTCTGCCAAGCGTTGTTTGACCTCCAGTTCCTTCTTCTTTCTTGAACTGGTGGAGCGGCGTGACCTCGTGTCCAAAGGCCGCATGGTGCGCTGTGAGCTAGGCTCTCCATATACAACAGCGCGGGTGTGGGGCGATCCTTCTTCTGTCGTCCCTGACTCTTCAGTAGTCACAGTTGTGCTGGACGTGGTCTGCTCGGTGCTGGCTGTGGCTTCCGACGCACCACTGTCCGCATAGCTTCTGGCCTCTTCCGTGGCCGCAGGGTGTAGTACTGATCTTGGCACTGGTGCTGATGCTGATGCCGGTTCCTCTTCCTGACGACGCTTCCCTCCATCCCTGGTGAGAACCATTCTTCTTTCTTCAAGTTTATACTTACCTGGAATTCCGACGGATCGTGGACTTTATTCCTACCCTTCGACCCGGTTCCAATGGACCATAGACGTTCGTGACAGACTATGACCTGATAAGGTTCCAAATAGACTGTCACTTCTCCCTTAGTTGAAGAACGATGAAACGTCTACGGCTGGCAGTTTACTTGAAGTTGACCTGGATCTTCGAAGGACCGTGTACTTTATTCGGCTCCGAAGGACCAATGTTAAGGACCGTGGTTCGTAACAGACTATGACCTGATAAGGTTCCAAATAGACTGCCACTACTTCGCGGTCGCCTTCAGTGGACTGTATTTGACGATGTTGAGTCGAAGAATGAAACACTTGGATGGGTGGACTTCATTGACGTCAGTGAGGCATCGGATGTACTTGGCCCAGCACTACTCTTGATCTACTACTTCCTGTTGAGCTTCCTAGTTCCTTGAGAGACTCTTGTTGTCTACTTGTTGCCCAATGTTCACTTGCCCAATATTTTCCTAACAAATGGTCCCTGCTTTTATAGTCTTTTGTAGTGCTGGCCCGCGATCCAAATTACCTCACCTCCGCATTTCCATTTATTTACAGAACTCATGTTATACATATTAATCACATAGCATATATGTACATTGGTAGCAATAGGAGTTGCACGACGATAGGTACTTACATCTGTAGCGTGCGACGTCGGGCTACTGAATGACGGGCGGATTGACCCCTCAGACTTATATATGGGCCCTGCCTCCCGCGGGCTACTATATAATAAAATGGCACCAGCCGGGGGAGCGCATATTCGCTTCTTACGGTGTGGGAGGCAGTCGCGGGGTGTAATTAAACTTACATACTAATATACAAAGTCGTATTTCCTATTTATACGAAGTTATGTTAGATTCTGAGTAATGCATTTACGTAATTATATTTGCAATTATGCTTTTCGGGGAATGTACTTTCTTTATTAAATTTGGCTCTAACATACTTAATTACTCAGAAAACTAACTCCTAACAGTAGTAAGCTATTTATCTTAGCTTAATATCAAAGTTATTACATAATTACGTTTTAATTTACGTAAATCTAACATTTTCATAATTTATTCGTTATATTCACGCTTACTAATCTACGTGTCACTGGCACATGTGTCTATAGTCTATTTGTGTCGTGCACACATACCTTTTTTTTTTTTTTTTTTTATCGTGCGGAAATCCCTTCGGATACCCCCCCGCGTGCCAGCGGGGGCGGTTATGTCGGGCTTGAACCGACTAAAACCGCACGCCGTCTCGGGTCTACAGACGCCGGAGTGTAAGGTTGCCCATAGAGCATATCCCTCGCACCCCGACTGACCCTGGGCCATCTCCGGTTTCGAGATGGCCCCCTCGGGTTTGGGAACCACGGTGTCCCCGTCTTGCCCCGGTTTGGGGGAGGGGCGCTAGTCGCCCCACCGTCCCGGCCTGCTTCTGCTGGGGTGACAGGTGGCCTCACCCGCCACCCCCAGGCCTGCGCTCATGGAGGACGGAGGTCGTTAAGCGCGTGCACACATACCTACATGTCATACAGTTTAGGTCCGGCACCTCTTTCTTTTGCCGCATCATCAAGACTTGAAATTCTTTACCAGCACACGTGTTAACAAAACCGTAATATGTAAAAGATGAATTTTATTACTAACTAAATAAACCATTACGTGTAATTACATTTCTTTATATTTATGTAAAAATTTAAATTATTTGCATTTATATTGTAGAAAATATTTAGTTTTACCATAAAAATTAGAGTGATTTTCAGAGTCACTTTTCCGCTATTTCCTCTTTCTTTTTTAAATTTTCGAGTAAATCATTACACTGTGTAAATTTTGAAGAATACAGTACATGGTTTTCAGATCTGTAGGTTTTATTTTAAACAATAGAAACGGTTTTATTTTTACCGTTTATTCGATTGTCGGCCATTGTAAACGCCTTACGAATTGACTTACTAAATAAAATTGTTAGGGTGACGATTATTCTTTAGTTTATTTTATTATTACGTTCTAAAATTCTTCTACGCTTCAGCTATCGCTTTGAGCTGTATCTGGTCGGGAATAATTCATTTTTGTTCGGTGGGCTTCCGCAGGTGAATATCAGAATTCAATGACACAAATTTTTTAAATTTATAATTTGTTTAAAACAAACCAAAATGATAAAATAATTTGTATAAATAATAAAATATGCGAGACGCGTGATTCAACATGCAACATATGCACGTTGACCTCTTCAGAAGCGGTTTAACCTTTAATTAGTTTCAACATTCCATCTCCACTAGGGTTGTCCTATGGGAGTGGTGGGTACTTGTTATAATTCCATTCCTAATTATTAATTAAGGTAAACCTTCCATTAATTTATAGCAAATCTACACACTTCTCTGTTTCGACCTCCTGTACACTAATTTTTCTTCAATTAAATCTTGAAACACTTATGTTGAACAGCTTTACATGATTTAGTACCTTTTTTTTTTTATCGTGCGGAAATCCCTTCGGATACCCCCCCGCGTGCCAGCGGGGGCGGTTATGTCGGGCTTGAACCGACTAAAACCGCACGCCGTCTCGGGTCTACAGACGCCGGAGTGTAAGGTTGCCCATAGAGCATATCCCTCGCACCCCGACTGACCCTGGGCCATCTCCGGTTTCGAGATGGCCCCCTCGGGTTTGGGAACCACGGTGTCCCCGTCTTGCCCCGGTTTGGGGGAGGGGCGCTAGTCGCCCCACCGTCCCGGCCTGCTTCTGCTGGGGTGACAGGTGGCCTCACCCGCCATCCCCAGGCCTGCGCTCATGGAGGACGGAGGTCGTTAAGCGACCTCCGGCGCCTGAGTTGCCTGCGACGCGCGGCGAGCAAGTTGCGGGCTCGGCGGACCGGGAGAGTTCTAAGTCTCTCCCGGGCGCGCTCCGCCACCTCCTTCGCGAGCATTACATGCTCGCAGAAGGAGGCGGCGGCGGCCCACGCGCTCGCGCTCCGCACCATTGCCGCAATCATGCTGCCGAGCGAGAGGACTCCCACCCCGATGGCTGCCACGAGGTCACGCCTCGGCGCCTCCCACGCCGGGCAGTCCGCCAGCGTGTGCAGCCCTGACATGATTTAGTACCTACAGCTTTCATCAAGTATGTTTGGAGGTATGGATTCTATTGTCTACCATTTTCAGTCGAAGTGATAGTACCTTAAGTTCTACGTAACAAAATGTCCATGTGAATAACATAGCTGTACATCACGCAGTGATTTTTTTATAATTTAAACCTTCAGTCCATGAGCATTTCTCATTTGAAAAAGTAAGAATATTAGAAGTCCAAAAAAATCTGTAGTGTTATATTCTACTTACATTCATAATTATTTGTCACACCATTACAAGTGTGTACGAAGAAATGCATTACCCAGAAATTGCACTGTTACAATAAGTTGCGCAAAAATAGCAGTGCGGCTACTATTCATAAGTTCCTAGGTTCGATTCCTAAGGAAAAATTATTGTAGGACACTTCCGATTGGAATTTTGGACACTATGGAGTATGGTGAAAGAGTCCGGCTGCCATTTCAGTTTCTTTTTTATTGAAAAAAAAAATACAACTCTAAATTCCTCTTGTATATACAAGCGTGCTTATATAAAAATCCAACCTAATAATCTAATTTATTGAAAGGCACACCCAGGAACCATATCTTATCGACTTTCCCGAACAACCCTTTAATCAAATCAACTGCTGGCCGAACGTAACTCAATTTCATAATAGAATTTCAACCTATTTTAATCTCAAATCTTGTGGCCCCACTGACGACACTTCAATTCCATAAGTAATATTTGAATTAAACTAGAGAACTGGAGACGATTCTACACCCCTAGGGGACGGTGTCGCCAAAATAGAGTACTGGTCCCAGAAATGGGCTGGAGGCGGCCTCAACACGCCTCATCTTGTACAGCTTAATTGATTTGTGTATTCCACTCCCGTAGGCTCAGATTAATAGATTTGTTGCTTAAATAATAATCCGTGATGAATTTAGAATTGGCAATTTAAGTTTGGAATCGAGATACGATGCTTTTGTTATTTCGGCTTTATTATTCGGATAAGACAGGTTTTCGGGTTGATTCGCTGTCGTTATGATCTCTTTATTAAAGTTTTATAGTCGGATAGTGACCCGCTCCTGACCTTGTCTTCAAAATCGTTCCTAAAAATTCTAAATAATGTTGAAAACCGTATTAAAATATATAATATGCTAGGAGTAAAGGATAAACAGACGGTACAAAGGACTTCATTCTATACTAAGAATTAAACTACATGAACAATGTTTTTTTGAATGTGCCAACTGGATTTTTTTTGGATAGTCTTGACTAATTTGAAACAATTTTTAGCGGATTCTATCGCTATTTATTTGGTTTTATTTTCTTATTTATTGATCCTGAAGTTTTGGTTACTGTTCAGCAGCCGGGTGTGTAACGGTTGATATAATAACAAAAAATCTAACGTTCACTTGACCTTATTTCAGTTAATATACTTTTGTTTACTATAGCGATCAATTACTAGATGATATAAAACATTAGGTCATATGAATTTAGGTTACTTGACATTATAGCATATAAAAATTATATCATATGAACGTTATTTCAAGTGAAATTAGAGCATATTTGTACCAAACATTACACACCCTCAGCAGCCATGGTACTGTCAGTTATTTATTTTCATAAGCGTACAACAAATGTGGAAAAATTATAATGTATGCGTTGGTTGAACGATATAAACAAATAATGCAAGTAGAAATAGTCATGCATACATATACTTGCACTGAGCGAACTATGGCGTAGCAGTCAAACGTTCTACCAACACCTACCGTATCGAGCAAACCCATTCGTATTGGAAAAGTACGTCTCCTACTACCTACAAACTACTGTAAACTACACTAAAATATTTAACAATAAACTGTTGTTTTTCTATTTTATACGTTAAAGTTCTAAACTCTTTTACCGCGAACGCCTGTTAGAAAATTAATAGCCCACAAACTTTTGATAGTAGAGGAGTTAAGCGACATAACAATGCAACCAAAGCAGCGCAACGAATTGTATCGATACACGATATATTATATACCTTTGCAATTTGTATTTATCGTATTTAAAAATAATATCGTATTGTCGTAGTGTTGCTAGAGTACCTACCTACATTAATATAATAGCAACAAGGTAGGTAATACGAATACCTAATACCCTATAGCTACATCTCTACCTTCTTAGTCGCGTCGTATTATAAAAACTTAAAACACTTCTACACGCGTGAGGTTCTTACAATATAACAATAAGCTTGTTTACACTTTTACACATCAAATCTTTGCTATCGTTAGCTATCTTAATATTCCATACACCATATTGTAACTCTACGTAGGCGGTACAATACGATATTTTTGATTTAATACACCGGCGAAGCAATCGACATTATCGGAATTCGCGTTGCGCTATATCGATACACTGAAATATCGATTCGTTTCGGGCATCGCTAACTCACACCATTCACTATTCTTAACCGCTGTGCCCTCTAGCTCTTTGTCTCAAAGTGAATCAATGCCTTTACACTGAACGTTTAGTAACTCAACTAACTCTGAGATAGTCGACATATAGTGGTCCTAATGCTCCCGTTAATGGTTCAAGTTGGTTGAAGTTTCCACTTAAATTCGGTTCCTTAATTAACTCGATAAGATATCAGTTGCCAGTTCATTATAAAACTAATGTGATGTTCCGATGTTGTTTTGTCGCAACTATTCTCTTATTATGTATTTTTATTAATTTGTCAAGATTTCTTAACCTTATTTTCAATCAACACCCACCTCTTGGTAAGCGGTCTCACCACAGATGTAAAGTAAGCTTGACACAGATACTACTGATCATCCGTCCAGGGGTCTTACTACGACGCGATAAAAACAAATCAGTTTCGGGCAGCTCAGCCTTGGGAGAGAGATGGAGCTGTACAACGTGTATAGCTCTATATAGCGATAATTCAGTTTCGAGCCGCACAGCTAACGGAGCGCCGTTAGCTGTGCGGCCCGAAACTGAATTGTTTTTAATGCATTGTGGTAAGGCCCCAGTGTGTCAAACTGATGCAGTGCACAAACTTCAAGCGCCTTACGGCGGCGCTCCTACTGTACGTGTAAACTTGCTGGTCTTCAATATAAAATGCCGAATTGTGCCTTCTGACGTGTTGCGACTCAAATGATTCTGTTTACGGTGAGCATTATCACGGAGTTCAAATTTTACCAGTGAAGATAAATGCGATCAAGTAATGAACGCGTACGGGACACCTTCATTATTTTAAGTGGTCACTTATTACCATCGGGTGAACCGTGTGTTTGTTTATAATTAAAAAATGATCTTTTATAAAAATGAGATACAAAAATGATTTAAGGTTTTGTAAAATTGCTTTCACAACCAACGTGAGAAAAGCTGCATAAACTAAAGTTTCTTAATAATGAATATTCCGTTGAAGACTGTCAAAGACCCGTTTAAATATATATATTATGAAAGATTGAACTTGCCAACAACAGCATTTCTTAACTTACTCCTTAGCATCTAGGATAAAAATAAATAAATCAACAAGCTTTTCTGTATACAAACTATTAAGTAAAGTTAAAATCCATAAAGTAGGAAAAAACAGGTTACCTTACAACTTGTCCTAACTTTGTTTATTAGCTAGTTACAGGCTTAATTAAAACTTTCTTTCGCCTTTTCACTATATAATACGTAGTTAAAAAGCAAAAACATCGTGAATAATTTCCCGGCCATAGAATTTATAATTTTATACCCGTCTTTAATGTTGATGATGTAATGAGAGAACATTTGTTTAGTGAGATTTGAATACAACTCGAGGACCACATTAACTCCAGTAGTATATGGCCGCTGTGTGCAAGAAAACGGTTTCAATATGCTGGTGAGGCAAAGTTTTGGCTACTGGGTTTTTTTTCTAGAAAATTGTCAGTACCAACATGAGATCTGGAAACTTGCCTCGTAGACAGCAATGTGTTTGCCTAGTTTTACGTAGACTATAAAAATTTGGATGTATTATTAACCTTTGCATACCATTCTGAAAATTCTGGTGTGAGAATACATATACCCGTATATTTAATAAATAAATAGTTAAATTCTTTAAGCCTTCAGTGTCCGAGTGTCTATTATGGCGCCTTATGAGGGCGATTCAGGTTTGCGTCATGGTTAGGCTGAACTCTTCGACTGCGTGTTAGAAATAAATTATCTCTCGCTCGTACAGTGGAACCTGCGCATCTGAGCATTCCAAACATTCTCGTAGGTTTCCAAAGTCTGTCTTCCCGCATGAAGTTCAAAGTATAATAAAACTTACGTCTTTGTTTCAGGTAAAAATGTGTGGAATTTGGGCATTGTTTGGCGTGAGCGAGGATGTATGTCCAGAATGTACACACGGATTTTTGGCGATAAGGCATCGTGGGCCTGATGCTTGGCGCTTTGAAGCTGATGCTCGAGAACCGAAAGCAATTTATGGCTTTCGGAGACTCGCTATCGTTGACGGCCTCTACGGTATGCAGCCTATGCGGCTACACCTCTATCCTCTAACAAACCTCATCTGTAATGGAGAAATCTACAACTATAAACGTCTGCAGGATGAGCACAAATTCCCGTACGAAACAAAATGTGATGTTGAAGCTATCACTCATCTTTATCACAATTTTGGTCTTGAAAAAACCGTAAAGAGTCTTGACGGTGTATTCGGATTTTGTCTCGTTGACGGTAAAAATAAGAAAATTTGCGTGGCACGTGACCCGTATGGTGTCCGTCCACTCTTTGAATACTGGGACGAAAAGAACGGTGTCTTAGGCATCTGTTCAGAGGGCAAGGGTCTAATTAAGCTAAAACAAAACAGCAACGGTAGTGCTACATTGAGACAGTTCCCACCGGGTCATTACGCTCAATGGAGTATATTAGAGGATGGCACAGTTAAGTTAGATTTCATTGAGCGGTACACGTCACCGGGCACACCCCCTAACTTCGTGCCATATGTACCTGCAGCAGATTTAAAGAATAAAAACGTAGAGGAAACTATTGCACAACTTTTGGAAGCTGCCTGTGAAAAGAGATTAATGGCTGATAGACGTATCGGGTGTCTACTTAGCGGTGGTTTAGATTCTTCGCTCATTACCTCATTAGTAGTAAAACTAGCAAAGAAGCATAACTTGCCATACAAAATACAGACATTTGCTATAGGTATGGGTGAATCTCCCGATTTGAAAGCGGCAAGAACCGTGGCTGAATATCTTGACACTGAACACCATGAGGTCCGTTTCGACGAAAACGATGTCAAGGAAGTGTTGGATAACGTAATCTATCATTTGGAGTCATTCGATATTACTACAATACGTGCTAGTTTGCCTATGTATTTGCTTTCAAAGTATATAAAAGAGAAGACTGATACAACTGTGGTGTTTAGTGGAGAGGGAGCAGATGAATTAGCTCAGGGTTATATTTATTTTAGGGACGCACCGTCTGAGAATTTAGCCCATGACGAGAGTATTCGGTTACTCTCAGACATTTATCTGTACGACGGTCTTCGTGCGGACCGCACCACGAGTGCATTTAGCTTGGAGCTTCGTGTACCATTTTTGGATATTCAGTTCACTAGCTACTACCTCAGCGTGGATCCAAAGCTTAAACAACCTGTAAATGGCGTTGAAAAACATTTACTACGGAGTAGTTTTGCCAAGAGTGGATTGTTACCGGACGACATATTGTTCCGACACAAGGAAGCTTTCAGTGACGGCGTAGCGTCAGTAAAAAAGTCATTGTTTACAGTGATTGGGGAAATTATTGCTGAGAGATCTGTAGATGAGAGTGTCGTATACGCTGGTTTACAACCAACGACAGCAGAGTCGAGATATTATCGATATGTGTTCGAGAAGACCTATCCAGGACAGCATATCTTCACTCCTTACTTTTGGATGCCTAAATGGGTTCATGGTATTACTGATCCTTCTGCAAGGTTTATAAAACATTACGAGGCCAACTAATAGCATATCATGATAAACATAAACATGTTAAAGGTATCCAATAATATCCAACTCTGTTGTACTACATTACTGCAGCTTTTACATTATTGGGATTATTCCTCTAATCAAGTCTCAGAAAAGATTTCACTTGCCCATCTGATGAGCAGGGAAAATTTGTACTGTAATAGCATTATTATTTGCACTCTTAGGGCTAGTTTTCATCTTTGAAAGCTGTATTCAATACCGGAGCTCAAATAAATCCCTAAAGTTCTTTACCATTTCCTTTGAACGATACTTTTAATGAGCGTTCTTTTTAAAAACTACGGGTAGTTTTTTTAATAATTGGGAAACTCTCTAGGACCCGTGGTACGTTACTGTGGACTCTATTTCGTTTCTTTGACCAATAATAAGCTGTTTTGAAAGCATTGCCATCGATTTTGTGCTTTATCGAAAATAATTGTAAGTTGAGTTGTAAAATAATTGCAGTTTTACTAGGTATCTATCTCAAATTGTGAATTTCAGTAATTGTTATTATTATGTGTTTTGTTTTTCGTATATATGTATTGTTGAAGTGTTCATTGTTTACCTCTTAAGTCATGTTATTTGTTTAATTTATGATTAAACTTTAAGCTGTAATGTTATTTTCATGTTAATTTATTTATTACTTACCTACTCATCATTATTTAAGCGTTGTTCCTGGAGCCCGCGGTCTGCTTCGGCTAACATTCTTGATTGATTTGATTTGGCTAACAGTTTTTATAGTACGGGAGCCCAAGTAGCTAAATGTGTATTTACGCAAGCGTTGTGGGTAACCTATTGAATCATGACCATTAAATGCTAAAAATGAGAAAAGCTTTAATGTGTTCAGCGAGTACAGGTTTGAAAAAAATAAAAAAATTCACTTATCAGGACATTCTTTAGCGCGTCAGAGATTATCAGCTGAAAAACGGATGGACAGATTTTCATGATCTTTGATTTTTTTAGCTTTGTTTCCGCCTATAATGTGCCAGTGTTTTTTTTACCACGGCACATACGACACTGCACGACGGGGAGGGGGTAACCCCTTGCCGGCTAGCGGGGGTGGTTATGTCGGACTCGAACCGACCAAAACCTCACGACGTCTCGGATCTTCAATTCCGGGGTGTAAGGAGACATTCACGAAATTAATTCAGCTGATAAGGTAAGCAACATAACGATTCTAAGGCGGAACGAAGTTTGCCGGTTCAGCTATTAGATTATAAACCTCACGTGTTACTGACAACGGAGGAAATTCTTAACTATATTGAGGACAGGTACACAAACTAACTGGGGTGCGACTGGTTGGATCACCTCCAAGTTTGGTGCACCCTGGGCAACGTGGGCGATGACGCATCATTGATTGCTCCTCTGGAGTAGCTCACGTCAACGGCCAAGAGTCTGACCAACCGGCCCTTTTCAGGGCCAGCTAACCCTATTGCACGAAGTCAAAGTCATCGGTCGGGGTATGGCGGGCCTGCAAGGCCCGCGGGGGCGGGGTGGTCGCTCCAGGTACCCCTCTGCTGTTATCAGAGGGGACACTGCGAATGGCCCAGGGTCAGTCGGAGTGCGAGGAATATGCTCTATGGGTAACCTTACACCCCGACGTCTGTAGACCCGAGACGGCGTGCGGTTTTAGTCGGTTCAAGCCCGACATAACCGCCCCCACTGGCCAGCGGGGGGGTATCCGAAGGGATTTTCGCACAATAAAAAAAAAAAGGTACACAAACTAACTTTCAGCTTTAATAAAATAATGAGGGATTACACGTCGCGGGCAAGAGACTTTTATCTTCTGTACCTAGAGGTTCAGAAGATAAAATTAAAAAATAAAATGTTATTAATTTGAAAACCCAACGCTGAAACTACCATGTATCAACTTCGAAAAGATTCGCTGCACCATATTTTCAATTTCCGATAAGAATATATTTCATTCATTTAGGAGCTTCTTCTTACAAACGCCGTGCTTGCCTTGAGGGTAGAAATGTAACTATTTTTCAGTTAGATAATGATTTATTCTTTACGTTTCCCTTAGACAGAAAAAATTCTAAAAGTAAGTCGGCAATCCCAAGCATTCTCGAGTTACCTATTCACCTGTATAAACTTATAGTAGTAACATTAAATTATATATAATTTTAAGCCTTCGTGGTTTTTTTTTTAAATATATATATATATAAGTTATTTTCTAAGCTGTTTGATTAAATAGCTAGGCAAGTACTTAATTAAACGTATCTGCGCAATTCGAGTTATGATAGAAACGAGACGTCGGGTCAGGTTAGGAAGAGGGTTACGTTCGGAAAAAACATTAAATTTTTTTCAAGTTTCTAACTCGCGTATGAACCTCAAGATTGACTACCTCAAACTTTAACGTTTATAGCCAGGTTCGCAAGGCTATAGGTAAAGCCTGTGAGAAAAGAATTTGGTAATAAAAACTCATACGCAGTCTTTGAATCACCAGCAGATTCTTACAATGACCGTCTCGACTGTAGAGTCATTCGGGTCAAGAGGACGCACTTTATTTTTGACTGCGTCAAAGATCTATATCAAATAGGATTTCTGACATGTTTACATCTATAATTGGTAGAATATTTAATTTATATACATCATTTAAGCAAATTTACCATCAAAGAGCATTAGTTTGTGCTGTACATATGATTAAAGCGAAAAAAGCCGAATGCGTCCTCTTGACCCGCTAAGTGGGTAAAATTACGCATGCATCGGGGTATAGTTACGCAAACGGGGTAAACGTACGCATTTAGATTTCTATGGGGGTCCATTAGTAAAAAATGTTTGCCAAAAATCAATATTTATTAGTTTTCAATATTATCAAAAAAGAGATTAAAATTTTATGATCCACAATCACATAAATTAAAGAAAATAACTACTTTTAACTTTGAAATCTATATGTATAAGGGGAAAATAACTATCTTTGGATATTAATTTCTAAATCAAGTTTAGGTAATCTTATTAAATCAGGTAATAAGTATATAATCTAAGTACCTACTAGAAAAAGATTTATGGCAAAGTAAAATACCAGGAACATATAGTAATTAGAAGATTGGCTCTAATGTTCTTACTTTTGCATTAAGTAAAATTTTATGTAGGTATAAACATTTATATAACTTTTCGAGGTTATGTGCATAATTATCGCTTTTTCCTTGCCTCAGAAAGCACGTTAAGCTAGTCGTCCCGGCTGTCATGACTATCTATGGCAGTCGTTATTAGGAAGTCAGTGCCTACAAATATCCTGACAGCTGGTTTAACCATAGATTGATATTTCCCTCTGGGTTCCGCAGTCAGTCCGAAAAATAAATGAAGTCAACCAAATGTGGTTAGAACAGGAAGCTGGGCCCCTAAGTGCAAGTTTGGGGCATAACCGGGAAACCTAAATGTTTGAATGATGAAACTACCTTTAGAACCGTCTTGGGGTATAAGTTCGCAACATGGGTATAATTACGCACGCGTACTTTTAAACTCGCACTCTTACCCCAATCGACAAATTTAATAAATGATCGGACACAACTCACGAATTAATTACTTTATGAGAATATGAAATATGTATATAGAAACTACAGTAAATGTACAATACAATCAAAGCAAATTTATCTGGAAAAAATCAGCAATAGAACTGCAGCACACTTTTTGCAAACTCCAATAATTACTGAATTTTTAGCACCACACGTGTCCGGCGACCTGTCGCAACCAGCACTGATTTTCTGCGGGAATGGCGAATGGTTCCTATGCGGCGACTCAATCACTACGAACTTTTGTAAACAAACCCCTCAGTCTTTACCCCCGGTGTAGCGGCACCACGTACTTTTACCCGCCGCGTTCTCATACCCCGAATGACTCTACGGCCTCTGTGGCATAGCGGTAGTGCATTCGACTGCTACGACAGGGGGAACAAATATTTGTATGCATGTATCTGGGTGTTTCTATGTATAATCAGGGCCTTCTTTAAACTATTTGTGGCCCTGGACACATTAGGATAATAGGGCCCCTATGGCCTTGAAAGAGCACTATTTTGTTAGAATAGACAAAGAAAGTAAGTAAACAAGGTTCTACTATTATTTTTATTTATTTACTGACTGTAAATGCACATGCAATCTATACATATATTTCTTGTCCCGACTGACTGACTGACTGATTCATCAACGCAGAGCCTCAGACTAAATGTATATCTTTTAGTCTGAACGCAGAGCCTATTGCGCTGCAGCTAAAACTTGAAATTTCGGCAGTAGATGCTTTTATGATGTAATGGATACTAAGGAAGGATTTTTGTAAATTTCGCTCCTGATTTGGCAAAATAAGGGATGAACGTTTGTATTGAGGTCCGTCATTTTAAAAGTCAGAAGCACGAAATTTCATACACTGCTTCTTTTTTTTATGTTTAGGACACGTCAATTTGACTTCACCTCGCCTGATGGTAAGCTAAAGGTAAAGTCTCAGGAAAGAGGGTCACCATTACATACACGTACCATGTTAACAACGGTGGCACTCAGCTTGACGGCCTCATCAGAAGAGGATTGTCGTCGCAGCACCGCGTGACACCCACCGGTCCAACAAGTGCTGCGACCACAATCCCCCTGCCCGGCTATGCACTTGCTGACCCCTGAACGCAATCAAACCGAAATTGGATTACTATGGAGGGTTTTTCGCAAACGTGCACGGTGGTACCCACCCGGCCGAATTTTGTGACAAATTTGTGTCATCAAATTTCTACCATTATTATAAAATATTGGCTTAAGCAATATAGAAACCTACTATTTATACTGTTGGTTGATGGCACTTGGTGGAACTTACTACAGATCTATAGTGAAACTAAGCTTACATCTTAGTTTCACTATACTTGGTGATTGTAATGTATAAATAAATATAAAAAACTCTTGAGAAAGCCGTGAGGCAAATCCGGTCAGGTGTAAAATACGAGTGATACATTTATTTCAATAAAAACCTACCTACACATTATATTTGATAACTCGTCTAAATTATAATAGTCAGCTAATCAAATCCAAACGATTCACCGACTCGTCGATAAGAAAACTCAGAGAATTCAACATCGTTCTCATTGGAGTTGGGTCTCACTAAAGAATCCGGTAAGTTTCCCGGCTAATGGAACGGATTCCTATGAAGGTCGGAAGCAATCCGGTACCGGATGCCGGCCGGAATGCCGATAGAGCGGCGTAATTAAAACTGCCACGTCTTTTAACTGATGTCCTACCACCTGGCTTTATAGGTCGGGAGCTTTATATTTTTTAAATAGAATTTAAGGTTAATAAAGTTACAATTTTTAAATGCGAAAGTAAGGATGAATGGTTGCGAAAATGGATGGAAAATGAATGATGGAGATGGAAATTTGTAACGCAATCATACTATAATGGCTGAACAAATCTGGATGAAATATACCACAGAGATAGTTTATAATGGTAGCACATATGGTATCTCATATTAGAACCTATTTTTTGGTTTATCCCGGGAATAGGTATTTGAAGGTTAAACAAGCAGTAAAGGCTTGAGTTTAAACCGCTGAACGGATTTGTCTATTTAACTCTGTCTGTCTGTTACCTTCAGAGGTAACAGACATACAACAGAGTTAAATATAAATAGTTAATTGAATACACATTATATTTGTATGTATTGGTACCTTTTTTTTTTTCGTGCGGAAATCCCTTCGGATTCCCCCCGCCGGCCAGCGGCGGCGGTTATGTCGGGCTTGAACCGACTAAAACCGCTCGCGTCGTCGCCGTTTGTATGGATTGGTACCAAACGCTTCAAACTTGAGCTGCCTCTAGGAACACTTTGCGGAATTGTATGCTTTGCTACATTTATACATATTATGTTTAAGCTGAGTAGTTATTGTAAGGGGCTATCTTCACTGTAGAAGTATTTGCTCGGGTGTTCACTTTTGGTGAACGCAGTGAAATAATTGGAATAATAATAAAGTGCCCCTAGTGCTATCCAGTACGGGTGTGATACCCAAACATTTATTACAATCCCTAAAAACAATAGACATAACCGAATGTGCGTAAGTATTTGGATTTATCAGCGTTTAGAGTTAAGTAGCTGTTCCTTAACCATTTGGCCACGGTATCTAGACCTGTTTGGGCATGCCTGGAAACACTTTCCCACGAGTCGGAGTGAAACACAAGAGCAGTGTCATCTGCGAAGGTGTATATATTGCCCTCATGTGATCTACCTGAGGGCAATATATACACCTTCGCACCTATTACACCTGCACAGATCGTTAACATAGATTAGGAAAAGTGTTGGAGAGATAACGCTCCCTTGGAGGACTCCGTGGGTGACTGGCACTTCTTTACTAATGTACCCATCTATCTTAACGCTCTGAACACGATTGGTAAGTTAATCTACGAATAAATTAATTTGGTTACCCCTTATTCCAATCTGCTCCATCTTGGCTAAAAGAATAGAAACAGAGACCGTGTCGAAGGCTTTAGCCAGGTCTAGGAAGATACCCAGTACTTTTTGACCCTCATCAAGTTTCCTAACTATGTGGTTAATTAGGTCATGTACTGCGTCACCAGTAGATCTACTCGCGCGAAACCCGTATTGAGAAGGTGATATAATTTGGTTTTTATCGAGGTAACTTATTAGCCTAGAGTTCATGAGTCACTCTAGTATCTTGGACAGAGAAGGTAAGACAGCAATGGGCCTGTAGTTGGTGACTTGGTCTCTGACTCCGGCCTTGTAGACAGGGTGTATAAGGGCATTTTTAAATGTTCTTGGAAACACACCAGAGGAAAGCGATAAGTTGCAGATATGTGTTAGTGGTGGGACAATAGCTATTTTATTTTGTTTTATTATATCAGCTGGTATATTATCCCAGCCAACAGCACAACGTCCCTCGCCCTCGCAGCGTATCCACTGTCATATTCACTTCCTCCTCGTCAGTAGGAAGTAGTACCATAGAATGTAATGGCGTCTTAACGGAAGGGTTTTCTTCAGTCTGTGCATTAGTTATATTTTCAGCAAGATTTTTACCTAGGTTAGCTAAATAATTATTAATCGTATCGACAGCTTGGTCAGAAGAAGTTGCGAGCGAGAGTAAATCCGTGGAACGACTTTTGCTTACGGATCTACCGGTAATTTTGTTAATTGCTTCCCAATTTTTTTTTGTTATTTTGACCTGCATTTGTTAGTTCGTTTGTTTCAAACTCTCTTCGGACCTTTTTAAGTATGTTGTTGCAGTGGTTCCTATATCTTGTGTATGAGATTCGGAGGATTTCGTTGGTTGGTGTCTTTTTGAGTTGTTTGTGCGTATTATCCCTATGTTTCATGCAACGTGGAATGCTGGTTGCGTCACCCAACTGTTGTCTGTTGGAAGACACGGCACACTTGCAAGTGTTGAATTAAATGCAGAGTTTTAAAGTAAGGTGTTTAAAACTGATACCAATTGGACTTTTCATATATGCATAAAGTCACGCCCCTTTGCCATTGGGGTAGGCAAAGAAATCTTTTCACTTGCTACGGTCCCGGCGTACGCCTTTCGCTTCGTCTACTTTCATAACTGTTTTCATATATGCACACTGGTACTCTTGACATGGCCTTTTTATAAAAAAAAATTGATCTCATTAACAAACATATGCCTAACTCAACCTTAACCGGATTGCTCATGTTTCGTCAATCTAGTAAACTAGAAAAACGGACCCCGGGCTTCGAGGTGGAAGCCTCACATGCCACTGTGATGTCACAGTGGCATCGTTAGGTTGATGATGACTACCGTCCTCAAACTTAAAAGCGGCTAAGTGAAATAGCAAAATTCGAGCTAGAGCTGAAAAATGAGCACGTATTTTAAAACCTATGCTAGTATTTTCTATATAGCTGCAATAACATTGTCATTTACCAGAGGACGGATATATATATTTTCCAGCATTTACGATACCAAAGTTGCCATTGATATAATTATATAAATATTTGTTTGAAGTTAAGATGTGAAAATTAATCAGAAGTCACTTTTACCGCCGCATTTTAGCTTGAAGATTCGGGCTGTTCCATATATCCCTAATGAGATATCCCCTCCGGTAGGGATATTTGGATATTTTTTCCAATTGTCGCTACCGGTAAGGATATTTTGGAATCTTTTCTTCCATATATCATCCGTTCTTATAATCTTTTATAGTTAGCAGAGAGATAGATGGCTTTCAAATTGGTTCGAAATGGTTATTTTATAGTTATAGATATAATTATATAGCCTAATTGTTACATTTATCATAATAAAACTTAAACAATGTGATGAAAGTCAATTAGTAAGAGAATTATGTTTTTGGGTTGTTTATGTGATTTCGATTCAAATTGCAAGTTCATCTTCTGTATGAATATCTATACTATACTCATTTTACAAAGAGGTAATAAGTCTGCTGTATGTGAACACGTGCAACAGGGGACCAAACATTACTGAAGAGGTAAAGTGTGTGAGGTTGAAGGGGGTAATCTCTGGGGGGGCCAACTAGTAATATATAAATAAATAATAAATAAATATTCTACGATATTCTACATAGCGCTTTCTAGACTCAAAGTAAGCAGAGTTTAACTAGCTTGTATTATGGGTTCCAGAATGCGGATAAACATACCTACTTATATATATTTTTTGTAAATACATACATATTATACATAGAAACACCCAGACCAATGCAAATAGACATATTCATGCATACAAATATTTACACTGAGCGGGAATGAAACCCGCGCCCCTGTCGTAGCAGTCGAAAACTACTAAACTACGAGTATGTATACCGATATAGATGTAAAATAATGTATAAAATAATATCTGTCCCGGCTCCTGCACTACCGTAGAGTTTACTTCCTCTAGGAATTCGGCGCCATCGCGATGCCAAATAGTTGTAGAACATTTATTTTGGAACAATTGGAATTGTAATATAAATTATTAGGGACGAATCTTTTTCTTTCATTTAATTTCAATACTGAAGTGTATTGTCATGAAGAAACTTATACTTAATAAATAGTTCGAAAAATGTATTTGTGAACGTAAAACTCGAAAAGTAGTTGATGGGTAGTGATATTCTACATGCAACGCCGGCCGTGAAGCCGGGATTATGAAAAGAAGGAAACACATGTGCGGGCAGAGCATCCACTAAATAATATAAGGATACGTAAAAGATAAAGGAAAATACTCGCTGTAGGTTACAAATAGGTACTATAAAAGATGTCAACTAAGGCGACATTTCTACCACCCTTCTTTATCGCAAAATATGGAGATCTCTTGACGAAACCCTTATTAATATTATTCACACACTATGTAAATGAAGGTCTGAAATCTATGCCTGTACCTAATCTCTGGTAATCTGCATTTTACAACCCTTATTCATAAAGGTAGTGGAAGGAATGATATCAAAAATATACTAAGGGCGCGTGGAGATAGTCAATATAAGTATATATATATTGCGATCCAATATCGTGATTCGGTGTTGGTACCAATCGCGATAGTTTCGAAATCAATAATATCGTGTTTGCACTTAAATATCATCAATATTATTGACAGCATCGCAATATTTACTGACTGACTGACTACTACTGTGCCTACGCGCCCATAGAACGGTACAGTTTTGATTCGCGATGGCTGTATAAGGCTGTCTGCTGCATCATGCGTGTTGCAAGTAAATACTAGTGTTTCATGCAAATACTATTGTGGAAATTTCCTGCAAATAATTCCCGACTTCAGCAATCACATACAATTAGTACCTATATTTTTTGATTTTCTTTTATTGTTACGAATTTAATAATAAGTCTAGTAGCGTATAGGTACTTGTCTTACAAGTGGTATTGAAGTATCGGCTCACTGCATCACACTCCGCTCGCCTTATTAGGGCGATGTCCTTAGAATGACATCTGTCACTCCGGTGGCGTGCGGTGTGTCGCATGAGATGACAGATGACAAGTGAGACGACCGATGTATACACTACACCTACCATATCTAATTTGCATTTGGTAAAATAAATTTTACCCAAAATAACAATATTATGAAGTCACAGCATTTTTCTCAGAATTACCTATTATATTCTTAATATTAAATTCTTATATAATACCTTTTTTTTTTTTTTATCGTGCGGAAATCCCTTCGGATACCCCCCGCCGACCAGCGGGGGCGGTTATGTCGGGCTTGCACCGACTAAAACCGCACGCCGTCTCGGGTCTTCAAACGCCGGGGTGTAAGGTTACCCATAGAGCATATCCCTCGCACCCCGGCTGACCCTGGGCCATCTCACCACTAACAGCATCGCTCATCCTGTCTCCTCTGAAAGCAGAGGAGTACGGAGAGCGATGCGTGTTCCCGCCACGTTGGGTATTGGCCGACGATCAATGCCAACCCTATGAAGGGGTGAAGGGGAAGCCATTGACCGCCGCCCAGGGTGTACCGGCCGCTCCGATTCCGTTCCCCCCGGACTGCAGCGGGATCGGAATCGGAGCGACACTCGAGGAGGTTACCCAACACACACCCCTCTTATATAATACTTAATATCTTCTTATCAACCGGCCCGAAGAAGGTTCCAGTAATACTAACTATGTGTGTAAAGGTAGAAACTGGGGTAGCATAAACAAAGAACCAGACTTTGAGTAAGCAAAATAGTTAAATTAATTAAATTACAAATAATATACAATAGATTGACCGCGACACGTAACCATGTATACGAATGAAATCGTAAATGCCAGTCGACTGGAGGCTCACTCCATCACCCCACACATCACATCTTCCCTTCGCCCGCATCTGTCAATTCGATTACGTCATTTTATTAATCCGGATCGCAGAATAACAACCGTGGCAAATTTAACGACACCTTTCTACGAGAATTCCTTTCAGAAACACATCTTAGTACTAATAAGTGTAACCTTCTAGCCTATAAGTTTTTACGCGGACGTTTCGCCACGTTACGAAGATTAGATCAATTTTATATAGCTACCGTAACCCGACGACACCTGTAACGCTCGTAAACTATGTGTCGTTTTCACTGACCGACATTTTGAAACACTTTTATGGATATCACAGGCGGCTTTTTTCTATCCACAATATTAGTTTAGTGAATTTACTTTTGAATTCTGTGGTAGGTATCTAGGTTAGTTGCTGCTGGATTTGGAAGTATGTTTACACAGGTGATCTGCTTAGGCATGCGAAAGTTTATATAACCCAAGCTCCTGTTTGGAAACACCTGGAGGCCCATTAGATTTTAATCCTTTTGAAAATTCATCGTAGGTACTAATATCAACCAAGCGCAGGGCACGCCGCAATAGCGGCGGTAAATCCCATCATGGAGGATTGGCTAGAGAGGCGACACGAAAGCCTTTCGTACCGACTGACGCAGGTGATCTCCGGCAAGGGGAGCTTCGGGGACCAGCTGCATCGGATAAGGAAGGAGCCAACATCTGGGTGCCATCACTGCGACGCGAGCGAGGACTCAGGGCTGCACACGCTGGCGGACTGCCCGGCGTGAGAGGCGCCGAGGCGTGAAATCGTAGCAGCCATCGGGGTGGGAGTCCTCTCGCTCGTCAGCATGATTGCGGCAATGGTGCGGAACGCGAGCGCGTGAGCCGCCGCCACCTCCTTCTGCGAGCATGTAATGCTCGCGAAGGAGATGGCGGAGCGCGCCCGGGAGAGGTTTAGAACTCTCCCGTCCCGCCGAGCTCGCAACATGCTCGCCGCGCGTCGCAGGCGACTCAGGCGCCGGAAGTCGCTTAACGACCTCCGTCCTCCATGAGCGCAGACGAGGGGGTGGCAGGTGAGGCCACCTGTCACCCCAGCACAAGCAGGCCAGGACGGTGGGGCGACTAGCGGCCCTCCCCCAAACTGGGGCAAGACGGGGACACCGTGTTTCCCAAACCCGAGGGGGCCATCTCGAAACCGGAGATGGCCCAGGATCAGTCAGGGTGCGAGGGATATGCCCTACGGGTAACCTTACACCCCGGCATCTGTAGACTCGAGACGGCGTGCGGTTTTAGTCGGTTCAAGCCCGACATAACCGCCCCCGCTGGCCGGCGGGGGGGACCCGAAGGGATTTCCGCAGGAAAAAAAAAGGTACTAATATCAAGTGTTGTGGAGATGTTTGTTACCAAATCACGCTAAAGCGGCTGAAAGGATCTGGCTGAAATTTGGTGCAAGTATAGAATATAGCCTGGAATAATACATAGGCTACTTTTTATCCCTGGAATAGCTTCCCATAGGTCGCGGGGACGGGATCAGAATTCGACAAGGGTCGCGGGCAACAGCTACTGTTATAAATGTGAAAGTTTACGAAGATTTTTGGATGTTTCTTATTTAATCACGCTCAAACGGCTGTAGGGATCTGGCTGCCATTAGGTACAGGGATATATTCGGGTCGGCCGGGCGACTACCGCCCCTCCCCCAAAATAGACAACGTGGTTCCCAAACCCGAGGGGGCCATCTCGAAACCGGAGATGGCCCAGGGTCAGTCGGGGTGCGAGGGATAAGCTCTATGGGCAACCTTACACCCCGGCGAAGACCCGACAAGGGTTGCGGTGTTAGTCGGTTCAATCCCAACATAACCGCCTCCGCTTGCCGGCGGGGGGTATTCGAAGGGATGTCCGCAAGAAAAAACAAATGGTACAGGGATATATTATAGTTTGGAATATCATATAGGATACTTTCATAACTGTGATAGGTTCCCATGGGCTAGGGGAACGAGATCAGAATTCCACACGAACACGACATAGCCGCGGAGAACAGCTAGTAGCTAGTAGCTCCTCAGTAATTCAGCTGTGAGTTCGGAAAATTATAGAGGATTAGGTGGCTAACTAGCCAGTGCAGTCAGGTGAAATAAAAATGGCTCATTTGAGGTTTATCCATCCACACACATCAGGGTCGTGCCCGAGACGCGTCAGGGCCGTGGCCGGCGTCGTCGATCCATTCATTGACGCTCCGTCACCGTTCGCCGAACGAGTTCATATAAAATGTACACAACTATATTAAATACTACTACTACACTAAAACAAATAACAATCTCATAAATAAAATACTAGAATATTCAGCTAAAAAAATTAAAGCAAATCCCCCATTTCTATATTCTACATTAAACCAAGAAACTAACTCTCTTTCACCTTCAGCAAAATCAAAAGGAGTTCGATTAGTCTCAGCTAATATTACTCAACACAACAAGATAAATCAAATTAATTTTTGATAAAAACTAAAAAATAATAAATTAAAATCCATAATTATTATTAATCTAGATAAAAAAAATTATAGCTACAATAAATTGAGCCCCACTGACGTGGCACATCCCTGATGTGTGTGGATGAGGATAGACCATTTAGTCTTCAAAACCTGCGTTTAGTTTTTTAGGTAGATTTCGATGAAATCGATCTACCTATTGGTTTCTTGACTACTGTCGAATTTAAAAAAAAAATCTTAATATGAGGTCTAGTTATGACCCCCTGAGTCCGAAATGACCACTGGTCAAAAAGTTTATATATATATATATGTATGTATGGTTCCACTTCCCAAAATTTGCGGCACTCTCACGGTCGCATTTTTGCCCCGATCGCTTTCAAAAATTGCTTGGGTGTAAACTTAGTTTAAGTTCGTGAACGGGTGAAATCCGGCCTAAGGTGACGGTAGGGCCTCACTTTTTGTGAAATCAGTTTTTCCTCAAAATTTCACGTTCCATGAAAGATATTCGAACCGTTCTAATTGTATCCCATAGTATACATGAATACCAACAACTTTTCATTATAAACCTATAAGATTAAAACTTTAATTAAAAGTGGAGGGGGGAAAAACCAAATTTTTTCGGGAAAAAAATCATAACTTCTAACCGGTGAACATTCTTGCAGTCGGAAACATTTTTAATCGATAGGCCATTTTTAAGTCTAAAATAAATATCTGAAAAGTTTTTCGCTAAAAGTTACCGTTTTGGAGAAAAAAAAAATAAACATGTTAAAAAATACTATTAATTGCTTCACGAAATCTACCTGTGCGTTCCCCCTGCGGGAACGGATTTTTTGAAATAGGTATCTGATATGTAATACAAAAAACACGTCCATAGCCCGCGGTAACCGCTTCCCATCAGGTGGGCCGTTGTCTGCCACCCAAGTGGTATAATATATATATATATATATATATATATATATGAAAGAAATATGATACGATACATGAAGAGATCTGTCACAGACTCTATAGATTGATGTGGGAAGCAACCTCGCGAGGGCTTGAAAATTCGGCGCTTACGAGTTTCAAGTTACACCTTTGGGACAGAAAACTTCGGTAATAAATGTGAGAAATATGCTTGTATTTCTTTTTCCTTGCTTCATATATATTTGTATTTTTTTTTACTATTACTGATGCTCTTGTTTGCTAAAATCTCTTTTGCTTTAATTGTAGCTGAGACATCGATACGTATAGGTAATAATGTAGTGGGACTTAAGTAATAATCCCATCATGGCCCATCCCATTCCTGAGACTTTAACTTTAGCTTACCATCAGGAGAGGGAAAGTCATATTGACGTGGAAAAGAAAACAAAATACAGCTCTATGTAAGTCCAAGCAAGATATACATAACCTCCCCCCAAACCGCAAAACCGCACGCCGTCTCGGGTTTTAAAACCAGTGTGTAGCTGGCTGAAATTTGATACGGGGATAGATTACAGTCTGGAATAATATATATATAGACGACTTTTTATCCCTGGAACCCATGGGAACCTACCCATGGGTTGCGGGAACGGGATCAGATACCACGCGGGAGGAGCGGTGGGCAACAGCTAGTGTGTATATCAACATCAGACTGGCCGTCTATTGGTTTGCCGCTGCAGCTGTTTTAGTCGTTCAAAAATGCAAAAAGGGGGTTAAAAATAGAATCGCACACTTTCGAATTGAATTTGCATGTCAGTTATAGAGCTTACTCTATCGAATTTAATCACGTACATTGAATATTATAAAATTATTATTAAAATAACACTGTCTTTTTAAGTCCTTATTTTTAATGTGCTAGTGATTACAATCAGTATAGTAAATTTCGTAAATAACACGCAAATAAAAATATAATAAAGGAACATGAATTTTTGACGACTGTAGAACTTAGCTCTATCTCCCCTTTGAATGATGAGCAAATGCAAATCAACACATTGCATAAGGAAAAACCTATAATTTCTGTTATGTCTCCATACGAATATTTCATATTAAATTGTTCAAATGTTCACCCGCTTGCCATATGTCGCGTTTTGTCCTCAAAAATAAACAAAAAGACAAATATGATCCAACCTTACTTCGTCCTATATTAGGCAGTAGGCACGACTAGGTACCAATTTTCTGATAAATGTGTCTGTCATTTTTCTTGCCGGCAATTTATTGAAAATAAATTGTGAAGCATATAATTTTCAACTCGGTTCAACTTGATAATCTATTCTAGCTTCGCTTGTTTATTTTCACTGTCGTCATAACATCAAGCGTGCTTATATTTAAGTACATATAAGGTTAGACCTGACAAGAGTTGGTAAAGAAGTGAAATTGTGTAGTCTACTTTGTCTAGTACTATGTTCACAAGGCAAGGCAACAGTCCTAAAATATGTCTTTACGTTGTCTACCATGTATGCAAGACAAGCGGCCAGCTTTAGAAATGGTTGCCCAGAAATTATTTTGAAGGAAGTCCTGGCATAGTTCCCTTCGTTCTCTATAACAGCGCACACGTGCCCTCCAAAAGCAGCGCCATGTACATGTCCGAAACTCAGAAGAACTGAGGTTGTCCGATATTTGGGAGTACAAATTGACACAGGACTACCATGGTATGATGGGACCATCTTGAAACCACACATCCATATCTTCAAGTCACTCAGAGCGGATTGGAGAAAGCTCAGAGAGCAATCCTAAAAGTAATGACTCGGAAGCCTTTTCGTTACTCTGCATTTCAATTAAATACTGATTGCCAGTTATTAATGGTCCGTCAACTATACGTGCTCCGATGTGTTCTTAGGAAACACAATAGTATCTCTCCTTCGAATCTGAGTAGATGGACAAACTAAACATAACCACCTTTGCTAAGCTTCAGTAGTATATACTCGTAATAAGCATACACATTTATAAACAGATCCACAAAAAAACTGGATAAAATTGACCTAAATAGGTGTATAATATAGTGTACAATAAAGAGTATCTATCTATCTATCTATCTATCTATCCAGAGTGACAAAATGGCTTCTTCAACATGACTATTCACAAACTGTTGGCATACATCACCTAACATTTAAACATTAATCGAATTCAAAATGCGGCCATACAAATACCCACCCACCCACATACAACCATACATATCTAAACATATAGTATACACACTCATCCATGTTCACACGTAAACCGTACACTACACTTCGCACACTCACGCACACACACACATTCACCCTCCCACACAAATGCAAACATACACAAAATTGTTTTACTTCATACAAAACATTTTAAATGACAGCCCGGAGAGACGGGCCGAAAGAAAGACAGATGACTGCTGGAAAGACAGCTGACAGACGGAAAGACGTCCGACTGCTGGAAAGACAGCCGAGGGTGACGGCCTAGCAAGCCAAACCCTAGAATTTAATCGCGCTAAAAGTTCGAATAAGAAAAATACCCAGGACCAGGATATACTTAAGTCCTTTCTAAAACAAGACGAAAATGATACATATAGAGTGCACGGGATGAATTTGGAAATCCAAAATGAATGGTTGAAAATGGGAGAGTTCTGCATACCGATGGCCTTAAAGTGGCGCACCTTGATCCATGACTGGTCGCCGGCCCTGTTAAAATTCTATCTTAACGCCTTTCAGATGACCCTCCCAGATCAGAGTAATCTGGTAAGGTGTGGGAAGGCCACAGAAAAACAATGTTATACTTGTGGTGAGGCAATAGGGACGGCTAGACACATATTAGTAGGATGTAGGGTGCTTCTCGATAGAGGTCAATACTCACGCCGGCGCCGCCACGATAAGGTGCTTATCATCGTACGTGAAGCAATGAGTCTGGCAGTAGCTAGAGCCCAAAAAGGATTGACTACTAACAGACGTCATATCAACTTTGTGTCTGAAGGTTCATCCATAACATCCAGGAACAATCCTTATTCAATCTTAGATCTGCCCCAGATGCCCTGGACTCTCCTAATCGACACGTTTGAAAAGCACTATAAAATTCCGGAGGATGTTGGGGTTTCGTCATCTAGACCTGACATATTCCTTTATTCTAAGAGGTTGAAACATGTGGTTCTTGTGGAACTTAATGTACCGTGGGAAACAAATATACCGAAGGACCACACAATAAAGAAAAATAAATACTATGATCTCACAAACGAATTAATCAAAAACGGTTACGTGGTTAATTTGTATGCAGTGGAAGTGGGAGCGAGAGGTATTCCAGCAAAATCTCTCTATAACTTATTTAAAGATCTAGGCCTATCGATAGCTACAATAAGCTCATTACTAGGACGAATGTCTAAAGCGGCACTAGTAGGTTCGTATCAAATTTGGTTAGGCAGGGAGGGGAACTTGGGTAGTGAAGGTGAGTGTTGATGTACATCAACAAAAGGGGCCCCTTCTAAACCTACACTTGGGTCGCAAGTCCCAGGCACTGTCCCGAGTTCCCAACTCAGCAACGCGATGGACTCGGCACCCGCACGGAGAATCCATGGATTGCTAAGAATATCGGTCTGTACATACATAGTTCTCAATTAACTCGACACAGGCTTTTGACTGGTGAAAATGATGTTTATAATATTAGCCAAACACTGTCCCTTAAGATACACGATATATCCTGGTTTAAGAGACAGGATTTATCAGAAACCGTTAACATGTTTACGCTACCACATAATAATTACTACTCAGTAATATTTCTAAGCAGCGTCAGTATTACTATACCGATCCTTTTTACATACTGTGTTAGATATAATATTATCTTGATCTACTTAATGTTAACTTTGTATACTTTTTATGCCTCAGTTTTTTTTTAAATTTATTTATAGACTTTGTGTATCTGTCGAACAGTAGACGGCCTCGCCATAGAGTAAAGGGTTTCTCGCCTATTTGAGCTCAGAGCTGCTTCTGATACAGTGACACGCTGCCCTACAAGTTTCCTACTGTCCACCCTTATAGAGACCGAAGATTGTCTGATGCACTACGTGCCTCTTGTGTTGTACGACGCATTTCCTGACATTGTTATTTTCGAATTCTTTATTATTTTCATCATCATAGTGATTTCACAGTTGCATCCGAAGTTTGCACTTTGGAGCCCGAGGTTCGCTTATTAGTTTTGATTGGTATATCTGTATTCTGTTGTTTTTAAATATTGCGTATAGTAAACTCAGAATGATTTAAAAGAGCCAGCAATTAAGGAAGTAGATTTATGAAGCTTCATTAAAAAGTGCAGTTAACAGTAATGTTTTTTAGAGATTATTTGAATTCAAAGTATATTTTGCCACTTTAGTAGTCTCTGTTTTTGTCACAACAGTTCATTAGCCAATGACGTGTTCTGGTATATACAGAGGATAAATTAAAAAATTGTTTATTGAAGTGAAGTTTAATTTTGACCTTCAACCAATGCAATTTTTGAAAAACACATTAAGTTATTTAGGGCTTAACACAAGGAGACAACTTTACTAATCGATTGGTTCGTACCGACGTCTACATGACGACTGACTTATATAATCCACAAGCGATGTATACAAAACTCAGAAACTCCGTAGGTATTGCCACTATAGTTTGATAAAAGAGCGCGCATTGATGTTACGTAGCTTCATTTTATAAAAAAATAGTGCAACTGCTTTGGTTTTCAATAAACAGAACCTCTGAGCAACCATTAATGTAACATTAGATGATGTAGTTACTCCCAACTTATTCAATAGAATTTACAAGTCATTTGGAATTACAAACGCGCAAGTAGTCCCTACATTCAAGCTGTCGAACTCAATCAAAGGAAGGTCAATATAGTTGCGTCAGCTAACTTGTTTGTTGATACATGTTCGAAACTGGCACATGGCTTTACCACTTTGTGATATATGTCAAACAGCTAACAAGTATCTGATGTAGAAAAGCTTTAAATTTTAAGTGAGCGATGTAATGGAGTGTAATTCAAAAATAAATACAAATAAGATGTCAATGTCACGTCATGCATTAAAATATATGTTACGAGTATAAAGCTTTGAAATTCGATGATATGTTCGTTTTATTTATTGAGTTGGCAAAAACTTTCCTTCAGCATCAAAGTATGTATCAATGAAAAGTAGAAATGAATACATATAAAACTTTCATCAATTATGTATTGGTGATATTTAATCTACAATCTTTGGCCAGCTTTACGATGTTACTTTAAAGACACCATTCCAAAATAGTGCAATTTACAATTAAGAAATACTTTCTGAGAGCCATCAGAAGTGTCAGACTTATTGATATACAAGTAGATATGTATGAATGCAGAACATTTTTTTTTTAAATATTTAGTAAAGTAAATATAAGTAAATATAATATAATAAGTGTGACATCGTTACTGTGACGCTTCCCATTTCTTTTTATAACAACGCCATTTTTAGTGTAGCTGATGAACTATTCTGTTCTGACCTTGATGAAGTTTCGAACTGATTCACAATGAACAACATAGATGACTTTGTAAATAGTTTGTCGTGTATTCACTTCTGTCGCCACTCCTGGAGGGCCACTGTTTATTTTATTACCGAACGATTCAGTTTCGCAACGGAGAAAAACAATCAGAACAGTACCCAGAAGTTAGCTATATTTAACAAAATGTTTTCTTCAAAACAAAATCTCAAACATCATTACAAATAAAAAAGGAATATTCATATGCCTTATCTTTATATTGTATGCAAGCTTAAGTATTTGTTGCCAGTGAGCTTTGCTAAACCACAAACAAAATGGAAGTAAATTAAAAATACTCGGAACTTATATTTCGCATGTTTACCGGCAGCAGCAAAACGTTAGCAATTCAAGCACATATGATTATAACACACAAAAAATGCTTGCGATACGTGAAAATATTAATACCAGCGTGGAATGTAAAAGTAAATCTAATAATTTATTTTTCCAACTGGCCACAATCCGTTATTTTATTAGCTTGCAACACTGGGTCGGTGAGGAATTAAAATATTTATGTTCATTGCCTTGGGGCTGGCGTTTAGGGAAGCACGGTCATTGGAATTATTTTATGGTTTTGAGTGCCTCTTTCATTTTAGCATTCAGCGCATTCGAATTATGACAAGCTTACTTTTTCCCCTTTTATTTGGTTGGATAGAGAGTTGGCACAGGGAGGGTTAGGTATTCGGTAAATTCGTTACAATAAAAATTGAAAAGAGCACGCTTTCAGTGAATACACAACACAACGATGCAAGGGCCCTGACTTCCAGGTCCCATGGAGGCGTCCCGGCTAGGAGACATGTCACCTCGACGGAGATCGTGCAATGTCAACTTATCACTCTGACGGCCATCACTTTCAACGGGCTGTTTAGAACAGCCACGTTGCGGGCCGCCAGACGTTCTGCCCATACGGGGGCCCCGTACAGGGCCACGCTACACAGGGCCCCAGGTACAGTCTCCTAGTGGGAGCGTTGGTTCCCTTAACGTTGGGCATCAGCCGCGAGAGCGCGGTCGCAGCCCCCTTCAATTTAGGGACCAGACTTAGGAGATGTGGTCCGAAGTCCCATCGGCTATCTAGTACGAGCCCCAGATACTTGCCAGCATAACGTGTTATGATGACGTCTTCGAGCAACGAACCGCGCAGCACCCAATCATATTCGATGTTCCACAGGAGTGGCCCTAGGACCGACCCCTGTGGAACACCGCACGATACTTCTCGCCACCCTAGCCCTAGCCAGCTCGGGTAAACTATGGCCCTCTCGGATAGGTATGCCTCGACAACGCGGCGGCGGTAAGGAGGCACTCTGTGATAAACGAGCGCAACCCTAACGCAGCTCCAGGGTAGGGTGTTGAAGGCGTTGGCATGTCGAGAGACACCGCCACCACCCACCCCGCGACACTGCTTCCTCCGCCAGGCGCCTAACGCGCATGATTGCTTTCCCGGTGAGCACCCCCGGCGAAAATCGAACTGGTTGTTCGCCAGGTCTGGCCCCACGTTCGTGCGATGCTCGACGAGGCGCTCTGCAATAATCCGCTCAAAGAGCTTGCACACCTCGTCAAGCAAAACGATCGGCCGGTAACCGGATGACTGATCCGCCAGCCACCCTGCCTTCCGGATCAGGACCAGTTTGCCCGTCTTCCACGCCCAATAAAGGTACTTAATCTAAAAATAATCACATTATCTAAATCCATGGTAACATCTAGATCGACAACCTGTACGCCTACCATAAGCGTTCATGTTCCGGGTAAGAAAGTGGGATGGAGCTATCCACCCTATATAGCTCCATCCCTCTTCCTCGCCTCTGTTATTTTGAATTATTTGCTAGGTACAGTACCCGACTTTTGATTTAGCCGTCGGGAAGAAGAGAGAGGTCGGCTAAGATCGACTGCTTGCGTGTTTCCTTCTTCCTAAATGCCGCGTCCTTTAAGCAAGACGTGAAAAGCATCTGATGAGGTAGTCAAACTGAGGGCCAGCATAGTAGCATAACTTGTATCTGCAATGGTGACACTCATTCCGTAGCTTACCGTCAGGCGAGGTGACGTGAGATCATATAGACGTATCCTACATAGAAAAAAATTACAACAACTAAAAATCAAAGTAATTCGGGCCATAAAACACGAAGTAGAAAGAAATAAGAAGGTGAATTGTTTACAAAAGTCAACTTGTAAACTAGACTTGTCCATGCTATAGTGGAAGTTTTATAGTTTGCCCAAACTTTGGTGCAGTTTCTTATAAAGAAAAACTAATACAAATTTACAAGTACTTTACGATGTTTACTATCACTTTGGATTTCTTACTTTATGCACAGAATAACTATAGCTCTATTGACAAGTGAACTTAATGCCTCAGGTAGACGCTGTGCGGTTTTAGTCGGTTCAAGCCCGACGATTTCCGCACGAAAAAAAAAAGAAAAAAAAAGGTATTTTCGACAGAAGAGAAGGCTTGATATTTAAAAAAAGCGGCCAAGTGCGAGTCGGACTCCCCCATGAAGGGTTCCCTAGCAGCAAGTACAGCTGTACCAGTTTTATAACTTACACCGATGTACCTGCGCAGACGTCTCATATTCGAACAATCTTAACCAATCACAACGCTCCGTTTATGCGCGCCAAACATGACAAATTCTTATTGGTTGATCCGCACCGCGGTACCGCGACAGTCGCGAATTGTACTGTGAATGGCAGTACCGGCTTTAGGGGGGAGCGACCGGGGCGACAGCCCGGGGCGCCAGGTACTTTAGGGCGCCGCTCGCGCCAGCTCAACTATACCACTTAATTTGAATACCTATTTTAATCGATCTAAAGGAAAACTAGACTCAACGTATATTAACTTTTATAGACTTATCTCGTAGGAGTGAGTATCAGTATTCTGTCTAACAAATACGACCTGTCATTTTGTCCTTTGTGGTATCTCTCACTAAATAGTGTAGAACGAAATATAGGTACCAGGCCTAGAAATTGCAACTCTTATTAGGCCCGCATTATACATACTTTTTTCTTTGCTTTTTACATACTCGTAAGTTCACAAGCATATCAAAAAAACCTTTTAATAGAACCTGTACGTTAGAAATAACTTACCTACGAATTATTTATTTATTATTATTTGCGTGGTAGCTAAATTCAGAAAATAGGTAGGTACCATTAGTACGCCCATTTAGTCTTGTTTAAAAATCTGTTTACATTTTGTAGTCGGGTATCTAACTATCTACCTATATAAAAATGTACTCTGTGGTCGGGTAAGTCCCCGTAAGTAGAGCGCATTGAGCGATTGTGCAATTTTATTTGCGGGGAAACCCCAATTAATATTTATCTGAAGTAATTACCTACTTAATAAAAAAAATGGTACAAATCCTAAATAAGTTTTTTTAATTGTAATGAAATAAGTACATACCTATACGGCCTATACATAAAAGGGCGCCAAATGCATGACTCGCCCGGGGCGCCTAGATGGCTAAGGCCGGCCCTGGTGAATGGGATATATGTCTCTCCATCGCACCGTACACTTGAAGACATAAAAAGTGAACAATTTTATTAATTATGTCTTTACTTAAAAGAGGCAGACCATTAAGAGGTCAAAGTAAGGAAATTGTGTATAACGTGCATCAATTTATGCAAAAGGAAGCCCAGCCATCTAAAAACAAAATGTTTAATAAGGAACATTTTCAAACAGTGATGGAACGTACAGCACGTGCTACAGGAGTCTCAAGGAAAACAGTTTCTACTATAATTAAGGAAAAAGAGTCTTTCTCAACAGAGCCATCTACTAGTGCCGGGCCTACTTTCAGAAGCCCAAAAAAAGGAAGACGTAAAGTAATTCATCGCCCACAATTAGATGATTTCGACTATCAAGTTATACGCCGAAAAGTATACGATTTTCATACAGTCGAAAAACAAGTACCTACTGTGAAATTATTAATAAGTGTATTGAACCGAGACATAAATTTTATCTGTGGACGGGAGACATTAAGAAAAATATTAGGAGAGCTAGGATTTAAATTAAAAAAAACTGAATCAAATAGACAAATTTTAGCAGAAAAAGATGATGTACGATTACTAAGAATAAAATAAATATAACATAACTTCACACCTGTATGCCTGAAGGGGTAGGCAGAGGTGTATTACACACCCACGATTCGCCAGTTATGTTAAGGTCCCAATGTAATAGGGGGCGAGCCTATTGCCATCTACCGGGCACATTATTAAGCGAGCGATAATTAACATTTATTAATGCACACATAACTACGAAAAGTCAGAGGTGTGTGCCCGGGGCGACTGGGGATCGTACTCGAGACCTCGTCTCAGCAGTCTGTTACGTCCGCCACTGGGCTATCGTTTAGCTTACTAAGAATAAAATATTTATGAAAAAAACTAAGAATTAAATATTTATGAAAATTTAAGGAATATACGAATGAAGGGAGGAATATAGTATACGGAGATTAAACGTATGTTAACACGACTCATACGAAAGAAATAACATGGACAGATAAAAGTGGAAAACGACTAAAAAGTCCATTTCTAAAGGGCAAAGATTAATAATAGGTGGCTTAAATGGCTTTGTCCCTGGCGCTTTGTTAATTTATAAATCGACTAAAACCATAGGAGATTATTATCATGAGATGAATACCGAGAGTTATGAAAAGTGGATAAAAAAACAGCTAATACCTAATGTTCCGCCACACTTCGTATTTGTAATCGATAATGAAGCATATCATAATACTCTCAGAGAAAAACCTCCGAACTCCAATTTAAGAAAAGGTGAAATGCAATAGTGACTCATCAATAAAATCATTGTATTTAATCACCGCGCGCTGAAACCCGAACAGAATGAAATTATAAAAAAATACAAAAATGACTTTGTGGAGTACTCAATCCACTCCATAATGGAGGAACATGGTCACAAAGTATTGAGATTGCCACCTTATCATCCCGATTTTAACCCAATTGAGAACATTTGGGCTCAAGTCAAGAGTTACATAAGTAAGCACGACGCACGTAAAAAAAAGGAAGCACAACGTCAACATGAACGTCACTCAAATAATCCAGCTATTAAATGAAAATTTTTCTTCAATTTGATATTGAAACCTGGCGTCGCATCGTGTGGTTGATCATGCCGTTAAGTGCGAAGACGAGTTTCTCACGTTTGAGGAATTATTTCATGATCGAATGGACCAATTTATCATCAACACTGGTGATTCGTCATCATCCTCATCATCTTCAGATGATGGTAATAATGATAGTGACGATAATGGAATCGAACGAGTAAATCCGCTAAATTATAAAATTTTTGCTGTTCTTTTTTTAGTCTACACCTCAAAAAAGCAACGGAAATGAGCACCCTATTTTTTTTAATATTTTAAGATACCCATTTTATGAGACTGAATTTTGTAAAAATTGTTTCATTAAAATAATAATGTCAGATTAAAATATTGGTACTTTTTATTTGCTAGCAAGTGTACACCTACTATGAGCGAGATAGCACTACTCTGTGGATTTATTGAATTATAATCTTAACGTAACGCAATAAAGTCTGTATTTCAACAGCGTTCGCAATCGTAATCAATCGGCTTTCATTTGCTTTCTTCTGCGTAGACGAATTTTGTCGATGCTACTTATAAACGTGGTACACCTGTAACATAATAATGTTTTGTTTTTAATTTTTATATTTGAGTCAATTGAATGAGTTTCAGTTCTAAGTATGGGGAACCCCCATAATTTATTGTTTTTTTTCTATTTTTGTGTGAAAATCTTAATGCGGTTCACAGAATACATCTAATTACCAAGTTTGAACGGCATAGTTCTTATAGTTTCGGAAAAAAGTGGCTGTGACATACGGACGAACAGACAGACAGACATGACGAATCTATAAGGGTTCCGTTTTTTGAGAATTGGCTACGGAACCCTAAAAAGGGAATTCGAAAGTCCTACAGCCTCGACAGAGTCTACATGTACTGTGTACAAGCAAATATATGGTATTATAATACCTACTAATAAGAGCCAGTAAAATATTGGACAATGTGGAATTTTGTTTCAATTAACTTGGGTTTTATGTAAACACACTGGTATAATATTGCCAAACTGTAGGTCATTTGCATAATATTTTGACGTTCCCGCCCTGTAAAGAAGAAAAATATTATGAAAGCAGGTATACGGTACTTTCATGCTCCCTGACATATCTTTTTAAAGGCTGCAATTTAAAACATCTTAAGAAAATAAAGGAATTCACTCAAGCAAGATATCTCACTGACGACGTGATAAAATGCTGATTATTTTATAAAAGAACTGATTTATTCTGCTTTATCTCACACACAGGGGGATTTGAAGTCGCACCCGACTTCCCACAAAGTTTGCTGGCTTTAAATTAAATTATTTATATAACCCACTCCACATGAATGAATAATATATATTTATATTTTGTTTGTTTCAGAAATTTAATATTTTTCATTTAACGTGTTTCATGAGTCGCTTTTATTGAATTTTGTTGGTGCGTTATGTTTGATTAAGCGTGGCGCTTTGCTCGCGAGCTGAGCTCATGAAATTTGAAACATTTGGTGTGAAGGTAAAGGTATTTACATTGAATTTTCTTATTTTATTCATACATATACTTGAGATGTTATGAACTCTGCTGCACTCTTTATATTTATGTACTTGGCGATGATTTCTTGCATTAACTGTGTTGAACTTGCAATTTGACCTTAGAATTTGTTGTTTACGGTTTCTTTCTATTTAGTGTTTGAAAGGAAATTTTAAGCATTTACCTAATTGTGTTAATTTGTCACGTGGTTGGTAACTTAGGTTATACATTACTATAGCTCGGCAAGTTCATGCGTGATACTTCCAAGGTTCGCGCAGAATGAGGAGCGTAAGGCAGGGAAGTGGTGAAACGCGGGCGCAGCGCATGGCTGCCGTGTTCCGCGCGAACGTCTCCATCATGAATTTACCAAACTTAACTTAATTTGTTAACTTTATTTGTTAGCTTTTTGTAAAGCATTTCTGATTCCTTAATGACAATAATTTGATATTGCTGAGAAGAGAAAGCAATTAATAGTTTTATAATATGGGTTCTAGAAAGCGGAGAGATATTTTTTGTAAGTGCCTACATACCTGCCTATATTACATACATCGAGCAGATAACTGCCTCCTCGATGATTATACGTAGAAACACCTATTCAAATACAAATTTATTGTATTCATGCAATCAAATATTTACACAGAGCGGATATCGAATCCGCGAGCTCTGACTTAACTGTTGAATGCTGTACCGCTACGCCATATTGATCGTCACCACTACACGTTACTACAGTTAGATCATCGAACTACTAGTAGGACTACTTGGAATTAACGATATTTACCAGACACAACTTAACAGACTTATGAAAATCGAGGGATACAATGTATTTTATAAACAAATTTCAAAAATATTACCGACTCAAATTTCGAATATCATTCCCATTTCGGTTTCTTGTTTGATGATTCACGTGAACTTTAAAAAACAACTCATAAAAATATTAAAAAGCAAAAAAAAAGTTATTTCAAAACGAAAAGAATTTACCGGTATTGTAAGGCTGGTCACACACACCCGCTTACTTTTCCCTGATTAACTTATCATGACGTTTCTCACCAAAAGTATTGTGTGCCTTTACCTTTTGCGGTGAGAAATCACCCTTCGCCTTTTTACTCGGTTTAATTACATTTGTAAATTAAGCAATGCGACGAGTGTACGTGTTGCGGGTACTGATGGAGTGGAAGGGAGAAATTGAATCTTTTTATTTTAGGAGAATTATTTCGTGTGATTTTCGTGGTTCGTGGTGGAATTACGAGGTATTCAATTAGACCATTTTCTTGACACTAATTAGAATGATAGTTAATTAAATAGCTGTCAGTTTCTGAATCTCATACTGGCGTTCAGAAGTCAGGAGGCACTGTGATGATGTCGGCATAGAAAATTAATAAGTAGTATTTAAAATTAATCTTAGAAAAGAAAGTAAAACGTACTATGTGTTCATAATCAAGGCAACTTATGTGTATATTAGTTTTGTAGAATTGTACACGGTTTTTTATATATTTCGTATAAATAATGAGTACTCAGCATTGATGATTGTTTTATGTCACCTCTTCCCTGTGCACCCTCCTTTTGTTAATTTATTTAATTATTTGGTACATTCAACAGTTATGCGTTACACATTGATATTAGAAGTAAACAGAAAATGTATCTGTTAGGTAAACGCATTGCCCACGCCAATGTCCGCAAAGTAATATTATATGCAATTCAGTAAAAAGCATGCGAGTTTTATGTTTATAAGAAACAAGTATATAAAATAGACAGTAGATTACTTTGAGGATTTTAAAATTTCAATTGCTGCATCTTAAAATTTGGAGTGTCAAAGTGTGAGTTTTTGAATATGTCAATATCGGTTAGATGTGTGTTTTACACCGCGGTAGCCTAGTGGTATGGGTAAAGGACTACTGAGACGAGGTCTCGGGTTCGATCCCAGGTATTACCATGGCACACACCAATGACTTTTCGATGCTTTTCGAAGTTATGTGTGTATTTATCGCAGGTTTATAAGTGCCCGGTTAATGGCAATAGGCTCGCCACCTATTACATTGGGACCTAAACATAAACTGGCGAAATGTGGGTGCTAGCACCTCTGCCCACCCCTTCGGGGATATAGGCGTGAGTTTATGTTATGTTATGTTTTTTATGTTTTACGTCTCGAATGTCCTCGCCCATGTGCCCGCGTTCATTCTGCACCTTCCTGTGTAGAACAGTTGCGGCACGCGCACCTCTCGCTACAATACAGTTCTGGGCGCCGCGTAACAATTGTTAAGTGATGCTACAACAATCCAACTTGTTATAGCTGCCATGCAACATCATGGACATAATAATTTGTAATGAATTGTACGATAGAGGATCCCAAATTGGGACAGCGAAATCAAGCTGAGATCGTATTAAAGTGTTGTATAAGAGTAATAAGGTAGGGGGACGTTTAAAGTCTTTAGAGGATCTCAGGCCGAAACCGTACATTTGGTATGCCTTACTTACAATGGTTTCATATGCTGTATAGTAGTGAGCATAATTTTTTGTTGTCCTTTTAGTCCCTCGACTAAACAGGGTGCCAATTATACATATGTATAACCCCATCTATATTTGTCAAATATGCAATCGTTCCCACATTACAAGGGGTCAAGGGTCATGCTATTGCATGTCAACATCAACTGGACATTGTTTTACGACTTTGTGCTGCACACTTAGAACACTTACATAGAAAACCAATGGTACCAGCCATGGATCGAACCCGGGGCCTCATGCAAATCAATCGCCCTTGTTACTGCTACGCCAAGAGACATTTTCATTTGCCTAATCCTATTTCAATTCCATTACTTTGTCTGATACACCTTGAGCCTGTTCTACATGAAGACCATCAATTATTGGCATTTCAGAAACTCTAACAGAGAATGTTGATCGTGCACACAGAGGTCCCTGATTGATTGATCGAACCCTGAACATTCTCCAAAAATAATTCGAGGTTTTCGACGAGAATTTGTCACGGAGACGACACCTCTGGGAGTACAACGGCAGTTTTACGTAATGTTTTGCGGGTATTTGTAAAGAGGCAATTTTACGGCATAGAACTACTTTTATGTTTTTACAAGCTTTTATTTAACTTGTTCTGTTAGTTTGTTTGTTAGAATGATTCAAATCTTGGAAGCCCAAATAAAACCACTTCCTGACGTTAGATTGGACTTAAATTTTTTATATTTGCGTATCTTCGGTGACAATGCCATAATATAATTTTATGAAGCTGGTCTGATGAAGGAGTCGAAGGTGTCTATAGGAAGTCCTGAACTGAACCAGATAAACCAATCGAGTTTGGGCTCATTTGTTTTGTCTTGGCAAATACTCTGAAGCTACATTATATCCAGGGTCTGAAGGCGGTGACGGTATGTTGTCATAGGAACTTCTGATTTAAACAAGATCAACCCGTCACGTTTGGGCTGATTTGATTTTCCTGGTATTGCACTTACTAGAAAGGTTGTTTAAAAAAAACTATTTCAATTGATAACTTATGTCCGTATATAGTTACTAAGTCAGTAGGTATTTAGCATGCCAACATTAAACTTTTATTACTTCTAAACCATAGATACTATTAATAGTAGTACTACTAGATCTTTATATAATACTAACTGTTGCCTGCGGCTCCACCCGCATGGAATGCTGTTCCCCTAATCTTCTACGAACTTCTTGAACGCAAATGAATGTAAAAAAGCGGCGATACCCCAATGGCGTACGTAATGGACTGCAGAGACGAGGTCTCGAGTTCGATCCCCAGTCGCCCCGGGCACACACCTCTGACTTTTCGTAGTTATGTGTGTATTCAAAAATGTTAATTATCGCTCGCTCAGTAATGTGCCCGGTAGATGGCAATAGGCTCGCCTCCTATTACATTGGGACCTAAAACATAACTGGCGAATCGTGGGTGTGTAATACACCTCTGCCTACCCCTTCGGGGATACAGGCGTGAAGTTATGTTATGTTATGCATATGAATATGTTCACGGTACTTACAATTAAAAAAAACTTTTTTTTTACTTTGTCTGTCTGTCCTTCTGCCTGTTTGAATTAGATAGTCTCTGGAACGCCTGGGCCGGGTTTACGGAACTTTAACTGGTAGATAAGGTGTAACAAAGACTGGTGGTAGAAATTTGATGTCACAAATTTGTCACAAAATTCGGCCGGGTAGGTACCACCGTGCACGATTGCGAAAAATCCTCCATAGTAATCCAATTTCGGTATGATTGCGTTCAGGGGTCAGCAAGTGCATAGCCGGGCAGGGGGATTGTGGTCGCAGTACTAGTGGGACCGGTGGGTGTCACGCGGTGCTGCGACGACGATCCTCTTCTGATGAGGCCGTCAAGCTGAGTGCCACCATTGTTAACATGGTAGGTGTACATAATGGTGACCCTCTTTCCTGAGACTATACCTTCATCTTACCATCAGGCGAGGTGAAGTCAAATTGACGTGTCCTAAATATAAAAAAAAAAAAAAATTTAGAAAAAATTTTAGTATTTCGCACGAAAAAAAATTAATCCGAGATCAAAGTCCACGCGGACGAAGTTACGGGCACAGCTAGTCTTTGAATAAAGTTATCTTATTCTTACGCATTTTCTTAATAAATATCTGCATCTTTTTTGTGACCAAATTAAATATTAAGCATATGCTAAATACTAAGTATATGTTTGAATTGAAATAGTTTTATTTTTTGTATTTGTTATATAAATAAACATTTATAAGCTAAATCAATTTACGTTTTTATTGACATCGAAAAGCGATGGGAGTCGAACATATATTTTAAAGTAGCAAATTCAATATTACGCAAGTTTTTAATGATGATTCGCTAAAACTACGTGTTTAGAAAGCAAAATACATGTTTGCGCTAGAAAGAAAACAGATTTTAAGGTAGTCTAATAGTCTGATATATCTTGTCCAAAAGTGTCAAATGCCTAACTAGGTAGGGTTTAATTATTAGAGAGAGCCATTTAACAAATAAAGGCGGGGACAGACATGTCGGACATTGAGTTCAATTCTTGTTAAGAAAGGCCTCGCATTAAGTCTTGCAGCAGCTCTTGTGATTGGTCAGGCCAAAGAGTAAGCGGGGTTAATTTATATTGTTTAGATCTTATTGCTTCTTGCATCATAGAGTACCTTTTTTTTTTTTTTTTTTTTTTTTTTTTTCGTGCGGAAATCCCCTCGGATACCCCCCCGCCGGCCAGCGGGGGCGGTTATGTCGGGCTCGAACCGACTAAAACCGCACGCCGTCTTGGGTCTGCAGACGCCGGGGTGTAAGGTTGCCCATAGAGCATATCCCTCGCACCCCGACTGACCCTGGGCCATCTCCGGTTTCGAGATGGCCCCCTCGGGTTTGGGAACCACGGTGTCCCCGTCTTGCCCCGGTTTGGGGGAGGGGCGCTAGTCGCCCCACCGTCCCGGCCTGCTTCTGCTGGGGTGCCAGGCGGCCTCACCTGCCACCCCCAGGCCTGCGCTCATGGAGGACGGAGGTCGTTAAGCGCCCTCCGGCGCCTGAGTCGCCTGCGACGCGAGGCGAGCGTGTTGCGGGCTCGGCGGGCCGGGAGGGTTCTGAACCTCTCCCGGGCGCGCTCCGCCATCTCCTTCGCGAGCATCACATGCTCGCAGAAGGAGGCGGCGGCGGCCCACGCGCTCGCGCTCCGCACCATTGCCGCAATCATGCTGCCGAGCGAGAGGACTCCCACCCCGATGGCTGCCACGAGGTCACGCCTCGGCACCTCCCACGCCGGGCAGTCCGCCAGCGTGTGCAGCCCTGAGTCCTCGCTCGCGTCACAGTGATGACACTCAGGCGTTGGCTCCTTCCTGATCCGATGCAGGTGGTCCCCGAAGCACCCCTTCCCGGAGATCACCTGCGTCAGTCGGTACGAGAGGCTTCCGTGTCGCCTCTCTAGCCAATCCTCCATGATGGGCCTTACCGCCGCTATTGCGGCGTGCCCTGCGCTTGGTCGCCCAAGTCGTTCCTTCCACTCCACCACGATGGCCTGGCGGAGCTGGGACTGCATGGCCTCGATTTCTCGATGCTCGGGGTTCAGTCCCTGCTCCCGCGCCTCCTTTCGCCACTGGTACAGTTGCGAAAGGGCTCTCGCCTCCAGGTCCCATGGCGGAGTTCCGGCAAGGAGACTCGCCGCCTCGAAGGAGATCGTGCGGTACCCGCGGATGACCCTGATGGCCATCACTCGCTGCGGAGCGCGCAGCATCCGCACACTTCCGGCCTTCAGGGCCTCCGCCCATATTGGGCACCCATACAAGGCCATGGACCGCACGATCCCCGCGTAGAGTCTCCTGCAGGAGTCATCGGGCCCCTTCATGTTGGGCAGCAGCCGCGCCAGAGCGAGAGCTGTGCCCTTCAGTTTGGGGGCCAGACTTCGGATGTGCTCTCCGAAGTCCCATCGGCCGTCGAGCACGAGCCCCAAATATTTCATTTGGGGCTTGATGCCGATGCGATTACCTCCCACGATGAGACTGGATCCCTCAGGTGGCTTGCTCCGAGGCCCATGAAAGAACAGGGCCTCGGTTTTATGCAGAGCCACCTCGAGACCCAGCCGCCGGATCCGCTCCACGACTTGGGCAACCGCGGTCGTGGCCTTCAGGGTCGCTTCGCGGTATGTCGCTCCGCACGCCGTCACGAGCGTGTCGTCCGCGTAACACGTGACGGCGGCACCGTCTGCGAGCTCACCGCGAAGCACCCAGTCGTATCCGATGTTCCACAGGAGCGGCCCCAGGACCGATCCCTGCGGAACACCGCACGACATCTCACGCCGGCCGAGACCGGTCACGGTTGGGTAGAAGACGGCTCTCTCCGTCAAATACGCCATAGAGTACCTATATTTCAGCCAGAAAAAAATACTGTTCCTTATTATTGTATCCTCTTTTTGCAACGCCTTTATTGGTTTTGTTTGTTTATGGGTAAAAACCAGTACTGCACATGCTTAATAGTATGTGCAGCATTATGCTGCGATGGCGACATAATTTTGGGCTCGTACGATAGAGATAAGGTCAGAATATATATAAGTTTAGGTAATGAGTTAATATATTCTGTTGTGCGTACTACAAATAAAATGTTTTCTTTCTTTCTATACATATTCTAAAACTAACCCCGATGAAACTATACTTTGAATACGTTACTAGACGGCTTTTACTTTTTTTTACTAGCGTGCGACTGGTACTTCAGAGGTGACGAATTCGATTATTGCTCCGTGCAAATATGAGTGTGGCATGAATATGTCTACTAACAGTGATCTGGGTCTTCTGGATGTTTCTATTTACAGAAAAAAATGTATTTAACTATGTTTATCCGCATTCTAGAAGCAATACTTAGAGCGGATCTAGTTAACACTGTGTTCTCCTAGAATCTTGGTTTATTTACTCTTCCGCGTTTTTCCTGGCTCCATAGCATAAGGGATCAAACCATCCAAACTGAGATAATGTGTCGGATCACAGCTTGATTAATTTTGCCCCACTGCCTCACTCTAACTCATAGCACCTAAGACGCAGGCGTTATGTAAACTGTTCCCTTCACAATTAATTTGTCAATTCTGTTTTATCGACTATTTTTGGATGGGTGGGGTACAGCCCTTTGAGTAAATATTTGATTCGACATGTTGACATTGTAATTGGTTACGTACCTACATACCTGTGTTTCTATCTTATCAAGATCGGAACTGAATTAAAGAAATATATATATACAGGGCGTTCCACGGCAATGCCACATTGAGGGAAAGTGCCTTAATTATTGTAGATGGGACATTTTACTGAAAGAAGACTTTATTTTAATTTTAAAAACTATTTGAACTGCATTCATACATTTTTAATAATTGCCTCGTTGAACCGGGAATCGAACCCGGTTCACGAGAAAAAAAAATCGGTTGTAGTTTTATGATACCGATCGGAAGGCATCATCGTAAGGGTTATTTTTTGCTAAATAAATTAGTATCAGAAATAAAGGGAAATAAATATAATTATAAGAAAACCCTTTCTTTTAATTATATTTATTTTATTTATTGTTGACTAGTTGTTGCACGCAGTTCCGCCCTCGTGAAATTCAGATCCTGTTCCCGCAACCCATGGGAGCCTATTGAAGGGATAAAAAATAGCCCATGTGTTATTCCAGACTATTCAGGATAATGTCATGTTGCGCTGACTCCAAATAATTGGGACAAGGGCTGTTAGATGGTATCATGATGATAGATTAGTCTATTACGAATATTAGATTAATGAAATAATAATAACTCTGTAAAATTTTAACAAATCATATAGAAGATTGGCAAGTCTGAAATCTAAAAGATGGGAAATTAATCACGGGAAACAACACAAAAAGTAAAATCAAAAGAAAATCATAAGCATTAACTTTTCATGAATAGAAACTTTCATTAATTCTCATCATTTACTACCGAACTGTCTCACAGCGCGCAGGTTTTTATAATAAAAAAGAAATTGATAATATTTTCTTCTCTTTTTATAATATAATCTGGTCTTGGTATTGCTTGAGGTGGGGATATAGGCTTACATACCGCGAGGATATCTGTGCAAATAAATATGATTGAAGTGTATGTTTCTAATTTTCAAATAACAGGTTTTATATGAATGCATTTGTGTACAATACGTATAACAAAAAAGTATCTAATTTTTTTTGTCTGTATGTCTGTTTGAATTAAGTAATATCTGGAACGATTTTGACCGGACTTTTACTTTTAACTTACTAACTTTTAATTATAAGGCGTCACAGAGGCTACTTTTATTTTAGAAAATAATTAGAGTAGGTACACAGCTAATTGACACTATGTATTGGTAAAATGGGGTGACTAAGTAAAAGGGTGAATATGCACAAAAAGGTTACACAGAAACACCCAGACCAATGCAAATAGACATATTCATGCATACAAATATTTGCACTGAGCGAGAATCGAACCCGCGCCCCCTGTGGTAGCAGTCGAATGCATTACCGCTACGCTACAGAGGCCGTCAAGGTGATCCCAACGTGATAGGAACACGCAACCTTCTGGTCACATCACCATCATCACCATGTTAGTTCTGATACCATCTAAAGCTTGAACTTTAGAGCCAGGGATTCACTCTCCTGCTCTTAATTTGGCTTATCTTGGCCATTAAGGGAATGAGTATCGTCTGAGAAGCTGATATGGGCCGTTAGTACATGATATTACTAGTCTGTCACATGCGACATCAGTCTCGTGGTTCAAGTTTGCCCGGATAGTCAGATCCGATACCAGGTCGGGCAACATAGACACCGGGGTTCCCAAACCCGAGGGGCCATGTCGAAACCGGAGATGGCCCGGGGTCAGTAGGGGTGCGAGGAAAATGCCACCTTACTCCCCGGCCTGATGACTTGAGATGGCATGCGGTTTTAGTCGGTTCGACCCTGACATGACTTCCACCGCTTACCGGCGCCGGCGCCTGCGGAATTCTGCGGCGAATCCGAGGGTATTCCGCAAGAAAAAAATTTGGTAACGTAGTATTTGGTTTTTTGTCTTAAAACACAATGCCATCACGAAGTCTGAAAAAGTTCAAAGCATAATATGCTTGCTTGCTTCTTAGGTATTCGGTAATTGGGATAAAAAAACAGAAAAATTTCAGAGCCATCTATGTTGTTCATTATGTATCAGTTCGAAACTTCATCAAGGTCCGAATAAAATAGTTCATAAGCTACAATAAAGATGGCGTTGTTATAAAAATATGGACAGCGTCACGACATGGTGACGATGATCTCGCGTCATTTTATTCACCCAAAAAGTGCTCAACGTGCCTAAAGAAGTTTTCACTTCAAATATATAGTTAAGTGGCTAAGTGTAAGTGCATGATACGACCTTGCCACACAGCCATGTTTATGAAAATTAGAAATTGCCTATGTTAAAGTACATGCTAGCTTTTTAGCACATCAATCATAGCGTTTGTTGAAAGTAAGCTGATCAGATCCGACCGCACTAAACAAAGCAGGTGTATCCTCTAGGGGGCTGTATGTATGAGGGATGGGTTAGTAGAATTCCGATGTGCGGAAGGTTTGATGTGGTCATGAAACTAAGAAGAATAGAGTGGGCATTATAATATTTCCAAATCTAGTTTTAATTAGGTAGAATATTGGAATTTTGCGAGATGAGAATAATTGATATGGTAAAATGGAATACAGTTCTACTTAGGCTCAGTGCTCATAAGAGACATGACGGTCTTAAGCCAGACTATTGCTCTAAAGCAACGTATATAGGAAAGTAAGTACGCACACTTCGAACAAAACTGTTCCATAAACAAAGTTGTCAAATACCTGCATATCTGTACGGCGACAAGTCTGTCTTAAGACTGTCTCTTCTCTAATCTGCACTGATTCTTATAGTGATCAGAAACGTTTCTCTTAAGATTGTTAGTCATTGAAATGTTGTTAAAAAACACAAGTAATATTGGTTTTAAAGGTAAGTAAAGTTGGCGTTTATCCGCCGTTAATATGAAATAATATAAAAAAAAACTTTAGTAAGAACAAGCTTTTATTAAATAATATTGCATTATCACGCGATATATATATGCGTGCAAATTTTTCCATCTCAATCGGAAACCGGGAAGTATCCTTTTTTTTTTTTTCGTGCGGAAATCCCCTCGGATACCCCCCCGCCGGCCAGCGGGGGCGGTTATGTCGGGCTTGAACCGACTAAAACCGCACGCCGTCTCGGGTCTGCAGACACCGGGGTGTAAGGTTGCCCATAGAGCATATCCCTCGCACCCCGACTGACCCTGGGCCATCTCCGGTTTCGAGATGGCCCCCTCGGGTTTGGGAACCACGGTGTCCCCGTCTTGCCCCGGTTTGGGGGAGGGGTGCTAGTCGCCCCACCGTCCCGGCCTGCTTCTGCTGGGGTGACAGGCGGCCTCACCTGCCACCATGGAGCTGCGCTCATGGAGGACGGAGGTCGTTAAGCGACCTCCGGCGCCTGAGTCGCCTGCGACGCGCGGCGAGCATGTTGCGGGCTCGGCGGGCCGGGAGAGTTCTTAAACTCTCCCGGGCGCGCTCCGCCATCTCCTTCGCGACCATCACATGCTCGCAGAAGGAGGTGGCGGCGGCCCACGCGCTCGCGCTCCGCACCATTGCCGCAATCATGCTGCCGAGCGAGAGGACTCCCACCCCGATGGCTGCCACGAGGTCACGCCTCGGCACCTCCCACGCCGGGCAGTGCGCCAGCGTGTGCAGCCCTGAGTCCTCGCTCGCGTCACAGTGATGACACTCAGGCGTTGGCTCCTTCCTGATCCGATGCAGGTAGTCCCCGAAGCACCCCTTCCCGGAGATCACCTGCGTCAGTCGGTACGAGAGGCTTCCGTGTCGCCTCTCTAGCCAATCCTCCATGATGGGCCTTACCGCCGCTATTGCGGCGTGCCCTGCGCTTGGTCGCCCAAGTGGTTCCTTCCACTCCACCACGATGGCCTGGCGGAACTGGGACTGCACGGCCTCGATTTCTCGATGCTCGGGGTTTAGTCCCTGCTCCCGCGCCTCCTTTCGCCACTGGTACACTTGCGAAAGGGCTCTCGCCTCCAGGTCCCATGGCGGAGTTCCGGCAAGGGGACTCGCCGCCTCGAAGGAGATCGTGCGGTACCCGCGGATGACCCTGTTGGCCATCACTCGCTGCGGAGCGCGCAGCATCCGCACACTTCCGGCCTTCAGGGCCTCCGCCCATATTGGGCACCCATACAGGGCCATGGACCGCACGATCCCCGCGTAAAGTCTCCTGCAGGAGTCATCGGGCCCCTTCATGTTGGGCAGCAGCCGCACCAGAGCGAGAGCTGTGCCCTTCAGTTTGGGGCCAGACTTCGGATGTGCTCTCCGAAGTCCCATTGGCCGTCGAGCACGAGCCCCAAATATTTCATTTGGGGCTTGACGCCGATGCGATTACCTCCCACGATGAGACTGGATCCCTCACGTGGCTTGCTCCGAGGCCCATGAAAGAACAGGGCCTCGGTTTTATGCAGAGCCACCTCGAGACCCAGCCGCCGGATCCGCTCCACGACTTGGGCAACCGCGGTCGTGGTCTTCAGGGTCGCTTCGTGGTACGTCGCTCCGCACGCCGTCACGAGCGTGTCGTCCGCGTAACACGTGACGGCGGCACCGTTTGCGAGCTCGCCGCGAAGCACCTAGTCGTATCCGATGTTCCACAGGAGCGGCCCCAGGACCGATCCCTGCGGAACACCGCACGACATCTCACGCCGGCCGAGACCGGTCACGGTTGGGTAGAAGACGGCTCTCTCCGTCAAATACGCCCCGACTATGCGGCGGAGGTAGAGAGGCACTTCGTGATACACGAGCGCCTCCCTAATGCAACTCCAGGGCAAGGTGTTGAACGCGTTGGCGATGTCCAGGGACACCGCCAACATCACCTCACCCCGGGCTACTGCATCCTCCGCCAGAGCCCTCACGCGCATGATGGCATCCACGGTGGAGCGCCTCTGGCGGAAGCCATATTGGCCATCCGCCAGGTCCGGCCCCACTCTTGAGAGGTGCTCGCCGAGGCGCTTCGCAATTACTCTTTCAAAGAGCTTGCACACCTCGTCGAGCAACACTATGGGCCGGTAGGCGGACGGTGAGTCCGCCGGGCGCCCCTCCTTTCGGATGAGGACCAGTTTCCCCGTCTTCCACAATTTCGGAAACTGGCCCCGCTCCAAACATGCGCTGAGAAGCCCTCTCAGTCGGGGCCCGAGAGCGTCGTCGACTAGAGCTAGGACCCACGCTCGGCCTGGAACGCCGTCGGGTCCCGAGGCGGTGCGTTTGGCTCTCAGCCTTCTCACCGCCAGCTCTAGTTCTACCCAAGTGACCTCGGGCACGTCGTCGTCATCCACGTCGGGCACCATTGGCAACCGAGGCGGAGTCATCTGCGGTGGAACATGTTCCACCGCCCGCGCTGGGAACAGGGAGCTAACCACTCCTCCGAGCAGCTCCGGCTGGAGACACTGGGTCAACGACGGGGCCTTGGGGCGCAGTTTTCCCCTTACCATTAGGTAGGGTCCCGCTCCAGCGTCTCCAGCAGTTCGCAGCGGGCCTCCTTTTTGGCCCGCCTTATCTCTGCTCGGAGGGCACCTCTGGCCTCCCTGTATCCCTGGTACAACTCCGCCTCTCGGGCCTCCGCATCTGCGGGGCGGCGACGTCTCCTAAGGAATCGGGCCCACCGGCGGTGCGTGATCGCGCAGGCCCGTCTGAGCCTCGCGATCTCCGACGACCACCAGTAGACCTGACCCCTCGGATTATAGGGCGGAGCCCTAGGCATCGCCGCGTCGCAGACACGGGTCATGGCCTCCCGGAACCACTCCGCCTCATCGTCTACGTTGACAGGCCTGTCCGGCGCAGAGGCCCTGCCTGCCTGAGATCTAGTCGCTTAAGTGCCCAACGTGGCTCGGGTGGAGCCGGTGTGGCCGGCGCATCGCTCGCGGGGGCGGAGACGTCAAACCGAATATATCGGTGATCCGAACTTGTCTCCTCCCCCAAAACGACACGCCAGCCCTGAACACGTCGCGTCAACGAGGGGCTCGCGAACGATATGTCCACGATTGATCTGGCCCTCGAGGTCACGAACGTGTCCACGGCTCCCCAACCGGGAAGTATCTTTTTTTTTTTTTTTTCGTGCGGAAATCCCCTCGGATACCCCCCCGCCGGCCACCGGGGGCGGTTATGTCGGGCTTGCACCGACTAAAACCACACGCCGTCTCGGGTCTGCAGATGCCGGGGTGTAAGGTTGCCCATAGAGCATATCCCTCGCACCCCGACTGACCCTGGGCCATCTCCGGTTTCGAGATGGCCCCCTCGGGTTTGGTAACCACGGTGTCCCCGTCTTGCCCCGGTTTGGGGGGACCGGGAAGTATCTCAAATTTAACTTGCAAGATTTATAACAGACAACGGACAAGTGAAAGTGAATAAAAGCGTGTAATTAGATATGATTTAACAGTCATAGAAAACTACACAAAGCCATGACATCCTTTCTTTCATGCGTGCATGTAGAAAGGCTGTATATTTTTAGTTTGATCCATCGCATCTCCCGCAGGCTCAATCTGTTGAGCGGACGAGGGTCCGGCAAGCTTTAACATAACAAATTGGGCAACTTATACGCAGCCCAATATCCACAGATCCACGCCACGGTAACGCCCGTATGCTGATTTTTTCAACAAGTGACACTGTTTATTGGATTGTGGTGAAGCGACACATGTTTCTTCATATTTTGTTACTTTATTTATTATACACAATTAACTACTGACGGGTACAGCCACTATCGGTATTAGCTTGACTTAGCTCATAAAACTTTAAATTTGTCCACTGAACATTACAAAAAAAATTATACATCAAATATTTATTGATTTATTTTAATGTGGAGATCCGATCTGATGGCGACTGTACGCTATAGGCCTAAAAGTGATTGTTATACCATCTCCACAGTGATTTTCTTGGGCCTACATCTGCTCCTGAAGCCTGTAAACGTCTTTTTATAATAGTAGAGGAAATGTGGAATAGTGCTTTAATATTGGCTAGTTTTCCCGAAAACAACGACTTTCTTTTATCCTATTCATTCGTCCTGACCTCCCAATCACTCTATATCATAAGTCCGAAACGTCCATCGTGGAATTTTGTTTAATACTTAATTTTGATGTTATAGTTGATTAACGGAAATACCAGACTGTTATTTAGCTAATTAATATAACATTAAAAAATATTATTTGTGAATAGTTTTTTATTTAGCACCCAAAAACAAACAAAATCGAAATTTACTTTCTTTCCTCTAAGAAAGGAAGGAACTCGCTGTCTTCTTTCCTATCAGTGCAGAGCTGAGATGTCAACTCCGAACGGCGCAAACAATTCTATCTAGAACTAAATAATTCTGTACTTCGTCTCTTTGCCGCACCGTAAAGACTTAAATTCATTACTTATTCATCAAGGGTCCTTCATATATCGTGGCCGTTAAACTGGAACTTTAAACTGTTACTTAGTTTGGGTCTAGATTGTGGTGCTTAAAATTCCTTAAAATATTAATTTATCTATTTATTAATAACTATAAAATTATCAGATAATCCCTGACAAGCGAAAGTGAGTGCTGTTTATTTTATAGCTGCACCGCTACAGAAATTCGCCAGCGATCCAGCGCTCAAGAGAGAATAAATTGAAAAATTTTAAGCGCGCGCGAATTCACTAATGAAAGTTTTAAATGACCGACGAAAAACAAAAAGTGACCTCGTTATAACGATAACAACTTTTCATTTTGCAGCTGAAAAAAATGTGTTCGGCTGTATAATAGTTTGTGGAGTTCGCAGGATAAAGCGCACCGCTCTGTTGGTCTTGTTTTTCAAGGCCCGGACGTTCGTTCAACTACAAATTTTTTCCCAACTTTTTTTATATAATACCGGCCAAAACAATGGGTCACGAATTTCATAAAAGGGTCCCACAGCGTCAACAACGTCGAGGACAATAGGGAGCGATTCGAACAATTAATCTTCGAGACGAATCGATCTTTGCAAAGTTGGTCGTAATTATTAATGCTATGGTTCTTTTTGGATGAGCTTTGGCCATTCAAATTTTAGGGTTAGTGGTAATCTCCCGTCAATATCAGATACTTAACCACCCTCTTACTATTCAGCCCTCGGCACGTTTCTTACCTTGGTTTGGGTGGGATATTTCGTACTATTCACAATGAATTCTATGTCTTATTACTACTAGACTGACTGTACGTAACAAAAAATATAGTCTCACGAAAGACCATCAACCAACTATCAACCACGGGCAACTTTTTGTAGCTATCATACAGATGATAATAGGTGACATTATACACTAAGTTATTTATCTAGTTCATATGTTATTCCTGTAGCTCAATTTACAAACATGCATAGTTTCAAATCGATATTATTAGAAGTTAATCAAATTTGACTAGCAATTTTTTTTATTACAAGTTCTCCAAAAAAATGTATTAAAAGTGTTCGAAATCAGATTAAGTGTACCCTTCTTACTCTGTACCCTCTCAAAAAGTCATAATTTACAAACACCCACAGGTTAAAAAGCAAAAAATCTTGTAGGAACCGAGATTAAAAATTCTCTAACGAAAATATGTCTGGGGATGTCCAATGTCCGGCAATTATTCCTGTGGATTCCTGTGGGTTCAGACCCCAACTGAATACGAAATAATGGAAATGTGAAATTGAAATTATATGTAAATATATAAGTTCCTGCCAGGGACAGGCTGGGTAAGGAAATATATGAGACTTCATCACCAACTTTTGATTACTATGAGGTTTTGAATGTGCGCCCAGCAGTGAGTTGGTATACTTTAATAGTTTAAGAGTTTAATATGGACTGAATACGATAACTGTTGTATATTTATGATTATGTAGCTTCTTTGGCGGAAGGGTGTACGACTGCTACGTTTGGGAGCGCGGTTACGATTCCCGCTTAGTGCAAATATTTCTATGCATGAATATTGACGGTGTTATATATTGACGGCCTCTGTGGCGTAGCGGTAGTGCATTCGACTGCTACGACAGGGGGCGCGGGTTCGAGACGGGCTCTGTGGCGTAGCGGTAGTGCATTCGACTGCTACGTCAGGGGGCGCGGGTTCGAGACGGCCTCTGTGGCGTAGCGGTATTGCATTTGACTGCTACGTCATTCCGACACGCGCACCCCATCGTCGGCACCGATGAGGCGAAGCCCGTGGGGTTGCCACACGCTAAAAAAAAAGTTCGATTCCCGCTCAGTGTAAATATTTGTAAGCATGAATATGTCTATTTGCATTGTTCTGGGTGTGTCTATGTATAATATGTATATATTTACAAAAAAAAAGTTTATAAGTATGTTTATCCGCATTCTGGAACCCATAACACAAGCTAGTTAAACTATGCTTTGGGTCCAGAAAGCGCTGTGTAGAATATTTATTTATTTATTATTATATGTGCCTATATTTTTTTGTTTCTATGTATAATGTGTATGTATTTACATAAAAATCTATCTAAGTATGTTCATCCGCATTCTTGAATCCATAACACAAGCTAGTTAAGCTGTTTCCCTCGGTTCTTGATAGTGCTGAGTAGAATTTCATAGAACATTTATTTATTATTAGTATTATTTATAATCATTATAAAAAAGTATGGATGGATTTCTGTTACTCAATCACGCCAGAACGGCTGAACGGATCTGGATGAAAGGAGTTGATCCATTTTGGGCCATCAAAATTAACAGGCAATTGCAAGAATTAGTAAAAAAGTAATCAATTTTACAAATATTGTGTTCGTGGGTCACTACTGTTGATCCTGGTGTACAGAAGTTAAAGAAGTGAGAATATGGGTGGGATTAGGTAGGGTACTCTAGGTGGGGGCCCCCGGTGATCTTGATGAGGTCCCATAAACACAAATAAGATGCACGTAAGAGGTTATACTTTTTGGCGTAACGTGATAAAATCTTACTAAAAAATATATGCTTCGCATTATCCTACGGTTTTAGAAATAATAGTGTAACAAAGTATTTTAGTTTACGATGTACATAAATAATATATACCGTCAACTAACCTCAAATTTACAAACTTATTCAAAATAAAATGTTGACCAGCTAACTTCAGGGTGTCGGTTTTCTAGCTAACTTAATGGTGTCGGTTTTTCGTGATGGTATGCGCGCGTATCGTAAAAAAATAGTTTCATCATTTTTCCCTAACGCGCTAAAAGAAGTATAACTTGAAAAATCTTATTAATTGAGGTCACAAAGTAAGACTTATGAACGTCAAATGCCAGAGAAAATGGCATAGACAATACTATTTGAAAATACTTTCGGCGCATAGTTAGAGTAATGCGTTAATGGAACAGTTGTAAGTAATCATCGTGATTACAAAGTCTGTTGTATAATTAATGCGTCTGATTATACCTGTCTCGAGACTTGTGACTAATTGTTTTGCGGTGGATGTTTTATTATGATGTTTAATGATAGCAGAATATGTGATGGAATTATCGCGCTTGCGGTCGTTGGGTCGGTCGTTAATTTTATTTTCATATGTATTACTAAGTGTGATTGCAACATTGATATATCTTTGTCTGTCATTAACTTGAAAACAGTGATTTCATTTAATTTGTAAACTACGTATGTTAATAGAAGCGATAACGTTTTGAGAAAAAGCAAAGATGCCGAATCAGTAACGCATGTTTTCAAAAGGCGTGATTTCAATTTGATTAGAAAGAAAAACGTTAAAAAAATCTTTGGAATTTCGGATGATCTGTCAGAACAAAACCTACCTACGTTTTTGTGACCCTCAGAATCACTCATATGTTGAATAATTTTCAGTTAGTTTTTGATAAAATTGAATCATTAGTTTTCGTCATTTTTAAAGCTGAAATCCGTCAGACGCTCTATCAAACACAATTGAGGTGGACAAATTGCTTTTTATGACTCAACGCGATACAGCCGCTAGATTTCTCAATTTAGATGCAGCGACTGAACACACACAATCGCCAAAATGCGATGCAGTATCGATGCAGTCGCTAAATGGTGGAATTTCGATGCTGCAACTGAACGCAGAAAATGGCCCATACGCGATGCAGTATTGGTAGGGCGCTTGGAGACAGTCATTATATATTGCGATCTAATATCGTGATCCAGTCTAGGGATTATTCGCGTTTGTTTGCACATCAATAATATCAAATTTGCACAACAAATTTGATAATATTGATGTGCAATGCGAAAGACTGCGGGCAGATGCTGGATGCAGCAAGCTGAAGACAGGGCGCTATGGCGTTCATTAGGGGAGACCAATGTCCAGCAGTGGACTAATAGAGGTTGATGATGATGACATCAAAATCATCAATATCATAGAAAGGATCGCGATATAAATTGACTGCTCCACGCGCCCATAGAAAATTACGTGATTGAGATGCAGCAGCAAAAAGCGATGCGGTCGCAGAATTGGGAGTCACTCATGCTAATAGTAGTGCTTTGATCGCGAATAAGCGAATAAGTACTATTTTTTTTATCGTGCGGAAATCCCCTCGGATGCCTTTTTTTTTTTCGTGCGGAAATCCCTTCGGATACCCCCCGCCGGCCAGCGGGGGCGGTTATGTCGGACTTGAACCGACTAAAACCGCACGCCGTCTCGGGTCTACAGACGCCGGGGTGTAAGGTTGCCCATAGAGCATATCCCTCGCACCCCGACTGACCCTGGGCCATCTCCGGTTTCGAGATGGCCCCCTCGGGTTTGGGAACCACGGTGTCCCCGTCTTGCCCCGGTTTGAGGGAGGGGCGCTAGTCGCCCCACCGTCCCGGCCTGCTTCTGCTGGGGTGATAGGCAGCCTCACCCGCCACCCCCAGGCCTGCGCTCATGGAGGACGGAGGTCGTTAAGCGACCTCCGGCGCCTGAGTCGCCTGCGACGCGCGGCGAGCAAGTTGCGGGCTCGGCGGGCCGCGAGAGTTCTAAATCTCTCCCGGGCGCGCTCCGCCATCTCCTTCGCGAGCATTACATGCTCGCAGAAGGAGGTGGCGGCGGCCCACGCGCTCGCGCTCCGCACCATTGCCGCGATCATGCTGCCGAGCGAGAGGACTCCCACCCCGATGGCTGCCACGAGTGCGAATAAGTACCTACTTATCAGTATACCTGATAAGTATGTATTTATTCGCAGTCAAAGCAAATTTATTAGTGACATTTTGATTATTGCTTCATAAACGATTCACAAAATTTGATGATAATCTCTAATTTAATTTGATATTGTCATTTTGCAAATGACAATATCAAATTAAATTACCAATGTTTCACAATATAATCTAGATATTATTTTAATATAATTATTAATTTACATGTCCATAGCCATGACAAGTGAGGCATTGAATTTTCACAGAAATATATGTTGTTTAATTTTAGCGAGAAAATATTTTAAACTAGCTGTTGCCCGCGGCCCGCCCGCGTTGAATTCTGATTCCGTTCCCGCAACCCATGGGAACCTATTCCCGGGATACAAGTAGCCTATGTGTTATTCCGGACTATAATCTATGCCTGTGCCAAATTTCAGCCAGATCCGTGCAGCCGTTTTTGCGTGAAAGAGCAACAAAGATACACAAACTTTCGCGTTTATAATATTAGTAGGATAAAAACATATTTACTTTCGGTACATTTTTTCGTAAATGCTTATTTCAAGTTTTGTCTAGAATTAACGTTGTTATACTACTAGGGTAGCAAACAATATGACTCACCTGATGGTAGAAGTTTACTGTAGGTACGAGTGTAAACAAAAAGATACTCATAGAAAGAAGTGTCGTTTCTGTCAGACGGCAGTCGCTCCCGCAAAAGACAAGATAAGCCAAATCAAGAGATGGAGTAGGAGCCCGGTCTCTGGGCTCTAAAGTAACTACACACAAGCTTTGGATGCAACCGGAACTGACGATATGATGATGATGATAATAATGTCTGTATCCTGGTCTATACGTCAGTAAGGGCTATAATAATAACTTAAAGAAAAGGAAACCGGCTAAGTACGAGTCGGACTCGCGCCTGAAGAGTTCCGTACCATTATCTATAAAAACTTGTATCAAAATTTACCTTAATATTCTACATTTTATTTTATGGAAAATTCCCTTTTCTTGTGCTGTAACCAACCTTGCTTTTAACCAAAATGAACAATTCTAGTTCAACCGGAAGTACCTTATAAGTTTTGGGACGAGACCCTATATGGTAGTTTTCGTTGATCTAAAATTTAAAATTTGTAAAAAGCAAGGTCTTACAAGCTAAGAGAAAATTCCGAAAAAGAAATAGAAATTAATTGAGGTAAATTTTGGTACTGAAAAGTTTAAAAAAAGTTTTCATTAACGAATAAAAAATATACCAATTTTTATTATGGCGGTATAATAGGTAGATTACCCTTTTAGGTCAACGCTCGGCGCACGAGCTCGACTCGTACTTGAACGGTTTTTTATTTTTTGGAATTGTTCCTTTATTTGTACTGTAAGACCTTGCTTTTAGCCAAATTTCGTGATTCTAGGTCAACGGGAAGTAACATATAGGTTTGACCCAAAACCTATAGGGTACTTTCAGTTGACTTAGAATTGTCAATTGCAAAGTTGGTTAAAAGCTGTTTTTCAACACAAGTCTAGAGAAAATTTCTAAAAATAAAAAAGTTGAAAATTAAGGTACATTTTGGTACTTACAAGTTTTCGCGAAGTTCTAAATTTTCCCATATCTTTTTATAGTGTTGATTCAGGACCTTGATTTTTATTCACTTCATAAGGATTATAGACCCCACTAAGTGGTATAAATTTAAACTTGCTAAGTTCACCCGTTCCTGAGAAAATCGGTGGTGACACACGGACAGACAGATAGGCAGACAGACAAACAAACGGACAAGTGAGTGATCTTATAAGGGTTCGTTTTTTACCTTTTGAGGTATGGAACCCTAAAATCAAAAGAAAGAAGTAACATAAAATACAAAACACGCTAACAAGATCAAGGCGAGACCTTCTGTTATCCCCAAACTAAGTTTTGGTTCGAACCCATGCAATAAACTAAATAAGAGTCGATATGTCTTTAGTTGTCCTCTCCGTCTTAACGGGAGGGTCGAGGGCCGAGGGTTCCTGCAAACTTTATACTCGGTACGACCGCAGAAAACTAGATACTTGCTCGCAAACACATGTGTATTTTATATTGGATTGAGTATGTTAGATTGTTGAGTGATAATGTGTAGATTTTTAATTCCATGTTCGAAATTTTGATTTTGAATCATTTATGTACCGTTTGGGCATCCTATCCTATTAAGTAATATTAGAAATGTGAAAGTTTGTGAAGATGTTAGGATGTTTGTTGAAGACAGTCCCAACACAAGTATGTACAAAACGTAATGGGTCTGCGTCAAAATTTAAACATGTAATAAATTTACATGAAAACAAATAAACACTTATTGTTCACGACACGTCTGCATTATTCCTCACAGCAAAATTAGAATGAAATAATTAGCATGTAGTTAATTTTAAGTAACTTTGCTAAAGATTTAGATCGGAAAAAGAGAACATCTAGGACGGGACTTGAACCCGCGACCAGTCCCTTACAGGGGGAATGCTCTGACCAACTGAGCCACCTAGACACGTCCCAGATATTCGAAAGTTCCGTAGATCCGTAGTTCGCAAGAATTACGGTAGATGGCTCCAACGTGGGGTGTGTGTCGGGTAACCTCCTCGTGTGTCATTCCGATTCCGATCCCGCTGCAGTCCGGGGGGAACGGAATCGGAGCGGCCGGTACACCCTGGGCGGCGGTCAATGGCTTCCCCTTTATGGGGTTGGCATTGATCGTCGGCCAATACCCGACGTGGCGGGAACACATCGCTCTCCGTACTCCTCTGCTTTCAGAGGAGACAGGATGAGCGATAGTGTTAGTGGTGGAGGCCACCGTAGGGTCCTGGGGGATCCAGGGGCGGGTTGGCCCACTGCTAACGCAGGGGCCGACGGGCACTTGTGCCGCCGCCGGTGAGAGAGGGCTAGCCATCCTCTCGCGTTCCGTAATCGGTAGGTGATCAGCAACGACCTGACTGGTGGCTCCAGAAGGGTACGCTGTGATCTTGCTGACCGGAGGGCTTGCCTTTATTGGCCGGCCCACGACAAGGAAAAGTCTATAACACCCGACAGCGAAGTCGTTAAAACCTATGGATACCAGCCGACCTCCATAGTATATAGGCTTATCCAGGTGCAGGGGGCTCCGCCTGGATGGACCATCTTTCCCCCATACTCGTGGGATATATTATGGACAATAATAACTCAAAAACAAAATCAGATGGACCTAAAAACGACGACCAAGGCGCGAACAATGGAGATGAGAATGACGGAGTGGAGTTAGTGGGTGGAGAGGAGAAGGTGAGGACGCGGTCTCACTCGCGGTCGATTAAGGCCGCCTTCCCCAGACCCGCAACTCCGCTGCCAATAGGTGGGGAGACCGACGCGGAGATTATGTCTGCGGCGTCGACGGCTGGTACCGACAATGAGTCGGTATCCAGCCGTGTGGAGACAGAGGAGGGTCTCCGACGTAAGCGGCCACGCTCGGGTGGACCGTCCCGTGACCGGAGCAGAAGCCCCGGACAACGGGCGGCCTCCTCGAGCGAGGACGATCGGCCGGCCAAGTTGGCCGCTTCGGCGAGCAGAGCGCCGAAGCTACCTGTTCACGTCCCGCCACTACCCAGTGGCAGGGACCAGGACGTTCCCGCTGCGAGGGAACTCCTTTCGGCGCTGGCCCGTATCACGGACGCCTTAAAGGGGGCCAAGAATGTGGCCGGGAAACGGAAGACGGTGGCGGAGAATGTAGCAGTCGCCAAGACGGCTCTGGAGGAGCTCCTCGCCAGGAGCGCCTCCGAGGAGGAGGCGAACCTCAGGGCCCGGGTGACAAGCCTGGAGACTGAGCTCGCCAACTCCCGGGAGCAACAGCGGGCCCTCCGGGAGGAGGTTAAGCACCTAACCCAACTGTTCAGGGGATCCCCGGAGGCCGAGAAGGTCCCAAGAGCCCAGGCGACGGTGGCCCAACCAAGGGCTCCACCGTCGACAGGAGCGGCGCCAAAGTCGGCGCCAAAGTCAGCGCCAAAGACAGCGCCTAAGCCAGCGCCCAAACCGGCAACCGAGGTGGCGCCAGAGCCTGCACCGAGCATGGTGCAGCTGCTGGCGGCCATCGAGAGGCGGCTCGGCGTTTTGGAGGACCGGGCATACCGTCCTCCACTGGCACAGCCTGCATCTTTCGCGGCTGTTGCCAGTGGGAAGTCCGGTCCTAATAAAAGGAACGCCGCCCCAGTGGCCCCATCGCCACAGGGGAAGTCAAAGGGGAGCAGCACCCCCGCCGTCGCCAGAACTACCGCTCCCGCTACACCTAAACATTCCTCCAGAGGAGAGGGGTGGGTGGTAGCGGGAGCCGCCAAGAAGGCGAAAAAAGCCGCCAAAAAGGCGGCTAAGAAGGCGGCAAAAGCCGCTGCGGCGAAGGCGCCGAAGAGGCTCCGCGCCCCACGCTCCACAGCCGTCGTCCTGACGGTGACGACGGAGGGTGTGGAGAAGGGCGTGGGGTACGCCCAGGTCCTGAGGCAGGTGAAAGCCTCAGTGGACCTCAAGGCCCTCGAGATTGAGGGGGGGCTCCGGTGCAAGACGACTCGCACCGGAGCTCGCCTACTCGAGGTCTCCGGCGCCACCAGCGGCCCCAAAGCTGATGCCCTAGCGGCCAGGCTTAGGGAGTCGCTGGACTCGGATGCCGTCCGCGTCACCAGACCCAACAAATGCGCAGGTTTGCGCATTTCGGGTCTGGATGATGCGGCCACGACGGAGGAAATTATCTCCGCCGTCGTGGAGGCGGGCGGCTGCCCCCGTGATCAGGTGAGAGCTGGAGAAATTCGGTTCAGCCCCACCGGTCACGGCACGGCAGTCGTCAACTGCCCCGTCGCAGCGGCGCAGAAAATTGCGGACGGACGGAGCCTCCTCGTTGGGGGCTTCCTTAAGGCGCGCGTGCAACTCCTGCAGCCCCGCGAGACCAGGTGCTTTAGGTGCTTGGCCGTGGGGCATGTGGGAGTTCAGTGCACAGCGGGAGACACCGTGGGGGATCGGTGCTTCCGCTGTAGTCAGCCCGGGCACAAGGCAAGTGCTTGTGATGCTCCGCCGCGGTGCTACAAATGCGTAGCGGAGGGCAAAGCGGCGGAGCACCGGGCGGACAGCAGAACCTGCGCCGCCTCGAGGCCAAAGCCCCGTTCGTCCGCACCGGGTTGCAGGGGTGCTGCTCAGGAGCGGCCACATTCGCGGCGGGATGCGGAGATGGACGTCCATTAATGGACACACCAATCCGCATCCTGCAGGTGAACATAAACCACTGCACCGGTGCTCAGGATCTTCTGTACCAGAGCATCGTGGAGTGGTCTATCAATGTGGTCGTGGTCGCTGAGCCGTACTGGGTCCACCCCGGAAGCCCGGTGGCCCTGGACGGCGTAGCGACCGTCTTCGGGGGTTCCGCTGCGGACACCTCGCGCCTTGCAGTCATTGCAAGGGGCCGAGGCTGTGTCGCGGCGGACTATGAGGGTTTAGCTGTCGTGGCCGTCTACTTCTCGCCAAGCCTTGACCAGTATGAGCTTGAGCTATGGCTCGCAGGACTGGACATCGTTCTCGCTGCGTGCCGTCCTCGCCCTGTCTTGGTCCTGGGAGACTTCAACGCCTGGTCTGTGGCTTGGGGCTCCCGAGAAACCAATGCCAAGGGGCGAGTTCTGGAGGACTGGGCCAACACCCGTGGCCTAGAGGTCCTCAACCGGGGGAGTGTCGCCACCTGGGAGCGGCGGGGACTCAGTTCGGTCGTGGATGTTGCATTCGCGACCCCTGCTCTCGCCCGCCGCGTCCAGGGTTGGCGCGTGGTGGAGGAGGAGGAGACGTCGTCGGACCACAGGTACATTCGGTTCAACGTCTCCCCTCCACCTAACCTACCGCCGACTATAGCGAACCCCCCGGATCCACGTTGGGCGCTCAGACGCCTGGATCGGGAGGCTCTCCTGGAGGCATCCATTGTGCAGGCCTGGATTCCGTCACCGGACAGGCCTGCCGATGTCGACGCAGAGGCCGAATGGTTCAGGAGAGCCATGTCGCATATCTGCGATGCGGCGATGCCTAGGGTTAAGCCCAGCCCGGCAAAGAAACAGGTGTACTGGTGGTCAACGGAGATCGCACAGCTGCGAGCAGCGTGCGTGACCGCTCGCCGCCAGTACACCAGGTTTCGCCGGAGGCGTCGCCGCCCAGACGATGCGGCAGCCCGAGAGGCGGAGCTATATGAGGCGTACAAGGGGTCCAAGAGGACCCTCCAGGTAGCCATTAAGCAGGCCAAACGGCGGGCCCGCGAAGAGCTGCTGGAGTCTCTGGAGCAGAACCCATGGGGGCGCCCTTACCTTGCGGTCAGGGGCAAAATCCGCCCAAGGGCGCCCCTACTGACCCAGAGCCTCCAGCCAGAGCGGCTGGAGGAGATACTGGGCTCCTTGTTCCCACCGAGAGCGGAGGAGCATGTTCCTCCGCGTATGGCTCCGCCTCAGGCGCCTGACGCTGATAATAGCGAGAGCGATGTGCCCGAAGTCAGGGAGAGTGAACTGGGGGTAGCAGTGCTCCGGCTTAAAGCCCGGAAATGCACTGCCCCCGGACCCGACGGCATTCCAGGCCGAGCATGGGTCCTGGCCCTTGAGGAACTAGGGCCTCGACTGGTGGCGCTCTTTAGCGCATGCCTCGAAAGGGGCCAGTTTCCAAAGGCGTGGAGGACGGGGAAACTGGTCCTTATCCGGAAGGCGGGGCGGCCGGCGGATCAGCCATCCGGTTACCGGCCGATCGTGTTGCTCGACGAGGTGTGCAAGCTCTTTGAGCGGATTATTGCAGAGCGCCTCGTCGAGCATCTCACGAACGTGGGGCCAGATCTGGCGGACAACCAGTTTGGTTTCCGCCGGGGGCGCTCCACCGTGGAAGCGATCATGCGCGTTAGGCGCCTGGCGGAGGAAGTAGTTTCGCGGGGTGGGGTGGTGGTGGCGGTGTCTCTCGACATCGCCAACGCCTTCAACACCCTACCCTGGAGCTGCGTTAGGGAGGCGCTCGCGTATCACGGAGTGCCTCCTTACCTCCGCCGCATTGTCGAGGCATACCTATCCGAGAGGGCCATAGTTTACCCGAGCTGGCTAGGGCCAGGGCGGCGAGATGTGTCGTGCGGTGTTCCGCAGGGGTCGGTCCTAGGGCCACTCCTGTGGAACATCGGATACGACTGGGTGCTGCCCGGTTCGTTGCTCGAGGGTGTCAGCATAACGTGTTATGCTGACGACACCCTCGTTATGGCGCAGGGAGCAACGCACCGAAGCGCGGCACTAAAGGCCACGGCAGGGGTTGCTCAAGTCGTGGGTCGAATACGGCGGCTGGGACTCGAGGTGGCTCTCCACAAATCCGAGGCTATGTGTTTCCACGGGCCTCGGAGGGGGCCACCTGCGGGAACCAGCATAACCGTAGGGGGCGTAAGCATCGGCATCGAGCCCACAATGAAGTACCTTGGGCTCGTACTCGATAGCCGATGGGACTTCGGACCTCATCTCCGAAGTCTGGTCCCGAAACTGAGGGGGGCTGCGGCCGCGCTATCGCGGCTGATGCCCAACGTTAAGGGACCCAACGCCCCCACTAGGAGACTGTACCTGGGGATCGTGCGAAGCATGGCCTTGTACGGGGCCCCAGTATGGGCGGAGACTCTGGCGGCCCGCAACGTGGCTGTATTAAACAGCCCGTTAAAAGCGATGGCCGTCAGAGTCATCAGGGGGTATCGCACGATCTCCGTCGAGGCGGCATGTCTCCTAGCCGGGACCCCTCCATTGGACCTGGAGGTGAGAGCCCTTGCGCTGCTGTACCAGTGGCGCAAGGAGGTGCTGGAGCGGGGACATAGGCCGGAGCCCCGAGAAATCAGGGCTCAGCGGTTCCTGCTCCGCCAGGAACTCATGGAGACATGGAGGGTGCGACTTGAGCACCCAAGGTGGGGGGAATCCACCATTGCGGCGGTGAGACCGATCATGAAGGAGTGGTTGGAGAGGGACCATGGGGACCTCTCCTACCGGATGTGCCAGATGGTTACCGGACACGGGTATTTCGGTAAGTATCTGTGGCGCATCCACCGGGAGACAACGCCGCAGTGCCAGCACTGCGAGGATCCTGGCGAAGACACGGCGCTCCACACGTTGGTGGAGTGCCCTGCGTGGGCGAGTCAACGCCGGGATCTCGTTGCGGTCCTGGGCGTGGACGTTCTCTCGTTGGAGACCATGGTGAGGGCCGTGGTCTCTGACGGCAGCAAGTGGCACGCCGCCGCCTCTTTCTGCGAGCAGGTAATGCGCGCGAAAGAGGCGGCGGAGAGGGAGCGGGAGAGAATCCTGCCCCCCGAGTTTCGCAGTCTGCGGCGAGGACGCCGCAGACTCATCTACGCCCGGGACTACCGACCTCCATGATCGGGGTCTGAGGACGGCAGTTGGCCGACTCGCCGTCCTTACAGAAGCAGGCCGTGGCGGAGGCGTGTCGTGTGTGCCCTACACACGCCTGCCAACTCACCGAAGCGGGATAAAACCCGACCCCACCAGGCGAGGGCGCGGTGGCGGCCGAAGTCCGCCGGCAACCCTGGGGTTATCCTTTCGAGGGCTTACCCGGGGTACCCGGCAACGGACACTTGGGGAGGACACCGTGCGGTTTTAGTCGAGACACGACATAACCACCCCCGCTGGCCAGCGGGGGGGTATCCGAAGGGATTTCCGCATGTTGGTTGCGATGCGGAGGTTTTCTTCAATAAAACGACTTTCTCGATATTAAACTTTTAACGTTTTATTTTAGTACCGTGAATGAGACGTGTGCAATGACGAAGGAAGTTTTGATTTGTGCTTGTACAATGACGGTGACAGGAAGTACTACAAAAAAAACTAAACTTAATACTAATTAAGTATATGCGCGTGGATTTGCTCACAATTATTGTGTAGGCGCTGAAACATGCCCCCGGACGTTGGAAGCGACAGGTGCGCTTTCAACCACACGAAGAATCAACGGGCAGCGGGCAAATCCTATTGAAAGCTCTTCTTATTATTCCAGCGGACGTTTGGATATCTACCACACGTACAATGCCATCTGACCCTGGATGAACAGCAATGACTCTGCCCAATCTCCACTTGAGAGGAGGAAGATGATCCTCCTTTATGACTACTAAGGTGCCCAGCTTCAACTTGTCTGTATTCGTCTGCCACTTACTCCTTTGTTGAAGCTCCGACACGTACTCCTTGCTCCAGCGCTCCCAAAAATGCTGACGGAGCTGCTCGATTCTCTCATACCGAGACAAGGAAGTAGCAGAATGGTCTTGCAAGTCTCGCTGCGGAAGTGACGTCAGCGGCCGCCCAACAAGAAAATGGCCAGGAGTTAATGGCGTAAAATCTGCTGAATCGGAGGACAGCGGTGTCAATGGGCGTGAGTTCAGGATCGCCTCAATTTGGACTAACGTGGTGTTAAGCTCTTCGAACGCAAGATGACTATTACCCAACACTCGTTTCAGGTGATATTTTGTCGACTTAACACCCGCTTCCCAGAGTCCGCCGAAATGAGGAGCATACGCAGGTATAAAATTAAAGTTAATTCCGTCACTAGCCAATTGCTCGCCTAAGGAATCGCAATTGGTTTTGAGAAATTTTGAAAGTTCGTTGCACGCACCAACGAATGAGGTACCGTTGTCGGAGTAAAGATCATTGGGCTTTCCTCGTCGCGAAATAAATCGGTATAAGGCTAACAAATATTTGCTGCTAGTTAAGTCACTCACCAGCTCCAAGTGTATGGCTTTGGCAGTGAAACAGACAAAAATTGCAATGTACACTTTTAACAGCCTACATCCACGACCTTGCCTATTAGCAGCGATGATGGGACCAGCGTAGTCTACACCAGTGCTGGTAAAGGGATAACCACCTGGAAGGAGCCGCTGACGAGGTAAATTGCCCATGATAGGGGTAACGGTCTTACCCGACATGCGACAACAACGCACGCAATTACGATAACAACTCTTAGCTAACCTTTGGCCGCCTATTGGCCAATATGACTCACGGATAGAAGCCAATAGCAATTGTGGACCTGCGTGCATCAATTTAATGTGCTCATATTCAAAAAGTAATCTTGTAAATTTGTGAGTGGACTGTAAAACAATGGGGTGTTTTTTGTAATATGGGAAATTCGAATTTTCTAAACGTCCCCCTACGCGCATTATTTTGTTATCATCCAAGAATACATTAAATTTAATTAGAGGGCTTTTTTTAGGTATGTTTTGACTATTTATAAGCGTTTGATATTCAGGGAACGACTCAATTTGGCTTCTAATTACAATAATATTTAATGCATCTTGCAACTCTGCTACAGAGAAAAATTGATTAGGAAAATGAATTTTCCTACACCTTTTAATAAAACGTAAAACGGTAGCTACACTACGAACAAGTCTTAAATAACTAGAGAATCTATTAAAATCTACAAATTTGCCACAGTGACTGTTATCGAGAATATTAGCGCCAAATGAAACATGAGGCCGAGTCTCAGGTAGCTCATCTACTGCTAACGATTTATGTTGAGAAGGCCATTGTGACTGATCGAGCTTTAAAAAGCTGGGACCGCTCCACCACAAGTCCGAGGATTGCAGGGTACTAATTTCCACACCACGAGAAATTAGATCCGCAGGGTTCTTGTCGGTTGGGACGTGTCTCCACGAGCAATGCCCCGCCTTATCTAAGACTTCAGCAACGCGGTTGCGGACAAAGGGCTGAAGCTTAGAAGGCAACATATTTAACCATCCCAACACGACGGTGGAGTCAGTCCAGCAAAAAAATGTGGGTGAACTTTAATCGTGAAGAATTCACGACCTTCTCACATAATCGAGCTCCAACTACAGCGCCACATAATTCCAATCTTGGAATCGTGATTGGTTTAATCGGCGCCACTCGACTTTTAGCTACCAACAAACTTACAGTGTATTCACCCTGATTATTGGCACTGCGTACATAGATACACGCACCATACGCACGCTCCGATGCGTCGGTGAATACATGCAACTCTAATGAATTAATATTGTACAAATGACAGACTACTATTCGTGGAACCCGAATATTATTAATTAATGGCAATGCCTTAACAATGGCAAGCCAAATAGTGTTAAGTGCCGGGGTTAACGGCTCGTCCCACGAAAGTTTGTCCAACCACATTCGTTGCAATAACATTTTCATCGAAATTACACAGGGAGATAATAAACCTAAGGGGTCAAAAATGCGTGCTATCGCAGATAGTATGTCACGCTTGGTCACATGATCTTTAGAAGGCAACGTCGAGTATGAAAACCCTAGCACATCAGAATTAGCAAACCAGTCAAGCCCTAGCAACTTATTGGGTTCATTAGACCCCATATTTAGATCTAATGACGACTGAGAATCATTGACTAATTCTGATACGCTTGACCTCCATTTTCTGAGTGGCATACCAGCAGACTGAAGTGCGTTGGTGACCTCTGAACGGATAAACTGTACCTCGTTTAAGTCATCACTGCCAGTCAGCAGGTCATCAACGTAGAAGTCATGCAGGATGACGTCAGCCACCTTATTTCTAAGACTACAGTATGACTCACCCTTATTTTGAAAAAACATACTTTGGGTGTCTTTTTTATAATCAATGCCTATTTGATTAAGACATCGCGTAGCGAGAAAGGGTGCACTAGCTGTGCCGTATGTGACAGTACACAGGTTATATTTTTTCACCGGATCAGTGGTGCTATTCCGCCATAAAACCTGTTGTAGGTGCCTATCAGATGGGTGGACGTATATACACCTATACATTTTCTCGACATCAGCAGATAATACGTATCTGTGTTGTCGAAACCGTAAAAGGATAGATATAAGATCGTCCTGCACTGTAGGCCCAACCATCTGGACATCATTAAAAGATAACCCGGAAGACGTAACACAACTAGCGTTAAAAACTACCCTAAGTTTGGTAGTAGCACTGCTTTCGCGCAGCACCCCGTGGTGTGGTATGAAATATCCACTGGGCCTGCCGTAACTCACTTTATTTTCGGTCATATGTCCTAATGCCTCGTACTCAGACATAAAGTCATGATATAACTTGCTGAGGTCAGGCTTAGACTTCAGTCTACGTTCCAGAGAATATAAACACTGAGAAGCTCTTTGGAAAGATTGGCCTAAGACAGACGGACTTAGTTTTAACGGAATACGAACACAAAAATGACCGCTCTCTAAACGTGTCGTATTTTTCATAAAATGCTCCTCACATGCTTTCTCTTCTAGAGAATAGCAGGAGGATTGTGAGTTGATTTCTTCTAGATTCCAAAATTTAACTAAATCGGTTCTAATTTTATCTAAATTATCGTGATTAGAAGAATCAGACTGAGTGAAATTACATGAAATATAACTCGGAATTGATTTATTATTGTTGTATGTGACAGGGCCAGAAACGATCCAACCTAATATAGTGTCACATAATACTGGCTTCCCCTCTCCCAACTTAATTCTTTGCGAACCAAGCAGGTCCCAAAATAAGTCAGCACCAATTAAAACATCTACTTCCGAAGGTTTGTAGAAGGTGGGGTCGGCTAAACTAATAAAATCTGGAATATTAAGGTTCGAAATATCGACTTCCCGATGTGGCATTACAGTTGTTAATGATGGCAAAACGTAACAATAAAACTTGGTATTATAATGGTCGTCTAACGACGTCATTTTTACCTGACACATTTTGCCTACGCGAGAACTCACGTTGTTTATACCAAAGACCGAACCATTTACCTGATTAGTAATTAAATTAAGACGTTTACATAATCGTTCCGATATAAAACTTGACGTACTACCGCTATCAAGCAGGGCTCGCACTAAATGCTGACGACCATGACGATCACATAACTTGATAAGCGCCGTGGACAATAGAATACCGCGGCTGGCTTGTTTACGCTCGCAGGACGTACCGAGATCCGCCGCTAAGGTTAAAGTATTAGCATTTGAATCATTGCTACCGACGACGTGCGCGGGCGATGACATAGAATCTTGTGATATGGTGTCGTTGCTATTATTGCGGGACTCAGCAACACCTTGATATTCCGACGAATGAATAAGAGTGTTATGTCGGCGTTTACACAATTTACATCCCGGTTTTTTACAGCGGTTGGCAAAGTGACCTGTGTGCAAGCAATTATAACAAACTTTATAGTTCGGTATTAACTTTAAACGGGCGTCAATGCTAAGTGCAAGGAACTGTGGACAATTCGTCAAACTATGATTACCTTTGCAGTGCGGACACGATTTACCTATATTAGTGTGATCATTGTTGCAATCTTTTGACGTCACCATTGATTTTATTTTTTGAGAACTATGAATAGACTTAACGGGAGTGGCAGTTACGTTCGTTCGAGACAATTCTAGTGTTTCCACCAGATTAGCACGGGTGTTAATGAATTTAAGAAATGAATCAAATGTTATTGTGCTATCGATGTCAACATGACCTCTGTACTCCTCCCACTCACGATAAGTTTTCTGATCTAATTTACGGGTCATTATGTATATTAATAACGTGTCCCAGTGCTTGACAGGCTCACCTAAAGATTCCAAGGCACGTAAATTTTTATTTAATAGGTCAATAAGACCTTTTAGGGCAACAGACGACTCTTTAACAATAGTATTTATATTGAATAAACTTGAAATATGGTTTTGAACTAATAACCTCTTGTTGTCAAATCGATCACAAATTAGCTTCCACGCGATATCATAATTGCCTGCAGAGAAATCAATGGCATGGATTACCACGGCAGCAGAGCCTTCCAGTGACGCTCGTAAATAATGAAACTTATTAATCGGATCAATTTCATCGTTTGTGTGAATGAGGCTGGCAAAAGTGTCTCGGAACTCAAGCCAATTGCTATAACACCCATTAAACTTAGGTAGCTGTATAGTGGGTAACTTAACGGGCTTTCTCTGATGAACGTGAGTACATTTATCACTGCTTGTTGATGTGTTATCGTTACCGTACTTATCCAATAACTCCTGCGACCTAGATAAAGCTTTATAATACTGAGTTTCGAACTCAGCACGTTCAGAATATTGTAGTGTAGCATCCGCTACTAAACATTCTAGAAGCAACTGTACCTCATCGTATTGCTTGTACAAAGTCTCAATTTTTCCCATCCTCAATTGCAATTCCCTCACTTCACAACTGTTTAACTGCCTCTCAGTGATTGAGTCTAGGTAATTGATAAAAGTAGTTAAACGACCCTTGAAACTACCTCGTTTTTTAATAAGTTCCTTTTCTTCGGACATTCTGGGAATCGGGTGCAGTTAACCTGGAATTTATATAGGTAGACAATTTAGTTCTTAGTTTAGTTATAGTTTAATTTTAATTTACAATTACAGGTTCTTATGTTTTTCAGTTTAATTTAATAATAGGTTAAGAGTATATTATAATGTAATCACGTATTGTAAATACTGTAAATACAAAATATTTTTTAATGTTGGTCTTTAATTTAAACTATAAGTAGGTACCCTTTCAATGAATGCCTAGGTAATTACTCGAACTATCAGGACAATACTACAATTGACAATAGAATGAAATGTTACATACATTAACGATTGTTATTCAATTAAAAGTTAACAAAGTCAAGACTTAAGCTTTTTATTTTACACCAACTTAATGTTAGCAAATACCTACCTACCTACGTACACCAATGAATGCGAACAGTTTATTTGCACTTATTAACAATTATAAATGTAGTATTGATAACTACTGTACTGCAATACACTTAATATGAGTACGTATAATTGATTAGATGTAATAATTCATCTAAATAAGTTAGGACACAGACTGATCAATTCACACTACAAAATATATTATATGTACTTGGGTATATGCTAAACAATTTCAAGTAAAATAGGTAATACTAACCTTTTAGTACATATCTTAATACTAAATACCTGAACGAGGTTGGGTTTTTAAGTCCTTATAGGTAAATCCTTAACTTTTACACACGTTGCCGGTATATGTGTGCCTCTCAGCGATCGGCGATTCCACTCATTAATTAATTCTCCTCTAATTAATTATCAATCCGGCTTCGTGGGACCAATATGTTGGTTGCGATGCGGAGGTTTTCTTCAATAAAACGACTTTCTCGATATTAAACTTTTAACGTTTTATTTTAGTACCGTGAATGAGACGTGTGCAATGACGAAGGAAGTTTTGATTTGTGCTTGTACAATGACGGTGACAGGAAGTACTACAAAAAAAACTAAACTTAATACTAATTAAGTATATGCGCGTGGATTTGCTCACAATTATTGTGTAGGCGCTGAAACACCGCACGTAAAAAAAAAAAAAAAAAGATGGCTCCAACGTCGCCTTAAAACGTATATGATATATCGGAGAATTTCGAATATCTGGGACGTTTCTAGATGGCTCAGTTGGTCAGAGCATTCCCCCTGTAAGGGACTTGTCGCGGGTTCAAGTCCCGTCCTAGATGTTCTCTTTTTCCGATCTAAATCTTTCGAAAAAAGTAAGCATACAAAATTATTAAAAATTTAATTGAATTAACTTTGCTAAGTTTTGTCAAGTACCGCACTTTCTAACTATCTCTGTACGAAAGCAGATTACAATTTTATGTCGGAGCAGCTGAAGTATTTTTAACCTAAAAGGTACAGGCCTAGGTTATAGTCTAGAATAACACATAAGCTACGTTTTATCCCTGGAATCGGTGAAAAGTTTTGCGGGGACGGGATCAGAATTCAACTCAAAAAAGTGAACCAAGAGATATTATTAAGTCTCAAGATTCTTAGGATACTATTCTGAATGGTACTTATATTCCTCCTGACAGTGAATAGAAATACTTTTATCAAACACGTTTTACTAGTAAACTTGTCTCGTTAATTTTCCCATTCAGCTTAATATTTACAATTAAGCAATCCCGAAACCAGGGTAATTCAAAACCATTGAAATAATATCTATTGTTAACAGACAATTTTATGATTTTCATGATAAATGGGCCGTCAAGACTTAATAACAATTAATTAATAAACCTGTCAGTCGTATCGAAGAGAACCGTGATGATACAAAGGGTAGTTGGCTAACGAACGAAATCTGATTTTAGGTAAATTAATACTGGTTTCTGTCTAGGGTAGGTTCAACGCATCAACAGTGAGAGCGATTTACTAACTTTTAAATTATCGCGTTGCATGATATACAAAAATATTGATGGGTATTGCCGCGATTATGATATATGGCAAAGGCATGTAACCTAAACCAAGATTCCATATACAAAATTCCAATCTGTCATTTAGATAATTTAGTTTATTTAAATATGATATTTATAAATTAGTTGTAGAGTACATCACTACATAGTATAAATCAAAGTTGCTTCTCCCGTCTGTCTGTCCCTATGTATGCTTTGATCTTTAAAACTACGCAACGGATTCTGATGAGGTTTTTAGGGTTCCGTAGACAACTGACTAAAAACAGAACCCTTATAGATTTGCCGGATAGGATTCTATGGATAGGTCTTCTAAAATGATATTGAGGTTTATAATAAAAAAAAAATCTAAACTGAATAGTTTGCGCGATTGACACTTCCAAAGTGGTAAAATGTGTCCCCCGCCCTGTAACTTCTAAAATAAAAGAATGATAAAACAAAAAAAAATATGTGACCATGTAAACTTGGTTAACTTGGTACCGAAAATTGGTTTGAACGAGATCTAGTAAGTAGTTTTTTTTTAATACATTATAATATCGTAAACCGCAATTTACTTTTCAATTTTTTCAACTAACATATAACAATTTTACTTGCTGCTACGGAACCCTACATGTGCGGGTCCGACTCGCACTTGACCGGGTTTATTTCAATAGGTAGAGTGATTCAAGGGGAAGGTTTATGCATGCATAATCTCTCGGGCGAAACCGCTGGCTTTCCCAAGTACTGTAATAAATCAGTAATTGTACAGAGTTCCTGTATTACTATAAAAACGATATAGTCTTTCAAAATTCTGGATTGATAAATTGAAGTTGAGTCTCGTCAACGCCTACTTATGCACTGTGCGCAGTACGACTCTGTGCATAATAAGTACTTAGGATTATTCTAGACGAATGATAGCAAAATTTGAGCATAAACACATAAAGGCACAAAAGAATGACCAACTATACCAGTGCATTGGACTAGCACGTAGTCATCTAGTGCACCCTAGGCAATGAATGTGAACAACACCTCTCTTTCTTCGGCAAAAGAGGTGTTTTGAGTTTTTTATTAACACGTTCCCTTTAAATCGTAACTTTAAATCGTAGGTTTCGAGAAACGCTGACAGTGAAACCACTCTTTGTAAATCTTAGAAACAGAAACGTAGGACTTTAAAGCTAAATTACATAATTCTTCATTGTGATGTCCGCCAAATGAGTTCCACTGAACTAGAATCTAACCCAACTGTAATTGGTGCACGGCCCATTCCCACCTCAGGTGCCAGGGCTGCCTCTCAGCCTACTGATAGTTCGCATTTATTATACATGTACAAAGAGTTGAGTTAATGTACAAAGAAAATGAAGGTTCTGTTCTCCACCCGATAACATTTGGAAAGTTAAAAAAAAAACAAAACATTCAAAATATTATTAATAGGCGGCGATAGCCCAGTCGCGTACGTATCGGACTGCTGAGACGAGGTCTCGAGTTGGATCCCCAGTCGCCCCGGGCACACACGTCTGACTTTTCGTAATTATGTGTGCATTTATCGCTCGCTTAATAATGTGCCCGGTAGATGGCAATAGGCTCGCTCCCTACTACATTGGGACCTTAACATAACTGGCGAATCGTGGGTGTGTAATACACCTCTGCCTACCCCTTCGGGGATACAGGCGTGAAGTTATGTTATGATGTTATCTTATTAATAGTAGTATTAAGCGTATTGGACGCAATAGAATATCTGTCTCTTTCTCTAACTTTAATGATGCAAATAACTTTTTGAGTTACCACAGTTTAAATTCATTCAACTTTAAAGCCTTCCGAGGGGTCCCTGCAGAATGGTCAGATGAGGAAGTCATTGAAAATATGAATATTCCCATTGGTTGTGGTAAATTGCTGAAAGTTAGACGTCTTAATTATAAGTCAATTGTAGAAGGAACAACTCAATGGAAGCCGCCTCAAACAGTAGTTGTAACTTTTGATGGCCAAGTACTTCCTAAGCGTATTTTCATATGCTTCAATGCGTTAAGTGTTGATTTATATACTTACCCGACTATTCAATGTTACAATTACTGCCGATATGGGCATACTAAGGTACAATGTAGGTCGAAACCAAGGTGCTTTAGATGTGGCCAGGATCACTATGATGAATCCTGCACTAAAGAGATACAACCAGTTTGTTGCCTATGTTCAGGTTCCTATACAGCAACTAGTAAGGTTTGTCCAGAGTCTTCACGACAAAAAGGTATCAAAACAACAATGGCTGGAAACTGCCTGTCATATGCTGAGGCTTCAAAACTACACCCTCCTGTAACAAAACCGTATGCAGATGTTCTCACTTCTTCACTTCCTACATGATTACATAAAACTAGCCTTAAATTTATGGATAACATACAATCAAAAGCCCTTCGAATTATTAATGGTGCTATGAAATCCAGTCCAATCAATGCCCTACAAGTTGAAGCTTCAGAACCACTACTAAATTTGAGAAGACAATTCCTTTCTGATAGATTTATTTTTAAAGCTCCTCCTAACTTAAACTACCCACTCCATTCAAAGTTACATAGCCTTTCAGCAATGCAAGCACTCCAGCACATCTTGCCAAAATAAAAATTAGATACAGCCCTAATTGTGATTGCTGTGCAGAAGTGGAAGATTTAAATCACCTTCTTCTAGCTTGCCAGCAATATAATATTCCTTTTTTTGATCTTCTTCCTACCTGTATCCCATTACCTACTCATGTTCCTTTGTTATTTATGTATTCTGTTGATGAGCGAGTATTAGAAGCTATAGATTTACTAATTAAACATAGTGATATTAAATTGTAGTTGCATTTGTATTTATATGTTGTGTTTAATATTTTATGTTTTTCCATGCTCGACCCTGACTGATCCATTTCCTTTAGTAACTTTAATAACTCCGTTCCACCTTTCATAAGATGTTTCCCCGCTTTTAACTTGACATTGGCGTCCTATCCTATTTGCCAAAAAGGGGAAAAAATAATTCTTCATTGCATCATTTTCCATTGGATTCAAAATTAGTATTATACAACAAATTCTTATTAATACTCTTTTTAATCAAGGTATGGGCTTTTTCGGGATTTTTCAAACGGATTGCGGAGACATATAGGAAATCGCAGCCAAACAGTATTGGTTAAATCATGAGTAATGACAGTAGATTCTTGTATTCGAATATTCGATTCATTAGATTAGATTAGATTAGAGATTAGATTTATTAGATTCATTATTCACGCTTAACATCAGAGGTCATCATCATCCTTCGAGCCTTTGCCCAACTCATTTGGGGTCGATCTAACTACAAAGTGGCCGAACTTTAATATTTTCCGTGAACCGACTTCCATTTGACCTTCACATTTTTGGCGATATCGAAGTTCTGTAGTTAGACCAGTTGCCGGAATTTTTAGGCCTCAAATTACCCATAACGATTGCCATATATGTTCGTATGGTAACCTCTGACCAAGATCTCTCTTAAACAAAAACACCGCATCAAAATATGTTCAGTAGTTGTTGCATTCATCGCCAACAAACAGACAAAAAGGCAAGAACTCCAAAAAAAAACAATGGTTTTCAGAATCATTCATTTAACGTAACCCATGTATTTTTTTTACATATTTCCAATGAACACAAATAACTTATTTACAATTTTATAATAGTATGGATTATAAATATCACGTCATCTAAATTCGCTTATCTATTTTTTAATAAGTAGTTTGTACATGGTATACAGAGTTGTCTTATATAATTAAAGTTAATAAAGAAAAGAAAAACCCGTACAATAAAAGAAGGGTCGTAGGACTCATTCTCCTAAATTAGGCAGAAATTCTGTCTGTATCTTAGGAAAATCTATCAAACTCACCCTTTTGCCCTTAACCCTTTTAAGGTTAAACCTGAACACTATATGCGCGTAGATATTATTTGTATATAGTTAGCATACAAATAATATCTACGCGCATATAGTGTAAGTAATTAGTGAGGTTACAACCGATATTGGGGTACCTAGAGCCATTATGTACGTTCGGGTCCCTATTAAACTTTAAATATCCAAACATTTGGCCCTACGTTCTAGTCCAGATGTTACTTTGTGGTTTGAGTTATGAGATGTGGCGCATTATTTTCTATACTGTTATAAAACTAGAAATATTTATTTATTCATAGTTTTATTTGGGTAGACCCGAAAGTATAGTAGATACAAGGAAACTATCTAAAGAACCATTAGCTCTTTTTTTTGTTAAAAAACCTAACTTTTTGTTTAAGCGTGAACCTTCCAGAAAATGATTCGTTTTGATGAAAAAATTGTTTAATGCGGATGGACTTTGTTTCATGTAAGGATCATTTTATTGTACCATAAGAAAAAAATCGGAACAGCAGAAGTTAAAGATACCTTTAAGTCTTTTACTTCTGTCGTCTTTTTTTACAAACAAAGAGCCGATGGTTCTTCAGAAAGACACCTGTATACGCTATGATTTCATCAGACTTAAAAGCGGCTAAACTCTAGTGAGTTACACAATCACTTGCTATGTCTTTATTATGTTAATTGCAGGTACAGACTTGAGCATAATCTAGTGTACTAAATACACTACACAAACAACAAACAAACAAATTAAATCGTTGCTTTTCCGAGTAATTATTTTTTCACATACTGTTGACAAAAGAAAGAAAATATTGACAAAAGTAATTATTATTATTCTTTTGCAAGTGGTTCGATACTTCTCTAGCCAAACGGCTTAGAGTTCAGTAGGAATTACACTGTCCGCTAATTCTCACCACCTCGTCACGATGAAGTTTTGTTTTGTGATCGATATAATTACAATCTTATAACACGAACCATACCACATCGTCGACAGGCAAGTTGTGAACTAACTACAGCAGCTGCACTTGCGTCAATATATTTGGATTTTACGTCAATATACAGTGAATGTAATACACCTTGGTACCTTGTGGAACTAGACTTGAGAGATATATTCTTTCTCTTTTGGGACTTGAGAGTTAGTACGTTCATTCAGAGTTTAACTATATGAATGATTGGCACTGAAAAGCAGACTGAGGCTCTGGCGCAGGCTCTTCTCTCGGGGTAGGGGAGTGGGGGTGGGGGGACCTCCGTAAAAGCCAAGTTAAAACAAAAATGGAGGAGTAGAGGAGCGAACCCCGAGCACCGAAGTGCATGAAGCAACGACTTTGGATGAAATGACGCTAAGATGATTGTAATTAATTATTTTTGTATACCTATATTTTTAATTAAATCTATACTTTAAGTTAATTATTAATAATTATACTATATTAATTATTAATTAATACGCGAAGGATAAACATTACATCCCTTTTTACGAAAATTGAAAATTGCGCGGACGGAGGAGTGTGAGATTTTGTATAGTTATAGCTTGTATGGAGGAAAAGTGCAGAACGCTAATATTTTTTTTTAATCATGCATAAATATACGTTAAATCAATAAATAAAACGTTACACACACTACCATGTATTTGGAATACACACACACATGTTACTTACGTCAGTTTATGCCACCAATTTCAAACGTATTATGACATATTTGTATAATGTTCACTACACAAGCTGACATTGCTGACAACAAAATTAAACAGAAATGGAATGAAGTTAAACTTTCTGGCTACCTCAAAAAAAAGGCCGAATTTCGACCACCCCTCGGGGTTATTATTTATATTATTCTACATAGTTCTGTGCGGCATTATTCTTGAACTAGTGATTTTTATGTTTGTATTTCTTTTTATGTATATATCTATATCATGTATATTTTGTATGTTTAATAAAAAGTATATAATAATTATATATAATGTATGTGTATATAATAAAAAGATTTGCTTCTTCTTTCTTCATTATACTCTCGCCGGTATGTCCCTAAAAGCAGGAAGAAAGGACAAAAATGCTCACAAGCAGTAATACCGAAATACGAGTGAACGCAGTCTACAGTGACGTACACTATATGTAAGTTGCCAGGATTTTGAAAAGTTTTTTGAAGCTGCCGACCAGAACAAAGCTTTCATACATAAAATGTGAATTGTTTCCGTAACTTTTGACGTCACATTTTTGGTTTTTGAATAATAAATGTAGTAGCTATGCTTGACGGCAGCGTTTTAATAGACAAAGCTATATTCTAAAGCAGGGTAGCATTACCTATTGTCGTCTTACATCTACATCTAAGCGCACGGCAGTGCGCAGGCCAAGTTCCAGCAACAGGCCGCGCGCATGCCGTGCACTATTTACACGAACCGTTTCGACCCACTTTTGATCCCCCTGTAGCTCAGTGCCTATTGCAAGTACAGAAATAAAATTGTACCTACGTAATCATATACTAGTACTAAAGCAGTATGCCAAATTTCATAGATATAGCTTCGGTATATCCTGAAATATGACCCTGTGAATATAGCTAATTTCGGCACTGACTCACTGTTAATCAAATCACTCACCGGTAATCAAAACCTTTAGGCCACTTTCAATGGCCCTAGCCTTATGAAATTTGGCACACAGATCGTGTGTTATATGTAGATTAACAAAAAATTAAGAAATTTAAGAAATCGGTCAAGCGTGAGTTGGTTCAATCTAATATCGAATTTTTAATAAAAATGTTTATGAACCAGTGATACAATGAGTATACGAAGAGAAGGGGGGAGGAGGAGAGGGGGGAGGGTATAAAATATGTCACAAAAAGAAAAAAATAGGTACGATTTCTTGAAAAAAAGTATTGAAATCCCACCAAAAACATACCTGTTAAAAAGGGGGCCAAGTTCCTATCAAGGGTTGAAATCCAATCCAATGCCAAGTTTAGATGCACTTTAATATCGATCATAATCATCTTCATCAACAGCCTGATCCCCTGGTAAACATTTGCCATTCCCAAGACTCGCCACCACACCCAGTCCTCCGCCTTCCGCATCCAGCCACTACCCGCCACCGTATTCACGTCAAAGGTCCATCCGGCCAGAATTCACTTTACCATACACTCAACTTAAAATATGGTATAGTTGTGAAAATTCGTAGGTACTTGGTTAAAAATATCTGAAATTATAATACTTCTAAATTTGAACTTGGCAGGTTAATTTAATTATATAAATAATAAATTTAATTATACAGTAAATCAAGTGTTACGTACAGCACGAAAACCTGCCAATTAATTAGGCGGAGTCATCAAAAAGCAATGTTTAAAAATGACTGTAAAGTTATTAATTGTTTCCGTAGTTCGCAAGAATTACGGTAGATGGCTCCAACGTCGCCTTAAGACGTATTAATGTATCGGAGAATTTCGAATATCTGGGACGTGTCTAGGTGGCTCAGTTGGTCGGAGCATTCCCCCTGTAAGGGACTGGTCGCGGGTTCAAGTCCCGTCCTAGATGTTCTCTTTTTCCGATCTAAATCTTTAGAAAAAAGTAAGCATACAAAATGCTTAAATATTTAATTGAATAGGCGGAGTCATCAAAAAACAATGTTTAAAAATGACTGTAAAGTTATTAATTGTTTCCGTAGTTCGCAAGAATTACGATAGATGGCTCCAACGTCGCCTTAAGACGTATTAATGTATCGGAGAATTTCGAATATCTGGGACGTGTCTAGGTGGCTCAGTTGGTCCGAGCATTCCCCCTGTAAGGGACTGGTCGCGGGTTCAAGTCCCTTCCTAGATGTTCTCTTTTTCCAATCTAAATCTTTAGAAAAAAGTAAGCATACAAAATGCTTAAAAATTTAATTGAATTAATTAGGCGGAGTCATCAGACCGATATTCTTAGCAATCCATGGATTCTCCGTGCGGGTGCCGGGTCCATCGCGTTGCTGAGTTGGGAACTCGGGACAGTGCCTGGGACTTGCGACCCAAGTGTAGGTTTAGAAGGGGCCCCTTTTGTTGATGTACATCAACACTCGCCTTCACTACCCAAGTTCCCCTCCCTGCCTAACCAAATTTGATACGAACCTACTAGTGCCGCTTTAGACATTCGTCCTAGTAATGAGCTTATTGTAGCTCTTGATAGGCCTAGATCTTTAAGTAGGTTATAGAGAGATTTTGCTGGTATACCTCTCGCTCCCACTTCCACTGCATACAAATTAACCACGTAACCGTTTTTGATTAATTCGTTTGTGAGATCATAGTATTTATTTTTCTTTATTGTGTGGTCCTTCGGTATATTTGTTTCCCACGGTACAGTAAGTTCCACAAGAACCACATGTTTTAACCTCTTAGAATATAGAAATATGTCAGGTCTAGATGACGAAACCCCAACATCCTCCGGAATTTTATAGTGCTTTTCATACGTGTCGATTAGGAGCGTCCAATCTGGGGCAGTATCTAAGATTGAATAAGGTTTGTTCCTTCCTGGATGTTATGGATGAACCTTCAGACACAAAGTTGATATGACGTCTGTTAGTAGTCAATCCTTTTTGGGCTCTAGCTACTGCCAGACTCATTGCTTCACGTATGATGATAGGCACCTTATCGTGGCGGCGTGAGTAATGGCCTCTATCGAGAAGCACCCTACATCCTACTAATATGTGTCTAGCCGTCCCTATTGCCTCACCACAAGTATAACATTGTTTTTCTGTGGCCTTCCCCCACCTTACCAGATTACTCTGGTCTGGGAGGGTCATCTGAAAGGCGTTAAGATAAAAATTTAACAGGGCCGGCGACCAGTCATAGATCAAGGTGCGCCACTTTAAGGCCATCGGTATGCAGAACTCTCCCATTGTCAACCATTCATTTTGGATTTCCAAATTCATCGCGTGCACTCGATATTTATCATTTTCGTCTTGTTTTAGAAAGGACTTAAGTATATCCTGGTCCCTTTCTGGCTCTCATACTCCCAACCCCACTCTGTTCGACTGGGCCCCTATCATAAATCCTTTATGGAATAGGAGTCTAGATTCAAGCTCGGACGCGTTATTATCTTTCGGGAGTGCCCTGATTGTGACATCTTGGGATTTACCTAAAATGTGGGCTTTGGTAACTCTAAGGTGTTTATAGAGCTCCGATGGTTTCTTAAGTTTCATCCCAAAATTATTTTGATCCCTAAATAGAGCAGAGGAATCAGCAGAGTCCGCTAGTCCAAGCCACGATTTTAGCGATTTTATGACAGTTGCATCTATTTTCGCCAGTAAGGTTTTACCGAATTCATACACCAGAAAAGGCCAAGTCAGACGTGATGTTAAGTAGTTGTCATATATCCAAGCTTTTTTGATATTGTTTAGTGGTAGCTGATCTATCTTATTTAGGTCATTTATAAACGTATCGACAACTTCATCTAAGGATGGTGTGCGTCCTTTATAGTCTATCTTTCTCCCAAGAAATTTAAATGGCACCGATTCAGCGACTATGGAAACTGGTTTACCCCCAATGAAGAGTCCCGGGTCGTAAGAGGTAAATTTGGTGTCCCGTCTACCCAGACACAGACAGTGACACTTACTGGGCTTCGTCCTCAGTCCATTTGTCCACGAACAGAACTCATTGACTTCCTTTAATAGTTCCTGACATTGTTTTGGATTGCGCGTCAGTATTGCGAGATCGTCAGCAAAAGCTAAGATGGACTCTAAGTATATGTTATTTACTTTAAACCGATAACCCCATTTCTTTTCAAACGGTATTGGTAATTAAGCTATTATTTTCTATGTTAAATGCTATTGGTGACAAGCAGCATCCCTGAAACAGTCCCACATTATACCGTAATGGTCCTGTGTGTACTCGTACTTCTTGGAAACTTATAGCAAATTTTAGCTGCGAGTAATACGACTCGATTATCTCTATGACCACGGGCGGAAAGTTATACCATTGCAACGCGTATACCATAACGTAATGTGGAATTGAGCCAAATGCATTTTCTAGGTCTATCCAACATACCGTTATCTGTCTTTCGTATTTTCTTGCATCTTTTAAGCTTTCCGCTAACAGACTATTGTGTTCCAGACAACCAGAAATGCCGGGTAAAAACCCTTTCTGGTGGTTAGGTCCGAAATACCTATTCTTAATCATAAAATGACACATTTTTGTTTGTAGAATTGACAACAACAACAAGAACAATGTTTAAAAATGACTGTAAAGTTATGCATTGTTTTCGTAGTTCGCAAGAATTACGGTAGATGGCTCCAACGTCGCCTTAAGACGTATTAATGTATCGGAGAATTTCGAATATCTGGGTCGTGTCTAGGTGGCTCAGTTGGTCAGAGCATTCCCCCTGTATACAATGAATAAGGGACTGGTCGCGGGTTCAAGTCCCTTCCTAGATGTTCTCTTTTTCCGATCTAAATCTTAAGATATTTGAATGTTTGTTACTCAATCACCCTCAAACGGCTAAACGGATCTGGCTAAAATTTAGTACAAGGAATGATTCTAGTCCGGAATAATACATAGGCTTCTATTTATTTCTTGAATATTCTTGAATAGGTTCACAGGGTTGCGGTAACGGAATAAGAATTACACGTGGGAGGAGCTGCGGGTAATAGCCAGTCTTTTGTAACTTTCACAGTTTAATCGGTGGGCTTAGCAGTACTATGTCATCTGCGTAGTTAATATTGTTAGCTGAGAGTGAGACGAAATCGAGCGAAAAGCTCTCTATATTCCACTCGGTATATTTCGGTTGTGACGCTAGTCCTTCTAAACTAATCGACCAATTTTGACCAAACTTGGCATGTAAATAAGACTTGGTACCCGGAAGGTAATATAATTATACTAGAATAGAAGGAATATAATGAATATAAAATAAAAGGAGTATAAAATTATAATAAAAGGAATATAATTAAAAATCGAACATACCATGGGGGAATAATCACCCTTCAAAAATGTCAAAATCTGATTTCTCCAAAATGATCAAAGTTGTGACCACGATTTTGGCGCCAAAATGTGCAACTTAACTATTGGCTTAAAACAGAAAAAGAAAATTGAAAATCGGTCTAGCAACGGAGGAATAATCATCGAAAATACAATTCAATAATATTCAATTGTAAAAAAATTGCGCGTGAATTGTATGTAATCATGTAGTGCACATTCAGCTCAACATTGCACCAGCAGAATGCATTGCGCCCCTAGTTAACTAAGTTTCATGAACTTATTAGCTAACTTATAAACTATATATACTTCACGTACCGATTGACAGACTTGTAGGGGGAACTCACCCCATCTCACCCCACTTTTCATCTGATAGCCGACATTGCAGCCACCCACCTGACGGTATTGACCTAATGTGTTGACAAGTTCCCGTGGTAAGTTAATTTACCGCTGAGCTAGTTATAGAACCTCAGGTCAGTGGCTTTCGATAGATCGAGGATATATACAATATAGTTGTATATCTCTTATACTTTTATAAAATTGTAAATTAGTTGTGTCTGTACGTTGGAGACATTTAAAAAAATACTTGAGTTCTGTTAAATCAACGATTCTGAACACTAAAACATTTGCTTGCGATGGACACAAAACCACTGTACGGGTTTTGATGTCGTTTTTTCTATTAGAAAAGTCTGGGTCTGATTTTAAATCGTCTAAATGAATCGTTCAAATGAAGCGTCGGTAGCTTAGTGGTTAAGGAGTCGACCTTACGATCGAGAGGTCCCGGGTTCGAATCCTGGCCATTACACTAACGACGTGAACCCACTCCTAACACAAGCAATTTAGCTTAGCTGGAGGGGTTAGGGGGAATATTAGTAATTTCGGTTTCTAAAAAAAAAAAATACTACCATATGTTTCATTACACTTGGTTAAGTGGAATCGGAGATATAACCAAAAAATGATAACCGACCTCTGCACGGGCGTAGCCGCAGGCATCAGCTAGTATAAAATATAGCAAGAGATACACGTAGGTATAGCTGCAGCTGTTCTATGCCCAATATATTGCACTTTCTTGATCATTCTGACTGATTCCTGAAGTTACGTTCCTACTCATATTTGTATAATTGTATAGTCAGAATATCAAATACTTTAAAAAGAATAAATGCCGGGCTTGAACCGACTAAAACCGCGCACCGTCTCGGGTCTACAGACGCCGGGGTGTAAGGTTACAAATAGAGCTCTACCCGCAATCCACAGGGTTACGTGATTACGTATACTTTACGTTTTTGCGTAAAGAGTTACAAACATCCATGCAAATTTTCGCGTTGATAATATACTACTAACATATACTGTGATATTGTATAGGGTTCTACGTCTCTAAATATTAGTGTAATACATATATACAGACCGAAACCACACGGAAATACAAACCTTAAAATAACCGAATAAACTCGGTAGCATATATCTACAGGGTGGAAACGCTACGCCCAGCAGATATTATTTTTATCGTCAATTTTAAAAATATTGTAGAGTCTCAAACTGAAATAAAATCTCAAATTATATCTACTTTTCATTATTATACTTTACTAGCCGTGATCCGCGGCTTCGCCCGTGACATACTTCGATTCCCCGTGGCGCCTATTTAACCCATACATGCCCATAATTTATTAGTTTTACAACGTATGCAAATTTAGTACTTGGTGTAATTAGTAAAATTTCATTTCAGTTTAACATTTTGTAATATTTTTTATAAATGACGAAGTAATTGACTGGACACACTTAACGTTTCCACCCTGTATATTTAGTGAACCAACGAAGACTTTAAAAGAACATAGAAACGAAGTTAATTAAGTTAATTATTGTAATGAACACAATTAAATTTGTATTTAAATCGTTAATTACGTTGTGCTTGAAGCAAATGTTTCTTTTCCTTGAGTTTGCCTTCTGAAGAATTTGATGATAACAATCAAGTTATTCATAAGATTTTTTTTTTAAATTTTCATTCTGAATTAATCGTCTCAGTTATTTCCGGTCCTCAAGAGTATCCATATCACAGTCGCTTGCTATTTGACCGGCTGTAGATTCGGTTGGTTTTCAGCACGAGGTCATGAGGAGACTTACGATGGTGTTTGTCCCATGAGACAACCACACCTGAGCAAAATAAATCACAATATAATCCGTTAAAAATTGTTTTATTTTACATTAACGTAAACTGTTGACAATACCAAGTACGTAAGCTACTTAAAATAATACTATTTTTAATGCATTGTATCGCGATTTATTTCGTGTTATTTTATTATTTACTATGATCCCGACGTTTCGGTTGATTTTCCGCAGCCATGGTTACTGGAAAGCTACTTTTATCGCGAAAATTCCTGTTTCTGTGGATGGCGGGAGCACCTAGTCGGCTATAAGGAAGAGAAGGACAAAGGATGTTACATTTCAAATATTTTATGAGTTCCAGGGGCCTATATTTCTTTCCTTTTGTCTATTCATTCTTTCTGCAGTTACCAGCATGCTTTGGTATATTCATAGGTTGTAGGAAATGCTTACCATCAAGTTGGCGGTTGCCTGTTTGCTTTTTAAATGAAGACCTTACGCCTCAGTGATACTTAACTGATGTTAAGTACAAATGAGGCACAAGTACAACAGTGATAATTCTTGTACAACCTAGTATGCAAAACGCATAGCAATGAATGCAAGTCAATTCATAATGTAAGTGAATTTTGGAAATAGATCTCAACAGATCAGTTAGCAGTGATCCTAGGGAAGATAAAAATAAAACTGTATGTTCAGATATAGTATAGTAGTATATCGAAATATGGAAATTTGGCATCGAATACATTAAGAAAATACTACCACAATAAATTTTCTCTTACCAAATGTACCTTTTTTTTTCTTTGTGCGGAAATCCCCTCAGATACCCCCCGCGCCGGCCAGCGGGGGCGGTTATGTCGGGCTTGAACCGACTAAAACCACACGCCGTCTAGAGTCTTCTGTCGGGTGTAAGGTTGCCCATAAACCATATCCCTCGCACCCCGACGTCCCGGCCTGCTGCTCCTGGGGTGACAGGTGGCCTCCCTGCCACCCCCTGGTCTGCGCCCATGAAGGACGGAGGTCGTTAGGCGACCTCCGGCACCTGAGTCGCCTGCGACGTGCGGCGAGCATGTTGCGGGCTCGGCGGGCCGGGAGAGTTCTAAATTCTCGAGCATTACATGCTCACAGAAGGAGGCGGCGGCACCCCAAGCGCTCGCGCTCCGCACCATTGCCGCAATCATGCTGCTGAGCGAGAGGACTCCCGCCCCGATGGCTGCCACGAGGTCACGCCTCGGCACCTCTCACGTCTGGCAGTCCGAAAGCGTGTCCAGCCCCGAGTCCTCGCTCGATTCGCTGTGATGGCACTCAGGCGTGGGTCCTTCCTTATCCGATGCAGCTGCTTCCGTGGTTTCCGTATCGCCTCTCTAGCCAATCCTCCATGATGGGCCTTACCGCCGCTATTGCGGCGCTTACCATGTAATGTGTAATGTACTTTAGTAATATTCATTTCAGGTTTTGCACCGTTGTACCCCTGCTTTGTACCACTAGTGGTGGGACGGTTAAAACTTATGTTCCATGGTTCCCTTTAGAGGTAAAATGGAACCCTTTATAAAATAATTAATCGACTCGAGTGAGAATTCCACTTCTCTTTTTTTTTTGATATTGGTTGACGGACTATAATTTGCCATTACACCTTAAAGCGAGCACCTGTAGTACCTTTTTTTTCGGTAATCCCCTCGGATACCCCCCGCCGGCCAGCGGGGGCGGTTACATCGGGCTTGAACCGACTAAAACCGCACGCCGTCTCGGGTCTATAGACGCCGGGGTGTAAGGTGGCCCATAGAGCATATCCCTCGCACCCCGAAACGCTTTTAAAACCCTATATGGGAATTTTAGATTTTAGTTCTTTGTGAATGAAACAAAGGCGTGTTAGTGCCTACATTGTTTTGTTGAGAAAAATGAATGAAATGAATGAATCTTTTGTTGTAATTCTATAGCGAGTATTTGTATGAGAACCGTATTGTTATGTCATATGCAGGACGATTTTTTTTACCTGTGTATTTTCAGTACGATATAGTGCAAAATTAATATCCCAATAAAATATTTTAAAAACATAGAAAATAAAAAATATTGTATAACAAGTATTTATCCCTTATGGGTGCGGATTTCGAAACCGAGTCAGTCTAGTATATTATATTACCATTATCATGGTTTTATCTTTTAAGTGTCACTTACACCTTATAACACAAAGAGAAGAATGGGGGAAAAAAGGAGGGGAGGGGCTCCAGTACTCTATTCCGTACGTGTTCGAATGGCTTAACTCATTTCAAAAGTTCACATTATAGGAAGACGGTAAAACTTCCTCAGATGAACGTTAAGTAAATTATTAATAGAGTCAAGAGAATAATTGAATCAATCAGAGACAGATTTCTCCCAATTGACATTTATTTATTTATAGATAAATTAACATAATTTAAATTAAGAAGCGGCGATAGCCCGAGAAGCAGCATAAGCCCAGTGGCTTACGTAGCCGACTGCTGAGATGATTTTTCATATTTATGTGTGTATTAAAAATGTTAATTATCACGCGCTTAGTAATGTGCCCGGTAGATGGCAATAGGTTCGCCCCCTATTACATTGGGACCTTAACATAACTGGCGAATCGTGGGTGTGTAATACTCCTCTGTCTACCCCTTCGGGGATACAGGCGTGAAGTTATGTTATGTAATATATTATATATGTAATATATTATATATGTAATATATATAATGTAATATATATATGTAATAATAATATTTATAAATATATTTACGTAATTACTGGTGGTAGAAATTTGATGTCACAAATTTGTCACAAAATTCGGCCGTTCCCAAACCCGAGGGGGCCATCTATAACCGGAGATGGCCCGGGGTCAGTCGGGGTGCGAGGGATATGCTTTATGGGCAACCTTACACCCCGGCGTCTGTAGACCCGAGACGGCGTGCGGTTTTAGTCGGTTCAAGCCCGACGGCCAGCGGGGGGGTATCCGAAGGGATTTCCGCACGAAAAAAAAAAAGGTACCACCGTGCACGATTGCGAAAAACCCTCCATAGTAATCCAATTTCGGTTTGATTGCGTTCTGGGGTCAGCAAGTGCATAGCCGGGCAGGGGGATTGTGGTCGCAGCACTAGTGGGACCGGTGGGTGTCACACGGTGCTGCGAAGACAATCCTCTTCTGATGAGGCCGTCAAGCTGAGTGCCACCATTGTTAACATGATACGTGTCTGTAATGGTACCCTCTTTCCTGAGACTTTACCTTCAGCTTACCATCAGGCGAGGTGAAGTCAAATTGACGTGTCCTAACTATAAAAAAAAAATGTGTAAATTAACATTGTACATAAACAACATTATCGTCATGCAATACAAGATGTAGTTCTAATATGAAGACCAATTAGAGGGATGTAAAATTCACACCATAAAATAGAATAAATTTAAGTGCTAATTAACGAAATAAAATTAAAGTGAATAATACACATCCACATCCAGTCCGCTCAATTATTTTCTTCAGCTCGTTGGTCTATCTAGCTGCAGGGCGTTCTTATGAGATTGTCTTTTTTAAGAAGGGATGTACAGTCAACGACGAAATTAGTTTGACAAATTCCAATTTCTTGATCACCTTAGCTCTTAAACCTTTAATAAAATAATAAACAAACATTAAATATATTAACTTTGTCCTCCAAGGATAACAAAACTGGTTATACATCAGTCATCGCTACATCTATTCCAATGTAGTAAAGGTATGTAAATATTTTAGTGTTAAACAACTTTTGTCGTTGACTGTACTTACAGGTCAATATATGTATATATGTAAATGTTACCGGAAATGTATGAAATCTAGGAATTGTATACAAATCCTAGGAAATTTATATTATTCCGAAGCTATTTAGGAAATGTATAAAATATTGTTTCAAAAACTATTTAATACGTAAATGTCCTAGGAAATGTGCACAATTCCTAGGAATTGTATATAATTCTAATATCGTATTAGGAAATGTATAAAAAAAATCCGTTCCCGCAGGGGGAACGCACAGGTAGATTTCGTGAAGCAATTAATATTATTTTATATAGAGGACTACGAACTTTAAACAGTTTAATTTTTTTTTCTCGAAAACGGTAACTTTTAGCGAAAAACTTTTCAGACTTTTATTTTAGACTTAAAAATGGCCTATCGATTAAAAATATTTCCGAGGTCAAGAATGTTCACCGGTTAGAAGTTATGATTTTTTTCCTGAAAAATTTTGGTTTTTCCCCCCTCCACTTTTAGTTAAAGTTTTAATCTTATAGGTTTATTATTAAAAGTTGTTGGTATTCATGTATACTATGAGATAAAATTAGAATCTTTCATGGAACGTGAAATTTTGAGGAAAAACTGATTTCACAAAAAGTGAGGCCCTACCGTTCCCTTAGGCCGGATTCCACCCGTTCACGAACTTAAACTAAGTTTACACCCAAGCAATTTTTGACCGCAGTTTGAAAGCGATCGGGGCAAAAATGCGACCGTGAGAGAGCCGCAAATTTTGGGAAGTGGAACCATACATACATATATATATATATAAACTTTTTGACCAGTAGTCATTTCGGACTCAGGGCGTCATAACTAGACCTCCTATGAAGAATTTTTTTTAAAATTCGACAGTAGTCAAGAAACCAATAGGTAGATCGATTTCATCGAAATCTACCTAATAATGCTTTCTGTAATAAAATACGTTGTTAAAATGATTATCACAAGTGACCTAACACATAGGGTTATTGAGGAGGTCTCTGCGAGACCTCCGCTCCGATCTTGAAAGTTTGTGAAAAAAATCGTAACCTTAATCATATTTTTTCCTAACGATACAACATCGACCACAAATTTAATCTGCATTAGGAAAACCCATTGCGATTAAGTGCAGTAGTAGGATATCATTTTTTGTTTCATACTTTACTTGTTTGAGTGTGAAAAAGCATCTGTCGAGGCCGTTAAGGTAAGAACACTACTCTTAGGCCTTCACCTCAGCTTACCATCAGGCGGGGTGCAGTCAATTGACGAACCAAATTTATATAAAAAACTAGATGTGCTCTATTATCTTTAGAAACAGTTGAATGAAAACAAAATATTGATTGAATTATTATTAAAACGAATAATTTAAGTAGCATTTTTGCATTAAACATACTCTATTGACTACTCTTAATGTAAGCTGAAATGAACAAAAACGTGATAAATCACTAGGACATTGAGAGGAGAGCTGTACTGACCTTGTTTGCATATTAAGGCGAGGGTATTCGACGACTTTAGGTATTTTTGGCATAGTAAAATTGCCACGTTACGCCACAGCGAGGCGCTGGCGGTCCACGTCCAGTGTATCCCGTCAATATACAGAAAAACAACGGAGGTTAACTTAAGGTGGTGTTGTAGTATCAACACAAATAATGACGAAATTGTTATTTGCACAGATCTTCTAGTTGCACCTTACATAAATGGAACAAAGCTTATATAATTATAATATTGTAATATCAGAAAATCTCTACCGTAAAAACATATATAAACCAAACTATGAAAAAGACCAATAGAAGAGTGGACCCCAGGCGCCAAGCTACAAGGTCTTAATGGAGCCCCATATACCAATTAGGCCCTCTAAACCCATGGGCATATACTAATCGGCCCCCACACATGTATGGGGCCCGTACACCCATGGGGCCCCATACATATATGTATCCCATGGGGCCCCATATATACACCCCCATACACCACCCATATGGCACACACCACACCCCATATGGCACATATACGTAAACCATGTGACCCATATGCCCTTGGGTCCCATACACCTTTGCGGTCCCATACACCCATGGGTTCCATATACCCGTGGGCACCATTCAAATCCGTAGAGCATCTGGGCCTAGGCAAGATTTGAAACGGCAGTCGCTCCCATGAAAGTCACAATGAACCAGGTTATGGAAAGGAGAAGTAGAAGAGCGCACCCTGGGCTCCAAACCGTGAGCTTTGGATGCAACCAGGATTGGAACTCGGACGGTTAGGCCCCAAGCAAAAGCTTCATCAGCAATGAAAACTTAATATATGTATAGATATTCAGAGGCAGATAGTAGTAGTCTTTGGTAGTTTTGAAGGTTCATTTCAGTTTAAATTGTGTTGCTGGTAGGTAGGTACTGTAGCGTCCGGGGCTTGGACGCCACAATACCTCGTGTAGATAATAAGACAAACACTGAGGAAGAAGTTTAAATGGGCATTTATTATATCATCAAAGCTTCCTAAATCGGGTTTAGGGAGGTTTTTACGCGTATATTATTATTTTACTGCGAACTAGGGAATCGCGAACTCCGCTCAAGGACTGAGCCTAAATTTATTATACTATATCTTCTCTTCGGCCGGCGGACCCGGGCGGCGCGTCTAGTCGCCCGCTGTCAGCCGCCCAGCCGAAAGCAGCTCCACGCCGCAATTGTTTTTTCTTCCCTAAGCTAATTTGAAATACAAAGTATTTATTTTTAAACTCTGACACATGACGGCCAGGAAACGACCGTAGTGTGTGGGACGAGGTCCGAACACTACAGCAGCTACGCCCAGGGCCTCATGTGACAGTCTGACTCCCTAGACATTCTAAATCTGGGACACAACAAAAAAAAAATTATGCGAATTGTCCCTTACAATGGGAATAACGAAGCAATCTTTGTAATAATTAGTAAACGATAGTAGAATTTCAAATTATAGCAATTAAACTGTAATAAATACTGAAAAACACGAACAAAGAAAAATTGCTTCATTCTTGGCCAGGCAAAAACCCAGGTTAAAAGAAACCTGACCACAATCAGCCTCATCAAAGAAAAGTTATTGGTATCACTTGCCGATACATTTTAAGGTTTGCCCTGAAAGGACTTAGTAACACAGTACTTTTAAGACCTACCTAACTAAAAAGAAAGATGACATAAACTTATTTATGTCGCCTACACATTACTAAATTATTTTTAAAACAAAATTAAAGAGAAAGAACTTACTCTATAAAGAAAAGTCTGATCGAAAACTAACTTTCAATCATCGTCGGCGCTTATGTCCAGAACGATTTGACTCTCTTACAAAGTTTAGATCATAACTCTCAATATTGTACAAAAAAATAATTGCCTAACTCCTACGCTAGAACATCACGAACATAAAAAACAAAACAAATCTATTTATCTTCAGCAGCGCAGCAATATGAAATAAACAGAGAACACATATTAATAATAAAATACTACTAGTTACTAGTTACGCTAGTACGTAATGCGGTTTTAGTCGGTTCAAGATAACACGTTATTCACTACGTGAATTATAATTCTACTAAGACTTATAGTCCTTATTGGCCCTATTGACCCGCAGACAACTATCAATGCTCTTGAAACATTCTGGAACAAGCCACCATCATAGCCATCTTCTCGTTGAGCACATAATATCACATAAAAGCACATAAAAGCAAAATAAACAACGATACTGATAAATGCGTCGCTCCAATTGTCGCACGACGTCTTTCTTCAAACGGTACGGGATCGATCCATTCACTGCCAACTGCAGAATGTTGGCGTTTCCGACTTCTGCGGAAACTAGCGCTTCACCAGCTGTAGCAACCACTAGCTCCTGTGGCAACCAGCACCTCTACCAGTTGTATGGAAACCGGCGCTCCTCCACACCAATTGTAGCTGTAGCAACCACCAGCTGTATGGAAACCGGCGTTCCTCCACCAGTTGTAGCGTCCGGGGCTTGGACGCCACAATACCTCGTGTAGATAATAAGACAAACACTGAGGAAGAAGTTTAAATGGGCATTTATTATATCATCAAAGCTTCCTAAATCGGGTTTAGGGAGGTTTTTACGCGTATATTATTATTTTACTGCGAACTAGGGAATCGCGAACTCCGCTCAAGGACTGAGCCTAAATTTATTATACTATATCTTCTCTTCGGCCGGCGGACCCGGGCGGCGCGTCTAGTCGCCCGCTGTCAGCCGCCCAGCCGAAAGCAGCTCCACGCCGCAATTGTTTTTTCTTCCCTAAGCTAATTTGAAATACAAAGTATTAATTTTTAAACTCTGACACATGACGGCCAGGAAACGACCGTAGTGTGTGGGACGAGGTCCGAACACTACAGTACTTTTCATGGCCCAGGGTCAGTCGGGGTGCAAGGGATATGCTCTATGGGCAACCTTACACCCCGGCGTCTGTAGACCCGAGACGGCGTGCGGTTTTAGTCGGTTCAAGCCCGACATAACCGCCCCCGCTGGCCGGCGGGGGGGTATCCGAAGGGATTTACGCACGAAAAAAAAAAAGTATTATAATATAGACGTATATCGAATGGTGGTCATTCGATATACGTCTATTAGTACCAATGTTAATCGTTACAAATTGTTGTATTGAATCGACTAATGTCATAAGACATTTAATGCTATTATAATGCCGATACATGACTTAGATTTAACATTTGTGCAATGAGGAACTACTTACTTATTTACACAAATTATACGCCGAGCTGGCGTGGTCAAGGTTGCCCATAGAGCATATACCTCGCACCCCGACTGACCCTGGCCTGCTTCTGTTGGGTGACAAGCGGCCTCACCTGGCACCCCCAGACCTGCGCTCCATTTAAAAATCTTACGGTTCCACTGTGCATCTGCCGTAAACTAACACACGTCCTGCCTCTAACACGTTCCGCTCGGGACTGATTGACTCGCCGAACGCGTCATATAGTAGAAAGCGTAGGTATTTTGAATTTTCATGGTATTCAAAATTTATGTAAATTTTGATAACCGTTTTTCATTCTCTTATCAAAGACCTTCATTTTGGTATCATTTTATTTTTCTAATCTGAACACAACTCAAATAAAACTGGGATGCGTTTTTGGTTAGACCAATCTTTGATAGCAAATTCTATCGAGGAAAGTATAAGTCATCGTGTATCGAATAACCGAAAGTACTAGTTTGAATAACTTAGTATAACATTTATGATTTTCAGAACACAGGGACTTCTCAGTTTCGAAAAATCTTGATATAAAATTTCCCTTCCTCAGGGACCCTCGCCTAAGTGTAATTCAGTGTTAATACAAAACCATTATATAAGGTGAAATTAAATCTTTTTTATCAGTTTAAGTGAAATGCTTCTGTCGGAAATAGGCGAAACCTTTGTTCAAGCCAATCAATTATGTTTTGAATAATTAGAATTTATAAAAGTCATAAAGAGTTTCGATTTGTTTTATTCTCACCCTTATACTGGACCGAGTAAGGCTGAAAATAAAACGAGGAAAAAACAAAAGGCAACATCTTCTCATGATGAGAATGTGTTCATTATACATGATCCGGTCCCTTGTTATTACTAAGAAGAATGTTAAGGTAAGGAAAGAAACTTACTAACTTTCACACTAAATTAATCAGAGTGAGTTTTTTTTTCTAACCTTAACGCCAGTATTAGAGTGTAAGGTGAGTCTGTGGTGCAAAATCTTTATGTTTACAATTACTAAAAAAGGTAGATAGAGTAAGTTTCTACAGCGTATTTAAAGTTATTTTTTTAATTAAAGATACAATAATTCTATTTCTATAAGCGTAAATAACCCTTTTTTTTTTTTTTTTCGTGCGGAAATCCCTTCGGATACCCCCCCGTCGGCCAGCGGGGGCGGTTATGTCGGGCTTGAACCGACTAAAACCGCACGCCGTCTCGGGTCTTCAGACGCCGGGGTGTAAGGTTGCCCATAGAGCATATCTCTCGCACCCCGGCTGACCCTGGGCCATCTCCGGTGTCGAGATGACCCCCTCGGGTTTGGAAACCACGGTGTCCCCGTCTGGCCCCGGTTTGGGGGAGGGGCGCTAGTCGCCCCACCGTCCCAGCCTGCTTCTGCTGGGGTGACAGGCGGCCTCACCTGCCACCCCCAGGCCTGCGCTCAAGCGTAAAGTACCTACCAAATGTTTATACTTAACACCTAGCTTAAGTAAGGTAAGCCGAAAACTTCAATATCGCCAGTGGGTTGTAAATGTCAGATGGCAGTCGCTTCACGGAAATATGGAAGTTCGGCCGCTACGTAGTTAGACTGAAAACTGACCCCAACTGTGTTGGAAATAGGGTTTGTTTTTTTAATATTTAGGACACGTCAATTTGACTACACCTCGCCTGATGGTAAGCTGAACATACACGTACCATGTTAACAATGGTGGCACTCAGCTTGACGGCCTCATCAAAAGAGGATTGTCGTCGCAGCACCGCGTGACAGCCACCGGTCCCACTATTGCTGCGACCACAATCCCCCTGCCCGGCTGTGCACTTGCTGACCCCTGAACGCAATCAAAATGAAATTGGATTACTATGGAGGGTTTTTCGCAATCGTGCACGGCGGTACCCCCCCGGCCGAATGTTGTGACAATTTTGTGTCATCAAATTTCTACCACCAGTAAAAGAGGCTCGGAGCATGATGACACTACATCAATTTAATTTAAAAGCAATTTTGAATTGATTGGGCCATAAGACCTAGGGATTCTGTAGATAATGTTAGTAAGTAGCCGTCACCGGTATCGGTCAGATCAAGTATCTTTAAACATATACATCATTTCAGTATCATTTTAGCGAGGATCCCGATGGCCTTCGAAACTGTCTTCACTCCGGGGTCAGCTTCCAGTCTCATATCGTGGGCATACTTTGGCTGTCATAGGATGTAGGTCATACACTAACACTTAGAAATGTCAAAATTATAACTTCTACATTTATAGCCAAATTTATAAGGCAATAGGTAAAGCCTGTGAGAAAAGAAACAGACAATAAAAACTAACAGCCATTCTTATTTAATCTAATAGCATATACTATATAAATTCTGTGCTAATAGTAGTTAGAGTAGATAAAAAAAATGTCCGTAAGTTTTTTTTGCCCCCATGGCAATAAAAAGTTTAGGCCATTTTAAATCTAATAACACGTTATTTTTATTTGTCAAGGTTATTGTTATTGTTTTTCTTTAGAAATCTAAACAGCTGGTCCTAGTGCCTTATCAATACCACTGTAAACTTGAGCGACGACGCGCCGATATCCTCTGTTCCAGAATATAACTGCTTTGCTGATTGTAAGAAGCTTATATGTTCTTCTTTCTTCTGCAGGTTGCTTCTGTCTTTTTCTGCGGTGAATTTGAATTTCGATCGTGAGAGCTATAGCTGCAATTTGAGTGAAGAAAACAATATATTTTCTTTTCCACTTTATCAGTTCAACTATTTTTATTTCAATATATCTTAATTCACTACTTGATATTTTCGTATTCTTCACGTATTCTACACTTTTCTAGATTTCTTTATAATTAAAACCTATATTTTATTCATTTTAAAGTTTCCACTTATCTGAAACATAGGAGTTAAAAGATGAAAGGAAAACGGATTTTCCTTTTCCCATTTTCCCCAATTTGCTCCTATGTGAAGGTGACAAAGTTAGTATAATGTACAAAAATAGTGTCTTGATGTGCCTATCAAGAAGAAGAAAAAAGGGAAGAAAGTCGGGAAGAAGAGTGCAAGTCCGGACAAGATTGGTTGGATAATATTAATTATTAGACCTAATATTATTAGAATTTTATTAGGTTTAGATGGTTTTGGGTTAGTATCTTATTTATTAGTAATTTATTATCAACATTTAAAGTCATATAATGCTGGAATATTAACTGCTTTATCAAATCGAATTGGTGATGTTTTGATTTTATTAGTTATTTCTTGAATAATAAATTATGGAAGATGAAATTATATTTTTTATTTAGAATTTATAACTAATGATTTTGAAATGAGAATAATTAGTATAATAATTATTTTAGCTATCTACTATAAATGGTTTTGGAGAAGCATTTCTTAACTCCTGTAACTGGTTATCATTTTATTACCTGCTAAGAGGTGTCCAATGCCGAGTAAACAAAATGCGCCTCGCAGCATTCTCAGCGAAACAGGTTCCAAGCCCTTTGTAGGTTCTGCTTGAGTCTGTACACAAAATAAAGAAGCTTTTCTTGAAATTATTAAGAGATTTATTAACAATATTAAGTGTTGTAATCTGTTCAAAAAAATCAGTAATTGCAAATGATACGCTTCATCTTAAAAGTCTTTGTTAAAAATGAGGCGATAGACTGTGACTTAAAATCGCATCCAATTCTGTCGAAGTAAGTGCAGTTGTAACAAAAGAAGTTAGTTCACTAAGGTAACATAAAAATAATAAAATAAAATTATTACATAAAATAGGTAAGGAGACAAAAAAACCATACAATTTTTCGGATACAAATGTAAAATATTAATTAAGTTAATAAAAATAATACAGGAAATTTTAAACCCTATTACCTAATCTACGCTCATAGCCTGTATCTTAGGAAACAGTGTTCGGCCAAATACTGCTTTAAATTGTATACAATAAGTAGACAGAGTTGTTTTGCATTAGTAGGCCGATCTGTCAATCGGTCATTACTCATTAGTTATGAATATTAGGTTTAAAACAAAATAATTAATAATTGTTAATGTGTGTGTGTGTGTGTGTGAGAGAGAGGTAGATTAGATTATCATGAAAGCTAGTAATGTGCGGCATTATTATTAATGTTTTAATAATGTTCATACTCTAAGGAGCCTGGTAACGGCGCCATTTGTACCGAATCTTAACATAGCTACAAGCTCAAGGCTACAAGGTTCTGGAATGTGGGTAAACATACCTACTTATTAGGAATATATTTTTTTCTACATACATGCATAGGAACACCTATTACACAACCTACAACACACCTATTCATAGATTTGTACTGTGCGAAGATTGAACCTGCGACCTAATGACATATCAGTCGAACGCTCTACCGCCAAGCCACACCCAGCACATGCCCCTTAACGCGACATTTGTATTAACCGACTCATTTAAGTTGATTCAGTTTTGCGCCAGTTCATTCTCTTATGTTAACAAATTGAAGTCCGCCGACTAAGAACTCGTGATACGACTGTGCGTAAAATTTGATTCCAAACAAAAATAATGCTCCAGGTTGTCAAACAAATAGACAGATAATAGAAGCCTGTTTAGTTCTCTAGTCAGTAAGCTGTCATCATTATGCAAATGTTAATACAAATTAGCATTGTTTGTTTGTTACACAGTTTATACAAATTACTTTAATTTTCTCACAATAAATGCTTCGTTACAAGACAACAGAATCAGCTGTCAGTTACTGTCAACTAGGCATACAATGGCTGTTGTTTTCATTAATTAAATAGCGAATTTTCAAATTGAGACAACGTTGATAATAATGGAAATCAATTCACGGACAGTTTTCAAATACCGAGAATTTCATTGTTAGAATTTTCTTTGCGTTCGATGTCAAACTACAAATTTTATTGTGCTAGCTAAGCTAGATTTAATTTGCACAAATTCCGCGGTAATGATTAAAATTTACAGCAGCTACGGGCATTCAATACAAAATATACTTCGTTAAAAATGAACATTTTACTTTTTTTTTGCTATTTTAATATAACTATTTCAATTAGTCACGGCCCTGTCATACATCCTCTGTTACATCATGTCTATACATGACGTAACATAGGACATTTGAATATGGACAAATGGACACATCTTCCCTTGTTACGTAAAGTGACGTCCAAAAAGTCTGTGTATATGCTTGTCACTTTTGACGTCAATATAATTTTTATTGAGATAAAAATGTTTCGTTTCAGGTGATGACTATTCATTGAAGGAGTCATTAAAAATGTTGCTAAATTAAATCAAATGGCTACAATGTAACGTAAACATATCCAAGGAGATAAGTATACACCTTTTCATGTGAAGGTGTTTACTTATCGCCTTGGCCGTGTGTAGGTACATCAATAACTTTGGGACCGCACGAAACAGGGACAAAAAACGTAGCATTTGTATGCCATGAAGCTATGTTTGTGTTATATCACATGCCGTTTTTGGGCCCTAATGGGGAATAAATGCGTTTTATGGTACCAATTGCCCGGAACTTCAGTCTGCAATTTTGAACATACGTTTCATGGTAGGCCTATAGATGTCGACGCGGATCCGGCTAGTCCTAGAGGGACAGATCGGATCCGCGTCGATTTACACGGAACGTGTTAAAGATTCTTGACTTTTGGAGTTCCAAAAGTGGATTTATTTCAAGGTGTAATTTCTTCTTTTTACTATATATCCTTAAAACTAAAATCTAGTGTTTAACTTTACCTTAAAAAAGTTATTACCTGCGACTGAGCAGTAGAATCCACGATGTCACTACTCTGCCTGTCACTCTCAGTGACAGGTTCGGATCTTCTCGCTTGTTCTGGTAGATTCTTATACTCGTCTGTTGTCATCTTACCTAGGATGCCCCCTTCAAAGAGTGTCATAACCCTGTCGAAATTATAAATAAATATTATTATCTATAAAATGACTTAAGCCCACGTACAGAAAATGCACGTACGTCAGATGAAGATGTTAAGATGAGCATCAGGTGTAAGTGTAATCCGACTCGATAAAGTACAAAACGAGAATATCAGAGGAAGTTTCAAGGTCACGCTTATAGCAGAAAAACTCATCGAGAACCGCCTACGAAGGTTCGGTCATCTCATTAGACACCCCGAAGACCATATTATAAAACAGGCCTTAGCATTGCCAAATAATAAGAAAAGTAGAGGACGCCTACTTGCCACCTGGTCGTCCAGGGTGGCCGAGACTAAGAGCTTGAACCCAGGACAGACTGTTCTGGCGCTGCAGAGTGAGGAGAGCCGACCCGAAATGATGGGAAATAGCTAGGACAAAGAAGATCTATAAAGTGACTTTCGCCTTCTTCTTAATCAATGATTTCTGCACTCGAAAGAATAGCCGCAATTTCTTTTATCTCTAGTAAAATTTACTCATCATCATCATCATCATCAACCTATGCTAGTCCACTGCTGGACATAGGTCTCCCCTAATGAGCGCCATAGCGCCCTGTCTTCAGCTTGATGCATCCAGCATCTGCCCGCAGTCTTTCGCAGATCGTCATCCCACCTGGCCGGAGGGCACTCTACGCTAAAACCTGGACCGGGTACAAGTCTGCTAGACAAAGTAGGTTTGACGGCCTTGGACCATTTGGAAAAATAATAACATTAATAAATGGTACTTGAACGACGATGTCCAATCAAAGTGAACTTCATCCATAATCTTTCAATTTCGACTGCTTAAAGATTTCGTAGAAATGTCCTTATACCGAAATTTTGTATTAATTGGTCAAAAGACAATATTAGGAGTATAAGTCAAAGAGGTGAGGGACACTTGTTTTTACCTATATAGCCTTATCAAGATTTGACGCGTTATGAAGCAGTAGATAAATTAAATGAACTGTTACTTACACTTCGTTGAACGTTTCAAGATAAGGGCAGCCAATTTGTAAGGCGATAGCTGAGTATCTAGTGTACAATTTCTCGCTTAAATGAAAATTATGTGACCCTGAAACAAAATATAACTCAGATTATAATATGTTTAGTTATCATATGGGCTGTTTACAGTCTCAGTGAGTCCGGGTGCAAATAGTACAGGTTTCGATTCCCAGGTCGGGTAAAAATGGTGCTGGTGATAAGTCTGGATTTTGAACAAAGTACCTGGTCGAAGCTCAGCCCCTTTTAAGTGTTACATTATGTATATCTCATTATTATATTAAGAGCTTCTGTTAAATATATCAACAAATGACCATCCAGTAGCTAACGATGAAGACTGGGTCAAGTGAAATAGAAAAGGCTGGAAAACAGACCGTGGGCATTGAGATGAGACCCTCGGATGCAAACGGGACTGAGTTCTACGATGATGGTGATCTTCCAGTGGCTAACAAATTCCGACATAAATGCACTAAGTCAACCCAAAGACTGATACTGTGACAAAGATGATGAAAACTTTGCTGACATAGTGAGGGTACGTTGTGAATTTCTCTCTTCGACTACAATAGAACTACCGTTATGTAATGTCTAATTCGACTGATCTATATAAAGATTTCGACTTCCGAGAGAAGAAAAACAAAAATGAATGAATAATCTAACGATCATTTTTAGAAATATGACGCAAAATATACAGAAAGGACGGGGCACAGACTCTACTCTCCAGTTTACGTTTGCGCCTATGCAGGTGCGTGTCCTATCTGAGTCCCAACCGTTAAGTCTGACTTGCGCCTTACCAAATCGCTCTGTATCGTAATACAATGTCTCTCTGCCACCCAGAACGGCGACTCTTCTACGTGACAACACAAGTCGCACGCCGACCTCTACGCTGCGCACACGCTGTATACGTTGTCGACGCATCAGTTTAGCCAGACGCCCATATACGCCAGTGCCATTCTGAAATAATAATACAGTTTAACATGAAGTGTCTGGGTAGCGCAGTGGTAAAGAATCAGAAAACCTTCAATGAATGAGGTCCTACGGTAGGTGTGGTACCTTTTTCTCTTCAGGGACATACAAAGTTAGTGTCAACAAAAACTGCTTCTAATAGTATCATAATTTGGATTGTAATAAAGAGTTTGCAGGTTCAAAATCCTCTCCCACCTCTGTGAACTCACTTCTTATATAAGCGGTCTTATTACAAAATACGGACTAACCAGGTTTAAATCGTCTTTAAACAAAGGCCTAAATAAACTCATATTACAAAAAGTGTTTTAGAAAATAGATTATCTTTGGTCTGTGGAGGAACAGGGTTTGATGTTCCTCCAACACAAAGGTCCTCCGACCAGGTAAGGTGATCACGCCTGGCGGGCCGCGGCCCAACGGTTGTCGTTGGGATGTTGTATATATACTATACGAGCGCGCGAACTTCACTTTCGTGATTCAGGATTGGTAGTGACGTAGTAGTTTCGAAAAGTTTTTATAAATATTCTACGACATTCTACACAGCGCTCTCTACACCCAAAGTAAGCATAGTTTAACTAGCTTGTGTTCACACACATCACAAACGTCAAAGTTGCCATGTGAGCATGGAGTAATTTAACAAATTGGTGGTTTTATTGTCATTCCGTGTGAGATAAGCGTCAGATAAATTCGTGTTGTTTTTTGCTTGCAATGGATATTAACACATGTCGTGAAATTATTGGACATGCCACGCTGATCCAAAAACAGATTCCAATTCTCAGCTCTTTCACACAAAAATAGAAAAAAAAACAATAAATTTTGGGGGTTCCCCATATTTAGAACTGAAACTCAAAAATTTTATTTTATCAAACCCATACGTAGGGTATCTATGGATAAGTCTTCAAAAATGATATTGAGGTTTCTAATATCATTTTTAGGGTTCCGTTGCCAAATGGCAAAAAACGGAACCCTTATAGATTCGTCATGTCTGTCTGTCTGTCCGTCCGTAAGTCACAGCCACTTTTTTCCGAAACTATAAGAACTATGCTGTTGAAACTTGGTAAGTAGATGTATTCTGTGAACCGCATTTTTTTGATTTTAACACTAAAATAGAAAAAAAGACAATAAATTTTGGGGGTTCACTTAGAACTGAAACTCAAAAAATTTTTTTCATAAAACCCATACGTGTGATGATATACCCATATCTATAGATATGTCTTTAAAAATGATATTGGGGTTACTAATATCATTTTTTGCTAAGCTGAATAGTTTGCGCGAGAGACACTTCCAAAGTGGTAAAATGTGTCCCCCCCCCCTGTAACTTCTAAAATAAGAGAATGATAAAATTCAAAAAAATATATGATGTACATTACCATGTAAACTTCCACCGAATATTGGTTTGAACGAGATCTAGTAAGTAGTTATTTTTAATACGTCATAAATCGAAAACCGCAATTTATCTTTCATTCAATCAACTCAAATTTAAAAAGTAAAAAAACATTTAATTTCATAAACATAAACCTTAGGCATAAACCGTGAACCATTATTTTCCAAAAATAAATCTGTAATGAGTGCCTAAGTAAATAATAATTATAATTCGCGCCGGGCATGGCTTGAACGAACTACAAGAACTTTTGTATTATGTTACTTGCTGCTACGGAACCCTTCATGGGCGAGTCCGACTCGCACTTGGCCGATTTTTCTGTAATAAGACCGAAGCAATTTAAGTAAGCTGTAGGTATTAACGAGATCATCTAAAACATCTCCATACATCAGGTTCAGTCTTTGTCATTATTATGTAACTCTTTTTTTCCTCATGACATGGCCTTAAAATAATGTGGAACCACTTACTTCTAAAATAGCCAATGACGAACTATGACTTTCCACCACTAGTTCATATCCGTAATCTCTCATAGCTTCTTCTAGAGCTGGGAGGGTTCCAATTGGACGTTCCCGGGCTGGTTTTGCCAAAAGACTGGTTAGATTGGCAGAGTACATGTCACCTATGACGTAGGTTGCTCCAAGAGAAATCAGAACAGAGACAAGACGTGCCTTATGTGTGCTAGATGGTTCTTTACTGGATGCTAAGGGCAAATAAGAGGATGCCATTTTTGTACCTGTTATTTTGTTAAAAAAAAGTTGTTTTAATAGAGAAGTAATAATAGTAACCATGAAAATGACTTTAAAATAGGACAGTTAATCTCCAAGTGATAATCATATATTCTAGAGGACCACATGCTAAAGTGAGAATTCTCTGGCAACGGTTGTCAAAAAGTTATAAAATTACGCCATTTGTGATGTTTTTGTGTAGCATCTCACAAAGTGCTCTTTGAGTATGTACATAAAATAATAGTTGGTGAAAAAAATATGATTGTAAGTTCCTTACACTGTCTCAAAAACAGCGTGGTGGTAAACCAGCAGCAAGTGCTAAATAGTCCAAGCTGATCGCACTCACGCTTCTGCCACAACGAGGGTGCAGCGATAACTATCCATAAAGCTGGACCAGTCACCAAAAGAGTTGCGCCGACAAGAGGCCAGACCTGACAACAAGTTTCGATCAGAATATATATTTAAAATAATATATTAATTAAGTCATCAAGTCAGAGAAGCAAAGTAGCATAAAAGAAAAAAAGGATTTATTCATTCATATGTCTACGTAATACTCATACAAAAAAGAAAAACACGAACAAAATAAAATTTTATCAATAATCCGTACCATCAAGGGTCATGGACAGGAATGTACATTTAACAGTTAATTTACAGGTTCAGTTGTTTTACCTCCCACTGAAAAGGCCTGATGACAGCCAATGTTTCGCTTAGCTTTGCTGGCGCATGTGTTAGAAAAGCACCCGAGTCAGCCAAAGTCAGAAACGAGAACTCCACAGCCTGCAGACGTTCCCAAGTCATTGTCACATCTCCCAGAAAGAAGTCAGCCGTCTGTTGCAATAGAAATCGAAGGTTAATAAATGTACAGAAGGGATACAGTTGACATCGTGATGTTTTTTGTAGTTTTTTTTTAATCGTTGACAGGCCCTCACCTGCTCAGTGATGATGAGGCCGAAGATGGAACACGCTTGCCTACAAGGAAAGAAAATACTTACACGTTTCCAAATCAATCCAAGGGTTCCCTTGAATGTGCCGTTGTTGGATATACTAGAGCCCTGGCTTCTATCTGGTGGATCATAATATCTGTATCTGATGAAAAATAAATGTGTTTAATTGGTCACAGAGTAGAACAAATTAATGGCTTATTGTAATTGAAAGTTACCTGAAGTTCAACTTCTTAGACATTAAAGAAAGCAGTTTATCATCTCTTCCGCCTGTCACTGAGATAGTTGAATCATTATTGTACCTGACAAAGTGCCATGGAGGTGCCTGTAATAAGTAAATTCATGACAGACTAGTGTTAATATTATAAAGATTTTACACGTTTAATCCAATTAACAGACCCGGGGATTAAAAGTTGAAGTTTTGGAAGTAACCAGGGCACTTGAGATGATGATGATGAAAAAATCCAATAAGCAAGTCATCATCAACTATATACATATATATTACTTACTGTACATTGGATGTCACCCAGTAATCAGTAACCTGTGCTCATTAAGTCATTTTCCATGATCCGTGCCATGCATGTACGAACAGCTTATTATCACAGCTATATCACTACACAGTTTCGGCTCCCGTACCAATAAAAAAAAATTAAATGAAACTTTACTCACGTGGAGCACAGGTACCTGGAACACTCTTCCTTTGAAGTCATGATACACTTTATCGGCTGGTGGTAGGACAGGTGATTTGTACAGGCGCTCTGACCACCAATTGACGAGAGTCAAACGGTTTAGACGATCGGGTGAGGCTTGGTTGTAGTAGATTCGAAACCTAAGAGCAAACACATAAGAAGAACAAAATAGAGATTATATTTTCACCTCCTTGTCTTATGAAATTTTGTATTTTTTTACAGGGCCATCAGCGTGAGCTTTCAGTATCTTTTTTTTTTTTCGTGCGGAAATCCCTTCGGATACCCCCCCGCCGGCCAGCGGGGGCGGTTAGGTCGGGTTTGAACCGACTAAAACTGCACGCCGTCTCGGGTCTACAGACGCCGGGGTGTAAGGTTACCCATAGAGCATATACCTCGCAGTATCTAACACGGGAGATGCCTTGCGCGTGCGTTCCCCTCTCAACAAGGTACTTGACAATTTGCTCGTATCGGTATACTACACCACAATTATTTTTGGCACACTTTATTTATTAATGGCATACCAGACAAACCCTTAGTGGTTTAAGGTGTGTGATAATGTGTAAAATGTATGTCTTATATTTTGTAAATAAATAAACAAAAAAAAAATTGACGAAACTTCTGTTCCTGAGTGTCTGACCGATCGTTGTGGAGATCCTTGGGAGAGGCCTATGCCCAGCAGTGGGCGTTGTTTGGTTGACATGATGATGATGACGAGTGTCTGTAATAACTTCGTAATAAAGTTGTTGTATGCTATACGTGTGTACCTCGTACCCCACCGAAAGCAGTAGAATCATTTCTTCGCGCCGAAGCTTGTGGTGAATACACAAAGAGTGCGAGTATTGCCATTGATATTTGAAATCTTTATAAGCTGTACTGACCACCTACTGTGGGTAGTATTTATTATTTCTGCAATCATATGTGTCCCAAAATATGTTCATACATGATTAACCTTCCTACTTTTATGGTTAATTAACCTAGCCTAACCTAACCAGAGCCTAATTTTATATTAGCACATAATATTTGCGATATTCAATTTTCGTCTAAATAAAGAAATGGCAGCTACAACGAAACATAATAAAGAATGACAGTCCTTATTGTTCTAAACTAATAAACTCGAAAAATATTTTCTTTGGAGCTTATAAAATATGGTGGGGCCAAGTCTCAATCGGCGAACGGCCCAATCGAATTACAAAGTACGTGATTGTCCAGGACTTTGTATTCGTCGTGCAACTATTGAACTTCAGTAGAAGCGAAATGTAATTTTTAGAAATACCCCCAGGCAAGCGTGGGTGAGCAATCAGCCACTGTTGCAGTGTACTGGCGACGAGAAAATGGTTTAACGTTGTTTTGTAGACAATGGAGTTATTGGACCGCTTTTATTAGTTTGTAAATGAGGGGTTTGTGGTTTCCTTAGCCTAGGTGAAATCTTGAATAAACTTTTTCCTGCTTTTTTCAGGAGAAAACCTTTTTGGAAACCAACTGACACCGGTTGGTCTCTTCTTAGTAATGGCTGAAGCATTCGAAAGGTTTGTCCAATGAAGTACGATCTCATTGTTACGTACTAACTAAATATGGTTTTGTTGAAAATGTAGCGTGAAAGGCATCTGCCGAGGTCGTCAAGGGAGGGACAACCATTTTAGGATTAAAAGCATCTGGAAATGAAGCTCATATCTGCTGGAATTCACCCTAGCTTCTTATCATCCAGACGGGCGCAGTTAATTAACGCACTGAATATAAAAAAAGGATTTTGAATCATCTAGACTTAAGTGGTTGGAATTGTCCGAGATTTGGTCAGTTCAGGTTTTCTACGCTTTTACGAAGGCGTGATTGAAATAGTATCAGATATATGGTATAATTATAGTATATTTATATATTTGGTATTGTGAGATGCAACACGGGACCTCATGCATTTCCGTCGTATTTGCTAGTACTAATGTAAACATTAGCAAATTCATGTTCCTAGCATTCATGGCCTATGTTCAGCAGTGGACTTCCTACGGCTGATATGATGATGATGATGAATGTAAACATATAAAATGATATGCTTGCTACCACTTCAATGCGCTGCCAGAAGATAAATATTTGTGTAACAACATTGGCTACTGAAACACAATGAAATACTCAATCAGTTAATTATTTATTAATAATGTCGCTCTCAATACTGTGTTATTTTATCGGGATGAGAATGAAACAAAGATGAATGAAACTGTTAGATGTTGTCATTTGGTCTAAATACTTAATAATAAATTAGTGTTATTTAGATTGAATATTTAAACCTCTATATTCACGGTTTTCTATTCTTTTTATCACTGAAAGGCTCACTTTTGACCTGTAATGGACGATGTGGTCTACGATGAAGCATGTTTGCCTAGAAGTAACCTGTTTAGTCTAGACTTGAAGACTTCCAGGTTTTAGTTTTCCAGAAACACAGACTCAGGCAGGGTATTCCACTCTTTAGCAGTACGCATAATGAATGTATGGCCAAAACGTTTTGTGCGTATGAGTGGAATATCCGCCATGTATCGGTGGCGTGTCGCCGTACGGTCGTTCCATGATGGAAAGGGCTTGGAGGAATTAGGTTAATCAACTCTACTGCACACACTCCGAAGTGCATCCGATATAAAAAGGAAGATATTGCTATTTGGTCTAATATCAACTAATAAATTAGTGTTATTTTATTTTAGGTAATTCCCCATTCTTTAATTTTATCTACTATTTTAACTATTAACTAACTAATTTACTTTTATTATAATTTTGTCTTTCACAACCTGTGGGCCTACCGCCCAAGTGTCGTCGACTTGAACTCGATTCCGACGGTTGATTACAATGCCGATGCCGACGCTGTCGAATAATCCGTACCGCCCAAGTAATATTGCGTCGGTTTGTGGACCGTCGAGAACGAGAACGAATGGAAAAACGCCATCGACTGGCCTCTTTGGGAGCGACGGCAATTGAGGGGGGCCTGCCCTCCTCCTTTCATTGCTTTGTTTCCGCCTTTATGGAAGTGACTGTCGCCGAGTGGTGTCCGATCTCTTATTTCATCTTTTAGTTGTCTACGAGGATTTTTTATTTTATTATGGCAACCAATTGCGAAAGAGGAACATTCATTCCCGGTATACAACTAGTTGCCAATAAAGAAAAAAAATACCGAAATCGCAACTGTGCTGTCTACAAAGATTTTTAATTCTTTCATGGCAACCAGTTGTGATATAAGGTTCGTAAAATATCAGTGTCATTAGGTTTATTTTTTTTAATATTTTTAGTATTTTTCTCGTTCTCGTCCCTCACAGAAACTCGTTCCCGGAATGAACAGTATCCTACGTGTTAATCTAGAAAATAATCTGTGGTCTACGCGTCACAAACATCTTCTCAAATTTTCACATTTCGAAGTTTAAACTTGTCAGTGGATCACCATATTTTAGTATGGTTGTGAACAAAGAAAATTAACTGTCATGTCATATATAGATTTAAATGCCATGTCCGCCAATACCTACAGCCCAAACACTGGTGTATTTACTTTTAGACGTAACTTAAATTATTAATGAAATTAATTAAGTTCATTTTCGTGTGCCAATGTCGATGTTGATGTATCCGTTGCTATAATTTTCATCTAGCTTATTACACAACTACCTAAAAAAAGAAGTGTAATGATTTCAGGGTTTATGTATGAGTTTCTTTATTCCACCATCATTACATGTTTTTATTTAACTTGCTCTGTAAGTTTGTTAATATGTCAAATAAACGTAAAAAATAATAGGTAGGTACAATCTTGGATAGGGGTGCTTGGTTGGGGACCTCCACGCGGTGCACCCTGCGCAACGGAGACGGCAGCGCCTCTCTCCTAGGGTGGGAGAGACGCTGCCGCCTACGGCCAACTCCGACCGAGGCGAGGACGGCCCTGTTGAGGGCTGTTCGGAAGCTTTCCACGTGTCCCTCTAATCAGAGGGACACGTGGTCCCTCTAAGCAGATGGCACAGTGGAGAGCAAGTAAGGGGGCCATCTCGAAACCGGAGATGGCCCAGGGTCAGTCGGGGTGCGAGGGATATGCTCTATGGGTAACCTTACACCCCGGCGTCTTAAGACCCGAGACGGCGTGCGGTTTTAGTCGGTGCAAGCCCGACATAACCGCCCCCGCTGGCCGGCGGGGGGGTATCCGAAGGGATTTCCGCACGAAAAAAAATAAAATGAAGGTACTTGGATAGTCTGACCGCAATCGGCTTGCTTCGATTTTATAGAGCGTTCTCTCCATCACACATCAGCCTGATAGTGTGATATAAAGGTATCCAACTGTCAGTTCGATGTACACACGTAAAACTAAGCACATATTTCTTATCAGTAGCATAATAGCCCAACCTGTCATTTTCTTTCTAGTAAATAAACTCATTTAAACTTACACGCTTTTTCTCGGGTTGGTAATAACGGCGACTCTCATAGCCTCTCGCAATGTCATCAGGAAGGCGTCACTGACCGCCCCATAAGGCCAATAGAAGAGATATAGAATAGTGCGGTGTATCAGATTATTTTCTGTCAACTGGAATAAAAATGGTAGAATTGTGTAATAGTAGTTTATGCAACTGTCATATAAGAGGGGGTATTAAAACACGAGAGTCTATTTATGCGATAATAGGTTGACTCGAGTGTTTTAATACCTAAGTTATATGCAGTTTCATACACTACTTTATCTTCACTCATAGGAAAAGTTGAAATTAAACAAAGTAGGTAGGTTACAAGAGCGCCATTTTTTTCACAGTTCGAACTGCGCATGCGTGCGCCTTTTTTATATATACAGCCTAAAACCAGATACAGTTGGCGGTACTATAATAAGTTTAATTTTTTATTTTATGTATATGCGTTTATAAAGTGCGTATGTATAGAATCGTCTTTGAATTCGTAATTCGAATTTTTCGATTTGAGTGTAGATAAAAGGTTTAATAATATCAGAGGAAGCTAGTGAAGTGTGTAAGGACAGAAGCAGATGGCGGGCTTTTGTCTCTGCTTGCTCCAGCGGGAATAAGGCGTGAGTATAGAATATATATGTAGCGTATATGAGTGTAGGCAGATGGTAGTAAACGCATGTGATCTTTACGACGTCAAGCCAGCACTTCATGGGTCTACCTATTTTGGTTGGTTTATTCCTTACCCGGTAGCGGGTTAGGAATAAACCTTCTGGCCCGATGTGATATTTTACAGTGCTCATTTTACAGGGGTTAGAAAACTTAGGAGCAATTCGTATATAGAAATAATACTCCCGTTTCTACGCCTAACAAATGTATCCGATATGCTGATTTAATGTGTTTAGCATTAAGTGCTTGGAGTAAGTGTTATTGGGTAAACAAATTCTATTTTGTAAGTGTGAGTGCTGTAACCTAGACCGTAATAATATATTACCTCAGATAAAATAAGTTCGCATTCATACGGCTCACAGAGGATGAGACTTGTCCTTTCTTCTGATATGTCCAGAGCCTTTCGAAGAAATTTATAATACTGCAGGAAAATACAAAGTTAAGAATCAATTTTATATATCTTGCCGTATTTTTGGTAGATTGTGGAATCAGGTTTTCAAATATTATATTCTGATATAGAGATTTGAGGCTAAACTTTGAATTATTCATAAGAAAAAAATATGAGCACCCTAAAGGTGCGCAGCGCTTGTGCTGCACAGTAGGGTAGGTGTCAAGTTCAAGTCACATTATTTTCTTTTATTTAACGTGTGTGGGAACTGGTGGAAACCAACAATGCTCATACTGTGCTATTATCATATATTTTCTTATAAGTAATAGGGTGATGGGTTTAAAAATACCTAATATGAACGTGAAATTAAAGACCGATGTGATTCTACTACTCTTTTAATATTTTCTTCATTTAATATAACCGTGCTAACTTGGGTACAAATATCACCAAAGATTAGTATTTTGAACAAAAGAAAATGGTATTCTAACAAATATCGTATCTACAGAGTACTACAATGAACCTGTTTTACTCTTTTTTTATTGAATTAGCCTTAGTTGAATATAAATCTGGTAACTTTTAGTTGATCGTTCTTTGTATGTTGTTCCAAGCTTTAATAAAACAAGTTGAATTCCTGAGACGAGCTCAGCCGAATACAAGGGATTTTCGATTTTGCGTTTTTTTTTGCGATTTTTTCTTTATCTTGCAATGGTTCACCCCAGCACGAATCTATTACCGAAAACAACAACTCGATAGCTCATCTCCTTCATACCCAAAACCGTGACTAAAAAATTGGCAACGACGACGTCGACAACGACAACTCGATAGCAATAGGGCTTTTCTAAAGAAAATCCCTAAAAAGAGTGTGTGTACTTATGTACGTACGTAAGAAGTTAAACTTCTTGAAAGCAACATTTATGAAATTTTGGATAAATGAAAAGCAGTAGTCTTAGTTGGAACGGAACGCATTATGCCAAAATATTTGAAAACGTTCCATTGCAAGTACATGTATCTATATAAATTATATGATACTCCTTTGTGAATACGTTACGACTCTTTTAATAGTACTTTTCATCAAAAAAACATACAATGACAGAATGTCATTGATGTCAGTTTCTGTCATTGTTTGTTTATGTCGTACGTATAATTTTTAATGAATAAATATTATAACTAGTTATCAGAGAGTTTTGGCGCCAACGCGGGAAAAGTTACATCGAGGGGGTTTTTTCCATTTCTAAAATTTGTGTAACTTCGAGTTTTATGTGTACAAATGTTGGGATTTTAGATATAGCATCGTCGACAACATGCACAAGTGTAGGAAAGTGGCATATTTACCTAGAAATGTGATTTGCCGTGTTGTTTACTAAACTCCAAAGAAGCCTCTAGTAAAGCCTCCACTACTTTACTAGGGTAGGACTACTTTACTATGACTTGGACTATGGCTATGACAGACTTTACTTGACCTTGACTAAATGACAAAAACGCTGCATTGTATTGAATTCATATGCAAATGACTTGATTTATCTAATTACTTGACACTGATATTCATTACATATTGGCCAAAGAAGGATAAAAAAAGAGTTATCAATAATTGTATATGCCTCTTAATCAACCTCGATGCCAAATATGAAGTTTCTAAGTCATCTGGAAGTGGGTTCGGTTTGAGGGTGTCGATTTTTCGTGACGGTGTGCTCGCGGATCGTAAACATTTACTCTCATAATTTTTCTCTAACGCGCCAAAAGAAGTATAACTTCATAAATTAATAATTAAAAATCATTTTCGAATCGAAAGAGGAATGACATAAGGGGCGAATATAGACTGTTGCTTGAGAGGCATAGCTCGTAGGGCAAATACAGAATAAATAAACTTAAATTAGATTCGTAAAACATAAGAGACTTGACATTGGCGTCTTCACCATTAATAATTTTATAAACATTTATTATATTTTACTAGAGATTGGCGAAATTGCGGTGAAGCCAATAACTAAACTAGCGGCACGCTATGATGGCCGTTTTGACGTTTGTCCGCTGATGAAGTTTCGTAAAAATAAATACCAAGTCTGAAGGAATACATTTCTGTTATTTATTGTCAATAGTGAGGTGTAGTGTACTTATTTACGACACAACTTGGCATTTATGTTTTTCGAAATTCGAAATTTAAAAATGTATTAAATATCCAAAAACTATAGATGTATCTCACGTTCGATTTGATATTTTTCTATTTTAAATTGACATTTCACATCACTATTTTAACGTGTCAAAACGGCCATCATAGCGCGCCGCTAGTATAAAAGAAGAAGAAGAAACTTAAATAATGACGTCACGTTGCATCATGAGCGTCTAGAATATGCAGGCTTCATACCTTTTCTTTGTTCTTTCTGGTCATGATGTTTAAATTAATTATCTGTATATTGTGTTCATTTAACAGACACAATAGTTCAAACAGGTCACGTGATCTAAAATATTGGAAATTCATTATCGATTGTAGCTACTTGCGTCCACATTTTATTGTATTTTCTATTTTTTTATTGACAGTTGCTATAGGTTTATTACAAGATGCAATATTAAAAGTGAGTGAGTATGGGGCCCCACCAAGACCTTCGAAGTGAAGCCAACCTGACGAGGTTGGCTTCAATGTAAGCCTGTACCTTTTTTTTTTTTTTTTTTTTCGTGCGGAAATTCCCTCGGATACCCCCCCGCCGGCCAGCGGGGGCGGTTATGTCGGGCTCGAACCGACTAAAACCGCACGCCGTCTCGGGTCTGCAGACGCCGGGGTGTAAGGTTGCCCATAGAGCATATCCCTCGCACCCCGACTGACCCTGGGCCATCTCCGGTATCGAGATGGCCCCCTCGGGTTTGGGAACCACGGTGTCCCCGTCTTGCCCCGGTTTGGGGGAGGGGCGCTAGTCGCCCCACCGTCCCGGCCTGCTTCTGCTGGGGTGACAGGTGACCTCACCTGCCACCCCCAGGCCTGCGCTCATGGAGGACGGAGGTCGTTAAGCGCCCTCCGGCGCCTGAGTCGCCTGCGACGCGAGGCGAGCGTGTTGCGGGCTCGGCGGGCCAGGAGGGTTCTGAACCTCTCCCGGGCGCGCTCCGCCATTTCCTTCGCGAGCATCACATGCTCGCAGAAGGAGGTGGCGGCGGCCCACGCGCTCGCGCTCCGCACCATTGCCGCAATCATGCTGCCGAGCGAGAGGACTCCCACCCCGATGGCTGCCACGAGGTCACGCCTCGGCACCTCCCACGCCGGGCAGTCCGCCAGCGTGTGCAGCCCTGAGTCCTCGCTCGCGTCACAGTGATGACACTCAGGCGTTGGCTCCTTCCTGATCCGATGCAGGTGGTCCCCGAAGCACCCCTTCCCGGAGATCACCTGCGTCAGTCGGTACGAGAGGCTTCCGTGTCGCCTCTCTAGCCAATCCTCCATGATGGGCCTTACCGCCGCTATTGCGGCGTGCCCTGCGCTTGGTCGCCCAAGTCGTTCCTTCCACTCCACCACGATGGCCAGGCGGAGCTGGGACTGCATGGCCTCGATTTCTCGATGCTCGGGGTTCAGTCCCTGCTCCCGCGCCTCCTTTCGCCACTGGTACAGTTGCGAAAGGGCTCTCGCCTCCAGGTCCCATGGCGGAGTTCCGGCAAGGAGACTCGCCGCCTCGACGGAGATCGTGCGGTACCCGCGGATGACCCTGATGGCCATCACTCGCTGCGGAGCGCGCAGCATCCGCACACTTCCGGCCTTCAGGGCCTCCGCCCATATTGGGCACCCATACAAGGCCATGGACCGCACGATCCCCGCGTAGAGTCTCCTGCAGGAGTCATCGGGCCCCTTCATGTTGGGCAGCAGCCGCGCCAGAGCGAGAGCTGTGCCCTTCAGTTTGGGGGCCAGACTTCGGATGTGTTCTCCGAAGTCCCATCGGCCGTCGAGCACGAGCCCCAAATATTTCATTTGGGGCTTGATGCCGATGCGATTACCTCCCACGATGAGACTGGATCCCTCAGGTGGCTTGCTCCTAGGCCCATGAAAGAACAGGGCCTCGGTTTTATGCAAAGCCACCTCGAGACCCAGCCGCCGGATCCGCTCCACGACTTGGGCAACCGCGGTCGTGGCCTTCAGGGTCGCTTCGCGGTACGTCGCTCCGCACGCCGTCACGAGCGTGTCGTCCGCGTAACACGTGACGGCGGCACCATCTGCGAGTTCACCGCGAAGCACCCAGTCGTATACGATGTTCCACAGGAGCGGCCCCAGGACCGATCCCTGCGGAACACCGCACGACATCTCACGCCGGCCGAGACCGGTCACGGTTGGGTAGAAGACGGCTCTCTCCGTCAAATACGCCCCGACTATGCGGCGGAGGTAGAGAGGCACTTCGTGATACACGAGCGCCTCCCTAATGCAACTCCAGGGCAAGGTGTTGAACGCGTTGGCGATGTCCAGGGACACCGCCAACATCACCTCACCCCGGGCTACTGCATCCTCCGCCAGAGCCCTCACGCGCATGATGGCATCCACGGTGGAGCGCCTCTGGCGGAAGCCATATTGGCCATCCGCCAGGTCCGGCCCCACTCTTGAGAGGTGCTCGACGAGGCGCTTCGCAATTACTCTTTCAAAGAGCTTGCACACCTCGTCGAGCAACACTATGGGCCGGTAGGCGGACGGCGAGTCCGCCGGGCGCCCCTCCTTTCGGATGAGGACCAGTTTCCCCGTCTTCCACAATTTCGGAAACTGGCCCCGCTCCAAACATGCGCTGAGAAGCCCTCTCAGTCGGGGCTCGAGAGCGTCGTCGACTAGAGCCAGGACCCCCGCTCGGCCTGGAATGCCGTCGGGTCCCGTGTAAGCCTGTACCTGCTGATTGACGGAGGAGGCTCTTTTGCAGTCTTCCCTCTTGGAGTTGGGAGGTTAGATGGCAGTCGCTCTCATAAAAGCCATATGAGCCAAATCAAAAGGCGGACAAGTAAGTGGACCCCGGTCTCCGGGGCGAAAGTCTCGGATGCAACCAGGTTCAACACCAAGATGACGATGATGGTGCCATATTAAAATGTAGTGATGAGAATTAAAAGATGCGCTGTGGAGGTATTAGGCACGTAATAGTTATTTTCACCTCTCGAGCAAAGGTACCCTTTTCGTGCTGGAGAGGTGAAAGATAAATGAGCATCTACTGAGCTAATGATATTTCATAAAAAGGCGAATACACGTGGCCAGTCAGGTTCGACTTCGCAGGACACACACCGATGAAATTAGTGATGTCTTGAAATCGGAAGTACTTGAATCCAGAAGGCTTGAAAGTTCATCACAGTGTAAAGTTGTGCTTGCATCCGAAGCCTTGACCTCGGAGCTATGGATCCACTTTCTGACTTTTCCTCCTCCAATTCGCACGGTCTTGGGCACCATTATCAGTGAGCCCAAAGTCGGTTTGAAAAGAATAATAACAGTATGAGAAACTCGTGAGGAAGACCGGAATTAACCTTGGTTGGCACTTACCTGATATTCGAAGAATTTCCTCTAACAATCGTGATGCTTTTAGTTGGTAGACCTTCAGCTATATCTTTGACGGCTATCGAGAAATCTAGGGGTAGTCTTGTTATGATATCTGAGGTCACTTCTTGGATGTCAAAGAAAGATTTAACAGTACTTGTATACAGTAATAATAGCAGCAATAGAAATCTCATGATCTGAGCCATCTTCAAGCCACTGAAAGCAAATAGTGGTTTTTCTACTAGCGACTTCAGACTATTGAAATGAAAACCAAAGGAGAGCAGAGAGGTATTTAAGGTAGAAGTGTATCAGAACCTGCATTTCCGTTTGCTAGCCTATTGTTGTCAACCAGATACTTTTCAATAAGCTGTATGTTTAATGTTTAACTGGGCGCTTTTACCAGACTTTAAACTGCTTCTCAGCATTTCCAAACCCAATTGGGTTACTTACTACTTGCTTACTTTGGTTAATTAACCAAAGTAATCGATGGATCATTTTGGTCTTGTACCCTCCGCCCATTTACATACTTAAAGTATAGTAACAAAGTAAGAACCCAAGCGAAATGTATCTATACTTACGTCTTTATTGTTTTGAAAGAGTCTTTTGAGCTTTTAAAACTTAAACTGAAACCCTAACTCATTTTACAGATTGATACGTAATATATCTGCCGTACACATTTTTCAAGTTAAAATTAACACTTAGTTAATTTGGGATTCCTAATTAATTGAGTAGAGTTCCGCAACTGAGCAATGATTGATATTCCGTCCAATATATAACAGAACTTCTTACGTATCTATATATTTCTATGATTGATGATTTGAAATAATTCAGCAGATGCGACATTTCTCTAATTTCTTTTTTTGTATTTGTTTATTTTGTAATGTATTCTTTTCATTCAGTGTTGTGTAAAGTAACAGGTATTTTTGACGGGACGCTGGAATCCCGAATATCACACTCCCCAAAGGGAAACTCGAGGCAATAGAGGAAGTAGCCCACAGAAATTGTGAGTGGATCCCTATCTTCATTGAAAATAATGTTAATTCCTTTCTATAACAATGCATAATACTCGTAAATGTAAGTTGATATGGTGACAAAACCCTACAGGTTAAGAATAGATTAGATACAATCAACTGTTCATCGCAGCGGTTCACATCTCGCAAAGCAACAAGCTTACCATCCCTTTTCGCATACTCTACGTTCAGCCTGGCCGACAGTCAACATAATTGAATTGTCAGAATATTGAATTGTGCCCATTGACGCGTTGCGTTGATTGCTAGATGGTTAAAAATAATACGCTATTTAATGTACCTGTGGTAACCGGCCTATTCTAAACCTGTGCGAATACCTCGCGCTTGCTTTTACCTTAGCATTCACATTGTTTAATTTCCGTTCTTTCGCTAGCCGTTGTTCACATTCTCTTGGTTCTACCCGGCATCACATTCCTACAACAAGACGCATCATAATCAAACCATAATAAAAAATACGTTGAGTATTTCAGTTTAGGTACTTACCTATTTTTTCATATCTTCATAATAATCTACTCTTTGGTAGTGTGCAACGAAGTATAACGTCCCCCCGCGGGTCGGTGGATTGGCGTTTGACGAGTTAAGTGGCTACTTTTCATCGGAAGGGCCCACATGACCGATGGTTTGAAAGCTTTACCGTGTTGCCTTCTACATTGAACACCTTTGGGTGTGAACGGGGTTATGCAACAGATATACATTTCTTTCACATGAAAATTCGTATGTTTCAAAGTTTCGTTGAGTTTATGTAAAATTTTGAGTACGTACGGTATTTAATCTCTTGGTCAATACCTGGTCAATGGGTATGGAGGCTCCCCAAGATCTTGGGGGCCTAAGCCAACCACATCTCTTAGCCGGTACATCTTCTGATTAACGGAAGAGTCTCTGACTGTTTCCTTTTGGGATTGAGAGGTTAGATGCCAGTCACCCCCATAAAAGTTAAGATAAGCCATATCGGAAGGAGGAGAAAGAGTAAGTGGGAATAACATGAAGATGATGATGATGCACTTGGTCATTCTGAAATCGTTACTTATGTTTTTACGTTCTAGAAAATAATGTAGGCATGCAATGATAAGGTAAATTCACTAGAAAATAGATATTAGTGACTGGCTGGAAATTAAAAAAGATTATTTACGTAATTTTTACCGCTCTTTTAATTCTTTTATCTACACCCATGCTTTAAATCCTCTATAAAAGATTCTGAAACAGTTAGCTTATTGCCAACATTAATACATCCAATGTCATAATAACCATAATATCATCCGAACGGGTGTTATAATGTTGTATGAAATTTCATAATAACACTCCTTTCGCTTTTTCAATCTCTTCCGCGCAAAGGGTTACTCATCAGACAGCCAAATTCTAAGCGCTCGATGTGTGGAATCTGTATGAATTTCAATAAAAGAACTGTCATTCACGCGCGTTGCATTGCACTACCACAGCGGCGCGCGGCGCGCAGTAAAAAAATAACTATTTATAAACTTAGCTAAATAAATTATTTGAACTATAATAAATTACACAATCTATGAGTTTATCAGTAACTACTTTTAATCTTTAGCTTAAATATATAAATGGTTAAGATTAATTCAAAGTTGAATGAACAGCTCCAGGCTCTTCAATAACTGTTCTAATTTTAATCTCAAGTTTAAGTTTCAAGGTATTATTATTGTATTACATAAGCTGTAAAATGTATGCTAGGATTAGAAAATGTTGTTATATTCAATTGGAACAAAGTTTATAAACAACATTGTTTTCGATCAACAAGATGTGATATACTAAACGATTACAGCGCGCGTTTACCAGTTTTTGTAGAGGCTACCAAATGTCTATTTGTGTCTATTATCTCTCGTTTGATAAGGAGGGAAGTGGATTTATTATATTTATAACTCCTCCAATTTACATCTGATTAATTTCTATGCTGGTTCCAAGACAGTTTAACTTTCCCTGGGACTTTCCGAGTGTCATTACTCGGTATGTTCATGGGCCACTACTGTTGATCCTGGTGTACAGGAGTTACAGTAGTGGAAATGAGGGTGTGATTAGTCCCAATCAAAGGGCTACGAAATAGGTTTACTACGCACAGTAATAAATTTGTGTTAATTGGGTAGGATCTGTTTGGTGTGAGGCTAGTGACTTTTATGTATACTTATGTAAGGACATACTACAACCGCCGGGAACCTTGGTACCCACTTCATCGCTGGCACCGGTGGGGGTTTCCATTCGGGAAAAAGGACACACTTCAAGCATTGTTGTTAGCTTATCAAATAGCTGACCTGAATCGGCAAAATTCCGTAAATCCTATAATCTGACTTACCCGGCCCAATAATTGTAATATGCCCGTAATCATTTACTTATATATACTACACAAGCTGTTTAGAACAAAAATTGTGTCACAGATCATAGATGTTAACTTTTTCTGGAATAAAATAAAAAAACTGGCCGATGCCCGTGTCTCCGTTCGCGTGAATGTCGGTTATCGTGACTTTTGGTCATATCTCCGGTTCTACTTAACGTAGTCAACCAATCGCAATCAAAAGTACGGTAGATTCTAACTCTGGTCAAGACCTTTCTAATAAAAACTGCATCAAAATCCATTCAGTAGGTTGTGCGTCCTTTGCGAACAATCAGATAAGAATCCCAAAAAAAAAAACCGTTCCCGCAGGGGGAACGCACAGGTAGATTTCGTGAAGCAATTAATATTATTTTATTAACATGTTTTTTTTTTTCTCGAAAACGGTAACGTTTTGCGAAAAACTTTTTATTTTAAACTTAAAAATGGCCTATCGATTAAAAATGTTTCCGACGACAAGAATGTTCACCGGTTAGAAGTTATGATTTTTTTCCCGAAAAATTTTCGTTTTTCCCCCCTCCACTTTTAGTTAAAGTTTTAATCTTATAGGTTTACAATTAAAAGTTGTTGGTATTCATGTATACTATGGGATAAAATTAGAACGGTTCGAATATCTTTCATGGAACGTGAAATTTTGAGCAAAAACTGATTTCACAAAAAGTGAGGCCCTACCGTCCCCTTAGGCCGGATCCCACCCGTTCACGAACTTAAACTAAGTTTACACCCAAGCAATTTTTGACCGCAGTTTGAAAGCGATCGGGGCAAAAATGCGACCGTGAGAGTGCCGCAAATTTCGGGAAGTGGAACCATACATACATATATATATATATATATATAAACTTTTTGACCAGTGGTTATTTCGGACTCAGGGGGTCATAACTAGACCTCCTATGAAGAATTTTTTTTAAATTCGACAGTAGTTTAAGAAACCAATAGGTAGATCGATTTCATCGAAACCTATATAATTGTCTTCAGAATCGCTCGTTTACATTACCCAAGTATTTTTTTTAAATATCTCCAATATACAGACACAACTAATTTATAATAGTATAGATAGATAGATATATATATAAAGGTATGGACTAACAAAATTTAGCTTAGCTGGAGAGATTAGGGGGAATAATAGTAATTTCGGTTACTAATATTCTTTATAAAAAAAAAAATATCACAGGAATAAATTAGTCGTTTGTGCATGAAATCGTTATGTTATATCATAGCATGTCAGAATGTATTGAGGACTCGAACACTGACGCGATGACGGCGCGCGGCGCGGTTATCTTGAATTATTTATATCTAAGAAATACCTAACTATGGCCTTCAGATCATGAAATTTGGGGCAAGTAATGTTACGGCAAATCTATGAATGCATAGCCTCGTAGGATACAATCCTACCTGATTTTGATCTGACTGTTGATATTTATAATTGTGTAATAACTTTGATATAATATGTTTGTGTGAGACTTGGCTTGATGCAGATGTATTGTCCTCTGAATTGTTCGATGACAGATATTGTGTGGTACGTAGGGATCGTGATCCTGGATTTTGTCAACGGTATAATAAGGATTATGGAGAGGGTGTATTAATTGCTTATTCTAAAAAACTCAAAATTTTGATGAGAAATGACTGGCAGTCAGACTATATGGAGGATTTGTGGGTACAAATCACATTAAATGGGGATTTTACTATGAATCTATGTGTCGCCTATCTGCCTGGATATCTATCGGTAAATGCTGCTTGTGATTTTTTTAAGAAATGTGGTCACATAGTTGGTAATATGTCAAATCACAAGACCTGTATAGTGGGTGATTTCAATCTAACTCATGTTCTCTGGTCATCTGAAACTGGCTGTCCTCTGAACTATTACTGTGAAAAATCAAAAGCTTTATATGACCTATTTGATCTCACTACATTGCGACAACTTAATTTTAAGAAGAACTATAAGGATCGAATACTAGATCTAGTTATTACTGATTGCCCAGACTTATTTACTATTACGCCAACTCTACACATAAGTCGTCTAGATGAGAACCATCCGACATTTGAACTTGTACTTCAAACCACTCCTTCTACATTGATACAGAAAACATTGCTTAAAAAGCTATGTTTTCGTAAAACTGATTACGAAAGCTGTAAAAATGATTTATTGAAAATTGATTGGACAGAATATGCATTGCATATGAGCTGTGAGGTATTTGTTTTATTATTTTATAATAACGTACATTCCATCATAGAAAAATATACTCCAAAGTCTAATGGGCCAAATAATAAATATCCGATATGGTTCTCCAAAAATCTAATTAAATTGCTTACATCTAAAAACAAAGCTCATACTAGATTTAAGCGATTTGGAAACCCCAGGGATTACGATGAGTTCTCTATGCTCAGAACTAGAGCCAAGGAAGTTACTGAGAGGTGCTTTAGAACATACATAGAGCGAATTGAAGAGGATGTTAAACTCAACATAAAAGCTTTTTGGCGCTACACAAAATCTAAACGTATCACCAATAATATTCCTAGTCAGATGTGTTACCAAGACAAAATTGGTACTAAGGGTGAAGATATTGTAAACCTGTTTGCAAGTCATTTCTCATCAATTTACTCTTCCAATACCGCTAGTAATTACTTTCCTAACTTTCCGTCATCGAACTACTCTATTGGTAAATTACAAATAACTAGGGAAGAATTGTTAAAAAAGTTACAAAGTGTCGATCTCTCTAAGGCTGGTGGTTTTGACGGTATCCCACCTATCTTTGTTCGTTTTTGCGCTACTGCTCTTGTTACGCCGTTATTAATTATATTTGAGAAGTCTTTGCATGAGGGCATATTTCCTAGCCTATGGAAAATAGCCAAAGTCACACCAGTGTATAAATCTGGGGACAAGGGTGATGTTTTGAATTACAGACCTATCTGTATCCTAAACTTATTCGCCAAGATATTTGAGGGTTTCATCTATACCCATATGTATAACCACCTCAAACATATATTGAGTCCACGACAGCATGGATTTGTCACTGGAAGGTCAACCAATTCTAATCTATTATGCTATAGTATATATTTATGTGCATCATTCAATGATAAAAAGCAGGTGGACTCTATATATACTGATTTTTCGAAAGCTTTCGATAGAGTGGACCATTATGCATTGCTTGTGAAGGCTCAACATGTGGGAATCCATGGAAACTTATACAGATGGTTAACTTCTTACCTGTTGAACCGTACACAACTCGTTGCACTTAGTGGGTATGAATCTGTGCCATTTTTAGTAACATCGGGCGTGCCCCAGGGGTCAAATTTGGGTCCTTTATTGTTTTTGTTGTTTGTGAACGACTTGCTAAGCAAAATTAGTAGTGAATGTTTGGCCTATGCAGACGGCATTAAAGTCTTTAGACGTATATCAGATGAAAGTGATTGTGAGGCCCTTCAATCGGATATTAATATTATCTCCGATTGGTGCTATGAAAACTCTATGGCTCTGAATATTAAGAAGTGCCAGGTTATAACGTTTTCAAAGAGTAGGAACCCTATCCAGTATAACTATAATGTTAAGGGTATTCTTATAGATAGAGTTGATATGATTCGAGACTTGGGAGTAATATTCGACTCTGTTATGTCATTTAGACCTCACTATGATCATATCTGTAGTAGAGCCAACCGAATGTTGTCCTTTATTCTTAGAATTACTAAACCGTTCAGGCAAGCCGACTCCTTGATCATCTTATACAATTCTCTCGTAAGAACCATGGTTGAGTACTGTTTAGCTGTATGGGCCCCGATATACAAAATTCATACAGATAGATTAGAGGCTGTACAAAGACGGTTTCTTAGAGCTTTATGCTCAAAGTATGCTCTTAGGCGCAAAATAAATCAATATGACCAGCGACTTGACCACTTTCAGATGGTAAGTCTTGAGAGGAGGAGGTGGATGAGCGACCTGTGCACTTTGTACAAAATAGCAAATGGTTCACTTGACAGCTATCTTTTGGACAAACTTGACATCAAGATACCGACGCGTTCTGTGCGTATCCCACAACTATTTATAATACCTACAAGCAACAACAATGTATCCCAGAATGGTCCGCTCGCTAGAATGTGCAAGTATTATAATTCTGTGTGCTCTCGTCTGGATATTTTTCATAATAGCTTTTATGAATTTAAAAAGATAATACGCGGTGAAGGCATGCCGCCTGAATAACATCTTTTATTTTATTATGTCATTGAATTTGGTATGTGTATGGCTACTACTAGTTGATACTTAAGTTAGTTAATATTTAGTAAACCAGCACCGAAGATGCCACTGAAATGCTGTGCACAGATGTAAGTGGACATCAGATTTACAAAAGTTGTTTAGTTTGTAGTAACATTGTGTATACACTCAATCTGTTGTCTGTTTCTGTACCTATCATATATAAAAAAAAAAAAAAAAAAAAATACAAAAATGAGTTTGTCTTTTCCTCCAACTGCGGTTACCAGCGGTTGCATGACGTTAGACCGTGTGTGTTTGTTTGCTACCTAAGGCGTGAATTATACACAAAAAGCGAGTTTAAAGGCGAGCTCGAGGCGCGGAAGAGACGTAACAAATTACGCCCTAAGCTCGCATCACGCTCGCCTCTACCTTGACTTTTGTGTGTCGCTCCAGTCTCACCTGCTAGCAAAAGACGACCAAAAGGCATGCTTCCGCCACGCCTTTTATGTGTAAAACACTTTAGTACATTTTGTATGAAAACATTTAGAAACGCAGGCAGCCATTCCACGCCTTAAGCTCGCCTTATGCTAACTGCTTTTTCTGTATAATTCACGCCTCAGAAGTCCAAAACAAAATTAGAAATCTTCATCCGAGCGTTCTCCTTATCCTTAATCCTAGGCGCATTCAAATCTCGCACGTTGGTGCCCACTCATCTGTTCCTTCATTTATTTATTTTTATTCTGCTTTTAGTGACTGTCGTCGGAACTCCCAACCTCGAAAGGAAAGCCTGTACCAGAACTACGTCCGTCAATCAGTAGGTATACTGGCTTGCAGCTGAGCATGGCTTGGACCCCAAAAGATCTTGATGGTAGCGGCCATACAAAATAAATTTAAATATATTTTATCTTAAGTACCCCAAATTATTCTTTTGAAACAAGAAAAACAGCGATTGTAAAGGTAATTCAATTAACGATTTCAATAGAAACTTGACTTCATTCCTATAATTAACCTAATTAAATTCGGTACTTGTTAAAAGCTTCAGATTTATATAAAGAGAAATAACTTTTTGTTATTGAGTGTACTTACCTATTGTAACAAGATTCTCGAGATGATAGACTGTTGGTTTCGGCCGTCCGCTGCCTTTGCGTGTGCACGCTTACTGCATGGTGTCTGTTTCGTGCAAAAAATACATACACTGGTCTATGTAGTTGTACGAAACAGTACGTAGTGCGGGTGCCTGCATGCATGAGACAGCGGTCGGCCTTAGCTCGTTAATTGATTTGAATCAACTAGGTACTATACAATACGGGTGCGAGGAGAGTTACCTTATTGGGCATATGAGACCCGAGACGTCTCGACTGGTCGCCTTTTCCGCGTCGCTAGCAGGTAAGACTGGAGTGACACGCATAAGTCAACCTAGAGATGTGCGCTTAGGCTTAATTTGTTACGATAGCATGTCTCTTTCGCGCCTTCAGCTCGCCTTTAGGCCTTTATGGTATATGCCTATATTATTATCGCGTTAATTCTCGTTATTAAATAGATAATATATCATGGAACTTGAACGTGTGGAAAATTTTAGCATTTTTTGAATTTTCATCAAACATCCCACCCTCCCTCCATCCATCCACCTACCCATTTTTAATGTGGAAATCATGTCGTGAAGATGACACGAATTTTTGTTCACCCAAAAAGTGATCAACGCCTAAAGAAGTTTTCACTTCGAAACCGTGCACAATTTGTAGGACTGTGTTGTTGGACGGTTTTTCTTCACGTGCACCAATCCCGGTTGCATTCAGAAGGGGGTTGCTTCTCCCTTCCACAGTTTGATTTATTCTGGCTTTTCGAGAGCGATTACCTCTCCAACGACGAGTAGAATGCCTGAGCCAGAGCCATGGGCCCCGAAAATTTTGGTGAGGCACTAACTTTTATAGTATTTAATGTTATAAACGCATTATAACTTATTTTACTTCGTATATACTAATCCTTAATTCCACTTTAGATATCATAAAACTATGTATATATTATGTAAAGAGGTGTGCATTACCACTGTATCACTGCACGGCATCCCGTTAGTAACCCACAGGAAACTCTACACTGATCTTGTAGACAACAATGAATACCACCTTAGAGGTGGCGGTCCAAGGTATAACAGATAGCGGACGTATGGCGATTAGTATTACGATTGTAGATTTATTATAAGTAGGTAGGTACAGGTTAGGGCAGGCCGCAACAGCGGCGGTAAGGCCTATCAAGGAGGATTGGCTAGAGAGGCGACTCGGAAGCCTCTCGTACCGACTGACGCAGGTGATGGCGAGGCGACCACCTGCATCGGATCAGGGAGGAGCTAACGCCTGAGTGCTATCACTGCAACGCGAGCGAGGGCTCGGGGTTGCACACGCTAGCGGACTGCCCGGCGTAGGTGGTGCCGAGGCGTGACCACGTGGCAGCCATCGGGTTGGGAGTCCTTTCGCTCGGCAGCATGATTACGGCTATGGTGCGGAGCGCGAGGGCCGCACCCACTTCTTTCTGCGAGCATGTAATGCTCGAGAAGGAGATGGCGGAACGCGCCCGGGTAAGATTTAGAACTCTCCCGGCCCACCGAGCCCACAACATGCTCGCCGCGCGTCGCAGGCGACTCAGGCGCCGGCAGTCGCTTAACCACCTCCGTCCGAGCGCAGGCCTGGGGGTGGCAGGTGAGGCCGCCTGTCACCCCAGCAAAAGCAGGCCCGGACGGCGGGGTGACTAGCGCCCCTCCTCCAATTCGGGGTAAGATAGGGACGCCGTGGTTCCAAAACCCGAGGGGGCCATCTCGAAACCGGAGATGGCCCAGGGTCAGTCGGGGTGGGTACCCAGTATTGTGGTAACTGTTCGACATATTGAAATAAATGTATCACTTGTTCTTTGACCCCCCCGCCCCGTGAGGCGAAACCGGTTAGGTGTAATTGATTAAATATAATCGTGGAAAAGTACAAGTGATACATTTATTTCAATATGTGTAGCAAGTTCCACCAAGTGCCATCAATCAACAGTATAAATAGTCTGATTTTAAACGCCGTTTTGAACGACCGAGCCTGGCTCCAAGCATCTCTCCCGGTTCGCCGGGGTGGGCTCGGCGTTCGTAAAATTTTCGACGTGAGCTTACCAGCATTTTTGGCTTCGGTCCATGGCACAGAGGAATTAACCAGGAAAATATTATTACCCACACTGGTTAATTCTGAAGTGCCGGGCAAAGCCGAAGCCATAAATGCTTGGAAAATGTTTTGCCCAAATTCTGTTTTGCCCACCAACCTATGCTCCCAGAGACAGTGGGATGAGCCGCTTTGCAACATTTTAAGACAGCAATTAATTAATACGTCCTCTAATGTTGCAGAGCGTGCTCGCCTTTTGGCTGTGGGAGAATGGGAGTCTGGTGTGTGGCTTCAGGCTCTTCCGTCGTCCAACATTGGCACCATGTTGGACGACACGACATTCAGAATTGCAGCCTGTCTTCGTTTAGGTGCTCCCTGTGTTGCTCCTCATCGTTGTCACTGCGGAGAAGCAGTCGACAGTCTCGGGCACCACGGCCTATCATGCAGCAAGAGCGCAGGACGCATGTCACGTCATGCACATTTAAATGATTTAATCCGCCGGGCTCTTGTCACCGTCGGCGTCCCAGCCATCCTTGAACCAGTTGGTTTGGTGCGCGATGATGGCAAGAGACCGGATGGTATGTCTTTGGTGCCTTGGAAGATGGGCAGGCCTTTGGTGTGGGACGCAACATGCGTCGACACCCTTGCGCCTTCCCATCTTCCAAGTACGACGGGCTGCGCCTGTGCTGCTGCGGCATCTGCGGAGACCCTCAAACGGCGCAAATATGATAATATAACCAACAATTATATATTTGAGCCGTTTGGGGTCGAAACGTTGGGTTCGTGGGGTCCGAGCGCACGGTCGCTTTACACGGAAATTGCAAAGCGACTGGTCGATGCTTCGCGTGACCAAAGGGCTGGCCTGTTTTTTGCCCAAAGGATTGGTATTGCCATCCAACGGGGTAATGCCGCCAGCCTTTTGGGTACGTTACCAGTCGACATCGATGGGGAGGAATCTTGTAAATATTTTTATTTATTAATTTAGTTTTGTTTATCTGTATATATTAAGTCCGATAGTAGAGATTATAATTTGTCCATTAGTAATTAAAAAAACAGTTGAATTTAAATTTGAAATTAAAAATAATACTTATATATATATAGGTCTGATAACTGTTAGGTATCTGCATCAAAGTAACAACCAAGTTAAAAGAACGCCCTCATCATACTCCTGCAGGCTCCTGTTCCAATTAGTTGATCCGCTCCGACTCCGGCATCTGACTCCTTCCATCACAACATGATACGGCATACATCTGTCACACTATAAGGCTTTCATTCCGTGTCATCAGAATATTACGTTCATACTATGGCATTGGTATCCCATTCAAGCATTCATATAGTTATATAATGACACGTCATATGTACAGACGTCCATGTATCATATCAGACCATCGTGTAAGGACAGACTGACTGTCGGACATCAAAGTGATCCTATAAGGGTTCCATTTTTAGGCACGGAACCCTAAAAAGTAAAAAAATAATACTTACATAATTCATTTTCCGTGAATATCGGTACCTCTGTCCTGTAACTTGAGCCCCACACTAGCAATTTTCTGCGTAACTCAACCTTATGATCACCTACATAAGGTTTATTTTCGTATAGCCGCAGACTATCATTTTACTCGATATTAATATTACAAGGTGGGAGCATGTGGGAAGGACACAGTGATAATGTTTTTCGAGTATATTGTTAGGTTAAACACTTAAGCTACGGTTTACACGTTATTTATGTTACATTTTAATGATATTTTGATTGCTGTACAAGTAAAAAACGTTATACGTTTGGGTACTTATTTCTTACGCGCATTTTGTTCACACCCTTTATATAGCTCAGCCTGTAGGTCGTGGTCAGGAAATAGGTTTTTTTTTTAATTATTATGTTGACATCGGTCGTCGACAAGTGCAAGATTTTAAATTAATCCAATGTTTTGAAGTGCTCAAAATGGAGTTCAAAGATTTGTCATACATACAGGCGAAGTTCATAGAAGCGTGTCATTAAAAGTCTGCAATTTGGAGCCCGTTTTAGGACTTCTCCGGGGAGCCACTGCCGTCTAACCTCTCAACCCCGAGAGAAAAGCCAACGCCAAAGCCTCGTCCGTTATTTACCAGGTGGACCGTCCAGCAGGTGAGGTTGACTTGGGCCCCGAAGATAAGGGCCCTGTGTAGCCAGTTTTTTTGTCCTGGTTACTCACCGGGTAGACCAGGTGAGTAGATGAGTTCTCAATCCCAGGGCGCCTTGTCTCAGAGGTTACAGTTGGTGCATGGGTCAGCTGATCTCCAAAGAAAGAAAACTGACAGGTTGGCATACATATATTTAGGAGCCACGTTATAGATACAATACAGATACATACATTCAGAGGAAACAAAGACACATAGAAAATAAAGATACGGAATAAATATAAGTTTAAGTACACAGAGATAGGCTTGAGAGTAGTGATAGGTCACAGCACACAGACAGATATATAGAATAAGTTACTCAGAAGGATACAACATGACACAGGTACAGGTACACTCATATGTAGATAGTTGATTAATTCTGCTCACCGGAGGTAGTCACGGGGTGGTTCTCATCCGGTGCCAGTACCTAGTGGTCCCGCTCAGTATTGACAAATCAGCTTTGCGCCGGACAAAACAATTACAATAAAAGATTGCTTGACCTTATTGATCCCGAGTCTCCGCGGGGCCCGTGGTTGTGCTCCGGCAGAACAGATCCCGGAGCGTCACTTGAGATCTGCGTTCCCAATATACATATATCCAGGCCTCAGCTATTGATACCCTCAGAGTCACTGCCGGCTGAATCGATTTTAAAGTTTCGTTCCGAGACCAAACGACCCTGCGATCAAGATATACAACTTTTATCAATAACAAATCCCCATTATGAGAATAATAATAATAATAATAAATGAAATGGTCTTCTTCAATAAATGAAAGCGTCATGCGGGCATATTATATGGCTACAGAGCTAGGAACCAACCTCACTGCATACCGTGGTCGTTTACTGTCTCTGTTCCAGGAACTAGAACCGACTGTCAACGTATCAGCGCAACGATTATCGGACCAGGTGCGGGCTATTCAACGTTGTAATATGTTGGATGGTACCGTACTTGAGAGGCTATACTCTGACGTGCAGAATAGTCTTACTATCCCCACTTCATTGAATGCTGTACCTCCGGTGGAGTCTAGCGTAACCGCGAGTGTAAACCCGCCACAGCTCGATCACACTAATGAGGGTGTGGAAAGTGAGACTATATCCGTAAGTACCCAGTATAATGAACGATTAAGGAGCACTTTGGGGGATGCGATGCTAGAATATCGATCTATGATACCAAGCAAAAGACCTCGCTTACCCCATTTGCCCATGCATAAAAGGAATATAGCGCTGGTTTGTGCCCTAGATTCGCTATTACCTGAGTATTTAGAAAATAGCGAAGACCTTAGTGATACACATTCGATTTTGTACTGTGCGGCCGTCGCAGCATGTCGAGTAGCTGGAGTAAAATTTATTGTAAATAAAACTGCTACTCGACCCAAACCTGCTGTGCCTGCCTGGCAGTACAGGATTGAACGTCGTATTGCTGAGGCTAGGACACTCATCGGTAAGCTAACCTGCTTCAGATCAGGCAATACCCGCCCGAGGGTGATGCGCTTTGTGGCACAGGCATTCTTGGGGACTAACGTTAGTCCTCAACAATACGCTTCATGTGTCACAGAGCGCATTGACTTTCTGAAGCAGAAAGTTTATGCATGGGCAAATCGGATACGACGCTACAAAAAGCGCGTAGATAGGTATAATCAGAATCGCATTTTCCAAAAGGATGAGCGGTGGGTTTATCGGAAATGGGAACAACCCGAGTCAGGTGTAAATGACGGTACTCGGCCGGATGCTGATGCTACGAATACTTTCTGGGGTAGCATCTGGTCGACGCCAGTCATACATTCAGAAGGTGATTGGATGAGAGAGGTTGAACGAGCATGTGAGAATTTACAGATTATGGAGCCAATTATCATTTTACCTGAAGATGTTGCAATTGCAGTCCGTTCGTTATCGAACTGGAAGTCAGCAGGACCGGACGGACTGCACAACTTTTGGTTGAAGTGGCTCCGTAACTCACATGCTCGTTTAGCAACTCAATTCCAATCATGCCTAAACTCGGGTTCCCTCCCTAATTTCCTAACAACTGGAGTAACCCACCTACTCTATAAGTCTGGTAGTGCTACGGACCCCAGAAACTATAGGCCTATTACCTGCCTACCGACGGTCTATAAACTCCTAACTTCCATTCTGAGAGTCAAAATTACTGCACATTTAGAAAAAAATTCGATCATCTCTATCTCTCAGAATGGATGTAGGAGCGGGGCCCGTGGCACTAAAGAGCTCCTTCTAGTTGATATGGCCATTAGCCAACAGGTGCGTCGTAACCGTAAAAATCTGGCGACATGTTGGATAGATTATAAAAAGGCTTATGATTCTGTTCCACATACATGGCTTCTGAGGGTGCTAGAGTTGTATAAAGTTGATACAACTCTATCTACCTTCTTGAGGATGACCTCAAGAAGGTAGATAGAGTTGTATCAACTTACATACATACATGAGTATGGGGCAATGGACCACGGTTCTTCGCTATCCAGGATGTTGCCAGACAAACGATGCACCGATAAGAATCGAGAGGGGTATATTTCAGGGCGATAGTCTGAGTCCCCTGTGGTTCTGTCTAGCACTGAATCCTCTTAGTACAATATTGGAGAATTCAGGGCTAGGCTATCGGTTGCGGAGAGAGGGTCGAGCTATATCCCACCTCCTATACATGGATGACCTCAAACTTTTTGCTACCAATAATCTACAATTGATGGAGCTATTAAAGATGACTGAAAACTTTAGTAGCTCTATCAAGATGGAATTTGGTTTAGACAAGTGTGCGGTCATGCATGTGGAAAGAGGTGGTATAGTGGAATCCGAAGGCGTGATACTTTCGGATTCCATTAAACTTAAATCTCTATCTACAACCGAAACCTACAAATATCTAGGTATGTCACAGGCATTAGGAATCCCCGAGTCTGGCATGAAGCAGGCATTGCAGGAGCGCTTCTTTGGCCGCCTGAAAAAAGTTCTGAAAAGCTTTCTATCGGGTGGCAACAAGGTGCGTGCCTGCAATGGTTGGGTCATGCCAGTCCTAATGTACTCCTTTGGCATACTTAGATGGACTCAGACCGAACTGGATGCCCTAGATAGAAGAGTTCGTTCGCTGATGACCACATTTCGGATGCACCACCCACGATCATCTGTAATGAGGTTGTATATCCCACGGAAACTGGGGGGTCGTGGCTTTCTAAATGCTAAGACCCTTCATAACCGCGAGATATACAACCTTAGAGAATATTTCCTTCAAACAAATACAGATATGCACCGTGATGTGATCGCATCGGATTATGGCTTAACCCCTCTTGCGTTGGCTAGAGAGAACTGGCGCAAACCTGTCGTACTAAGTATTAATGATCGTATGGATGTATGGAAGAGCAAAGAGTTGCATGGACGTTTCTATCGGGCTCTCCATGGGCCTGATATAGATTTACCAGCATCTGTGTCTTGGCTACGCTTCGGTGACCTATTTGGGGAAACCGAAGGTTTTGTCTTTGCAATTATGGACGAAGTAGTGATGACGAATAACTATCGGAAGTATATTCTAAGGGATGGTACGGTTGACATATGTCGGGCGTGCCACCGTCCCGGAGAATCCCTTAGACATATAATTTCTGGTTGTTCTCGTCTTGCCAACGGCGAGTATTTGCATAGACATAACCAAGTAGCCAGGATTGTCCATCAACAGCTTGCTCTAAAGTATAACCTATTAGAATCAGAGGTACCGTACTATAGGTATGTGCCCGACGCAGTTCTCGAAAATGGGCACATCACGTTGTACTGGGATCGATCTATCATCACTGACAGGACTATTGTAGCTAATAAACCTGATATAGTGTTGATAGATCGATCAGAGCGCCGCGCAATAATTATCGATATCACCATTCCACATGACGACAATCTTGTAAAAGCCGAAAAAGAAAAACAAATGAAATATTTGGATTTGGCTCACGAGGTTGTCGGCATGTGGAGTGTTGATTCGGCAATTATTGTCCCGATAGTTGTTTCGGTTCACGGACTGATTGCCAAGAGCCTCGATCAACATCTCAAGAGGCTCGCGTTAGGCAGTTGGGTCAAGGGCTTGATGCAGAAGGCAGTGCTCCTCGACACGGCACGTATCGTGAGGAGATTCCTCTCTCTGGAGCCCTAACCACCGGTAGCTTGGTCCCTGTACCCGATGCCGGTGGGCCACTATTTTTTATATTTTTAAATATATTTGTCTTTTTTTTGTATAGAATGTATTTAAAAATATAATGTAATATGTATTTAAGTGTAATAAAGAGATAAAAAATAATAATAATGTTGGATGTAGGAGCGGGGCCCGTGGCACTAAAGAGCTCCTTCTAGTTGATATGGCCATTAGCCAACAGGTGCGTCGTAACCGTAAAAATCTGGCGACATGTTGGATAGATTATAAAAAGGCTTATGATTCTGTTCCACATACATGGCTTCTGAGGGTGCTAGAGTTGTATAAAGTTGATACAACTCTATCTACCTTCTTGAGGTCATGTATGGGGCAATGGACCACGGTTCTTCGCTATCCAGGATGTTGCCAGACAAACGATGCACCGATAAGAATCGAGAGGGATATATTTCAGGGCGATAGTCTGAGTCCCCTGTGGTTCTGTCTAGCACTGAATCCTCTTAGTACAATATTGGAGAATTCAGGGCTAGGCTATCGGTTGCGGAGAGAGGGTCGAGCTATATCCCACCTCCTATACATGGATGACCTCAAACTTTTTGCTACCAATAATCTACAATTGATGGAGCTATTAAAGATGACTGAAAACTTTAGTAGCTCTATCAAGATGGAATTTGGTTTAGACAAGTGTGCGGTCATGCATGTGGAAAGAGGTGGTATAGTGGAATCCGAAGGCGTGATACTTTCGGATTCCATTAAACTTAAATCTCTATCTACAACCGAAACCTACAAATATCTAGGTATGTCACAGGCATTAGGAATCCCCGAGTCTGGCATGAAGCAGGCATTGCAGGAGCGCTTCTTTGGCCGCCTGAAAAAAGTTCTGAAAAGCTTTCTATCGGGTGGCAACAAGGTGCGTGCCTGCAATGGTTGGGTCATGCCAGTCCTAATGTACTCTTTTGGCATACTTAGATGGATTCAGACCGAACTGGATGCCCTAGATAGAAGAGTTCGTTCGCTGATGACCACATTTCGGATGCACCACCCACGATCATCTGTAATGAGGTTGTATATCCCACGAAAACTGGGGGGTCGTGGCTTTCTAAATGCTAAGACCCTTCATAACCGCGAGATATACAACCTTAGAGAATATTTCCTTCAAACAAATACAGATATGCACCGTGATGTGATCGCATCGGATTATGGCTTAACCCCTCTTGCGTTGGCTAGAGAGAACTGGCGCAAACCTGTCGTACTAAGTATTAATGATCGTATGGATGTATGGAAGAGCAAAGAGTTGCATGGACGTTTCTATCGGGCTCTCCATGGGCCTGATATAGATTTACCAGCATCTGTGTCTTGGCTACGCTTCTTTGACCTATTTGGGGAAACCGAAGGTTTTGTCTTTGCAATTATGGACGAAGTAGTGATGACGAATAACTATCGGAAGTATATTCTAAGGGATGGTACGGTTGACATATGTCGGGCGTGCCACCGTCCCGGAGAATCCCTTAGACATATAATTTCTGGTTGTTCTCGTCTTGCCAACGGCGAGTATTTGCATAGACATAACCAAGTAGCCAGGATTGTCCATCAACAGCTTGCTCTAAAGTATAACCTATTAGAATCAGAGGTACCGTACTATAGGTATGTGCCCGACGCAGTTCTCGAAAATGGGCACATCACGTTGTACTGGGATCGATCTATCCTCACTGACAGGACTATTGTAGCTAATAAACCTGATATAGTGTTGATAGATCGATCAGAGCGCCGCGCAATAATTATCGATATCACCATTCCACATGACGACAATCTTGTAAAAGCCGAAAAAGAAAAACAAATGAAATATTTATGATTTACTCAAGCCAGTTGATCAAGATTTGTTGGAATATTTGTGTTTGACTGCAGAGCATGGCTTTTTCCCGGCAATTTCAGAACCAACAAGAGGAGATGCTTGTCATGACCATATATTTGTCAACAAAGTCAAAAAAGCTGTGGGCGTAGTCTGTTTAACCGACATAACCGATCATGACTTGGCCTTGCTTGGGTTAACTGTCAACAGAATGGAAAAGCGTCAATTGGATCGAGCTGTCACCATAAGAGACACAGAGGCTATTCGACACGAACTTTTGAAAGTTGACTGGTTGCAACCGTTAAGCATTACAGATGTGAATCAAAAAGTGGCTAGCTTTTGTGGTAAATTAACCGAAGTCGTCAATAAGCATACACATATGTCACGAAAATGTCATACAAAATATAATATTAAGCCCTGGATCACTCCTGGACTTATCCGATGCATGCAACATAGGGATCGATTACATCTAAAGTTCAGAAAAGCACCAAATGACCACCTTCTACGCATAATTTACACTCGATACAGGAATTTTTGTAACAATTTACTACGCAAGCTAAAAACTGAACATTACAATAACGAGTTTTCAAATAATATAAAAAACCCTAAAAAGATATGGAAAACCATTAAAAACGTATGTAACCTGTCTGACAATAAAAAGGAACCTAAGGAGCTTTTAACTATCCCTAACAGTTTGAACCCTGTGCATTCATTGAATACATGTAGCACATACTTCTCAACAGTGGGACAAAACCTAGCCAGCGATATATTAAAAAATCTTCAACTAACCGAGGAAGCATTAGCAGCAAAAACCGGTAACAATCTAATTAAAAATTCATTCTTTCTAGAGCCTACTGATGAAAGTGAAGTCGAATCCCTCATACTATCATTAGAGAATTATAAAGCACCGGGTATTGACGGTCTCACTAATACCTTATTAAAAGAAATCAGAAATATAATTATACCCCCACTGACTGATATACTCAATCAAAGTTTACAAAGTGGTGTGTTTCCCGATGCCTGGAAGATAGCATCCATTACGCCAATCTATAAATACGGTCCTAAAGAATCTCCGGAAAGCTACCGACCGATTTCATTGCTGACAGCGTTCTCTAAAGTACTGGAGAAAATAGTTAATATTAGGCTGGTCAAATACATTGAAACACATGACCTTATATCTGCTAGGCAGTTCGGTTTTAGAAGAGGAAAATCAACTGAAGACGCTGTAACACTCCTAACATCAACGGTGTCGTCTCATCTTGATAGTAAGCGGTGTAGCATAGGTGCATTCTTGGATTTAGCTAAGGCTTTCGATACCGTCTCAATTCCGATCCTTCTAACGAAACTTGAAAAACAATTTGGCATACGTGGTGTAGCGTTGGAATGGTTCAAGAGCTATTTATCGGAAAGGAAGCAATGCGTTAGAGTGGGCAATGATAAAAGCGAACTTCATACAATGAACTTTGGCGTCCCACAGGGAAGTGTGCTGGGCCCAACGCTCTTCATAATCTACATGAACGGTATTCATGATTCAATCAACGCTAATATAATATGTTATGCCGATGATACTGTTGTCGTCTTTGACGGTGCAACATGGGCTGAAGCATTTGGTAATGCCGAGTCTGGACTGCAACAAATTTTTACATGGTTAAGTCATAATTTACTAACACTCAATGCCAGTAAAACAAAATATATTTGCTTCCATAAAACAGCTGCATCAGCTCCTAGCACATACCTTTTTTTTTTTTTTTTTATCGTGCGGAAATCCCTTCGGATACCCCCCCGCCGGCCAGCGGGGGCGGTTATGTCGGGCTTGCACCGACTAAAACCGCACGCCGTCTCGGGTCTTCAGACGCCGGGGTGTAAGGTTACCCATAGAGCATATCCCTCGCACCCCGGCTGACCCTGGGCCATCTCACCACCAACAGCATCGCTCATCCTGTCTCCTCTGAAAGCAGAGGAGTACGGAGAGCGATGTGTTCCCGCCACGTTGGTATTGGCCGACGATCAATGCCAACCCTATGAAGGGGTGAAGGGGAAGCCATTGACCGCCGCCCAGGGTGTACCGGCCGCTACGATTCCGTTCCCCCCGGACTGCAGCGGGATCGGAATCGGAGCGACACTCGAGGAGGTTACCCAACACACACCCCGCTCCTAGCACATACCTTGGCATTAAGTTGCACGGCTGTAAAGATAGGAAATATTGCAATTGTGATGACATCCAAAGGGAAGATAGTACTAAATACCTTGGCGTGATAATCGATGAGAACTTGAACTTCAGAGCACACATCAACACCTTATCCAACCGAGTACGAAAGACAGCAAATATAATGAAATTACTTCGTTCTTCTGCACCAACAAATATCTTGAAACTTATTTACTTTGCTTTGAGTCAGTCGCTAATAACGTACTGTATAGGTAGTTGGGGTTGTGCTCTAAAGTCCTTCATCATACAGTTAGATAGGGCCCAGCGCTCGGTACTGAAAGTAATATATAAAAGACCCTTTAGATATCCCACTACACAACTCTACAGAGAAAGTCAGGTTCTTAATGTGCGCCAATTGTTTATACTACGAACTTTTCTCAAAGCGCATCAAACGGTCATACATTCTGAAACATATGTACACCTACTTAAACGACGAGTTTATAGAGTACCGATACCCAAAGTTAAAACATCCTTTGCAAGCCGGTTCAGTCCACATATAGACTACTACATTTATAATAAGGTAGCCAAATGTTGTGATATTAAAAGAAGCTCAATGAGAGAGGCGAAAGCTGAGGTCATTAAATGGTTAACTTCAATGACATATGAAGCCACCGAAATTCTACTACTGCACTGACTTATATTATATATATATATATATATATATATATATATATGAATAGTTTATATTGCGCACAATGTATGTACTTACCTTTATATTATTATACTTATCTAAATATATACCTACACAAATATTTATTAAATTGATAAAATACCTAATAACACTATAATTTTGTGAATATACTGCAAATATATAATACATAGTTACATACCCATATATTTCAATAACATAATACACACACAAAAAAAAAAAAAAAAATTGTTAACTTTCCGTTTGTATCCGTTTTTGGATCCATATGGAAGTTTTGCATGAACTTTGTCCTCGTGATTTTGTCACTTTATTGTCCAAAAAGTTTGTAAGTGAGATTACGTCATAATGATAACCGAGCTATGAAACTAGGAACGGTAATCGACACGGTACCCACAGGACAGGCTTGCCTAGTGTGGGGCCAATGGATTATATCCAACATTGTATAATTTCTTTTTGGCAATAAAATATTTTATTATTTTATTTATTATTTTTTATTTGGATTTGGCTCACGAGGTTGTCGGCATGTGGAGTGTTGATTCGGCAATTATTGTCCCGATAGTTGTTTCGGTTCACGGACTGATTGCCAAGAGCCTCGATCAACATCTCAAGAGGCTCGCGTTAGGCAGTTGGGTCAAGGGCTTGATGCAGAAGGCAGTGCTCCTCGACACGGCACGTATCGTGAGGAGATTCCTCTCTCTGGAGCCCTAACCACCGGTAGCTTGGTCCCTGTACCCGATGCCGGTGGGCCACTATTTTTTATATTTTTAAATATATTAGTCTTTTTTTTGTATAGAATGTATTTAAAAATATAATGTAATATGTATTTAAGTGTAATAAAGAGAATAATAATAATAATAATAATAATTTATTTAACATATGAGTTACTGATACATAACAATTACAACACAAATGAAACAATCCAAGCTACACATAGATTTGTAACGTTGTCACCTGTACTAGTGATAATACACTGTATCACAGGTGTCAGCGCCCTCCACAGTCAGGGAACAATGAACATTAGACACTGGTAGGTATGATCTATAACAATTTAGGTACATAATTTCTTAAATTCTAAATTCAAACACAATAATTATAAAGAATTAACCTATTTAATAAAATTGATAGTGAGTATGTTAGAGTGTAGTCTGTGAAGTGTGTGTGTGTGTTTTTAGGTATGTTTGTGATTGTAGTGTATGTGTTGTATATGTATGTGTAAATGTGAGTGAAAGTGTGAATGTAATGGCAGTAACGTGTCCTAAGATGGTGTTTTTAAAAAACATTCGGTCGCCTCATAGTCAAACGCCTTTAACCATTCCGTCAGACTTGACTTGAATTTATTTTTAGTTAGAGAATGGATGAAAATCTCTTTGTTGATGCGGTTATATAGCACCGGACTGAAAAAGTAAAAGCTACGACCGGCAAAAGACGTTCTGTGAGGTATATACTCGCAAATACGGTCCCTTCTTCGTTTTTTGCATGTTATGAAAGGTACCTCAGCATACTTACGTAATGCCGTCTGGAGCACAAAGAGTTGCCTCACAGTGAGGACCGAATATTCTTTATACAATGTCGATGTTGGATATCTAAATGGTTTATGTAGCAGAACTTTAAGGACCGCTCTTTGTGCCCTCTCAAGTTCAAGCAAATAATTGGAAGATGCATTACCCCATACCGGAATGCAATAACAAAGTACAGATTGTACCAGCGCATAATACACCATTTTTAAGGTTTTAATTTCAGCTGAGGACCTTAACTTCTTCATGACGTACATTAATTTTCTGGTGCGAGCTGAGAGACTCTGAATATGCATATCCCAGCGGAGGTAAGAGTCTATATGTATGCCAAGATACTTGGTGCTAGACGCGTGTACTAAGGATAGGCAGTCACAATCACCATTCAACATATCACATGTGTGAGCCTTTAATAGTAGGCCACTGTGCGGTTGATGGGAAGAGTAGCAGGAAAAGGTAACAAAATTGGTTTTTTCAATATTCAGTGTGAGAAGACTGGCAGCTAACCACGACATAAACACTGAAAGGGCCTTTTCTGCATTTTTATAGGTCTCCAGCCAGCTCTTTCCGTGAACAATTAAAACTGTGTCGTCGGCGTATGAGATAATTTTGCACTGTGTTAGGGGAAGGCGACTTAGGTCATTTGCGTACAAAATGTACAGCGTCGGACCCAATACACTTCCCTGTGGAACGCCAAAAGAGAGTGATTCCTCGTCACTGATATGCTGACCAATCCTCACACACTGAGTACGGTCCCTTAGATAGCTCCGGAACAGATCCAAGACAGTTCCTCTTATTCCTATGGATTCCATCCTGTCTAGAAGCAAAGGAACAGAGACACTGTCAAAAGCCTTGGAGAGGTCTAAGAATATTGCTAACGTCTTGTATTTGTTATCAATCAATTTGACAACGGAGTCCGTCAGGGTGATAACGGCATCCTCTGTTGATTTACCCTTAACGAAACCATATTGATTGTCCGAGATGAGATTAATATGATTGAAGTAATTTAAGAGTCTTTTATTGATACACTTTTCAAGGACTTTTGACATCGTCGTCAGGACCGAGATCGGCCTGTAGTTGGCAACATTTTCTCTGTCCCCACCCTTATAGACAGGATGGACAAGTGCTTTTTTAAACACCGCAGGGAAAGTGCCTGTTGATAGAGCAAGATTAAAAATATGCTTTAGGGGTGGGATTAAATGCTGGCGAGTCGATTTCAAAAGAGCAGAAGGAATATCGTCCCATCCCACGGCAGAGCTGTCCTTTAAACTGAGGATTGTGGCTTCCAGTTCAGACTCAGTAATATCCCAGAGAGCCATAGAATTACCATCATCATTTTGGGTTGGTAGTTTAATCGATGCAGAGCTTGAGCCCGTTTTTTTTTGTATTTTTGAAGCTAATGTTTTGCCTATGTTTGAAAAATAACGATTCGCAATATTAGCAGACTCTCTAGGATCACCATGTAAGTTAAGAAGCTCGGTTGGCAGTGACTTCTGTTTACCTGTCTCAGTGATAGACTTAATGGCGTCCCATGTAGCCTTCGAGTCACCCCTAGCCTTCTCAAGTTGAGTTTTATTATATTTGGTTTTTAGGTCCTTCAGAAGACTGTTACAGAAGTTGCGATATCGTTTGTATGTTGTTTGAATGATTATGTTACTAGGTGATTGTCTACATTTTTGGTGAAGGGTATCTCTATTCTTAATACATTTAAGTAAGCCAGGGGTAACCCAAGGCTTAATAATTACTTTCTTATGTGGTATCTTAACTTGCTTAGAATGAATGTTAATAATGTTTGATATTTGATTAGTTAGTGATTCAGCAGCAAGGTTGGTATCGTTAAATTTTTGTATGTAGGAAAAATCGAGCTTTAGTATATCCGTGACAATTGAAGGCAAATCCCTGCGATTGACATACTGGGCTGGCTTCGTGGGTGTATTAATAGAGTCAAGGCTCAACAATGTGGGAAGGTGATCTGTCATATGCGTATTCAATATTAGTGACATAGCATGTCTGGGAGTTCGCAATAATATGTGATCCAAGCAAGCACCGTCTCGTGTTGGTATGAGATAGGCTGGAAACAATCCATGCGATGAACAAATGTCGAGATACTCGTCCGCTTGATCATCCATTTGGCCGGGAGCGATGTCTATATTAATGTCACCAGTAATAGCTATAGTTCTATAAGAGCGCAGTGAGTAAAGCGTGTTATTTAGACTGGTAAGGAAAGCATTCTTATCTCCATATGAGGGAGAACGGTATATACCAATTATAGCAACATCACCAGTTGTACAAATTAAACAGTTTGCTTCCCTGAAGACTGGCTGGTACACACGATGTACTATATCATTCCTGACGTAAACACATACACCTGAATTCTGGTTTGAATATGTGGATTGATAGCCAGAAAAACCTTCTAAAATTGGTATTGTTGAAACCTTACTCAACCAGCACTCCGACAAAACAATTATGTCGTGCGTTATACCCATATCATGTAGTAGCATAGTTAGCTCATCAAAGTGGCAATTGATACTACGTATATTCATATGAAAAATATTTAATTTTTTACTAGTTTGATATACATATTGAGAGCATTGATGTGGGTAGCATATCAGTGATTCAGATACCTTTATGCTGTCCAGGTCATCTGAAATTTGTTTTAAAGAATCCACAATGAAAGTTACTCTAGGTAGGACCAGCTGTTCATATAATATATAATTTGCAAATAGAGTGGAACTGACCGACAAGAGTGCACCATCAGTTATTGTAAATAAAAAGCGAATAATAATACTGATGATTTGACTTGAGGATTGTAGACAATAGGTAAGAGAAAGTAGGCGATGTAATGGAATGTAATGCGCGTAAGTTATAATTATAGGTATGTGTATGGTGTAATGTAGATTGTGATGTAGTGGGAGGTAGTATGAGTGAATATTTAGTATGAAAGATGCTAATAACAAATATATAAACAAGCACACATTTTGCATAATATACGATCCAGCTTGGTAATACATAACAATCAAGACAAATAGAGGATCACCATGCGTGTTATCACAATCAGTCAGTATACTTGTAAATACAAATGCCTTCAAAGTCATTTCAGGATTATAACTAGATACTATTATTAACGAAGTATATTCAAAAAATAATGAGTGTTGTTCGTAGAACAATATTTGAGATTGTTTTCTTATAGTAATTAGGCCAAAAGCGCACCTAGTCTGACCGAAGTAATTTTTTGAGACATGAAGTGCTGTTAATGATACATGACTCAGATCCCTCGCGTTGTCTAAGAAAAATCTTCCCATTACGCGTCCAGCAGTACTGATAGTTGTTAGCTTTTGCAAATTTCCGGGCGTCATAAAAAAGTTGTCGTACATAGCCTGGCAGGTGTTCGTCTATATAGATGGGTTGACGCTGACCTTTAATACCAATGGTATCAGTACTAAGTTTATCAGTGACAGGGTGAGCTTTATTGTATGAGCGGGAAGCGTTGAGTATTTGGTTCTTGGTAGGGACTGAAAGTAACTCAGCCACAATAGGTCTAGTTGTGCCTTTGCCACCTGGCAGACGATACACGTCACGTAGGTCGGACGCAGATATGTTAGATTGAACAGCACGACAAGTATTGATGATAATAGATGTGAGATCGCTTGTAGATTCCTTGTCACATTGAGGTACATTCCTGACTTCGATACACGAGCTGCGCGAGCTTAGTTGTAAGTCATGGACTTTCATTTCTAATGATGTTATATAGTTCCGTTGCTTAATATTTTCATTTTCTAATTTCTCTAACGTTTGTCGCATACCTTCATATTGTTGGTTAATGAAGTCAAGGGATTTCTCGATACCAGTGTTAGTATCTTGAATTTTCTTATTTTGAAGCTTTATCTCTGCAATATCTGAAGTTAACCTTTTCAGTAATTTATCTTGGTCTTCTTTCCAGGTGGCCAATAATTCCATAATTTTTTGTTCAAAGGGTGACTTTGCACTTTCAGGAGAGAAGTTAGGTCTCGGGCGTTTAGGCCTAGAAGTAGAATTAGATCGTCCCTGTTCACTAAGGTCTCCAGGCAAGTCAGGTGAAGATACCACGCGCTGCGTAGTAGTAGATGAGGTATGAGGTGGGGTTCTTTTGGTATGTCCCATTGCAGTATGATTCAGTTTCAACCCTTATGACAATAGCAATATAGCAAAATTCAATTTATAGCCAAACACAGAAATTGGCGTTTTGTTCTTGTGTATGAGAACCAGTTGTATTAGGTACAACGGCACAGAGTGGGTGGCTGGATGACTAGAGTAGGTAAGCAGGGTCAACCTCAGAATGCAGCAAACCGTACTCGTCAGTAGTTAACGTGCTGAATATGGATGAGCACCCTATACCACACGCAGCATATCCAATTTTAGAATGACTTAAATTTTTTTTTTTTTTTTATAAAATAATAAATTTTGTAGTATCTATATGGAAAATCATGAATTAATAAAACGTTCCAAAAAAAAAAAAAAAAATTATTGATCAAAAAATATTCCGCTATATCGGGATCGATCTCGATACGCTGCACGCTGCAACCATCAAAGCGTAACCCAGGGCACCTAGCCTACAGGCCAAGTCTCTCGTAGACGTTGCAGTGAAATAGGTGATCTTGTATTAATATATATGGAACTTGCTGATAAAAATAATAATTTGTGATTGTTCGTCAATATTCTTTGAAGAACTAGTTTACACACACTGCGAATGACACAAAACACTATTCAAGTACCGACAACTTTATATTTGTTTTTAACTTTTATACACAAACCGATCATTTATAGTTCAATTACTACCACTAACTTGCTACGCACTGTTATTTACTAACGAAATAGTTAGATGTTAGGTAATTTTACTGTGTTTATACCACTTTTTATTAATTTAAAACACGGATCGTTCAAAAACACGTCTGTTCGTACCGGTATCTCGGCGGAGGGGGAATACACTGACAGCAATGGAATAAAATAACTTACCAGTTCAAATCTGGGCACAAACACACACAAAAGTTAACCTCACTTTTCGAGCGTCAAGGTAATTTAACACAATAGATATGGAATATGGACACTCTTAGTGACTTCTCAAACAACAAAATAAAAAATGAATCATAGGGCTACTGCGAACATCCTTATATATGAAATTAATTCTGGATCTTGCTAGAATCGTTCCCATACTGATAATCAACTCTAATGTTCTATCAATGAGTATAACGCATAACTCACGCCACCTGACGTGGATTAGCCGAATCAAGACTAAAGTCAGCACCATCTAGGCATTCGCAGTAGTTGCTACTGTGTCCACAGATGGCGGTAACTACAATTACACCTTTTTTTGTAATCTACTGTTACACCTGTACACCTTATTATTATTAGTCACCATAAATGTATTGAAGATAAGGGCCCTGTACACTATATTATTATTAGTCCACATAAATGTATTGAAGATAAGGGCCCTGTACACCTTATTATTATTAGTCCCCATAAATGTATTGAAGATAAGGGCCCTGTACACCTTATTAGTATTAGTCCCCATAAATGTATTGAAGATAATGGCCCTGTACACCATATTATTATTAGTCCTCATAAATGTATTGAGGATAAGGGCCCTGTACACATTATTATTAGTCCCCACAAATGTATTGAAGATAAGGGCCTTGTACACCTTATTATTATTAGTCCCCACAAATGTATTGAAGATAAGGGTTCTGTACACCTTAGTATTATTAGTCCCCACAAATGTATTGAAGATAAGAGCCCTGTACACCTTATTATTATTAGTCCCCATAAATGTATTTAGTAAACTTGTCCAGTTATAGATCATAAGAATAGCGATCCATTTATCCTACAAATGTTGTAAATGTGAAAGTTTGGATGATTTTTTTTATATTTAGGACTCGTCAATTTGACTTCATCTCGCGTGATGGTAAGCTGTAGGTAGTCTCAGGAAAGAGAGTCACCATTACATACACGTACCATGTTAACAATGGTGGCACACAGCTTGACGGCCTCATCAGAAGAGGATTGTCGTCGCAGCACCGCGTGCTGGTCGTGATCCCACTAGTGCTGCGACCACAATCCCCCTGCCCGACTATGCACTTGCTGACCCCTGAACGCAATCAAACCGAAATTCGATTACTATGGAGGGTTTTTCGCAATCGTGCACGGTGGTACCTACCCGGTCGAATTTTGTGACAAATTTGTGTCATCAAGTTTCTACCACCAGGATGTATACATAACATTACATAACTTCACGCCTGTATCCCCAAAGGGGTAGGCCGAGGTGTATTACACACACGTTTGGATGTATGGATGTTTGTTACTCGTCCACGCAAAAACGGCTGATCGGATCTGGATGAAATTTGGCACAGGGATAGATTATAGATTGGAATAACACATAGCCTACTTTTTATCTTGGGAATAGGTTCTCATGGGAAAAGAGAACGAGAACAGAATTCCAAGAGGGTGGAGCCGCGGGCAATAGCTAGTTCATAAATATTTGAGTTGGCAGTCTTATTTATTTACACTAGTTAGGTATTTGCAGAAACACGCAAAGCTTTTTTTTATATTTAGTCCGTCAAATTGACTGCACCCCGCCTAATGGTAAGCTGAGGTGAAGTCCAAAAAGTAGTGGCCACCATTTCCAGAGATTGTCCCTAGAATGGTGGCCCTTACCTAGACGGACTCAACAGCTAATTCAATTATTTCATTAAGTTTTATATTATAACAAATAGTTAAGCTTTTCGACTTTTTTGACGACTGGTCTATTCAATGATCATAATTTTCCTTTCCATTTCCATTTTCATTCGTCATGTGTTTTTATTTCGGTCTGATTACCTTCGAATCTTAAAAATACCATTTTATTATTTCTAGCACCTCTGCTGCTGATGCCTTATAGCTGACTGCTTCTGAGATAAGTCTGCGCTTTACATTTACGTGAGATTGTGAAATCTTGATTCCATTTCTAGGTCAAGTAAAGTGTTATTTATTGGATTAACAGGCAATTCACAGCATCGACAGAGTCCACACGAACCTGAGTGGTGTGACGGTAGAGCATTAGACTGCTACGTCAGAGGTTGTGGGTTCGATACCCAGTCAGTGCATCATGAATAGGTCCAAATGTTTCTATGTATTATTTTTTATTAAGTGCGTAAGTATTTATTATTATTTATACTCTAGACTGATGGCACTTGGTGGAACTGGCTACACATATTGTATCAAAACACTTGTACTTATCCACAATATTTATTTATTAAACTTGACCACTTTCGTCTCATGGCATTCTCAAAGGTATTAATTATGACAAGTGATTTTATTTAATGCGAGTACGTATAACCTCTTTTTCAAAATAATCTAATTTCAAATTTTTGCTGAAACGCAAAGCAGTTTATTTACAAGTACGTACTAGGCGTTCTTAAAACCGCAGGCATTCAAGCAGATTGGTTGAACCGCAGACGCGCCCGTGCCGCTCGCAGCCGCAACTTTTTAAAACAATTAACTACATTTTCTACGTTCGAAATTTAAAATAGACAAATTTGTTTGTAAAATTGAATTTGGAATTGAACGAGATTGTGAAGTTTTTATAATTTATGAAGGCACAGATTACTTTTTATATCAAACTAGCCACTCTGCTTCACTGCCCCGGTGCAATTATTGTACTTTTATCGTGGACTTTCCCAAACTTTTGTTTCATACAAACCTTATTTTGGTAATTATGAACACAGTAAAGAAGTCAGCTAAATCTGTTCAGCCGTTCTAAAGTGATACGCGGACAATCATTTGAGTTATGTGTCGTATGTGGTGAGATTTTTATTTGTATATACAGTTAGACTAGTTATTGCCCGCGGCTCCGCTCGAGAGAAATTCTGTCCCCGTTCTCGCGACCCACAGCGACTTATTTTCCGGGATTCATATTTGTTTCCAACTTAACTAAAATTCGCATTAACTGCGACTAACATTATTGTGAATTCCTAACTATTCTAAAACTTTTATAAAACGGTGTAGATATTATACGCTGAAATCCCAACTCCACCAAGCACTTACAGATAAAACCGAGGGTACTGCTGGTATTTCATTAGTGCTACATGCGTTGCAATATACTGAGCATCAAAATTGACCTAAGAAAACATTACCACTACCAAAAACTATAATAGATAACTATTCGTTAGATACTATAAGTTCGGAATTCTCTACTGGCTTCTCGGTAGCGAAATTGATTGCTGTACACGAGGAAGCGGGTTTAATGCGCATCTTGGACAAAATATTATTGGATGATCGTGAGAAAAAATCACAGTACAAGCAGCATGAAAGCGTGGTTAACGTCAATAGGACCGAGTCATGCAAGACTTTTTCTATTTCTTCCTCTCTTTGCATCCTAAAGTTGCCTGGAAGAGATGTCCGCCTATTGTACATTTAACTGAGATTATTGTGATCTAAGGTAATCTGTTTTTATTTTTTTTGTATTAACTAGCTGATGCCCGCGGCTCCGTTTGTTGGTCATATCTCCGGTTCTACTTTATCAATTGCAATCAAACATGGGGCAAATTTTAAGTCTGACCAAGACCTTTCTAATAAAAAACCGCGTCAAAATCCGTTCAGTAGTTTTTGCGTCCATCGCGAACAAACAGACAAACAGACAAGAATTCAAAAAAGAAGGTTGTGTTCAGAATCGTTCATATAACATAATTATAACTTCGTACATAACTTCAACTAGTTATGTGTGTATTAATAATGTTAATTATCGCCCTCTATAACATTGGGACCTAAAACATAACTGGCGAATCGTGGGTGTGTAATACACCTCTGCCTACCCCACGGGATAGTCTTTATATTTTGCAACAACAAAAGCTCTTAATTTGGAAATCTGTTCTCTAGCTAACACTTTAAATCTATAGTACCTAGTACGTCACAAAAAGTTGAACGTGCGGTCCACGAACAACTAACGGAGCATGGTTGCGAAATCTTTCACCGACTTGTTTAATAGCGAAGTTCTTGCGGCGAGCATTTCAGTGTTAAACACATGTTACATTGCTCCTGCTAATTGATTTTGTAAGAGTTGGAGTTTCTTCGAGCTAGTTTATGCTGCGGTTTTCTTATTAAAGTTTGTTATCGGTTTTAGATTCAGCCATTATCCTCATAGCGATTTCCCAGTTGGGCCCAGTTAACAATTTGGAGCCCGGGGTCCGCTTACTGCTTTTCATATTCATACTATTTACTATTTATCCACCGAATGCAGGTACAAGTGTGGTCTTATAATTAAAATAGTGTTTCCTTGTACATTCTACCACTTTTGTGTGGTATGTAAATATTCAAACAGTCAATTATTAATTTGTGACGCAATAGATATAATATAATGGTTAGCTAGGCAAAGAATCGTACTTACAATCATATGAAAAAAAAAAATCAAATGTCACTATGGTCCAATAAATAGAAATAATAGGGAAAAAAAATTGTCATTCACAAAGTGATTATAAATGTCAAATCTTAAAATTAATAATTGTCAAATTTAATGATTGTCAACATAACCAGGGTCCATATTATCATGTCATAAAGAGTTTAAATTATAAAAATGTCAAATTTTAGGTATAATCAAAATGTCAATTGATCCAGAGTTGTATCCTCTAGAAATTCACTGAAATCATAGTAACATTTCCTGCTTAATATCTTTTTTAACTTTATTTTAAATATATTTATATAACATTCTTTTAATGCATCTGGTATTTTGGTATAAACCTTTGGCGCAATACCTAAAAACTGCCTGACATCATAGTAGTTTTTAGGGTTCCGTTGCCAAATGGCAAAAAACGGAACCCTTATGGATTCGTCATGTCTGTCTGTCTGTCCGTCTGTATGTCACAGCCACTTTTTTCCGTAACTATAAGAACTATGCTGTTGAAACTTGGTAAGTAGGTGTATTCTGTGAACCGCATTAAGATTTTCACACAAAAATAGAAAAAGAACAATAAATTTTGGGGGTTCTTAGAACTGAAACTCAAACATATTTTTTTCATCAAAACATTCAACAAAAATAGGCCTTCAAAAATGATATTGAGGTTTCTAATATCATTTTTTTCTAAACTGAATAGGTTGCACGAGAGACACTGCCAAAGTTGTAAATAGTGTGTCCCCCCTGTAACTTCTAAAATAGAGAATGATAATACTAAAAAAAATATATGATGTACATTACCATGTAAACTTCCACGGAAATTTCGTTTGAACGAGACCTAGTAAGTAGTTTTCTTTAATACTTCATAAATCGTAAACCGCAATTTACCTTTCATTCAATCAACTCAAATATTAAAAAAAAACATTATTATGTTACTTGCTGCTACGGAACCATTAATGGGCGAGTCCGACTCGCACTTGGCTTTTTTTGAAGTATGTACACACAATATATTGTACACAACTTCTTATCATTATTATGAAACATACGCCTGTTGAGCTTTACAAATTCAGACTTAAGTGGGAACAAGTGAGTACCATGAACAAACAAAGCCACTGCCGTCTGATCTCCCAACCCCAAGAGGAAATCTTGTGCCAGAGGCTCATCTGCTGTTCAGCAGGTGCATTGACTAGCAGGTGAGTTTGCCTCTGTCACTACCATCTGCCATCTGTAAACCATTTAAGATTCTGTATTTTTAACTAATTTTATAGACTAGTGACAAGTGGCTTCGCACAGGAGAATTATTTTGTTATCCGTTAGGGGTCATCGTCTTAGCGTGGTTCCTGGTTACCCACGAGGTTTTTACCTCGTAGTCTGAGGTCCAGTTACCCCTTCTCTTCATTTAGATTTGGCTTTTATGAAAGCGATTGCCTTCTGACCTCCAAAGCTCGAGAGGTTAGCCTGCGCCAGAGCCTCGTGTATCAATCAGTAGATGTCCTGGCTTGCAGGTTTATGGCTTGCATTTAAGTTCAGAATTGTACAGTCACAACTCGAAATCATGAAATAAGAATGAACAAATTGAGAGCAATAGGCTCGCACTTTACGTCAGATCGAAAGTACGGTATTAATAAACCTTTGGAAATACCCAAAAGGGCAGGCCCTTGGGTATTTACAATTGTGCGTATAAATGTATTATTCTCCTAATAATTGTGAAAATTCTCGATGATAATGCACTTTTGACGTCGAGTTTAGTTTGCATTGTATACATTTTAAGAAAACAGAAACACTAAGTATTTATTTTAAACAGAATATTGTTATGAGCAGTGAAACAAAGGCTTCTCCCCGCCACGAGCACTTATTTCGAAATTTTCCTTATCTATGTTAGATGGTTCCAGCATAGTTCTACTTAAGTAATCTTAACAAAGAAACTTATTATCTATGTTGTGGTATTAACGTTGTTTGTTGTTTGGAGATATGATTTTGGTTTTATTCCTAAACCAGCTAATGACTGACATGCATTAAAATGCAATGACTTCTAATCGTATATATACCTACTAGACAAATTGTTCAGATCAAAGTGGGACAAACCAGTACCTTTTTTTTTTTTTTTTTTTTTTTTTTATCGTGCGGAAATCCCTTCGGATACCACCCCGCCTGCCAGCGGGGGCGGTTATGTCGGGCTTGCACCGACTAAAACCGCACGCCGTCTCGGGTCTTCAGACGCCGGGGTGTAAGGTTACCCATAGAGCATATCCCTCGCACCCCGGCTGACCCTGGGCCATCTCACCACTAACAGCATCGCTCATCCTGTCTCCTCTGAAAGCAGAGGAGTACGGAGAGCGATGTGTTCCCGCCACGTTGGGTATTGGTTTTGGTATTTGGTATTGGGACAAACCAGTACCTGTTTTACCATTCATGGTACAGGAGGTCCGGCGGCAAAAATTGTGTCACGTTTTCTGGATGAGGCGGAAATAAATTTTGAACTTTGAACGTGACGCAGAACTAGCTAGATAAATGAGTTAATAAATTTTGAAACCTATCTGTATACGCAGAGCGCGTCTTTTTGTAATGCCACCTGTTTGACAGCTAAAAAAGTAGTGGTCTTAAATCGTCTATTTTTTGAAATGAAGTGGAAGTATTTTTTTCCTTTTTTATGGCACGATTGTAGTAGTAGTAGTTGATAGTAGTAGTAAGAAAGTCCCGTAGTATAAAAAAGGAAAAAAAAAACACGTTGGTGGAATTAAGTAGGTATCTAATGTAAGTAAAACTGTATAAAATAACAAATGATATTTCTTCCAACTACAAATTAATAACATAATTGTTCATCTAAACTATAAGCAGAAAGAACATTGTTTACCCATGCTCATTATAAAAACTGTGCAGAATATTGAACGAAAACTTATGACATCCTAGTTTTTAGGGTTCCGTAGCCAAATGGCAAAAAACGGAACGGATTCGTCATGTCTGTCTGTCTGTAAGTCCATATGTCACAGCCACTTTGTTCCGAAACTATAAGAACTATGCTGTTGAAACTTGGTAAGTAGATGGATTCTGTGAACCGCATTAAGATTTTCACACAAAAATAATAAAAGAAAAACAATAAATTTTGGGGGTTCCTCATATTTAGACCTGAAACTCAGTTTTTTTTTCGTCATCATACGTGTGGGATGATTCTCATCTATGGATAGGTCTTCAAAAATGAAATTGAGGTTTCTAATATAATTTTTTTCTAAACTGAATAGTTTGCGCGAGAGACACTTCCACAGTGGTAAAATGTGTCCCCCTGTAACTTCTAAAATAAGAGAATGAAAAAAGTAAAAAAAATATATGGTGTACATTACCATGTAAACTTCCACCAAAAATTGGTTTGAACGAGATCTAGTAAGTATTTTTTTTAATACGTCATAAATCGTAAACCGCAATTTACCTTTCATTCAATCAACTCAGATATAAAAAAAATTAAAATACATTATTATGTTACTTTCTGCGGCGGAACCCTTCATGGGCGAGTCCGACTCGCACTTGGCTGCTTTTTTTTAATTGTTTGCATTACAATTTTGTTTATATATTGGAAATGAACAGAGAATATTAAGTAGACACACTGGTCTTGATGGTAAATAAAATAAATAAATTTGACTTGATATTCAAGTACAGATACATATTAAAAAGCACTTTAATATGTATCCATTTCAAAGCTTCAAAATTATGTATCCAATTTGAAGTACCCAATTCAAATTATATAAATTTGTAATCAATTACTGCGATAATTCTATGTGAATACTCAATGTGTCATATTTATTTACTCAGCAATAAGGGTACCAATATGTATACAGTTTAGGAGAGGCTTTTAAGTGTAGGTTTCATACGACAATTTGATGTATAGGTTTTTAAACGTGTTTGCGAGCAAGTAATGCTCGAGAAGGAGGCGGTGGCAGAGCCCGCGAGGCACGGAGGCGACTCAGACGTCGGAGGTCGCTCAACGGCCTCCATGAGCGCAGGCCTGGGGGCGACAGGTGGAGCCACCTGTCACCCTAGCAGAAGCAGGCTGAGGCGGCGGCTCGTTACGCGCCATTCTGGAGCAAGACAGGGACACCGTAATTCCCAAACCGGAGGGGGCCATCTCGAAACCGGAGATGGCTTGGGAAAATCTCACGCACCGACTGACCCAAGCCATCTCCGGCTTCGAGATGGCCCCCTTGGGTTTGGGAATTACAGTGTCCCTGTCTTGCTCCAGGATGGCGCGTATTTCTTTTTGTAGAATAATTAAAAGATCGTCCGTATCCAACCCGTAATAGATACATTCACCCTTTTTTTTTTTTTTTTTCGTGCGGAAATCCCTTCGGATACCGCCCCCGCTGGAGAGCGGGGTGTCTCCAGCGGGGGTGGTTATGTCGGGCTTGAACCGACTAAAACCGCACGCCGTCTCGGGGCTTCACTGTTCCCGTTACGCATGAAAACCGATTCTAGGGATAAAAAGCCTATGTGTTATTTCAGACTATAATCAATCCCTGTATCACATTTCAGCCAGATCCGTTCAGAGGTTACAGCGTGATTGAGTAACAAATACCAAAATACCTACCCAGTGGAAGCGTCGGTAGCTGAGTGGTAAAGGAGTCGACCCTACGATTGAGAGGTCCGGGATTCGAATCCTGGCCATTGCACTACCGACGTGAACCCACTCCTTACACAAGCAAATTAGCTTAGCTGGAGGCAGCTTTAACCGAAAGTACTAATATTCCCCCTAACCCCAATAATTTCGGTTACTAATATTCTTAAAACACAAAAACAAAAAAAAAAATTTTAATTGAAAACTAACAAACCGCCCTCACTTCGCTTCGGTTTATATGAGTTTTATAACTCAAGCCATCCTAATTTACACATAATATAAAGCTTGTGTCCATCGAGGATGATGTTCCTTTCAAATGGTGAAATTTTCCAATAAGTGCAGTGGTTCCGAAGATTGCCCTAAACATATAAACAAACTCACAAAATTTGTCCTCTCTCTTCACAATATTATTATAAACGTTATGTTGCTTTGTTGTGATTTTGACTATAAAAGTTACCGTTGAAAAAAAAAAAACATTATTAACGTAGCTCAGCGGCTTTTCGCTGCACTCGTGTTTTTCAACTGTCGCAAAAGCTCGGGCTCCAAACAAACACTCGTTGCGTTAAGAAGTCACTTTCTGCTCGGCGCACGAATCTACAACTTAATTTATGAACGGCTTAAAACTAGTGGTTATGACACTCGTATAAGAAAACATAAGACCAACATGGCATAGTATTTATCACGTATTACTAGGTACATAATTCTACTAAAGATTTTAAGAGTATGTATATCTACTTGGTACTAAATCGACTCTACGGAAGTCTACGGAATTTGGGCACTTACATTTAATTTTAAATGAGTACTAGTAATCAAAATAACTAGTATTCTAAGCTAGATTTCTTGTGTTAGAAGTGTGTTCAAGTCGGTAGTGTAATGGCCACGATTCGAACCCGGGACCTTTCGATCACAAGATCGACTCCTTAACCACTAAGCTACCCACACTTGTAGATCTTACTTGTTTGTTTACCTGTCATCTTTAAAGGCAGAATCTTTATGATAAAACTTGTAATATATCCAAATTGAATTTGAAAGTTATTGAAAACACTCATCCGAAGTTTAACTCCGGTACATTACTAGTTTTTAACATATTTTCATAATTATCTTTTCTTAACATTCAGCTCGGCGCACGCTTCTCTTACTCCTGACAGACGTCTGAACGGTGACACAAGTTTAGTAATTAAAATACTTTTCAAGTAATATCTAGAGATCTCGAAGAGTTCTAGAGGTTTACTAAAAATTGAGTTATATTTCGGTAGTATGGGCGGGTAAGCGCCACACTCCCGAGTTGTGTTACAATTCTTGTACCAAAAAATTATGTCCCTAGTAGGTAGTGCCTATACAGGGTGTGAGGGAAACGCTAACGAAAACCAAGACAAGCGATAGTACTAATGATAGAAAAAATTGAGCATTTTTTCCCGATCAGTGTAATTCTTTTTTTTTATCAGGATTTTAAGAAAGTTTTATTAGCATGTTCACACTTCGTGGTGTTAGTATAGCTAAATGAAACAGGTCAACGACTGGCGAAATATCGATGTGCATGGCATCATTCGTTTTTTTAGATAAAGTGATGCATTTTTTATGCAATTATTGTATAATTAATATATAGTATCTAGTATAATTATTATTTATATAAAAAATATTTTGATTCATTTACCTGTACTAATACGATGGAGCGTAAATAATGCTAATAAAATGTTCTAATAATCATGATTAAAATAAATAAATAAAATAAATAAATAAATATTCTATTACATTCTACACAGCGCTTTCTAGCCCCAAAGTAAGCATAGTTTAACTAGCTTGTGTTATGGGTTCCAGAATGCGGATAAACATACTTATATACTTTTTTTTGTTGTAAATACATACATATTATACATAGAAACACCCAGACCAATGCAAATAGACATATTCATGCATACAAATATTTGCACTGAGCGGGAATCGAACCCGCACCCACTGTTGTAGCAGTCGAATGCACTACCGCTACGCCACAGAGGCCGTCATGATAAAATACAACATTAAACCGATGGAAAAAAAACACCAACATTTTTTTTTAATAATACATGACGTCTTGGTTTTCGGGAGCTTTTGCAACAACACCTTGAATATATATGAAGTCTTCGATTTCTATCCATCTATCTATTGTATCCCATTTAGCTATGTCCCAGGAATTCATAGTCGAACGCGTATTTAATCCCAGTATTGCGATAATAAATGAGTCATCAAGTGGAACAGCTCGTAAGACAATTATAACGTGCTTAATATCCGCAAATTAGCAGAGCGTTAACTCGATGATCGCGTCGTTTACTGCCTCAATGGATCTTTGTTATAATCAGCTCCATTACATCCAGAACGGTACGATAAAAATTCCGGACGGATACCGCACTCCCAGTGCACGATAGAACCGCTACTTGTACATTTATTTTGGTTTATTATATGAAGTCACTCTAGATGGACATATTTATAGTACAGACTTAATATTATGTAATTTAGTTGCTATAACGTTTATAGTCGATTTCTTTTAAATTATTACCAAATATTATTTACTTTATTTCTATCGTTATTCCCATTCTCTTCCGTTTCCTTTCCACTTCTCTTTCTCCTTCTCCAGAAAACAGTGAGTTAGTTGGGAGTATTAAGTAGGTACTTTTAGGAGAGACAAGAGAGGAACATGAGATACGTATATTGTCCATTACTGATAGTATCTAAAATTTGGCTCAGAGATAGGGTAAAATCTGGAATAGCACAAAGGTTATCCCGAAAACTCCAGATCCTGAAGATTATCCTGCCAGACACGGAAATGGTACGGAATTAGTATTTTGCGGAGACAGAACCGCGGGCAACAGCTAGTAGGTTATATAGCCTCTAAAACAATTCATACGTTCAGAATATCGAACTAATAAATCTAAAATCCCCATCTATCGTTTACGTAACTCGTAAACGTCTAGAGAGCAAAAGAATCTGTGGTCCCATTGAACTGTCACCCAGTTACCATTTCAATCGCCCAAACCTTTTAGCAGATGAGGCTGGTCCGGGCGACCATGCGTCTTGCGTGCAGTGACGACGTACACACAGTTTCGCCATCTAGTTTATTGAGCTCGGTAGAGATATAATAAGGTGGATATGTCACTAGATGGTGACAAGATATTGAATCACGGTTTGATCATCAGAAAACTTTTACCAGGGTTAAAGATACTCTACCTTTTTTTTTTTTTCGTGCGGAAATCCCTACGGATACCCCCCCGCCGCCCAGCGGGGGCGGTTATGTCGGGCTTGCACCGACTAAAACCGCACGCTGTCTCGGGTCTTAAGGCGCCGGGGTGTAAGGTTACCCATAGAGCATATCCCTCGCACCCCGACTGACCCTGGGCCCACCTCTCTGCCACCCTAGGAGAGAGGCGCTGCCGTCTCCGTTGCCCAGAGTGCACCGCGTGGAGGTACCCAACCAAGCACCCCATCCCCAACCAAGCACCCCAAGATACTCTACCTGTGTGTAAAATTTCAGTTAAATCCACATAGCATTTTTGCGTGATTGAGTAACAAATAAAGAACTTCTGCGGTATTCGTTACGGTACTTGGAGTCCTATAAAAAGTCCGACATCCTGGTCTAACTACAGAACTTCGATATCACCAGTGGGTGTGGAGGTTAGATGGCAGTTCCTTTACCGAAATTATCGAAATTCAGCCGCTTCGTAGTTAGACTGGGAGCTGACCCCAACTGAGCTGGGAAAAGGCTCGGAAAATGAGGATGAATATCAGTTAGGATTAAGATTGCCAGGAGAAGCGTTTAAAAATGACGGGAATAATTTTTCTCTCCTAAAATATTGTTTTTTTTGCTATTTATTTAAAACATTGTTTTAGTTATATCCGGGGTTTCTATTTCCACAAATTCACTCTTCCAATAGAAAACTAGGTAAGGGCATGCCGTAAGGATTGGCTAGAGAGGCGACACAGAAGCCTCTCGTACCGACTGACGCAGGTGATCTCCGGTAACCGGGACCTTCGGCGACTACCTGTATCGGATCAGGAAGGAGCTAACGTCTGAGTGCCGTTACTGCGATGCGAACGAGGTCTCGGGGTTGCACTGTGATAGACTACCCGGCGTGGGAGGTGCCGAGGTGGACCTCGTGGCGGCTATCGGGGTGGGAGTCCTCTCGCTCGGCAGCATGATTTCAGCAATGGTGCGGAGCGCGAGCACCTGGGCCGTCGCCGCCTTTCGTCCTTCTGCGAGCATGTAATGCTCGAGAAGGAGACGGCGGAGCGAGCTCGGGAGAGATTTAACACTCTCCCAGCCCGTCGAGCCCGCAACATGCTCACCGCGCGTCGCAGACGACTCAGACGCCGGAGGTCGCTCAACGAGCTCCGTCCGCCATGAACGTAGGCCTGGGGGTGGCCGCTTAGACCACCTGTCGCCACAGCAGAAGCAGGCCGGGGGGGGGGGTGGCGGGGCTATAAGCATCCCCCCTCTTACCTGAGCAAGATGGGGAAACCGTGGTTCCCACACCCGAGGGGGCCATTTCAAAGCTGTAGATGGCCCAGGGTCAGCCGGGGTGCAAGGGAATTACTTTATGTGCCACCTTACACCCCTGTATTAGAGACCCAAAACGGCGTGCGGTTTAAGTCGGTTCGAGTTCGACACAGCCACCGCCGCTGTGTAGCTTTATCCGTGGGGTTTTCACATGGAAAAAAAAGGAACTACTAGACTGGCTTATTGGTATGGCAATACGCAATAGCCATCAATCAACCATCAACTGTCTGTCATAAAGATGATACTAAAAAAATGAAATATAAATTAAAATGAATATAAATATAAATTCTTATTCTTAACAACTTGTCTAGTATACAAAGAAGTCATAGCTCGAAATCTCGTATGTACACATGTGAAAGTAGAGAATTATACACCTTTATATACATCTTAGGTATATACTTACTTAACTCCTTGGCCCTGTGTACGTTTCATAGTAGTCTCCGTAATCGCCTCAATACATGTTAAGTACGTGTCACCCTACGGGCACAGTTACGGGCCCCACAGCAACAATCGCTATGCTTCACGCGCCGCCTCTCTATGAACACCGCATCTACATAATTGAGGCCTAAATATGATTATTATATTGTGTTCTTGTTTATAAGTTACTAACTAACTACGATGCCGGTCAATTCTTTGATGCCTACAAGGCATGCCCAGTATGCAATGCGATTCAATGTTACGTTTAACTTAGAAACTATATCGAGGATATGTAGAATAATTTACCAAATTTTCATCACAATCGCTTCAATGATGTAAGTGACAATGAATATCTGTACAAATAAATTTAATAATCGATAACATTTTATTTACCAATAAATAAAATTTAAGTATCTGTTTGTAATTCAATTAAATTTTTAAGCAATTAGTATGCTTTCTTTTCCTATAGATTTAGATCGGAAAAAGAGAACATCTAGGACGGGACTTGAACCCGCGGGTCTAAGTATCTAGATGGCTTAGTTGGTCAGAGCATTCCCCCTGTAAGGGGCTGGTCACGGGTTCAAGTCCCCAAATCTAAATCTGTTTGTAATGTTTAAATAACTGCTTTGAAGGCATGCATAAGCCTATACCTTCCGTTAATCGCGTGTTAATTATTGTAACGGTTTTAATTTCGAATAATACACTAATGCAATTTACATGTAATCCACAATGGTTACCTACTGAACTTGTCCAAAGCACATAGCCCACAGCAGTGGAGACTAAAACAACAAGTGGTATCATTTAATTAAATTGTCTGCGCGGTAGCGGCGTATCAATTGTACTATATTAATTATATATCTGCTATGACTAATGTTCTGCCGTCGTAGTAGTCGTCGTAGTAATTTGATTCTTGGGTTGAATGGAATTAGGTACATCTTAGGAATCAGCAGAACGAGATTATATATTTTCTTTAGACAGTTTTTATGTATCTATGACGGAGCTGGTTTTAATACTAAGCATAACTCCAATATCTAAGTCTGTGTCTATGACTTGACTAATTAATGAATATTTTTATTGCAGAATAAACAACATTTTTTACATTTATAATTAACAAATTTCGTTATTTATAATCTTTATTTACTAGTTAATATTGCAATAAGTTTAAGTTATTGAAGGTTTTTTTAAATAACCTTTTTTTTCTTGCGGAAATCCCTTCGGATGTCGGATGTCGGGCTTGAACCGACTAAAACCGCACCCCGTCTCGGGTCTTAACACGCCGAGGTGTAAGGTTGCCCATAGAGCATATCCCTCGCACCCCGACTGACCCCCTCGGATTTGGGAACCACTGTGTCCCCGTCTTGCCCTGGTTTGCGGGAGGAGCGCTAGTCGCCCCACCGCCCCGCCTGCTTCTGCTGGGGTGACAGGCGTCCTCACCTGCCACCCCCAGGCCTGTGCTCATGGAGTATATAATATATACCTAAAACATTTTACGTGCTATATTTAGAAAAAGGATAGTTATTGCATTTATACTTGTAAAAACTGGCGGTTGCCTCTTACTAATGAGAAATTTAATGTACATTAAGGAAAGGTCATAAAAATTTATTAATTGCTTTTTACATCACATGGGTTTCGCATGTGTATGTAATATATTGACAAATATTAAGCACGATTTTTATCTACCCCGTGGTTAAATTTTCATATCAATACCATATGTTGTGATGGAGATAAAAACAAAGTAAAAATAAAATCTTAAAGTCTATCCACACATATCGGGGCCGTGCGCGGGACGTGTCAGGGCCGTGGCCGGCATCGGCCCAGGCTCCGTCGTCTGCCCGGGCACGGATGTGTATAAACGACTTCATATAAAATGTACACAACTTTATTTTTTAAGCCCCTGATGGGGTACGGGCCGTCCACAACCCGGGCACGGCCCTGGTTTGTGTGGATAGCTTTAATCTGCGTGTTTCTAGAAATTAGCTTTAATCTAGTTAATAGGACGATATGTACTATTTGTATAAAGTCCTTAATAATAAAAAAATCTAGTTAATGGATATACTCATGCCGTATTAGTCGGATTTTGATAATTCTTTTTTTATTGGAAAGAGAAGTTGGTCCCATATAAATTTGAAAATAAAAATCCAACCCTAAGGTTAGGAAAACAGGGGATGATTGATTGTTCACTCACTGATTGTAAGGTACTACTCTGCAAATAAAACGTTTCTCAATGTCCGATAAATCATCAATTTCTGTAGGTATTGCAGCTACTGACATTTTATTCCAATAGGCCCGGGGTGGAGTATTGTGTCTTTTAATATTGTTTGAGTATCGTGAACAAGTAATTATACTACCTAAAGCTGACAATTCATTGCGCAAATTAGAGCCTAAATTTGTAGCTTGCAATTTCATACGCTGCTGACGATACAAACTTTTTTTGCATATTGAACAGGGCAAATCAGCATAAACATTAATCGCTTTCTTAAAATTTTTTGCGTTACACTGATTTCTTCGCTCGCAAGCCGCTTGTCGCATGGCGCTCAAACGATTAGTTCTCTCCTTAGGAGTTTCGTAAAGTACCACCATTGCAGACCGGTTACGAGCAGCTTCCAAACGCAACAAATGCTCGTCTTCAGTTTCATTTCAAAGTCGCTCTCTTATTATACCCAAACGATGAATGCGCTGCGTATCACCTTCTTGCGATAGACTATTGGTTATGTAACTTCTCATCCTCGACAGTCTTTCCTCGCGTTTATCTAAACTTTCCTGTGAACGTGTTAATCTAATTCTCTTTTAATTTACTTCCAACCTTTTTTTTCTCGATATTAGATTCTTCTAAATATCTTTTTCTCATTCGAGTAGCATTTTTTGTAAGCCTACCCATGTTGGTATATAAAGCCTGTTTGTTTAAGCATTTAAATTATACAAAAAATAATGGTTAAAGAACGAAAGTTAATAGCTTAAGTTAGGTAGGCGGATATTTTAAAAGTAATCAAAAAATAAGCATGTAGTAATTTGGCCACAAAAAAATTTGAAATAAAACTTTTTAGCAAAAAATTAAACCGCCGAAAAAACTGAAAAGAAAATAAAAATAAACCTTTTTTATTTAACCTTAATAACTAACTTCTTAAAGTAATGAAACTATATCTAAGTATATATTTTTGTAAATAGTTGAGTTTTTAATTAACCTTAATAACTAAGTTCTTAAACTAATGTAAGTATAGCAAAGTAATTTTGAGTCGGCGCCAAACAATCAATGTACAAAGATCACTAAACTACCTTAAATTTAACGAAATAATCAAATCAAATTAACAATACAACATGAAATATCTAGCGATAAACATTAACATTGCAAAAAATACGCTCTCCGCACGACCACTCGCAACGTTGTATCCCCTCACGTGTGTGCCCGTTCGGGTTGTTGTCTCGCTGACATTAACTTCGTGAATGCTCGGCCTTCTCCGGCGAAGGTGAGTGTCGCGCCACACCGCCGCCGCGCATAACGCTTTACGTAATTAATCAATTAACATAGCTTGTTTGGCGCCAACTCAAAATTACTTAGCTATACTTACATTAGTTTAAGAACTTAGTTATTAAGGTTAATTAAAGACTCAACTATTTACAAAAATATATACTTAGATATAGTTTCATTACTTTAAGAAGTCAGTTATTAAGGTTAAATAAAAAAGGTTTATTATTTTTTTCTTTTCAGTTTTTTCGGCGGTTTAAGTTTTAGTTAAAAAGTTTTTATTATGCTAAGTTTACCGTCGATGAGATCAATTTTATCTCACGTGTACGATGCCCCACCATGATCGTCGGGGAACAAAACATCACCTTTAAACCGGTACTCCTGCTGGTGGATAGATGAGGTACTGGCGTTAGCTTTCCCCATGGGATTTATGGGTAGACGCCAATCGCTCAAGTAAAAGCCAAGATAAACTAATCCATAAGAAAAGGAGGAGTAGAAAGGCGGATCCCGGGCTCTAAAGTACAAGATTTGGATACAACCGGGATTGGTACTCGGATGGTGATGATAGTTGGATGGAGAGAAATTCTGTTCCATAGACACCTTGTACGACGGCCTCGGTAAGAAATCGAGTAGCCATAATATTTCACTTTGCAGTGCTACATTAACCAGTCCATAGACTTAAACAATACCCTTATCACGCTTGACTTTGGTTGGATTCGAATTTCAATATTAAACCTCAGTATAAATTTAAATATTTTTTCTCGTTGAAACAAAAATATGTAAAACAGATTTTTTATTAAAGCAAGACTATACTGTTAATTTAAAAATAGAATTTCCAACATCAGTCGCGCATCAAAATAATTTAATAAATGTTTGATCTGCAGAACAGAATTTTAAATATTTTAATATTCAGATATTATAAAGTGTTTATTTAGACTATGCTACGCAAAAAATGTAATATATTTTTTTGTTTAAGAATACGTATAGTAAATACTATAATTATGTTTATATTCTGCTGTTGTCGGGCCATCTGCATGATCTGGGGTTCAACACTGAAACAATAAATCGCCACCGGAAGCCAAAACTATCTACCAACGAAAACTAAACTACATATATGTACGCGATGACGCGTGATAGCGTGCGTCGTCGCACGTAGGCGCACGATTCTATACTTGCATGACACAAATTTGTGCTGAACTAATAGCAAAATGGAGCTGAATATAGTATATATAGGCGAAAAGCATAACGCTTCACGACGATTTGAGTCTGCACTAGTATGAGTTGAGCCTGAAGTACGAGCTTACAGGAATTTGAGTTAAATACCAAATGGAGATAGTGTGGCATACACTATCTCCTTCCCAAGATATCGGGGCATAAGCCAATCTTGTCTGCGAGCTGGTACAGCTGCTGATTCACAGACGAGGTGTTGGTGAAGACTGTCCCCTCGAGGTTGGGAGGTCAGATGGACATAAGGAGGAGAAAAGAGTAGGTAGGAGAGAAGATTTCAGGCTCCAAAGTGCTCCAAAGTCCAAAAACCAAGATAAGCTTCATCAGGACGAGAAAGCTTAGGAGTGCGGAATCCTGGGTCCAAAGTACAAGCAAGCTTTAATACAATTGGAATAGCCGCTTGGATGACGGTGACTAAGTGAAGATAGTATATTCTGGGTTTTAGTCGATACACGACATAACTATATTATTCTAAAAAAAAAACTAAACAACGCAGCGTGTCACAAGTTATAATCATACAACACGCTTTGCGCTATTTTACAATGTTTTAAACAAATTTTTTTTATACCACTAAGGTGGCAGACAAGCACACGGCCCACCTGATGGGAAGCGGTTACCGCGGCCTATGGACGTGTGCAACACCAGTGGCGTCACACTCGTGCTGCCGACCCAGTAAAGGAAAGGTGATGGGAAAGGGGTTTGGGAGGGGATGGGAAAGGAGTTTGGGCTCCGGCACTCTCACTCACCAAACGGAACGCAACAGTTCAAATACTGTTACTTGGCGTCGATATTCTGTGAGAGGGTGGTGCTTCCCCGGTCGAGTCGGCCCATTCATGCAACGGCCAAAATGACTGTTGCTTGACTCTACCACCTATAATTGCTTAGTCTGTCTTCAATTACTAAATGATAATAATGCATAACATCGGCCAATACCGGTGTGGATGCGTCGTTCCGCTAGTAATGATGACATGTTCAGTGGTTGCAAACAGCTGTTTATCGGCCAGTCAGTGTGTGGCAAGTTACCGCACGTATTTGTGGTTTTATGGAATGAATATTATGGAACTATTACAAGGGGGAGTTTTAGTTTTTTATTTTATTAATTGCTAATGCCCGTGGCTCCGCCCATTTGGATGTCGGTTATCGCGACCAAAAGTAACCATGCTAATTCTATTTTTGGACATGTCTCCGGTTTTACTTAACCAATTGTAATCAAACATACGAGTTTTTTTTAAATATTTTGGGAAAATATGGAAGTTCAGCCGCTTGGTATTTAGACTGTAAAGCCAACCCTCACTGAGTTTAGAAACGGCTCGGAGGATGATAATACGGCAGTTTTTGAATCTGACTAAGACTTTTCTTTTAAATAAACCACATCGAAATCCGATCAGTAGTTTTGGCGTCCAAGTATTTCTTTTTTAAATATCTCGATTGTAGAGACACCATTAATTTTCAATTTCATGATAGAATAGATGACGCGTTCTCAACACACCTTAGAACTTCTGCAGTTGCGTAGATAAATTGCCTCTCTGGCGGTACTTTACCGCCCCTGCCACGGCGCGTGTTCTGTTGAGCTTTTTCAACGAATCCCACCGTCTGCCTTCCGATCCAGAACTACTTGTGATGGATTACGATGCCATCCGCACAATACTGCACAATACACCGCGGTAGAAAGAATACTGTCCCGAACTCAGCGCTTCGGTGCTTCCTTTCTTTGTCGTCGAATGCTCTACCCGCACACGTGTTTCCTTCTTCTTATAATCCCGGGTTCTTTATGCGGGGCGTGAAAATAGCAACTGTCTAGGCCGTCAAGGTGGTGTATATTTCCTGGACTTCACCCTAGTTCCTTATGATCCAGTGAGGTGAAGTCGATTTATGGCATGAAAATAAAAAATAAAACATGTCATGGCATACGTGGAAATCTTGTTAGTAAAAAATCTAAGGTCGTCAAACTCTCACATATGAAAACCTAAGACTAATACAAAACAAGAGCTGTTAAAGAGACAAGAGTCTACAGTGTCATTTTACTGCACGGTGCTCTACGTGGGATTGAATCACGAGCGAGAGTAGCGAGTGATTCTAACATAGGCTACAGAGCACAGTGAGTGATTTAAAGGCAAAATACATCTAAAATATTTTCACTTATACGAAAAGTGTTTCAGGTTATAGGTAAGGAACACAACACGATATTTATAACAGTTGTGTGCGAACTGTTTTAAATATCGTGTTGTGTTACACATAGGCGGCGGGCGTGCTACACCCCTCACATTTCCTTACGCTAAAAACTAACTTAAAAATTCGCGAGTTTTTACGCAGTAATGATAAAAACAACAATTACCTATTTATTGGGTCATTTTTATGTGAAGATCTTTTGTATAAGTGTTCAGAAACATCTGAGAGCGAAAAATTGAAAATGTAATATTATTTCTTATCAAAGAAATAACAATGAATAGGTTTTAAAATCTTAGTTACCTTTAGTTTCGCTAGCAAAGGTTCAGCTTTGGCGAATCCCATCCGGACGACAGGTGCTAAAACAGTGTGATAAACCGAATAACACCGGATGCCACCCGCCGAACGACCGACGGTGGCTGAATTCTTAAATCTCTGACTTTGGTTAGATAATAGTTGTAGCTGAAAACATTTTTGTAGTTATGCCTCTTTTGGCGTGGCAAAGAGAATTCGCTTTTATGACCACAGATTAAAACATTTTAAAATCAAACACCTTTCTAGTAGACTGAAATTCAACGATGCAGTGTTACTTGCACTTACAATACGTTAGTTGTTGACCGACGTATATCGACCAATAAAATATCATGTAACATTTAATATGATAACCTATGCGCCAGTTGGTTTACTGATATCAAATTCAGCAAAGTGTATTCAATTTAGAAATAGTTAACTATCTTTAAACAACTAAAGTGGGCTGCTATACAGAGCACTTAAAACAGTTTAGCCAACCGTACTTTGTATTTGCGCTACCGGCAGTGTAGACAAGACTAGCTCACTTCACTGCCTGCTCGTGAAATACGCCAAACTCTTGCTTATACAGCCATGTAAACAGACCTATCTACTCAAATATATTATTCACAACTTACTGTAATTTCTTTGCTAAATCATGGCCGTTCAAACCAAACATTTAGAATAAAGTTTATTTACTTCGGGCCACCAGGTGGACACCGAAGTCTTAAAATCACGCAAAAAAAAATCTAAATCGTACACCCGCTTTTTATCACTTTTCTCGACGTTTCACATGATTCTAAGTCTAATTAAGCAAAAAAAATTTTTGTGTCGGTCTGTCTGTTGGTCTGGATGTCTGGATGTCTGGATGTCTGGATGTCTGTTTAGGCAATAACTCAAGAACCACTTATCCGATTTAAAAAAATCTTTCGCCAATCATCTTGTTTGGTTAATGGGAAGAACTGATTAGATTTTGGGGTTTGTACGTTCAAGGTTTCGGGTACCTTTTTTTTTTTTTTTTTTTTCGTGCGGAAATCCCTTCGGATACCCCCCCGCGTGCCAGCGGGGGCGGTTATGTCGGGCTTGAACCGACTAAAACCGCACGCCGTCTCGGGTCTACAGACGCCGGCAAGGTTTCGGGTACCTACTATACAAATTGTCCCTAAAAATAAGTTTGGCCCGAAGTTTGACAATCACTGTGTGATTTCCGCCCCACTAGTTTTACTTGTTGTATTTCTATTGTAATTTTTATTTATTTGATTATATTGGTTATTAGCTGATGCACACGACTCCGTCCACGTGGATGTTGTTTATATTTTTTTTTTGTATATCTCCGGTTCTTCTCAACCTATTGCAATTTAACATACGGCAGTTTTGAAGTCTGATCAAGACCTTTCTCGTAAAAAATGCGCGTCAAATGCCGTTTTGTCGTTATTGCGTTCATCGCGAACAAAGAGACCAGAATTACAACTAAAATATTTGGCTTAGTTTTACGTCAGTTTTTTCTTCTATGTTAACCAATTAAAATCCACCGACTACACAAGTCATAACTGTGACTTGTCTTTGTCAAACAGAATATTTTTTTTTTTTTATATTTAGGACGCGTCAATTTGACTTCACCTCGCCTGATGGTAAGCTGAAGGTAGAGTCTCAGGAAAGAGGGTCACCATTACATACACGTACCATGTTAACAATGGTGGCACTCAGCTTGACGGCCTCATCAGAAGAGGATTGTCGTCGCAGCACCGCGTGACACCCACTGGTCCCACTAGTGCTGCGACCACAATCCCCCTGCCCGGCTATGCACTTGGTGACCCCTGAACGCAATCAAACCGAAATTGGATTACTATGGAGGGTTTTTCGCAATCGTGCACGGTGGTACCTACCCGGCCGAATTTTGTGACAAATTTGTGTCATCAAATTTCTACCACCACCCCATGCCCCAAAATCGTTAATTTAACTTATCCCAAGTCACCACGGCATCAGTCATTCTGACACATTAAAAAGAAAGCCGGCATAATAATTATTGATGAACAGAACATGTTTGAACATGTTTCTAGAATAATATTTAAAAATGTGCATATATTGCTCAGTATAACCTGTCTATATAAATACAGATAGTTAGACAACTTTCTGCATTCAAAGTCTTAACTTTTAACCCTTCAAGTGTCTTGGAAGCAAAATATTACGCCTGTTATTGCAACAGAGTGTACTCGATAGCTTTGGTTGACCCCTATCTCCTAAATTAATTTGGTTTACTATTATTTAAACAGATACTCTAAAGTCATTTTTCTTTGGTTACTTGAATAGCCTGTCCTATAAAATAAGATAAATTACGGCCATTTACGTTAACACTTTAAACTTGAAAGCGTGATAGCTCTTTATAGAGGCCTTAAAGCTTGAGTCTGAAACCTACGAAAGGTGTTGAATGGTTATAACTGTAACTATTTCAAAGGTTAATTACCCTGGGGTTATTTGAACATTACGATTTCTTTTTTCAATAATTCCAGACGTCCTTCATCTTGTTTATTTCTCAAAATACTTCGTTATGTTAAATTTGCACAGTCTGTTTGTCTGTTTGTATAGGACTAGGTTGAGACGTCAAAATTGAAATGTACTCAAAGGGGATTGGAGCAGAAATCACGGCGTTACAAATGATTGGATTATCATCTTTCACGTTGGACTAATCATTTGCATTTTTTTTATTCCACGATAGTCCGGAAATTGAACACCAAAATGGGTCTCCTCTAGAAATTGGTCCTAATTATTTTTTCGAGATATTTACAAACAGGAGTTTATTAAGATGGTGGCTAACGCTCGCAGTTTCGGACGACACTTACCTGGGGTTCTACTTAGGTTCTACTGACATAATCCAATCGAAAAATCAATTATCAGGATTTTTATGGAGCGAATGGCTTAAAATCCTAAACTAGTTCTAGTTATTAGTCCCACTGTCACTTGTCAGGTTGCTAGATGTGCAGAGTATCTCAGAGTGTAAGACTGTCGGGGTGCGAGGGAAATGCCTTATTCACCTTACACCCCGGTATCTGCAGACCCGAGATGGCGTGCGGTTTTAGTTCACCACGGTTTTAGTAACCAACCCAGCTGGCCGATAAGAGGGGATTTCCGCAAGAAAAAAAAAAGAAGAAGAGTTTAATACACCCAACACCCAACACCGGACTTGTTGGGTCTTGACTTCATAAAGTTAGCACAGTAAAAGCTTCTTAAAACCTGGACTAGCATCTAGATATCGTCAAATGAAACGATTATATTTGAATTTTGATTAAATAATCTATTCATGATATTTAACTTACATTTCAATATTTAGAAATCCTAATTGAATAATTCGGCTGTAAATATGCGTGATAGACGTCATGTTATTAGATTAAAGGTTAATTGTAAAGATTAAGAAGAAATCAGCTGTTTACTTCGAGTTTTGTTTTACTTTTCCCACGGAATAATATAAATAAATATCTAATCTGAAAAGAATCACTAAGTTCTGGTATACGGTTTTAAGCTCATGGCTATTGTTAACCCAGAAAATCCGTATTCTACACATTCAATATCTATTTAAGCGCTTAATACTTTAATATTCTGAAGATTCATTCCTTATTTTCATCAAGTGATTCCCGCTGACTGCACAGGTTAGCACATCCACTTTAAATGAAGGTAAGTACTAAGATCTTTCCAACCAACAAACATCAACAGATTGATCAATGTTGCCACTATATTGCGTAGCCGGAGGCTCTGTCGCTCACACTTTGAATACCAAGTGGTCGGATTTATTTTACTATACCCACAAAGCTATCCCACAGTCAGCGTGCACGCTTTTATCGTCTTTGTGGTGAAGGCGGCCATATCTTTTACCTTTGGGGCTATGAAAAAAGCGATAACCATGCGACAGTTTCATGTTTTGAAAATTGATTTCGTAATTCATTCTAAAAGAACAAAGGATTTTTATGTATACTATTAGAACGGAACAACGAGTTTTGATCACTAACGTTTTGTTATTTCAGCTCACTTTGAACTCAATTTGCCCGCCTTTATAGATGACAGCTCCTCATCCACACAGTGATTTGTCAGTTGCGTCCGAGCTCCGGTTATTGTTTTTGATTGGTATGTCGGCATTTCCGGGAACGACTGCTGTCTGACCTCCCAACTCTATAAATAATAAATATTTAAATATTGTTGGACAAAGTGCACAATGCCATCTAGACCCAAACTAAGCAGAGCTTGTCATATGGGTTCTAGAATGCGGATGGATAAACATACTTAAATACTTTTTAAATTAAAATAATTTTTTTTTTTTGTAAATAAATACATATTATACCTAGTCCAGCCATAAGTTTTGTTACAAATGAAAATGCAATGTTTTTAAAATGAAGTAATGTAATGTTATTAAAATTTATACCTACATATTTATAAAGTCTTAGCAAAAAATAAAAAAATATTTTATTCGAAATGGCCACCTTCGGCTTTTATACAGGTCTTTAATCTGTTTGGCCACGAATCTATGAATTTATGCACTGTTTCCAAGGGAAATTTTGCCACTGCTTGCTCCAAAGATTTTTTAAGAGACTTAATGGCCTGCTCTAAACGACGCGTCGTGTCGTTTAGAGCAGGCCATGTCCTCTAAAACTGACCATAATTTGTAGTCTTAAGGGTTGAGAGGGGCTAGATGAGGGCCAGTCTTCAGCTCTTATAAAGTCCGGAACGTTGCGTTTCTAGCCAGGCTTGGGTAGTTCGTGCCTTGTGACCAGGAGCAGAGTCCTGCTGGAAAGTCCACGGTATATTTTTAAAAAGTGTATTGCTGAGAGGTTCCACAACACGATCCAAGACAGTATCATGATACACTTTGGCTGTAGTTTTCAATCCTTTTTCACCAAAATGTAGCTTTGTGACTCCCTGATAAGACACGCCCTACCAAACCATCACTGACGGAGGATGATGACCACGTTGTACCTTTCCGACCACTTGAGCAGCTTCCTTAGAACTGTGAGCGCCTTCTACGCTTTGATCTATCCACTCTCTTTACTCGTAAAGATTGATTTGGGGCATGTCTTGTATATCGACGATAAGCACCGAGCTTCAGGTCTTGTTTTATAATACGTGACAGACTCCTAGCGGGAATCTTCATTTCTCGCAAAAAGATTTTTTGCTTCCTTATGGGGTTTCGACGAATTCTGGTTTTAGCAGCATTAATAGCCTTTGTAGTTATAACAGCACGCTGCCGCCCCGATCTTTTCTGTTCTTCGACAGACGAAGTGTTGTTGTATCTATTGATAGTACGATATACGACCCTACGGCTGATACCAAGTTTTTGAAGTGTCTGGAATATGACCGACAGCTCCATACCCACTTTGTGCAAGGCGATCACTGCGATCCTATTTTCTTTAACACCCCATTCTATATTGTAATTCGATAATGAACACGAAAAAATCTGTGAAATGGTGCGAAATCGAAAGAAGTTTTTAAAATAATAAACGTGTTCCAATTTCCAAATAATTAAAAAGTTGAAAAAGAAAGAAAAGTTTTGATGTAACAGTATTTATGGCCAGACTAGTTACATAGAAACACTCAGACGAATGCAAATATTTATATATTTGCACTGAGCGGGAATCGAACCCGCGACCTCTGGCTTAGCAGTCGAACTCACAACAACTACGTCACAGAGGTCGTCTGAGACGAAAGCCTGCGCCAGAGCCTCGGCCGATATGTAGCAAGTGACGTTGGCTTGGGTCTCAAAACAATATTGGTAGGGTCCTGTACACCCAAAAAATAACTAGGAATTAAGTGCAGGGTGCAACTGAAATAAATTGAGCTGAGCGAGCAGGACTCCTACTAGAAAATAAGACATCTTACTACGGTCGCGCGCTTAGCTAAGGCCACGCGCTCGTGAAACTGTTCGGTGATTATTCCGCAATGGTACATCGGACCATCTCGCCTCAAAACACTTCTCAGTGTCCACACTATCATTGTGGTAAATTTGGTCAAGATCGCGCGAGTGGTTACGGAGGAGTTCAGCCAAGAGCTTCGCTCAACTATTATCAGTTAATTGTCATAAACGAATTTTATGAAAATTATTCGCTATTAGCGCAAAGGTCATCTTATCATCATTCTAGCGCCAAATTCCCAGTTGCATCCAAAGATTGCACTTTGAAGCTTTCCTACTCCTCATTTCCTTATGGATTGATTTATCTAAACTTTAACGGGAGCGACTGCCGTTTGAATCCCCAACTCCAATCCTGGTTGGATCTCATACATACCTTCCGAAGTAGGGACAAAAGCGAATGGCAGGCTATTGTCTGCTTACCCCAAATTAAGAATGGCCTTTCTTTCCTTCTGTATTACCCAGTTCCGTTCTGCAAGCAGTTGTGTGCAAGATTTGAAGTTACATGTGTTCATAGTGACAATAACCGCTTACCGTCAAATGGGCAGTATACTTGTTTGCTACCTTAGCAAAATAAAGCAAATTTGCACTTAAAAACGCTGTTTCTCAGGCCCTATGCTAGATCTGTTGCATCAAACATTTCCGGGTAGCGTTTACGGCTTAGCAAATGTTCTGTAGTACATTTGTTTACGGTGTAAGCAGTATTTTCATAAACCTACTCAAGCATACATCCTTATAGTCACTAAGAAATGGAAGAGGCTTTTTAAATGTTCTCATACCTCTAAGAGCACTTTCACAAAATAAATAAATATTCTTGGACATATTACACAGCGCCATCTAAACCCAAACTAAGCAGAACTTGTCATATGGGTTCTAGAATGCGGATAAACATACTCAGATATTTTTTTTTGTAAATAAATACATATTATACATAGAAATACCCAGACCAATGCAAATATACAAGTTTGCAATGAGCGGGAATCGAACCCGCGACTTCTGACTTAGCAGTCTAATGCTCTACCGCTACGCCACAGAGGTCGTCATATAGACAAATGTACTTAGGTTTTTTAGGTTTTCTTACGTATTTTAGTCACGCTACGGTAGTGTACAAGGCCCTACAGGCAGGGGTACCTTTGGGCCCCAAGCTAGCGTCACCTGCTCGTCGGTGCATCTGCTAACCAATGGATGAGGCTCTGTAGGTTTTTAATTTTATAAACTCCCGGTAAAGAAAACAAAGGTCCCCAGTCTCTTCCCGTGAGTGCCGTGCAAGGTTCAAGGGATAAGGGCTGTTCGTCATCCAGTATGCACGCAGCCTATGAATAAGTACTGAGGTCTACTATCACTGTTACATCAATCCATAATATATGTGCTCTATATGTTATTCTAGACTATTATAATCTATGTCAGTGCTAAATCACATCCAGATCCGTTCACTCTATCTGGAGTGATTGAGTTATTATATATAAATATTCACACATCTATCCAAACTTACGCATACACATAATAGTAGTAACTGTTTTGTTAGTTTTACTCCTTGTAATGCCTTTGAAGGAGTAGACCTTTGATGATTTTAAACGTCTCAACATAACAGCAACAACACTGTACGAAAACAAATAAAATTACAACTGTTTTTTGCATAAGCAAACCGCCTTCTTTAGTAAGAAGGCGGTTTGCTTATGCAAAAAACAGTTGTAATTTTATAGATTGTTTACCTATCATTTCAAATTTGATATTTAAAAGGATTTTACTGCCAGTGCACAACACTAAGAAAAGTAATACTCATCAAATTATAATCAATACGAAAATAAATTAAAAAAATATTACGAATTAACAACGTGCGGAATGTGGCACTCCTGAGAATGTATGTATGCAATTGTAGCCCGTATTCTAGAACAACTTGACTAGTTCTAAAATTGTATTATAGAACTAAACTTCAGTGGAGATTTGATGAACGCTCAAGTGATTTACGTTCATAAAATCTTGTGATCTAAGTATATCACTTACACTTAGACACTACATCTGTGTAGTACAGTGAGGAAGATGTAATAATAGTATATTAAGTATGATATACTAGTAAGCTGATGCCCGCGCCTCCGCCCGCGCGGAGGCGCGGTAACGTTTTTTGGTCATAACTCCGGTTGTTTTACGTACGGTAGATTTTAAGTCTGACCAAGACGTTACTAATAGAAAAACCTCATCAAAATCCTTTCTGTAGTTTTTGCGTACATCGTAAACAAACAGATAAGAATTTAAAGAATATTGTGTCCAGAATCGTTCTTTTAACTGACACAACTAATTTAAAATTTTAACTTTATTTGAATGTCACAAAAGAAAACAATAGCTTTATTTTTGTGGTACTTGCGATATTATACTACAACTTGTGATACTAGCAATCCTTCGGCTTCGTCCCCTGGCAAAGGGGACAAGTTATGACAATTGCTCCCAGTGGCAAAGTTAGTGAAGTGCCAGGGATCGTTCGCCGTAAAATTGCCGAAGCCGATTAACACTTAGATGTCACCCCAAGCGTGACTAAAAGTGTTCAAGATACGCGTACAACGTTTTAGAATCTCTTTGGCATTGTTTTTGAAATCTCAACATTATGAATACTCGAAATCCCGTGATTCTAAGTTGTTCTTAAATGTACTTATTAAAATAGCTAATCGCCTACTATTTCAATTACTAGTGTATAGTACAGTGTTTTTAATCGTACGTGGTGCAATTGCAGGAGGTTCGATTCCCGACAAATAAAAGATAAGTTTTTAGTTAGAAAATGTAATCATAGATCACAAATGATAATACGTAATACACGTTATGCCGCGAAGCTACGGTTTGTGCGCCCGATTCCCTTAAGACCTTATTTTGAACTGTTTAATTATAATTATGGCAATCGGTCCGACCGCGCCGTTTCCGCGAAAGTTGCTAAGGCCAGCATTTGTATAATGTTCGTGGCCCGTACAGCAATAAAGTCATTTCCTTTTTAATTATTTCGTATAGATTTAGATCGGAAAAAGAGAAAATCTAGGACGGGACTTGAAACCGCGACCAGTCCCTTACGGGGTGAATAATCTGAATAACTGAGCTACCTGGACACGTCCCAGATATCATCTAAATCTATAGAAAAAGTTAGTATACTAATTACTTCAAAATTTCATAAAACAGTCTTCATATGGAAGGCAAAAGAAATACCCAATCGGACCTAAAAGTCAGTAAAAAGTTTGCTCACCAGTATTGGCAGTCTCTTCATTTACATTATCATCCTTCCAGAGATTGCCCAGTTGCGTCCAAAGTTTACCCTTTTAAGCTTGGGGTGTGCTTATTATTTTTCATTCATTTGTTGACTTTTACGAGAGTGACTGCCGTCTGACCTTCTGACCCCGAGAGGAAAGCCTGCGCCAGAGTCTCGTCTGCTGTTTAGCAGGTGCACCAACTAGCAGGTAAGGTTGGTATGGTATGGTATCACGGGCTGGTATCCGCAACTCCACGACAAGGCGTGGTTTTTGCGTGAGGGTTGGTATTTTATTCGATCCACCCCAGCTCATTGAAGAACGCTAGCAAACTATTCACGCTGCCGGTAATCTCCCGGAGCGTACCTGTGTTTCCGAAGTACTTAACCCTGTATGTGCCGCTGTTTCTTCCTCTCTCATGCAGGCTCTGCAGAGAGGGCTGTCGGTGATTCCTAAAATAAAAAGATGTTTATTGAAGGAGCCATGCCCCGTGATTGCAGCTGTGGCCGTGCGCTGTTGCCGTTTGGTCAGTTGTCGAAGACGGCTGGTCAGTCTATTTTCAAGCACAGAGAGTGCTTCCCTCGCCTGTCTGCAAACTTCCAGATTTATCCAATAGCTGTTGTGTTGATCTCTCGTTCGTTTGTTTACTATGGTTCGTAGGTATGCAAAGGGGATCGGTATTATGGGCTCAGGTCCAATTATCACCATGTCAGATCCTCTCCTGGCAAGCTCATCTGCCGCATCAGTACCGCGCGAGCCGCTGTGGCCCTTGATCCATTGCAGGGTTATGTTGTTGAAGTGGCCTATTTGGTTCAATTTAAGATGGCACTCCAGTATTAGTCCCGAGTTTATAGTGTGGCTGTTTAAAGCTTGCAGCACGGCCATGCTGTCGGAGAGCATGCGTATTGAGTGGCCTTCCACTCTCCTGGCCATTACCGCTGAAGCTGCCAGGGTAATCCCCATGCATTCACCTTGAAATACTGTGTTATGGGTCCCCAGCGGTGTTGAGATGGATATATTAAGGTCCTCCGAGAAGACGCCAGCCCGGTGCCAGTTTTTGATCCATCTGTGAAGATGCGCAGGTAAGGTTGACTTGAGACTCAAATGTGGTGGTAGGACCCGGTGCATCCCACTATCCCCATTGTCTTGATCCATGGAGATAGTGGGAACACTGTTTCGATCGATTATGGTCCCACTATCTCCATTAGCCATTTTGCGTAAAAACGTGATTCTGTTTGTAATTAGCTCATTTACAAAGTAACTTTACTGATGTATGACGTGTTAGTCTTATGACTCAAAATAGTTAATATAAGTAATCTATTTAGAGTTAAATGTATTATATATAAGTGGCTGTAATAAACATATTAATAAACAAAAACATATTAATAAACATATGAATTTTTATTTCAGATCGATATATTTATGAAACGAATATTAGCTCTTTGTCTACCCAGACATATATATATATAAATATCTGTTTTTTTTTGAAATCATATCCGGAATAGAAATATATCTCCCATATGAGGAAATTCTTTTAACAGGTAAATGTGTCGAATGCGGTACAACTTGTGACTATTGTATAGAAAGAACTGTTGATTTAAGTAATTGTTATTGCGAAAAGTGCACAGGAAAATGTTATCGACATATTTGATAATAAAAGTTTGGATGTTCTATTTCATATTATTTACAACTAGTAATTCTGCAAAATGACTAATAGGGATAGTGAGAATTGGGGTGTGTGTTGGGTAACCTCCTCGAGTGTCGCTCCGATTCCGATCCCGCTGCAGTCCGGGGGGAACGGAATCGGAGCGGTCGGTACACCCTGGGCGGCGGTCAATGGCTTCCCCTTCACCCCTTCATAGGGTTGGCATTGATCGTCGGCCAATACCCAACGTGGCGGGAAGATGCTCTATGGGTAACCTTACACCCCGGCGTCTGAAGACCCGAGACGGCGTGCGGTGCGTGCGGTGCAAGCCCGACATAACCGCCCCCGCTGGCCGGCGGGGGGGTATCCGAAGGGATTTCCGCACGATAAAAAAAAAAAAAAAAGGGATAGTGAGAATTACTTTCCCACTATATCTATCAATGGAGATTCCAAATGGGGATAGTGGGATGCACCCGTAGGACCATGTTGGCAGTCTTTTCAAACTTGCTATTCAATCAATCAATCAAATCAGGTGTTTCGCCACTACACGAGTCATTCTTAACTTTGAAAGTATCATCCTCCGAGCCTTCTCCCAGGTCAGTTGGGGTTGGCTTTTCAGTCTAACTACGAAGCGGCTGAACTTCGACCGACGGCTTAACGTAGTTCCCCTAGTTTAACTTTTCCTCTCTCTCACATCCACCTTACAACATATTATAAAACTCACTCACTCACACACTCACACACACCACACACACACACACACACACACACCCACGCACGCACACACACACACACACACGCACGCACACGCACACATACTTACACACCAGTAACGTATTAATGGATAATAAATTTATAATTAATTAATACTTCGAAGCAACTGTATGCACGCCGCTCAGTGACAATCAATTGTTGATTACGCAACGTCTGTAGAACACTGCCTCCCAAAATACAGGAATTAGCCTAGTTTGGGTATCAGTACTCATCATTTCAGAAATATTAACCACCACATTGATGTCAAAATGATTGTAACTGTAAACTTTTGTATCAATAAATTATTATTATTATAGTTTATTTAAGATAATTTACATAGGTAAGTACATAATTTTGTTAAAATAAAAAAATAAAAATAGAATTATTACTAAATGTTAATACAAACCAACAGGTTTAGGCGCTAACGAATTCCTCGCCATCGACATCGACGTCAACTGTAAACTAGGTCCGCAAGGCAGTAGCTCTTGCAATGTTGAGCTGAGTGTCTGAGTGATTTGGAAAGGAGCATAGAATATCGTAGTTTTTGAGAAATCAGCTTTAGAATTTTTTGTTCGGTGATTATTCCTCCGTGTCTTATCCGATTTTCAGTTTTCTTTTCTTAATCGGTATTTATGGTTATTGGCTACGTTTTTACTAATTGTGGTTTTTGAGAAATCATCTTTTGAATTTTTTGTTCGGTGATTATTCCTCCGTGGGACTTCATAATTTAAATGTGTATAGCCTAAAATGTCCGTCTCATCTCTATCATCTATGATTATGCTAAAAATCATTAAAATCGGTCACAGGGTCTAGGCACTAGAGGACAAACGAAATACATCGAGTGGATTGAAAGGAGCTTTCGCTCGACTTCGTCTCACTCTCAGCTCAATAAATAGGCAGAAAGCGCTTGAAATAGGTTTCGCCACGGGCAAACATAGCACAATATAATATAGAACCGACACCGTCAATCAAGAATAATCTAACCATTATATCAACGTATCGCTGTCAACGGGATATTAACTTACTATTTGCATTTCCCGAAGGCGATTACGCGATCCGGTTATGAGAAAACAGTAATGATTGCAAATCTACTAATCTCTTATTCCGACCGCGCTTTACAGCGCAGATTTTAATTTATTGCTCTTACGAAATGTTGCTCAGCTCATAGGATTTATGAAGCGGGCCTTACGTGTTTCAATATTTAAGTACAGAGAATAAACTAGAGTTTCTCCCTCCGGGGTAGGCAGAACTAACAGACTGCCATCTACTTCTCCTTAGTTTTTATACTCTTACATGTATATTTGGGAAGGAGCATAGACAGACAGATGGACAACGAAGTGACACTATTAGGGTTCCATTTTTTCTTTAAAATCCTTAAAAATGAAGGTGCAAATGCACCATGAATATGTGGATTATAAAATTGTAAATCAGTTGTGTCTGTACATTGGAGATATTAAAAAAATACTTGGGTTATAAATGAACGATTCTGAACACAAAAATGTTTTTTTGGAATACTGGTCTGTGTGTTTGTTCACGATGGACACCAATAGTACTGAACGGACTTCGATGCGTTTTTTTTTACTGGAATGGTCTTGGTCAGACTTAAAATCTGCCGTATGTTTCATTGCAATGGGTTAAGAGAACCGGAGATATGACCAAAAAACGATAACCGACCTCCGCGCGGGCGGAGTCGCGGGCATCAGCTAGTGGAATATAAAATCCAGAGAAAGTGCCATGCAGCTCTTATACGCATGCGAAAATGCTGTGAAGATGTTCAATGATGCGATTGGCTCTTGACATTTAATTTTGGGCTTGTTTACTGTTGAAAACTCAGACATATATTATGATTGAGATTGAGACACAGACAGAACATGTCCAATATTCTGTAACGTCAAATTTCCACATATAAAATGTAGTTCAGACCGGGCCGAACTAAGGCTGACAACCTATACGACTTACTGCGTAGCTTCATACGTTCACAAAATTGATTGAGAAAGTCCAGAATTAAACATTTTATTATCCAAAATCAAATGTTGAATTCTGGCAGTTCACTGGATTTAGAATCGAAACTAGTAGAATTGCTTAGTTACTTATTGTAATTTAAAATTAATTTTAAAAAGTTATTTATTTATTTAATTTTGAACAATATTATTCATTTCGAGTAACACATTAATATTAGTACTGAATCTGGCCCTACCTAACAACTGACAACTAATACGTCAAAATTGTTATATTTTTAACTCGTTACCATGGCGACGAGTGACTACTATGTTGAAAATTTGCTTCAACGCTATATGTTGTATGATTGTATAAGTAATGTGTATGGACAGGGAAAAGAAAAGGATAACGCATATTACTAAGTAATTTTAAAGAAAAATATGTGTGTCATAGACAAAATTAAAATTACGTGTTCAACAAAAATTAAAATTAGTCTATGGTTGAAAAGGTATGTTTTAAATGTTAAAATAACACTTTTTTTAATAAATGCATATGAGTACGGATATTAATTTTTTATCTGTCTGTCTCACTCTGTCTGTTTGTTCTGGGTAATCTCCGAAGTAGTTGGAACGATTTTTATTGTAGTTTGTGATGTTTTATGTTGACTGATTTGATTTTTATTTTAGAAAAAGTATATACTTAGGATTCCGCGCAAAAGAATGAAAATTCAGATCTGTGTACACGTGGACATACTTGCGGGAACAGCTAATCACGAATTATTCTCACTAGTCCAATTCATTAGTTCGATCGTCGAAATAGTGAGTTTTTTTTTTCTCATTAGTTCGACCGTCGAACTACTAAGACTTTTTTTCTCATTTGCTCGACCGTCATCTCACTTTAATCTAGAAACCAAAAAACAATATAATAAAATTTAAAATACGCTTGTTTCACTAAAAACAGTTTATATTTGTTTACATAATAATGTGTGAACATCTATACAACATTCTTTTTTTTTTTTTTTTTTACGTGCGGAAATCCCTTCGGCCCACCGGCCAGCGGGGGTGGTTATGTCGTGTATCGACTAAAACCGCACGGTGTCCTCCCCAAGTGTCCATTTTCTTCATATACATAATTGCAAAAATATTATTCTGCCTTGCTTATCTTATCAAGCTTAGCCAGAAACAAAGAAATAATGCCTATATTATGTGTAATTAATGATCATTAGTCAAATATCAAATAAAGTAAACGTCAAAGTAGATTAATAGCAAATACACAACAAAATTATCGTCATATCACCCGGAAATAGTTCCACTGTACATTTTCTTATATCCATCTATACCTATAGAATTTAGGCATGTAGGTACATCATATAAACATCAACAACATTTAACTAAATACCCATCAGGAGTGGGGTAATATTGTAGTTACCTTTAGATAGTTTTCTTTTATATCTTAGTTATTAGTTAATGATTTCGACGGAGCTCCGCTGCGCGGGGCTCCTATTTCTACGTGCATTATTACAAGTGACCTAACACGAAGGATTATTGCGGAGGTCTCTGCGAGACCTGTCCTTCTAACCTATATCTATCCGTGTCGGGGCGCCCGGTGTCCACGAGTTGTCGACTAGTAATTGTTGTCGTTCAATTGACTTTTCGACCAATTGTATGTCGACGAATTATCCCTGTCGCTGAAAGGGGTTTTCGACCAATAGTATGTCGATGAATTGTCATGCCGCTCAATCGTTCGATGAAAAGTCTGACTCCGTGTTAAATATATCTAAATTCGTGATGTTTATTTTACTATCTATACTTTATTAAAGTAAGATCGACGGTCGAACAAATGAGAAAGAAACGTCTCAGTAGTTCGACGATCGAAGTAATGAATCGAAATAGTGAGAACAAGCTAAATATTTTTTGCGACACTTTTATTTATGCTAGCAAGGTTTAGGCAGTGTGGAAAAGTTGGAGAGATTTTGCCTCTCTGTGCGTAAACTACCGTCTGTACAATGGTGGTTGTTCGGAAGAATTGTTTGATAAGATGCCCACGGCCACATGTTATCATCGCACAGACATCGCCACAGATAGGGAATTCATCCTCACACGTTGCGACTGGAAACAGGGCGCACAGTGAGGTATGAGAGGCATTTCATTCCGCGCACCCTCAGGCTGTGGAATTATCTCCCTGCTGTGGTTTTCCCTAGCGACTTCAATACGGGATTCTTGAAGATTAGAAGGTTTTTACAGGGTCGGCAGCGCGATTCTGACACCTCTTGTCTTGCACACGTCCATAGGCCACGGTAACTGCTTCCCATTAGGTGGACCGTGAGCTTGTCTACCACCTAAGGGGTAACTATAATCCCTCTGATTTTATATTCTGTGATGGTAACACAGGATCGTACATATGGATCTACATCATACGGACTTTATGTCCGTTGATGTAAATACATCATACGGACGCAAAGTCATGTGTATCATTTGGTCTGGAAACAGATCAGAATTGTAATGTACTATTCAGGTTGGAGGAAAAAAATCTTTGAACTAACATCTCAAGGACCTACTGGGCCGCTTCAAGAATCAAAGAATCAAAAGGGATCTGCTCACTGTGTGTAAAGGAAAGGTTACTTCAACTCTTTCATCTTTACTATATTACTAACTAGTCGATACCCGCGGTTCCGCCCGCGTGGATCTCGGTTATCATGATTTTTGGTCATATCTCCGGTTCTTCTCAACCAATTGGAATAAAAATACGGTAGTTTTTAAGTCTAACCAAGACCTTAATAAACGTTACGCCACGTCAAAATCCGTTCATCAGTCCGTCATTAGTTTTTCTTATTAGTCCTTCGCTAACAAACTGATAAAATTGCGTAGGGATATGTTTGGGTTCAGAATCGTTAATTTAACATAACCCGGGTATTTTTTTTTTATATCTTCAACATCCTTCCTACAGGCACATCTAATATACAATTTTATAATAGTATAGACAAAGGGTTATTATTATACTATGTAGATAGCAAATAAGTATACGGCCCGCCTGATGTTATGCGGTTACTGTGGTCTATGAGAGCTTATCATCATCATCCCAGCGTTAATCCTGGTTGCAACTTGGAGCCCAGGGTCCGCACTACTCCCCCCTCTTTCCGAGCCAAGACGGGGACACCGTGGTTCCCGAACCCGAGGGGATCATCTCGAAATCGAAGATGACCCTGGCTCAGTCGGGGTGCGAAGGGAATGCCTTATGGACCATCTTACACACCGGCTTCTGAAGACCCAAGACAGCGTGTGGTTTTAGTCGGTTCGCATCCAACATAACCATCCCCGCTGACTAGCGGGGGAGTATCCGGGGGGAATTCCGCACTTAAAAAATAATTATTATTATGAGCTCTACTATGCTTTCGCCTTCTGAAGTTTATCTTAGTTGACCTAGTTTACTTCGCGAGGAAAGCCCTGCTTTAGAGCTCTAGAGACTCGTAGGTAAAGTTGATTTGGGCCCTGAAAATCTTGGGTGGAGCCCAATTATGAGTGCTTGCTATAGATATATACCTACACACATTTTCTTGCCTTTATGTTTTGACTTCATATAAAAGACTAGCATTGATACGCGGTTTCACCCGTGTTAGTCCTGATGTAGTAGGAATATCAGGATAAGAAGTTACTCAGGGATAATGTAAAATTCTAATGGTGAAAAAAATTTTGAAATCGGTTCAGTAGTTCCCGAGTTTATCGATTACAAGTAAGTAAATCCTTACTATTTATAATATTACTATAGATAATATAGATTAGTATAGAGACGAGGATGTTGCAGTGGGACGGACGGATGGACGTATCGAAACTATAATTCCGTGTTAACTATACAACCCTAAAAAAGCTACAGTCTAAAGAATCTAAAAGGTGCCATTTGACAGCTATCGTTTAGGGTTGGGTGTCTACAAATCGATAGTGAGAATAACCAATTTCAGATAACAAATGAATTTATGATCTCTGGTTCAGCAACTCCCTTGCAAACTTACGATTTCGCATTTGAACCGATTATCTTTACCACTGTAACGATTAAAATGTAACAACACTATAACAGTGAAATAAAAAATGTAGAACGTAATTTTTTTAGGATGTCTCGCAAAAATAATAAACCACGCCATGTTTTAAATTAATTGTAGAAATTTTGACTGAAATTATGTCGCACAATTCCTTCAACACAATATTATACATTATTATTTATTTGAATATTAATTAACTTATAACTTCTAATTTTGAACTTGTTTTATTTATCGTTCAAATCGTGCAAGGCTACATTCTATGTCTAGCATTTGTCAATACCATCTGTCAAATTTGAAATGTCGAATTTGAAATTGAATTGTATTAAGTATACTGTAAGTATATGGAGTGCAAGGAGTCGCTACTAACATCTTTCGGGACCCAAGCCAACCTCGCCTGCCCGCGGTGCACTCTGCTGATCAACGGAGTAGGCTCTGGCGACCCGCCAACACGCACTGGACCAGCGTGGCGGGTTATGGTCCAAATCCCCTCCAAATGATGAATGGAAGTCGATGGGGGAGGCCTATGTTCAGCAGTGGACTTCCTACGGCTGATATGATGAAGTATACTAATTGCTTCAAAATCTCAAATGTAAGTACAAGTAAATAAGCTGACAACTGCGCTTTCTTGTAACTAACTAGTAAATCTGTACTTCATACTATATCAGGGTTGATTGTATTTAGTGAACTACGCCTCAATCTCCAATCCTAAGTTCTCTCAGCGACAGTTTGAAATTGACTCTTGTAATGGAAATACTTCTTCTACTCTCATGACTACTTTTCTTTCAAGAATATTAGTAATCGAAATTAATACTAGTATTCCCCCTAACCCCTCAATCTAAGCTAAATTGCTTGTTTTAGGAGTGGGTTCACTTTAGTAGTGTAATGGCCCGGTATGAGAATAGGTCGTAAAGTACTTTACACCATTCTATCCCACTTTCCATTTTTTTATCGTGTTTCAGTATTTTTGTATGAACAACATTTACATGAAATATTTGTGTCATTTTGACATTCATTTTGCAGTTTTATACTTCCGTTCGATTTCTTTTATAATTTACTAGCTGTTGCCCGCGGCTCCACCCGCGTAGAATTCTGATCCTGTTCCTGAAACCCATGGGAACCTATTCCCGGGATAAACAGTAGCCTATGTGTTATTCCAGACTATAGTCTATCCCTGTGCCAAATTTGAGTCAGATCCGTTCAGCCGATTTTGCGTGAAAGTGCAACAAAGATATATACATACATACATACTCAGAAACTTTCGCGTTTATAATATTAGTAGGGCACTATGATTCTGTAATAGAATAAGTTAAATTTTATAATTATTTTTTGAAATATTTGACATTAAACTTGTGAGCTGTCATATGCATTTAGCAACATACATAGGTACATACAATCACGCCCTTTTCCCATTGGAGTAGGCGGAGACAACGTGTTTCCACTTGTCTTGGCACACGCCTAAGGTTCTTCTACTCTCATAATTGTTTTTTTTATTCGTTTCTTTTTTGATTTGTTTGACTTACCTACGCCTAGGTCAATCTTATTGATTTTCCATTCATCATCAAACTCCTTTCGTCTATCGTATCTACGTGTTCAAACCCATCTAAGCATTTCTTTCTCTATCTTGGTCACTACATCATCTACCATACAATATCTCCAAAATTCTCGCGAATCACGTTGTTCCTCACTTCGTCCATCAGCGTCACCCTTATATGTCTATACTTCTCAGACTGAGAATAGAGAATTTTAACATCAAATGATAGTGTTGAACTTTCACAATAAAAGCGGCTGATTTGAGCTAGGCAAGTGTGGCACTATTAAGCTGTACCCAGACGGGTTTAACCCGTAATGTAAGATTACATGTAATGTAGTTTCAACAGTTTGGCGCTAGCGTTACATGTAATGCTCGTAGTTATGTATTCTGTGCTCGTAGTGTCGTCTACACGCCAGATTCGTGTTTCATTACGCGTTACACTCGTCTAGACCAAGCTTTACGTGTTGTATCTATTGTATAGTTTATTTAAATGTACATCAATGTCGGTATAAATGATATTCATACTTCCAGAATGACGGCGAAGCGATCACAAATTGAATGTACCGCATTCATGGTCCTCCTATAAATCAGCCAGTTACCAAACAAACCCAGTGAATCAACTTTAAACTAATTTATTAACACCAAAGACGTTATTATGAGCGTCATTGAGTGGCTCTACAAACAGTTACTGTGGAAGGAATACAGTCTGTAACGTCATTATTTAGTCCAATTTACAGAATTAGCTTGATAAATGTGTTTGAATTAGCGTTTTCGTAGAACGATGCGCGCGCCGTAGTCCGTAGGCACATCTACGAGTGCTACGAGCTCAGTGTTACCGCGCCGGCCGAGATTAGCGCTACGTCGCTACGTTCGCGCCGCGATTTCACCCGTTTACGTATTTAGGAACCTGCGTTTGATCTGTGGAGATATTGTTTGTGTACAAGTGATTGTGTTGTGTGGTTGTGACTGTGTTTTTAAGGGGTAAGTTTGAGTTATAAAAATAGAAGTGTAGTTAAATGTTTTTGTCTATTTTAATATTGACGTTGTGTTAACCGCCTTTTATTGACCAGTAATATTTTTTATAATTTAATATTTGTTAATTTTTCATACCGATTGAACGAAAAGGTTTGAATATATAAATGATATGGCACTATGTAAATCGTCCGATGTATTTTTTTCCTGTCATTGATGGATGATTCCTGGTAGATTAATCTGCTAGCATCAGGCACTTTTTGTTGGAAATGGTTAAAACCGCATTAAATATCTCTTGCGAGAAATTTTATGATAAGCATAATTTTTTTTGTACAAAATATAAACATACGAGTACTTGTTAAAAATAAAATATCATGACTAAACGTCTGCTTTTTTATTTTTCTACTTGGATATAGAAGTTCGTTATATCTCGTTATAGCTCCACAAACTCTAAATATAATGAGGCAAATAGAAACAAAAATCATACGAAGAAAATTACTTGTCTCCTTTATTGAATCCCGCGAAATCCCCCCGGGATTACAGTACATATCCCAACCGTGGGATGGAAATAATAAATTTGATGTTAAAAAGAAATTAGAAGAGAATCTATTTATAAAGAACAAAATGAATATTTCAATTACATGTTTAGAAAAAGAAGGTATATTTTGTAATTGGTTGTTGCCAGCCTGTTATAAATTTGAATGATGAATGAATATAGATCCAGATTTAATTTGGCTATAGGCCAGAATTAATAGCTTGTTTAGTCTGTAATTTTAGAATTGTTGATTGAAACATCAACAGTTCAGACATTGACCCATAGAATAAATATCGTACATATTTAGTTCATGTTTTGAATTTGAAATTAGAATTACTGTATCGTCAAAAGTTCATGCGAATATTACACATTGAATTAAGACTATTTGTAACGAATGCTGTCGCCATTTATTATGTGTTATTATATTATTTATACTGTAACGTCATGAATAGTGTAAATAATAATAATAATATTATTATAGTTAGAGTCATGGTTTTAAGTTATTGTTTAACAATTCGATGATATAGAATTGTTTACAAAAATTAACGTAATTTATGGTCTTACATATTATGAATAGATATAGTCTAGGTGTCCCTATGTAAAGACAAATGATGAATAGGTAGAGACGATATACCGCCTTCTGCTTCTATCCTCCACAGTTCACGAGCTTCCACTACTATCATTAAACCTTTCATGGAAGCCTGCCGTTTTCGAATGCATGTGATCAAAAAATGTATCTAAGTAAGTTAATATGCTGTGTAGATCGGAAAACACAAGCTTTTCTTAGTTTAGTCTAGATAGCGCTCATCATTATGATCATAACATAGCTTCCTGTTACAGTCAAGTCGTTTACCTCATAACCTCAGGTATGTTTACTCTTTGACCTCCTTAAAAATTCGTTTCATAAGTCTGAGAAATAACGCTGCAGTGACATTGATCGACCGAGTGAGGAACAGCGTGATAAGGGAATATTGTAGTATGGTTGAAGATGTAGAGACCAAGATAGAGAAAGGTATGCTTAGATGGTTCAGACGCATAGAGAAGATAGAGAAAAGAAGATTGACTAAAAAGATAAATTACCTCAGCTTACCATCAGGCGGGATGCAGTCAATTTGATGGACTTAATATAAAAACAAAAAACCCATGATCTGTCTAACGTTTCGATCAGATTTCGTTGGCCGTAATCTTAAGCTGACAGCTACTATGATTACATTAATTCTCGTTACCAGAATTTTATTTAATCGATTTGTATATTACGAACGAGAATATTCTATTTTGAGAGTAAGGATTTTGTTACATTACTAAATTAGTCAATCTCAAAACATAATTTTTAATAAGAGAATAACCGGTTTCAACCCATAAAAAATTTGGTTTTTGTACTCATATAATGATTAACTAAGATATTTTGTAGATGGCTTTGAAAATTTAAGATTTTGACGATTTCCATGGATCCTATCATCAGATCCTAACCGCATTACTAAGAGACTATACCAAATGCCATTTAATTTATTGTCACACCATTGCTGAGAACTGAACTATTTTACACCATGCAATCTTTTTTATAAATACCCTCAAAATACATTTTACGCTGACAATCACATTTTCTTTAAAAACAAACAAATGAAATTACAACAAAACAATTCTTAAAAGTTAATATTCAAAACAAAAATTATATCGAATTGTAAATCTCTCGAAAGGATTTATTTTATATAGATTATAAATATTTAATACAAACAAACAGTATTTGATGCTATTGATGGCACTAATTACATAAAATAATTGAATTTGATTCAGAATGATGATATTAATTCTAATTGATTTTATTTTTAACAAATTGCGCATTTGAACCATAAGATAAATATTAAACGCTTTCAAGTAATCAATACAGTACCCACTGAACATTATAGATTAATGAATAACAGTTGTACACTGTATAATGGCGTACGTAACGGACTGCTGAGAGGAGGTCTTGAGTTCGATCCCCAGTCGCCCCGGGCACACACCTCTTACTTTTCGTAGTTATGTGTGCATTAATAAATGTTAATTATTGCTCGCTTAATAATGTGCCCGGTAGATGGCAATAGGCTCGCCCCCTATTACATTGGGACCTTAACATAACTGGCGAATCGTGTGTGTGTAATACACATCTGCCTACCCCGTCGGGGATACAGGCGTGAAGTTATATTATGTTATGTTATGTTAGTAGTACGCTTATAAATAATTGCTTGAATGTCAATGCAATGTAATTCAAATATTTATTCTATAATATTTTAAATTCCCATTAACATTATTGTATATCTTGAAACGTGAAAGTTTAGTATACAACCATTGTCATACTGATAGCGTATTCCGTCCAAAGTGTGTATTTTAGCAACCAGGGTCCGTTTATTGTTTATGATTGGTAGGTCGGCTTTTCCAGAAGCAACTGCCGTCTAACCTTCCAACCCCGAAAGGGAAGCCTTGCATACCGCGCCACGCGGGGAGGCCGCACGGTTATGTGTGGCTATCACACACTAAACCCCTGCGGTGTGCCATACTCAGCGCCTTGTTGGGGGGGCCTGAAACTATACAAGGATATTTCTCCCGACAGGGAAGCCTGCGCCAGGGCCTCGTCCGTTATTTAGCAGGTGTACCTATTAGCTGGTGGGGTCGGCTTGTGCCCAATGGTATTGGTTGGGTCCTGTTTAACCAAAAAAATAGTATGCAATTCTTTTTTTAAAGATTTTTTGTAATTATACCATTTCCTATATATTATGTATTACGCGTACTGCCAGTTAAAAGAACTTGTTTTAAGGGGATAAAACAAGTTCTTTTAACTGGCAGATAATATAGTACAGATTGCGGTCGAGTATATGATTGGAGGGATTAGAATCTGAAAGCTTTCTGCTGTTGACAGGTTGCTTGTATTGTGTGCCTACCTACGTTAATCCTACATACAACTTTTTGTAAATATGGTGTAAAAAAACTGTGGAGTTCTCTCGGTATACTGTATATCTGTTTATATCTGTTTGTTTTTATAGTCGTGTTTTTAAGTGTCTATACCTACACTTTTAAACTGATTTCTGGTGACTGACGAGTGGAACCCGACTAGCATTTAAACTGATATCCCATCTGTTCTTAAATACAGCGGTTAAGAAACAGGCTGTTCTCTATCCGACACATGCAACCCATAAATACGTACCGATTCTCTAGCCGAGCATATAGTATTCATATCTATCCTAAGGTAGCCTGTAAGATATTATTTCAAGCGATAAGGCCGCCATATGTACATTTAAAAAAATCTTTGTTTTTCATAACTTTGGTTTGTGATTGGAGCCTCCTTTTAAGCAAAAAGTGATTGTAGTAGGTGACTCCGCTCTTCCATAACAAGGATAATAATATTATTAATCATTATAAAGACAATCTATTTGTTGTATTTCAGTGTTTGTATATGTGTGTGTGTGTGTGTTTGTTTGTATGTCTGTGTGTGTGTTCGCGCGTGAAGGTGTGTATGCGTGTGAGAGTGTGTAATTAATTAATGTAACATTAGACAATTTGTTTGCCATATATGTTCATGTTATGCGCATTTCTTGATTGGTGTACAATAAAGTTTATTTCTATTATATTCTAGTCTATCCTTAAAAAGTGTATTACAGACTCTATGATACTTGGAACCAAGAAACACGTCACTACACTTATGTTAACCCGTTCATAATCATCAGAAAAGAATCTTGGTGAAGCCCATACATCCCAAACTGTCACTTTTATTATCATTTCCAAAGCCAATTATCCCCAAAATTCGACTGTAATTATACGAACAAACGTTGGCCGCCCATGTAATAAATTGACATACCTCTACGTTCGTCACCGGTGGTCGACCGCAAACATTGTTACACACCCAGAAACTCAAAGCTCCGATCTTAAAACCTTCATAACACAAACAAACTGAGAAACATCAGTTGATGATTAATGCGAGTTCCTTGGCAGGTAATCCTTAGTAAATGTTCTCGCTAATTAATCACGCGTGTCGTCTGAGTCCTGTGTAAACGATACCTGCGTCAGGTGAGAACAAATGGTAATGAGCTGATTGCTGAATGGGGATGGGGAAGTAACGTGTAGTAAGACGCTGTTTAAGCAAATTACCTATACCCTATTCAGCGAAGCTTGACATGAAGTATAAACGGAAAAATCTGTATATGAATAAATTTTTAGGGTTCGTACCTCAAAAGAAAAAACAAAACCCTTATATGCGTCTGTCTTACCGACTTTTTCACAAGAACGTGTAGAGGTATCAAGATTTTTTTTTACTTCGGGCCACCAACCAGGTGGACACCGAAGTCTTAAAATCACGAAAAAACGTACCTTTTTTTTTTTTTTTTTTTTATCGTGCGGAAATCCCTTCGGATACCCCTTCGCCGGCCAGCGGGGCCGGTTATGTCGGGCTTGCACCGACTAAAACCGCACGCCGTCTCGGGTCTTCACACGCCGGGGTGTAAGGTTACCCATAGAGCATATCCCTCGCACCCCGGCTGACCCTGGGCCATCTCACCACTAACAGCATCGCTCATCCTGTCTCCTCTGAAAGCAGAGGAGTACGGAGAGCGATGTGTTCCCGCCACGTTGGGTATTGGCCGACGATCAATGCCAACCCTATGAAGGGGTGAAGGGGAAGCCATTGACCGCCGCCCAGGGTGTACCGGCCGCTCCGATTCCGTTCCCCCCGGACTGCAGCGGGATCGGAATCGGAGCGACACTCGAGGAGGTTACCCAACACACACCCCAGGTTTCGGGTACCTACCATACAAAATTGTCCCTAAAAATAAGTTTGGCCCGAAGTTTGACAATCACTGTGTGATTTCCGCCCCACTAGTTTTGTTAAAAGGAATATTAGCAACCGAAATTACTAATATTCCCCCTAACCCCTCCAGCGGAGCTAAATTGCTTGTGTTAGGAGTGGGTTCACGTCGGTAGTGTAATGGCTAGGATTCGAACCCGGGACCGCAGTGGATAAGGAATCGATCTTACGATCAACATCGTAAGATCGATTCCTTATCCACTAAGCTGCTGCGGTTTGACATATGTCAATAAATATCAAATAGTCAAGTCTGTAACTTCTTGTAGCTGTGAAAAATCAAACTTCTAAGTAAATACAATAAAAAGATACAGACATTTATGCAGCATATGTTTTTTTATTTTTCTTTTTTTTTAAAGAATATTAGTAACCGAAATGACTAATATTCCCCCTAACCCCTCCAGCTAAGCTAAATGCTTATGTTAGGAGTGGGTTCACGTTAGTAGTATAATGGCCAGGATTCGAACCCGGGACCTCTCGATCGTAGGGTTGACTCCTTAACCACTAAGCTACCGACGATCTCAAGAGAAGCAAAACTTATAGGGTACTTTCTGTATTTTATTAGGAGTGGCATGGAAAATACCAAGCTCAGTACTTACATTTTTTGATTTCATACGGTCAGCAACGATATACTTGTAAACATCTTATCACATTTCATACTAGCCAAATTGCACCAACTACCATGCTGTAGCTGTAGAAGTTAAGGTTTAAAAACCAAAACCCGACTGCTGCTGAAAAGACCGAAACAAGTTTAATATCAGGCGGGACCCCTTAATTTTTATTTTGTTGCATGATTTGCAAATGAGTACCGTCTGCTATTAGACTTGTTTGGTCTTTTCAACAGCAGTCGGGGTTTTGGTTTTTCAATGATTCTTTTTATTTTATACTTTTTAGTTAGGTATGACATATGTATATATTTGTAATCTCCTTCTAGTTTCCTTAATTTCGATACCCTTCTTGATAAGTTTGAGGAAAAATATTTTTTGGCAAAATACATTTTAGTGCCAAAAATCCACCGTATAATTTCTGTTCACATTTTATGTACCCTATAAAACTCGGAAGATGAATACCGTACATTTGAGACCTCATTTATCGGTATTTGTCGTGCAGAGGAATGAAGAAACTTACATACATACATACATACGCGCGTAAGATATTATCAAATCGTTTATATCAAAATCGCCAATGAGCGCTTTTGTACCAAAATTTAGACAGATTTACATACATACATACATACGCGCGTAAGATATTATCAAATCGTTTATATCAAAATCCGCCAATGAGCGCTTTTGTACCAAAATTTAGATTTAAGCTAAATAATAAATGTACTAGCCTAGTGGTATGGGTAATGAACTGCTGAGACGAGGTCTCGGGTTCGATCCCAGGTTCTACCATGGCACACACCAATGACTTTTCGATGCTTTTCGAAGTTATGTGTGTATTTATCGCAGGTTTATAAGTGCCCGGTTAATGGCTATAGGCTCGCCACCTATTACATTGGGACCTAAACATAAACTGGCAAAATGTGGGTGCTAGCACCTTTGCCTACCCCTTCGGGGATATAGGCGTGAGTTTATGTTATGTTATGTTTTTAAATGTACTATGGTTGTAGCGATCATAAGCAGTATCAAAGAAGTCACCCAGATAACCTGAGTTGCCATGAGACGGGTAAAACGGGGTGAATTGAAGTCAAAAGGTGAATAGAAATCGAATAGCCAGATAAATTTTGCCGTTATTCGATTTTAAGTGGAACTATGGACTATTTCAATATAATTATATGTAGAGTAATGAAATAAAGCACAATCTGGACCGAAACCACCCAAACTACATAGCTTATAATGAGTTCCAGAAAATGGATAGACAAGCAAATATACTTATTTTCATATATTTATACATATTATTATAGAAACGCCCAGATCAATACAAATAGACATAATATTCAAGCATACAAATATTTGCACTAACCAGAAATCGAACGCGTGCCCCGTGGCATAGCCGTCGAAGGCATTAATACTACGGCACAACTATTTTATTTTCGTCGTTCATTTTATCCCCATTCACCCCTTGAATTTTATTTTGAGATTTCTATTCACCCTGTTCTGGCCGGCGGGGGGGTATCCGAGGGGATTTCCGCACGAAAAAAAAAAAAAAAAAAAAGTAGGTACGCGCCCTCTCCCGAAGGGGCCATCTCGAAACCGGAGATGGCCATGGGTCAGTTGGGGTGCGAGGGAAATGACGTCTGAAGACCCGCGACGGCATGTGGTTTTACTCGGTTCAAGCCCGACATAACCTCCCCCGTTGGCAGGAGGTGGGGGGAATCCAAGAGGATTTCCAAATGAAAAAAAAGGTACGCGCCCTCTGACCGCTGCTACAGTGGGTATGAATCGGCGCTTATTTTGCCTGTCACTAGCTCTTTGACCATTAGTAATAATGTAAAATGTGCTATGAAAATATATTTGTTCTGAACCTTTCAATAGATTTGATTAATGAGGCTCGATACATCTCTGTCACAAATGAACTTTTAAGTATATATTGTGCTGCATTATATTCAGTTTCACAGTAGTCTTAATTTTATTGCCCTATGGGATTACGTGGCAACTTGGGATTGTTGCTCGCTCCGCTCCTATTGGTTTGAATATGATGTTATTATTTGTACCCAATAAACCTGGCCAGAAAGGGATGCATATAACATAAAAACCAAACAGAATTGTAGTGTCTTCTGCTAATTAACTTATCACACCTCCCAATTCTATCTTCCACTTAATCATGTTAGTTAAACTGGGATTCTAGCTAAGTCCTATGAGGGTGTAGTGTGCTGTTACAAAGCCAATAACCTTCCACATTAAAACCTAGCTGATATAAAATAAAACAAATGAGAATATTATTGTAGTTAAATGGTAGTAAGAGTATTCGCAACCGGCAAGGCGTATATGAAAACCTTACCAGTATTCAGAACTCCAATATTTCTAATTTGCGGTAGGGTTTACAACCAATAATTGTCAAAAGTAACTTTAAACCATTATCATTATCAGCATTATAGCATTGTCACAAGTAACCTAACACGATATGTATCCGTGTCGAGGCGCACGGTGCTTCCGCGGTAGTTTCCTAATAGTACGTAGATATTTTAATTTTAACCTTTCTCTAATCTTCTCTCGATTACATCAAAGTCCTCACTGAGCACAGAAATAATAATATTATTTCTATGTTATCGAGTGTATCTGTTAAACCTAAAAGTCTAACGAAAGTCCTACGAATTCATATCAATACCGCAAATATTACGTTTGTAAAGCCTACCGCATTACAGAACTAGATGCAATCTATCAAACTGCATTTTCAAGCACTTAAACCCTCCCGCGGTTCAGAACTACTAGAGTTCTGAATACTGGTAGGGTTTCCATAAACGCACCGGCGGCGAACATGTATGAAATCAATTATTGTAGAAAAACCAAAGACGTATTCAGGATCGTCACAAGTAGACACATGTAGTGTCTGTCTGTCCCAATAGGAAAAAGTCATAACTATATGTAATTAAATTAGTGTGTTTGATAAAATATCCTATTTGTTGTGTAGATAAACCTATTTCATGTTTTCTATCAAAGTCCTGCTTTGGGATAAAAAAAATATACATGTTTTTTGTAAATGTGCAAAAAGTAAAGCAGGGCGAGTGTTCTATTGCCAACTGCACTGCGTTAAAAGATCCATTTGAGTGTGAAATCTAATAGCGAGTGTCGAATGTTCACTCGAAACACTATTGTGGATTTGACCTATTTGGTTTAAAATGGATTTCGCGGAAAACAGAATTAATTGACAATGGTATTTGTTCAGAGTCGGTTGGTAAAAGTATTTCCCCTGTAAGGGACTGGTCGCGGGTTCAAGTCCCGTCCTGGATGTTCACTTTTTCCGAACTAAAACTAATGGTTTTTGTATTCATATGAGATATCGTTGGTAATTGATAAATTCTTAATCTACTTATGTTACTAAGTTAACTAAATCACTTTTTATATTTAGTACTTACTTTTTTAGGAAAATATGATGTGATAAGGACAGACAGAGAGATGGCAATATAGGAATAAAGGCTCTTTTTGTCAGGTAAATCCTATTCTACTAATATTAGAAATTTGAATAGGTTCCCATGGGTTACGGGAATCCGAAATACACGCGGGTTGAGCTGCCGGCAACAGTTAGTTATCAAATAAATAATTATTATATTAGTGGCAGGATGGACGATTCAAAATTAATAAATACAATAAAATAAAGGAATGTGATTATTTTCTTTACTATTTTTTATATTTTGACTGAGTTTTCATTAAATCTGGCCATAACTGTAAATTTAGGAGCAGTTCATCTGAACTTTCATAAGCGTTACTTTATAACTCAAATGAATAAGAATGTCTGAATTTAAATTTCGAATTCCATTATCATACCGGTCAAGTTACACAAACAAACCTAATTCTAAAGATACCCAAAACAGCTGATACTCCGAAGATAAGCGTGACAAAGTTACCTACTTGTGTACCAAAGAGATACTGAACATACTTTCAGTAAGAAACGACCAAAATCTTTTCATGACGAAACTCGTCAGAACTTTGTCCGAGACGAGTTGGGCGAACTTTCGGACGATGTTGTAAAAATTATAAATATAGATAAAATGGTCCATAACAATTTACGAGCCATTATGATATTTTAAACGAGCTTGCAGCTTCATTGATTTGAATAAAAGTGCTGTAGGTATAGTCCTTATTTCATCATGGCCATCTCAACAACAATATTCTTTTTTTTTTGTATTGGCTATAAGGCTCACGTTTGACCATTATCTCATCTGTTTGTCAGCGATAATGTGGTCGACGATGGAACACGGTTGCCTAAAAGCAACCTGTTCACTGTAGACTTAAAGATTCTAAGGTTATAGCTTTTTGGAAATACAGACTCAGGCAGGGCATTCCACTCTTTAGCAGTATGCATAATGAATGTATAGCTAAATCGTTTTATGCGTATGAGTGGAATATGAATCATGTATCGGTGGCGCATCACCGTACGTCTGGTCGTTGGATTATGAATGAGGCTTGGAGGAATTAGTTTATGTAACTCCAGTGCACACTCCCTCAAAGTACAAATAATAAAATACCGAAATTTATTCTACTTAGGACGTCATATTTAGCGCTATCTAGACTCAGCTATAAGGCGTTATTCATTCTGCGTTATTTATGTTTTTTATTCACTTGCGTTTATTACACCGATATTCTGATATCAGAAATAGTTAAATTACAAAATCATTGTATACTAACTTATTGGGTATACAGGGTCTTACAAACATCTTTGAGGCCCAAGTCGACCTCACCGGCAAGTTGGTGCACCGGCTACGTAACGAGCGAGGCCTGGCGCAGGCTTTGCTCTCAAGATTAGGGGGTCAGGCAGGTCAGAAAAGCTGGCATACCAATCAAAAACTATAAGCCGAATCCACATCCCACATGTCGACAATCTAATACAAAAAAGTATTCAAGTATGTTTATCAGCATTCTAGAACCCATATGACAAGCTCTGCTTAGTTTGGGTTTAGATGGCATTGTGTACTTTGTCCTAGAATATTTATTATTTATTTAATTACTTCGTCGTCAAAACACTTGACCGAGATTTGCTGCCAAAGGCTCAGCGTCAGTCGTAAAATTCAATAAGTATTTTGTCATTGACATTAATTAATTAGATGGCTTTCAATTTGTGTCATTATTTTAAAGGACGATTTTTATTATTGCTGTGGAAGAATATATTTTTCACCTCTCCAGCACAAAAAGGGCACTTTTGCTGCGTAAAATCTCGCAGCAAAATCGCATTTTGCTAAGAGCGTGAAAGTGATTAGAATTTCAAATAGGTACCACCTTTTGGAATTACTCGGCGCTGAGAAATAAAATGGGTGATGGAAAAAGTTTAGAAAGTCATTCTTAATTTTATTATATTTTATGAGAATTGTTTCAAATATTGTGTTCATCGATTTTATCACCGACTAGCTGTCCCGGCAGACTTCGTACTGCATCAATCGATGACAAACCTTTTAAACCTTCTCTGGACCTCCACAAATAATTCAAGACCAAAATTAGCCAAATCGGTCCAGCCGTTCCCGAGTTTTAGCGAGACTAACGAACAGCAATTCATTTTTATATATAAGAAGAAGAAGAAGAAGAAGAAGATGGAAGAAGATAACCTATAAATGTTTTGCTCTGGTGGAGTGACAAGTTGTGTTTCACACAAGAGGAGGTATGATGGCACTGGTGATTCAATTCCAGACTACTACGCGAGTTCATTTCAATTCAGCACTTGCAGCAAAAAATAGTTTGCTCAAAACGGGAAAGAACGTAGGCCTGAGATTACTTACAGTATTTTTCGCTATTCCTTATAGTTTAAAATTTGGACATCTACGCCCACTTGAAAAATGCACACACACACACACATCTACATTAGATCCGCATTGAATAGAGGCCTATATATGTAGGTACTACAGAAGTTATCTACATGATTATAAGTAATAGTGACCCCGTGCGATGGTCGATATTCGACCTTTTTTTGAGGTTGCCAGAAAGTTGAACTTCATTGGATTTCTATTTAATTTTGTTATAAAGTCAGTTGTTATGTTATGTTATGTTACATTTAACAAATATGTCGTAATAAGTTTGACATTGGGGATATAAACTCACGCAAGTAACATGGGTGTGTGTGTTCCAAATGCGTGGTAGGGAGTCGGTTCAAGCGCGACATAACCGCCCCCGCTGGCCGGCGGGGGGGTATCCGAAGGGATTTCGACACGAAAAAAAGGAGACCTCTGCACTTCTCCTCCATAACTATGCCAAATCTCACACTTATCCGTCCGCGCAATTTTCGTAAAAAGGTACGTAACGTTTTCCCTTCATAGATATCGATATAATGTTAATGATAAGATAACAAGAGCTTATAAAACATTCCCATCTTGATATAGTTCCTATCGTTATAACTTTTAATTACTTTTAACGATACGTCAATCGTTATATTCTTCTGTAATTCACTCTGTTATTTTCATCACAAGCGATCGTTAATTTTATTCTCTTACTGTGTTCTGATAGGAACAGTATTTGTCGTTTCTAATAGCAAGTAAATAAATCAGACAACACTAAGTCCTGATAACATCGTTCAATTGGTGTAGGGGAAGAAAGAACACAGTTACATATGTATACACTATCATGTAGTAGGCATACCGATAGTTGAAAAGTAAAAGGGTCAAAGTGACGACAATGGTTTATAGGAAAATCATTGTGCTGTAAAGGGTTTACGGCGTCATTTGAGATCGTTTTTCTCTGAATGATGATACGATGTTCCCTATAAGTTTGTCTATGAACTGTCGACATGTTTGTGTACTGTTTTTTTTATAGTTAGCTGCATTTAAAAAACTGGTATTATGTTATGTTCAATGTCAAAAACGAGTGAACTAATTTAGAGACCGAGTTCATAAAAATAGTATTTTTATGTAGCCGGCTTTGGATTTGGCACTTCACGATGCGAAAAAGAGTGAGATTCCGGCTAAAATGGAATTTCTTCAGTTTTGTAAAGCCCTTCTCTTCTTCTTCTCTCTATCATACAGTATACAGTTTGATATCATTTTAGAGTAGTTATTATCAAATACATAACATAACATAACATAACATAACTTCACGCCTGTATCCCCAAAGGGGTAGGCAGAGGTGTATTACACACCCATGATTCGCCAGTTATGTTAAGGTCCCAATGTAATAGGGGGCGAGTCTATTGCCATCTACCGGGCACATTATTAAGCGTGCGATAATTAACATTTATTAATGCACACATAACTACGAAAAGTCAGAGGTGCGTTTCCAGGGCGACTTGGGATCGAACTCGAGACCTCGTCTCAGCAGTCCGTTACGTATGCTACTGGACTATCGCCGCTATTTCACCAAATTTTTATACCAAATATTAATTAAAAAATAAAATAAACAAACTGTTTTTACTTTTTCTCTATAACTTTCAGTCCGATTTTCGATACAGAGAACTCTTGCAAGCCGATCTAACGTAGTTGGAACCTTAATTATTTTATGTAATTTACACAAGATTTTCTACAGATAAAGCATCTAAAGTATTATTTGATACGATTAAGTTTGTGTTTTTAAAGCGGCTTATTCTTTGAAAATCAATTATTCTTATGAAAACCGAGTAAATGTCACGCTTAGATGAATAGTGATGGTATTTTAACTCGTGGTCCTCTTTTTTCTTTAAACTTTGCTTATATAATTACTAACGAGAAAATTTGAATATTCGTATTACGTTAAAATAAGATTGTCTGAATCCTAATCACATATTTATTTTAAAGTGAAATATATTTTGAATTGGATATTCAAATATCTGGTAGACTAATCAGTCTGCAAAGGCGTCACTAGCTTTATAGTATACTAGCTGTTGCCCGCGATTCCGCCCCCGTTGTATTCTGATTCCGTCGCCGCAATCTATTCCAGGGATTAAAAGCAGATTAAAACATAATTAATTTACTAATAAACGCGATCTAGGCATAAAACCCCTCTTACAAGATCAATGTTTTATATTACGCAATAATATACAATTTATTCGCAAGTACCATACTTATGTAAAGTACAGTCCCCTGGTCCAGAGAGCATCTAACAATACTTCAATATATTCCTGTTTCTGAAGCACTAGTGTGCACCAACATTAAAGATATCGAATAAGGGCTGGCTCTGACTAACAGCACGGTACGGTAAATGATTTTTATGTGACGAATAAAACCAGTCCGTAATAGCATAATTTTTAAATTTAAATTACAATGATAATCATCGTAGGTACAAAAACAAAACTGCAGTATGTTTTTTTTTTAATTTAAACGTTATTATATTGACAGTGAAGTCTGTTTCTTCATAAGATCTATTCCAGTCAGTTTCAGGATAGGTAACTTATTCTTCTTCTTTCTTTCTTTTTAATTTTTCTTATTCTTTTTTGTCTTAACGAATTGAGATCCGTCCGCGCCTCTGATAACAGTCTCTGTCGCCGGTTGCCTTACAAATATCGGTGGTATTCGTTACGGATAGTTGCAGCCCTAAAAAGTCCGATAACCTGGTCTCACTACCGAAGTTCGATATCGCCAGTGGGTTATGGAGGAAAACTATCGAAATTCCACCATCGTAGTTAGACTGAAAGCCGAACCCAAATGAGTTTAGAAAAGGCTCGGAACGTGAGTCTCAAATACCATTGAAATAAAACTATTTTAACGGATTCTATCCAGTTTTATTTGTTGTTATTTTATTATTTAGACTGGTACCGTACTAGCGTTCTTGGCGTGCCGTGACGCTAGTCAGCACTAGCCCTAAAACAGTCGTGTGTCCTATCAAGCATCTATGTTCTATTGTTTACGCAAGACGATTCCTTTTGTTCCTTGATTCCACTCGAATCAAGTGAGACACTTTTGAAAAGTTATAAGAATGTACGTGCACAACGTTTGTTCGCAAGAGGAGATTAGGAGATAACATAATAAACATGACGGCCTCTGTGGCGTAGCGGTAGTGCATTCGACTGCTACGACAGGGGGCGCGGGTTCGATTTATCGAAATTACTAATAAACCCCATAACCCCTCCAGCTAAGCTTAATTGCTTGTGTTAGGAGTGGGTTCCCGTCGGTAGTGTAATGGACAGGATTCAAACCTGGGAACTTTCAATCATAGGGTTGACCTCTTAACCACTAAGCTGCCGACGCTTATTCGATATCGCCAGGGGGTTGTAAAAGTCAGATGACAATCGCTTTACAGAAAATATCGGAATTCGGCCGTTTCGTAGTTACATACATTCACTCCCCTTTTCTAATGGCTTATGCAGAGACCACGTCTTTCTCCTAATACCATCCTATAAAAAGCATAAGGTACCTTTTATTTTTACGTGTGGAAACTCCCAGGTAACCTTTGTTAACTTTCGCATGATGGTGACATATATTTTCAATGAGTTCTTCAACCGTTGATGAACCACTGTACCGACGGCCAGAGACTTAAAACACATTCATAAAGGTTACATAATTATAAGAGTTACACCATGAAAAGGTTACAGAATGAGAGTGTTACACTTATAAATGTGGTATTGAATCGTCAGTTGACTGGTCAGTTTTAGAGGACTTGGCCTGCTCTAAACGACACGGTGACATTGAATCCCGTAGTACCGTATGCACCATTGACCTGCACCATCAATGGTGCAAATGAAACTAATTAGTCTCATTTGCACCATTGATGGTGCAGGTCAATGGTGCATACGGTACGACGGGCATTGAGTCTCTTAAAAAATCTTTGGAGCAAGCAGTGGCAAAATTTCCCTTGGAAACAGTGCGTAAATGCATAGATTCGTGGCCAAACAGATTAAAGGCCTGTATGAAAGCCAAAGGTGGCCATTTCGAATAAAATATATTTTTATTTTTGTTCAGACTTTAATAAATATGTAGGTATAAATTTTAATAATATTACATCACTTCATTTAAAAAAATTGCATTTTCATTTGTAACAAAACTTATGGCTGGACTAGGTATATGTAACAGATATTAATCTGTTGACAGTGTTAATAAGTGTTAACCGAAATGCTACGATGCCAAATTTACTATCCTATTATATCTATAATCTAAATTTTTAAATAAAGGTAGTTTGAACGACCCCAAGTACTTTAGGACGTTATTTCTGTTACACTTATTTACACATATAAAACGTACCACTCTGAAAAGGTTACACTTTCGTATCTGTTATATTTATTATTATTATTACATTACAAAAAACAGTGTTAAAATACTTTATTACGGTTACAGTTTGGGTCCCTACCGACGGCTCCTTTGAGCGTCCATTGGCCACAGTACCCGCTTACTACTAGTAAAGTTTTGTAGTATTTTACTACCTTAGTATTATAAAAACCCATCCAAAATAAAATCATTTTCCACTATCACTATACAAAATAAACCATCGAAAGCCACTGAAACACATCTGAAGTTCTCAGATAGGGTGGCCTCATCGGGCGTGTTAAACAGCAGACGTTACGACATGTTACGGCTCGTTTGCATGCATTTTTAACTCGAGAGTCATTCAGCCGCGACGCGCACTCGTTACGGAGGGAACGGAGTCAAGAGGAAGGTTCCCTATTCAAAATAATTAGGACTCGTCTCTAATGTGCCATTGGTTTTGGACACATGTTCGGGGTGAATTCTAAATAGGTTTTGTTTTAGCTTGTTGTCATGTGAATTTTATATTACCTAAGTTGTTTCGAGTGTTGCAGACGTATATGGACAAGTGCTTAACTGTGGTTACCGTATATTTGTTTGATAACTTAGTACTATAGTTGGGTACGGAGTACCGGCTTGCAAATAGGGTATTTGACTACTCGAGCGAGGACTCAGGGCTGCACACGCTGGCGGACTGCCCGGCGTGGGAGGCGCCGAGGCGTGACCTCGTGGCAGCCATCGGGGTGGGAGTCCTCTCGCTCGGCAGCATGATTGCGGCAATGGTGCGGAGCGCGAGCGCGTGGGCCACCGCCACCTCCTTCTGCGAGCATGTAATGCTCGCGAAGGAGATGGCGGAGCGCGCCCGGGAGAGATTTAGAACTCTCCCGGCCCATTGAGACCGCAACTTGCTCGCCGCGCTTCGCAGGCGACTCAGGCGCTGGAGGTCGCTTAACGACCTCTGTCCTCCATGAGCGCAGGCCTGGGGTGACAGATGAGGCCGCCTGTCACCCCAGCAGAAGCAGGCCGGGACGGTGAGGCGACTAGCGCTCCTCCCTCAAACCGGGGCAAGACGGGGACACCGTGGTTCCCAAACCCGAGGGGACCATCTCGAAACCGGAGATGGCCCAGGGTCAGTCGGGGTGCGAGACATATGCTCTATGGGCAACCTTACACCCCGGCGTCTGTAGACCCAAGACGGCGTGCGGTTTTAGTGGGTTCAAGCCCGACATAACCGCCCCCGCTGGCACGCGGGGGGGTTATGTCGGGATTATAGATATCCGAAGGGATTTCCGCACGAAAAAAAAAAAGGGTATTTGACTACTGGTAAAAAATAGTTCTGTATTATGTATTACAACATAAAAATGCAGATGGCTTCAATATTTTTTTGAGAACTGTTTTATTTACGATAAAAATCGATATTAAAGTTTGGTTTAAAAAAAGTACTCGCCATAACGGATCCCGTGACATGTGACGTCACACCAAAGTAAACAGTAAGCGACTTAAAGCACGTTTATATAATTATTGAAATTAATTGAAAAAATAATGGTTTATTTTGAGATATATAAGATAAAATTGAAACATTATTAGTAATTAATAATTTACTAATCGATTAACACTAGGAAATGCAGACAGCTTGTATTGAAAAACTCTGTTTACTTTACTTGTGACGTCACAGAGCGTTTATAAGCACGTGATCAAATCTAAAAAAAAAATAGATTTTAATCTTGAGTTTTTAACAAAAAAGAAACTTATTTTATATTGAAAATTAATAAAATATGTTTTTTACGGTACATTTTATTAGGATGACAACCATTCGTACAATATTTTAAATATAGTCAAAATGCCTATTGGCTTGGGCCCCGAATATAAAAAGCGTCGGTAGCTTAGTGGTTAAGGAGTCAACCCTACGATCGAGAGGTCCCGGGTTCGAATCCTGGCCATTACACTACTGACGTGAACCCACTCCTAACACAAGCATTTAGCTTAGCTGGAGGGGTTAGGGGGAATATTAGTAATTTCGGTTACTAATATTCTTTTTATAAAAAAAAAAAAAAAAAAAAAAAAAATATGAATAAATAAATACATGCATAAATATACTCACGCGTTTTTCCCTCCGGGGTATGCAGATACATCACCCTGCCATCTAATTCTGGCCTAACATACTTCAAGAGGTTCCTCCACTGTCATCAAACCTTTCATGCATGAATAAATAAATATAAAGCCCTAAAAAGTACTAGGACGGTTACCAGCTTCGCAATCAACCCAAACTTAAGCGTAGCGAGATTTGCCTATACAACAATAGGTCAACGTGACCGGTCGACTTTTTCCATTGACTTGGTTTTTCGGTGATTATTCCTCGATGGTAAGACCGATCTGGACATTCGACCCCTTACGACACTCAGTAATGATCACCGTCTACTTGATCACCGTGGCAAATTTGGTCGAGATCGGTCAAACGGTCTCGGAGGAGTATCATTTGTTTGAAATGCAACTTTGAAACCAAAGACGCTAAGACTTAAAATAATATCGCCAGCGGGTTTGTGGAGGTCAGATGGCAGTCACTTCACGGAAAATATGGAAGTTCAGCCGCTTGGTATGTGATTGATCTCTATGGCGTAGCGGCATACGCCATAGAGATCAACCACATACCAAACCGCAAACCGCCAACTAAAATACATGCATACAAATAGTCACGCCTCTTCTCCATTGGGGTAGGCAGAAGCAAAATTTTTCTACTTGCTACGTTCCTGGCATACGCCTTTCGCTTCTTCATCTTATATCATTGTTTTCATACATACGCGTCGATTGCGGGTACTTTCCGTAAAATGTAATATAATAATAATAATAATAGTTTATTTGCCAAAAAGGGATACAGATCACTTACTATATTTAAACATCCATTATAAGTACTAGATTAGGGTATGTTTACATAATAGAGTAGGTATGTACTAGTAGTGACTCAAGATAATATGACAATATGTGTAGTTATTTAAATCTGTATGAGTATGTGACCCTGCCTCTTAAACCAGGTTAACCTGTATCTTAAGAGACAGTTCACCCAAAAGAATTATAGTACAACTAACTTAAAACAAATACGGGATAGAACGGTGTCGATCCATCCATAGAGATATGCTCTGTATGCTGGTGACTCTGATGTATAGTGTGTTTGTGTTGTGAATCGTGTGTGTGTGTGTGTGTGTGTGTGTGTGTGTGTGTGTTTGTGTGTGTGTGTGTGTGTGTATTATGCGATGTTAGTAATTAAGGATTCCGTATAGGCATAGTCCTTTTCTAGCAACCACTCTGTTACTTTTAGTTTAATTTGGTGCGAGTTGAGATCAACGATGAGAAGCTGTTTGTGAACTTTTCGATACAAATGAGTGCTTAAGGTGTAGTATTGGTGTGTGGAAAAAGTTGTTTTGTGGGGGACACCTGGCAGACGAAATGACCTCTTCTTAGGATCTGATGGTGGCAGGCTAACGTGTTTCCTCAAAACAGAACGAAGCACAAAGAGCTGACGGACCGTAAGTACCCTGCAGTCGGAGTATAATTTTGTAGTGGGGTATCTATAGGGCTTTCTAGTCATTACTTTAAGTATGGCTCTCTGTGCTCTCTCTACTCTGAGAAAGTTCGTCTTTGCTGCCCCACCCCATACAGTAATGCAGTACCCAAGGACCGTGTCTTCGATTTGATCAACATACGTACGCCTAGGTCGACCTTTATCGGGTTACCCGTCCACCCTCGTCTCAAAATGTTATGCAGAGCAATATGGCGTTACTGGCTTGCGACGGCATTTAACCGCATTTTGTCTTGTTTAATGTTTTCATAAAATCTGCTCCGCAATTTTTAATAAACTCTTAAAGAGACACTGTAATGCTAGCGGGGCTTCCATCTTTTTCCCTTGTTCTAACAGAGACATTAATGAGAGCACAGAGAATTTAATTTCTTATTTTTTGAAGTAGGTAGATATTATTACTCATTATTAGTACTCATCATCAACATTGCGTTATCCCCGGTTGCATCGAAGCTTGTACTTCGAAGTCCAGATTCCAATTTCCTACTCTTTCTATTGACTTTTACGCGAGTGGTTGTCGTCTGACTTTCCACCCGAAAATGAGTAGATTGGGCAAAAGAAAAAGATAAGTTCTCTGTTACTATCATAAACCTTATAAAATGCATCATACTTCTACTTAAATATTAAGATTTCATTTAACTTCAAGTAGGATTTCCTAGTATTTTTGACCTAAAATGATAGATATTTTAAATAAATAAATAAATAAATAAATATTCTACGACATTCTACACAGCGCTCTCCAGACCCATAGTAAGCATAGTTTAACTAGCTTGTGTTATGGGTTCCAGAATGCGGATAAACATACTTATATACTTTTTTTTTGTAAATACATACATATTATACATAGAAACACCCAGACCAATGCAAATAGACATATTCATGCATACAAATATTTGCACTGTCCGCGCCCCCTGTCGTAGCAGTCGAATACACTATCGCTACGCCACAGAGGCAGTTTTCAATAGTAGGTTTGTACTTCCCCTGTTCAGCCCATTTGTGGTGGGAAAAGCATAGATAAACCCCATGAGTCATTCCTCAAACCGAGAGTTGTTTTTAAAAAGGAATTATCTTTACAAGTTACACACACTATCGTTCGGTAATTTTACGGAAGGGTAAACAAACAATGAAATCATCAAAAAGTATCTAAAACTTGCTGCACAAGTCATTACATGCATAAACAAGTGTTTACAACTAGTACAATTGCAGAACCTGTGCAGATGTAGATAAAAGCGCTCTCCGAGAACGAAACTCGAATACAAAGGTGCCGACAGTTTTGTGCTGTCGATACCGTGACAAATGACGTGTCGTGCGTTTCATAGCGATGTTTTGTGGGGTTAATCGCGTGCTTTGTACTGCTGAAGAATTGAATTTCTACTGTTGCTTTATTATGCTGAATGTGGAGATGCGGAAATTGCGTAGTATGTGTGGAGTACGGTTGGCTGATAGGAAGAGGAATACAGATATACGAGAATGGTGTGGCCTGAAAGAGAATGTTGTTATAAGAAATGAAAAGGGTATGCTAAGGCGGTTTGGGCACTTGGAACGAATGAGTACTGAGCAAATGGCACAAGTATATAAGGCAGATGTAAGTTGGCAGGCAAGCCCGGGTCGACTTCGCCAAACATACACTGATCAAATTAATGAGGTATTGCGGGCAGTACCAAAGCACTCGAAACCGGCGGGCTTGCATGAAAGGTTTAATGACAGTGAAGGAAGCTCGTGAAGTATGTAAGGACAGAAGCAGATGGCGGGCTGTTGTCTCTGCCTACCCCGGAGAGAAAAAGGCGTGAGTATATGTATGTATGTATGTTAGTTTGTGGCTGGTGATTAATGTATTATAGTTCGAGAGTCGCTAGTGTGGTTCTACGAATAGGCTTGCCATGAAAGATCCGCAGTTGTGGTAATTGGTTCCATGGAACACACGCGTGACAATTTACTCAGTCTTCTAAACCCTACCGGAAAAAATCCAAAGTGGCTTTATGGTACCTATATGGCTTAATGCGACGTCTTTAGTTCTTGTTTCGTTCTAAGTTTCGTTTCGCCCGAAAAGGAAGCGGTACTCTAATAGTCGGGTCTACTATGGATCTCATTTTATATGAGCGATATTTCATTTAAATACTATTGTGTGAAATATTTATTGACTCACCCTAAATGTGACTCAGAATCATATGCTTCGACAACAATTTTTATCATGCTCTTTTACCATCATGTCACCTCGCCGCTGCCACAGTCAATTTTTCTTCTGTGTGCATGGCGCGTACTCTCCATACTTCGATGATTTTCTGCGGTACTTATTACTTATACTTACGTGTGTTTTACATTATTGATATGTTTATTTTCACGTGTAAAGTACAAAGTGTAAAGGACAAGTTTTATTTTATTTCATTACATTTAAATTATAAGAGTAATACAATTTACGTAGATAGGTAATTTTCTTTTTAATAACTCAAAAGTGGCACGTCACACTTCTGTGTGAGCAATTTTAAATAATATTTACAGACATGTTAACGGAAGAAAGAAACCGGTGTTACATTTTTACTTGAGCTACTTTATGCTCCGCACAAAAAGGAATATTACAATGTTCATGAAAAAGTAAAAATTACTGACCAAATTTTTCCTTCCTTCTTTTTTAACAAAAAAGAATTTCAAAGTGAAATAAACGCTGAGATAGAATATAATCTCTCTTTTATCAGAACCCATTGTTTTATTGCGTCTCGGGCAAATAAAATGGCAATAAAAAACTACCAATGACAATAAAGTAACGATTTAAAACGATTGCGGACTTCGACTGTATTTAGATAGCTGTTTAAATCAAATTCCCTCAAATAAAGTTCCTGTTACACTAAAACTATCGGGCTGTGAAAAAAATAATTCTGATCTTATATTTTTTAAACATTTACATCTACACTAATATTATTAATAGGAAAGATTTGTGTTTTTTTTATGTTTTTAATAAATAAACTCACAAACTATTGAACTGATTTCAAAAATTCTTTCTTCATTAGAATGTTGCATTTTGCCTGATAGGCCGAATAGGCAACTAAATAATTACAATCTTTATGTATACGAATATGTACATAATATGAAAAAAAAAAATGTTTTTCCATTTTGAAATATTATTCAGATTATAGTTACGAGTATCAACTAGCATTCAAAGATAACATTAATGTATCGGTGTGGCCTTAATGTGATCGTTTTTTAGGATTCATGATATGACATTCATGCACACAAATTTAAAATTGGCGTACAACAAACTTCACATACATTCTATTCTCCTTGTAAAGTATTATAATTTCTCTAAAGTTTAATCCAAAAATAAGCTCCGTATGAGCAGATAGCTAAAGCGCACACTTATCGAAGCAGACGTACCCTGAGATTAAGAAAATTACCATTGCAATTTCCTTCTGAAATGGAGCAACAAGCCTTCATCCAATAACTGAGACCACAATGCCTCTCCATTAAAGCGGATACTGTTTAAAATTTTCATTCGCCAGGAAAAGTTCAGGAGACAATTCATAAAGTGAACACAAAGAGACATCGCAAAAGGTTTTGTTCGGGAACTTGCTCTATTGTGTCCCCTGACCTATTGTTATTAAATAGAATAAGCTAGTGTCAGTTGGAATGTACACAGAATATTGTCGATTGACGATTTAGTTTTATGAACCAAATGTGGGTGTGATTAGGAAAAGTTTTTGTTTTTATTGAAGCATTTTTGTTTCAATCCTTCTGATCTTTTAGAGTTATTTTGTATATAGTTTTATGGGTAATAGAGAAGCTGTTTAAATCATTACAACCTATTTGTTTATTGTGTAACTCGAATTTAAATTTAGAGTAGGCCTAATAATTATGTACCCATCACGTCAATACAAAAATGTCTCTTTTGAATAATATTAAGTGCCTATATTACTCAAAAGAGGCATTTTTGTATTTACTATTACTTATTTGAGGATAGATGAGGCTCATCCAAGAGAATAATGAAACGATTACTTAAAGCAGATTTTTTAGGAGAAGCATTTGAAAGTTATGAGGTAATTTTTTTCTTTTATAGCAAGACTCTCTTTAGGTAGGTTTCACAAAAAGGACTACCTATTAATTGTAATTTGAAATTGAAACATTTGAAATATTATTTTTTTATATAGCCTGTATGTAAACATAAGGAGACGGCCTCTGTGGTGTAGCGGGAGTGCATTCGACTATACTACGAGACGGGGCGCGGGTTCAATTCCTGCTCAGTGCAAATATTTGTATGCATGAATATGTCTATTTGCATTGGTCTGGGTGTTACTATGTATGTATTTCCAAAAAATATGTTATATACATACATGATATGTTTATCCACATTCTGGAACCCATAACACAAGCTAGTTAAACTATGCTTACTTTAGGTCTAGAAAGAGCCGCTGTGTAGAATATCGTAGAATATTAATTTATAATATGCCATTCTTGTGGAAACGATAGAGATCGTAATAATTATCCTACACATAGTATAAAACAAAGTCGCTTTCTCTGTCCCTATATCCCTATGTATGCTTAAATCTTTAAAACTACGCAACGGATTTTGATGCGGTTTTTTTAATAGATAGAGTGATTGAAGATGAAGGTTTATATGTATAATAACATCCACTGCACCCGTGCAAAGCCGGGGCGGGTCGCTAGTCTATAATATAAAAATGAATCGCTGAATGTGTTGCTAAGCGCAAATCTCGAGAGCGGCTGAACGGATTTTGCTAATTCTTTTTTTATAATATTCCTTTCACTACGAGGATGGTTATTACGGGGAGAATTTTTTTTAAAATTACCTGAATAAGATTCAAGATTCAAGATTCAAGATTCAAGATTCAAGATTCATTTATTGCATAAACACGGGTTACATGGATGTTGTTACAATATAACAAAAACAATAAAAAAAACTTTCCTATATTCCCATACAAAAGATTCAAGTAATGCTATCCCACGAATAGGTTCCCATGGAACTGGATGGATGGCGAAGTCGCGGGCAACAGCTAGTTATAAATATATGCTTCACCATCATCAGGTGAGATTAAGTCATATTAACGTGCCGTGATAACATACCTTACGAAATACAACATACGATTACTTTATCACCATCTAAGAGACAATCACGCTAGAATCCAAACCCTGTACTTTGTGCGACTGCCGTCTGATGCCGTCCACACCAAGAGAAAAGCCTGTAATCTGATCATGGAAGTTTTTTAGAAAAATAAATTGTAAAAAGCGATTTCTTTGTTGTATTTTTAGGTTTTGGCGTAACAAATGAGTGATCAATCTTGAAGGAATATCCATAGTCAGTACGGGGGTAAAAAATTGCCGAAAACGGTTAATCTCGATTAAAAAGAAAACTTGAGGTCGTACAAAAAATGCTCTATATAAAAAATCAGTGTTTTTCAAAAACAAATCGAAGAGCTCTAGTAGATGTTAATGACTTGAATGATTCTCCAGTAAATTACAGAAATCACGCATTTCGTGTAAAATTTTGAAAGCCTATAACTGCCGTTTTAATAAACATGGGTAGGATGCCTCGTCGATCAGTCTACTGTGATATAGATTCGTCCGTCAATTAGCAGGTATAACGGCTTGCCGTTGGCGGTTTGCTTGGGCCCCGAAGTTTTAGGTAGATTTCGATGAAATCGATCTACCTTTTTTTTTTTTTTTTTTTTTTTTTTTTTTTTATCGTGCGGAAATCCCTACGGATACCCCCCCGCCGGCCAGCGGGGGCGGTTATGTCGGGCTTGCACCGACTAAAACCGCACGCCGTCTCGGGTCTTCAGACTGCCGGGGTGTAAGGTTACCCATAGAGCATATCCCTCGCACCCCGGCTGACCCTGGGCCATCTCACCACTAACAGCATCGCTCATCCTGTCTCCTCTGAAAGCAGAGGAGTACGGAGAGCGATGTGTTCCCGCCACGTTGGGTATTGGCCGACGATCAATGCCAACCCTATGAAGGGGTGAAGGGGAAGCCATTGACCGCCGCCCAGGGTGTACCGGCCGCTCCGATTCCGTTCCCCACGGACTGCAGCGGGATCGGAATCGGAGCGACACTCGAGGAGGTTACCCAACACACACCCCGAAATCGATCTACCTATTGGTTTCTTGACTACTGTCAAATTTAAAAAAAAATTCTTCATAGGAGGTCTAGTTATGACCCTCAGGGGGTCATAACTAGACCTCCTATGAAGAATTTTTTTCCGTAATGTTAATTTTTGTCCGAAATGACCACTGGTCAAAAAGTTTATATTTATATATATATGTATGTATGGTTCCACTTCCCAAAATTTGCGGCACTCTCACAGTCGCATTTTTGCCCCGATCGCTTTCAAACTGCGGTCAAAAATTGCTTGGGTGTAAACTTAGTTTAAGTTCGTGAACGGGTGGAATCCGGCCTAAGGGGAGGGTAGGGCCTCACTTTTTGTGAAATCAGTTTTTCCTCAAAATTTCACGTTCCATGAAAGATATTCGAACCATTCTAATTTTATCCCATAGTATACATGAATACCAACAACTTTTAATTATAAACCTATCAGATTAAAACTTTAACTAAAAGTGGAGGGGGGAAAAACCAAAATTTTTCGGGAAATAAATCATAACTTCGAACCGGTGAACATTCTTGCCGTCGGAAACATTTTTAATCGATAGGCCATTTTTAAGTCTAAAATAAATGTCTGAAAAGTTTTTCGCTAAAAGTTACCGTTTTCGAGAAAAAAAAATTTAACTGTTTAAAGTCTGTAGTTCTCTATATAAAATAATATTAATTGCTTCACGAAATCTACCTGTGCGTTCCCCCTGCGGGAACGGATTTTTAAATGAGGTCCCATACACCCAGGAGTTATATTATTAATTGTTACTTCGTATTTACTACCGTTACGCCATCGAACCAAAAACAAAATTTCTTGTATTATAATATTCGTTGGGTGAATACTAAGGAAAGTTCATTTAAGGTTGACGGTATCCCGTTAATAAGAACTACAGCTGTGAGTGAAAATTAATTATGTCATTAGCAGCAACGTATTTTCTGATGTTACGAGTACTTTGTTATTTCGGTTTAACAAGGCTTATTAATAAGTAACAATTAAGTGCTACGTCGTTAAAAATATACGTACCTGTTGGCGCCCTTTGACTCGGTACGACAATGAACCTTGAGAGTCATATATGATGGCGTGCGGGTTAAAATACATTTATTTTAATTACATTATTAATAGCTCGTATTGAATGAGAACATAATTTAATTGATCAAGATGATGAACGCACGAGCAAGGACATCAGAGTATGCATAAAATGCAAATTTGTTCATCGGTTTCGTTGTATGAGACCAATGCTCTGTAACTGTTTCTTTGTTGTTTCTGGTACTGCAAGTTAGTGGTTTCCAAAATTGGTATTTTTTTATACCACTTAGGGAAGCGGTTACCGTGGCATATGGACGTGTGCAGTACCTTCTCTGTAGAAACCTTCTAATGCCCTTCTTGAGTGGAACCCTATATTGTATTCACTTGGGAAAACCACAGCAGGGAGATCAATGAAGTATCTTATCACGCGGCCTTGTATTCGCCGTCTTAGTAGTCACCATTTTGCGAGTTAGCATTTTGGAGCCCGTCCGCCGTGGTCCGCTTTCTTAATTCTCCTTTCTATAGTGTGATTTGTTTTGGCTTTTGCCTTAGCGACTGCCGTCTGATCCCCAACCCCGAGAGGAACAGAGCCTCCTCCTTCAATCAAAATCAAAATATCTGTATTCATGTAGGTCGCAAAGTAACAGTTATGAACGTCAAAATTATTGGTTCTGCATTTAAATTCACTATCAGATTCGCAAGGCAAATAGGTAAAGCCAGTAAGAAACTTGGCAATAAAAACTCACGGTCACTCCTTTCTAATCAATTCAATCAGCGGTTACGCATTATTTGGGCCCCAAAAGTTCTGCCTTTTTTTTTTTTATCGTGCGGAAATCCCTTCGGATACCCCCCCGCCGGCCAGCGGGGGCGGTTATGTCGGGCTTGCACCGACTAAAACCGCACGCCGTCTCGGGTCTTCAGACGCCGGGGTGTAAGGTTACCCATAGAGCATATCCCTCGCACCCCGGCTGACCCTAGGCCATCTCACCACTAACAGCATCGCTCATCCTGTCTCCTCTGAAAGCAGAGGAGTACGGAGAGCGATGTGTTCCCGCCACGTTGGGTATTGGCCGACGATCAATGCCAACCCTATAAAGGGGTGAAGGGGAAGCCATTGACCGCCGCCGAGGGTGTACCGGCCGCTCCGATTCCGTTCCCCCCGGACTGCAGCGGGATCGGAATCGGAGCGACACTCGAGGAGGTTACCCAACACACACCCCCCAAAAGTTCTGCCTTCTTAGTTTTTTTTATTAATTAAGTACCATATTCAGTACTTTATTTATATTACAATCTAGCCTATTAACTAATAACTATATAAATTTTACCTAAATTACTACGTGAACATAAATCTATTAATGCGTCCAGTAACAATAACTTAGTTTCTGTTAAGGCGAAGCCACTTCGTTCATGTGTTCTTTGTACGTGGCACTTATCACTGCATTTATTTGTTTGTCATTAAAAAGCACTACACTAAAAATTTAAATGTTGGTATTTTTGTTTAGACATCTCTTTCTGTGGCTGACTCCTCAACGTTCAGTGCAAAAGCATACCCAAGTGTCCACTTATAATATTGTATTTCAAAAAGTTTATTATCTGTTGGAGACAGATAAGAGAGAGCACTTTGTTCACGAACAAAGTAACGGCCCGTTCCTTGCCAGGCGTCGGATCAGCTGTTTTATCGGAGGTCGCACTAGTCCGATATCGGACCTGATTGAAGCTGGGACCAATTTTAGTACACTCTTATCTGACTATGCGCGATAAACTTCAATAAAGTTTTTGTACTGATAATGTGTTATTCCAGACCATAATCTATCCCCGTATCAAATTTTAAACAGATCCTTTGAGCTGTTAGACCGTGATTGAACAACAAATATGCAAACATACAAACATCTTTGCAATTTTTTTAATTTATAATATTAGTAGGCTTTTTTCTACGTGTGGAAACCACCTCGGGCTTCACCCCATCGGTGCCAACGATGAGATGAGTGTTAAAACATGCATTTTGTTCACACAAACATGGTTTTTTTTAAAACCATGAGAGTTCTTTTATATACTAGTTCAAATCTCAGAGCCCCAGCCCTACGTCATTTTAGCAAAGCTATCATTTTATAAATAGTCTATTATTTAATAAATTTAGCCTTTTGAGCGTAATTCAGCAAGAAACATCTTAACATCGGTTCTTTTATGAGGGTCTGTTATGAGGTAAACAACTTTTCACTTTCTACACCAACACTTAATAATAACTGTAGGTGTAGAAAACACGTGCGAGAACTTATCCTTATTATGAATTATTTTAGAAAAATCAGTTCTAATATGAAATCATCAAGAGTGAAAGTCACGGCGCTTTTATGCGGTATCTATTAGGCCTGATCTCTGACCCAAATAGAGGATTACGTACCAACATCTTTCAATTGAGTTTCGAAACATTTTTTCTCGAATTTTCCCACACTTGTCCCGAGCTGGGTGGCTGAACATACAATGTACGTTTCTATTTACATTTATTCGCCATCTGAATGGAAATTCGAAGGGGTTTCATTTTATTGAGATTTTGTTAGTCGGTTGATGGTCCTGTTACAAAGTTGTAGGAGACGAAAGTACGGGGTTGTTTTTGAAAGGATTCGTTGAATTCCGTACTGGTACTTTGTAATTTCATTGTATGTTTGAAATTTCAATTTAGACGGTGTCAAAACACACGGTAGTCGCGGTTATAATTGAGAAACAGATTTATCAAATATGGCTTTGTGATATACATAACGTAAATACTAGACATAAAAACAATCTTGTGGTTTGTAATAGTCGACTCCACAAGATTAGTAATTCCTTTCAGGGTAACTGTATACGCTTCTACAACAAGCTTCCTAGTGAAATGAAGAATCTACCTCTTCATAAATTTAAAAGCCAAATTAAAAGTAAACTCTGCCAAAAAGGCTACTATAAAATTCAAGACTATTTAGACGATAAACAAGCTTGGATATGAACTGTTTGCTCTCTCTCTATGGTACTCAAATGGAATATTGTACTTAGGTTAAGTAAATATGTTTGTAAATAGACCAAAAAAAAAACAGCCCGCTGAGTTTCTTGCCGGAGTCTTCTCAGGACAGGGCCGCGTTTCGAACCGGTGGTCCATTTGCCAAACATTAGATTATTTATTTTTTTATGACGTTTTGTAAGTGCCGTATTAATAGTCTATGCAGAATAAATGGTTTTTGACTTTGACTTTGACTTTGGTATTAGTTCTTCTTATGTATTTAATATATTTAAGATTGACGACCTCTGTGGTATAGTGATATTGCGTTCGACTGCTAAGTCAGGGGTTACGGGTTCGATTCCCGCTCAGTGCAAATATGTATATTTGCATTGGTCTGGGTGTTTCTATGTATAATATGTATTTATTAACAAAAAAAAGTATTTAAGTATGTTTATCCGCATTCTAGAACCCATTTGACAAGCTCTGCTTAGTTTGGGTCTAGATGGCGTTGTATAATTTGTCCTAGAATATTTTATTTATTTAATGTGACGTAAAAGGTATAAATATTAAAAAATAATATAGACCCAAACTAAGCATAACTCATAATATGGGTTCTAGAATACGGGTACATATATTATTTATTGCAAATAGTCATCCATAGAATATCATTCATATTATACATAGAAATACCTAAACTAATGCCAATAAACATTCATTCATACAAATATTTACACTGAGCGGAATTCGAACCCGTGACCTTTGGTGTAGCAGTCAAAGGCTCTACGGCTACGTATGTGTTCTGACAAGAACGCCCCCAAAAAAAGGGGCCATGTGCGAGTCGGACTCGCCCATGAAGGGTTCCGTAGCAGTAAGTAACATAATTATGCTTTTTTAAAATTTTATATTTGAGTTGATTGAATGAAAGGTAAATTGCGTTTTACGATTTATGACGTATTAAAAAAACCTACTTACTAGATCTTGTTCAAACCAATTTTCGGTGGAAGTTTACATGGTAATGTACATTGTATATTTTTTTTAGTTTTATATTTTTCTTATTTTAGAAGTTACACGGGAGGGGGGGGGGGAGGCACACATTTTACCACTTTGGAAGTATCTCTCGCGCAAACTATTCAGTTTAGAGAAAAATTAAATTAGAAACCTCAATATCATTTTTGAAGACCTATCCATAGATACCTCACACGAATGGGTAAGATGAAAAAAAAAAATTGAGTTTCAGTTCTAAATATTTGGAGCCCCCAAAATTTATTGTTGTTTTTCTATTTTCGTGTGAAAATCTTAAGGCGGTGCACAGAATACATCTACTTACCAAGTTTCAATAGCATAGTGCTTATAGTTTCGGAAAAAAGTGGCTGTGACATACGGACGGACGGACGGACAGACATGACGAATCTATAAGGGTTCCGTTTTTGTCATTTGGCAACGGAACCCTAAAAATGATTTATCCAATTTGGTGCAGTCGTTTGGAAGTAGCGCTTACATATATTCGGTGATACTATTTTATTTGTAAGATATATTTAAGTGAATCGATTCTAATCTCCTCGCGAAGTTATGTACATTGTTGCTACAGTATATTTCACCGAGCTTTTTCAACATAAGCTTAAAGCTGTCAGAACTTTCTCTGTTATCGGCAGATGTACAACCAGCTGAGGTTAACGTTTGGGAAAACTAAATGCAAAGCATTTCCTACTTACATTTCTATTAATCTTTCACTTTCAGACATGTCGACAGATTGAAATTATACATACTTGAAAATATCATACACCGATCTCGGCATTAGGCCAAGGATTAAAAAACCGGTCAAGTGCGAGTCGGACTCGCCCATGAAGCGTTCCGTAGCAACAAGCAAAATTTTTATATTTGAGTTGATTGAATGAAGGGAAAATTGCGGTTTATGATTTATGACGTATAAAAAAAACTACTTACTAGATCTCGTTCAAACCAATTTTCGGTGGAAGTTTACATGGTAATGTACATCATAAAAATATTCAGTTCAGACCAAAATGATATTAGATACCTTTTTTTTTATCGTGCGGAAATCCCTTCGGATACCCCCTCGCCGGCCAGCGGGGACGGTTATATCGGGCTTGAACCGACTAAAACCGCACGCCGTCTCGGGTCTACACACGCCGGGGTGTAAGGTTGCCCATAGAGCATATCCTTTATTATTTCCAACGGGGACGCCGATGACATCGCGGGTGATCAACCCTTCTTCAGTGGGTCATTTCACCCATTTCCCCTGATCCTTCCTTCTGGGAAGGATGTGGTTACCCGGCAATCACGGCGTTCCGTCGAACCTACCTGTGTCCTTGCAAAATCTTACGATCTGGTCCACCTTCAGATCCTCCAAGTCTTCTGTGTCCAATGTATCCAACCCCATTATCTCCCATCTTATAAGTGAGTACATGGGGCATTCGGCGAGCAGGTGGAAGCTGGTCTCGTCACCGTCCATGCACTCTGGGCATCTGGGGTCGGTTTTCACGCCTATCAGTGTCAGGTGCCTGTTCAGTTGGCTGTGTCCTGTTAACACTTCTATGACGAGCCTCATGCTTACTCTTGAGAGTTTTATTAGTTGGCTCGTCCTTTTTTTGTCTAGGCCTTTTATGAATATCTTCGACTGTCTCATGCCTGTCGATGATTTCCATCTCCGGTTGGTCTCTGCTTCAATGCTTCGGCTGATGACTCCCTTGGTTATTTTGTGGGCGATTGGCAGCCGGGGCTCCGGGCCAACCTGGTTTTCATCAGCTCCTTTCCTGGCCAGTTCATCTGCTATTTCGTTGCCCGTGTTGCCCTCGTGTCCGGGTACCCAGGCAATCGTCACGTCAGCTGTTCTGGACAACTTTTCCAATGACTTTTTGCACTCTTTGACAACAGCTGATGTTGTCTCTACTTTGCCAAGTGCCTTCAGCGCTGCCTGGCTATCGCTGAAGATGGTGACCTTTCCCATGTTGTTTAGGTGGCCTGCCATTTCTGCGCATTCCATGATAGCGAAGATTTCTGCTTGGAAGACACTTGCAAACTTTCCTAGGGGTATTGACCTGTTTTTCTCTGTAGCATATCCTACCTCAATATCGTTTTTGAAGACCTATCCCTAGACCCCGTATGCACACGTACACGTATGGGTTTGCTGAAATTTTTTTTTATGAGTTTCAGTTCTAAGTACCCCCAAAATTTATTGTTTTTTTTTTTCATTTTTCTGTGAAAATCTTAATGCATCTTATCAAGAAAAAGAATACATACATCTACTTATCAAATTTCAAAAGCATAGTTCTTATAGTTTCGGAAAAAAGTGGCTGTGACCTATTACGGACGGACAGACAGACATGACGAATCTATAAGGGTTCCGTTTTTTGGCATTTGGCAACGGAACCCTAAAAATCAAAACCCAATTACCGCCTGCTATCAAACTTGTATCGGTCTTATCAGCAAAAGTCGGGTTTTTGATTTTTAATTATTCATTTTGATGACGCGTCGAGAGCAAAATCGTGTCGATCCGTACGATTTTGCTTTGATTATGCTTTACGCTTTATGATTTTTATCTTTTCTGTATAAGTCACGTCATAAGCTGACGTCTTGAAGTGTATACTTATAGTCGGAGCCCGACTATTATATTATATATATATATATATATATATATATATATATATATATATATATATATATATTACATTACGCTATGATCTCTAGAAGCAGAGTAGTAACCGTATAATTTTATCACCCATAAAACAGAGTAACAAACTAAGCGAAATGAAACTAAACAAGTAACAGAAAACGGCGAAAAGTACGTAATATATAATTAAAGTAATACCTCGTAACTACCGCGGTATAACTTAGCCCTTATATTGCGTGCGTTAGTGAGATTTTCGATTCAATTCACGGTGTATATACCAGAACGTGGTAGATGTGACGTGCAGTAAGCGTCAATAGTAGATGATCTTTGCCAGATTAAAAAAAAATCTACATGAAAATTGTTAACTATCTTTTAATCAAAACTGTGGTTTTCAATAGAGCCCATTATGTAGTGAAACAGCATTTTCATGAACAAATATTATGAAATTGTATACAAGTTGTGTAAGACATTAAAAAAAATACTTGAAAAAAAAATCTGAATTCTAAAATATTTTATTTGGAATTCTTGTCTGTTTGTTAGCGATTGAACGGGTTTTGATGTGGTTTTTCTATTACAAAGGTCTTGGTCTTAAAATCTGCCGTTTAAATCTGTTTGATTGCAATTGGTTAAATGGATCCGGCGATATGAACATAAAACGACTACCGCGCGGGTGGAGCCGCGGGCATCAGCCAGTTAACAAATATAAATAACTTTGCTCAGAAACAGAAACAGAAGATACGATATTTTTTTGTGTGAAGCTGGACCGGGTGTAAGTGTAAAGTGTATAAAATAAAATGCACTACACTTTACTAAGTATATGAGTAACATTATTCTATTTGATATTTAAATCCTCTTAATGTCTACAAGGCTAATACTGTTTGGCGGAGGCGTGTCGTGTGTGTCCTACACACGCCTGTCAACTCACCGACGCGGGATAAAACCCTACCCCACCAGGCTACGCCGCGGTGGCGGCCAAAGTCCTGTCGGTAACCCTGGGGTTATCATTTCGAGGGGTTTCCCGGGGTGAACGGCAATGTACTCTTGGGTAAGGACACCGTGTGGTTTTAGTCGGTCCGATGCCGACACGCCCACCCCATCGTCGGCACCGTTGGAGGAAGCCAACACACTAAAAACACACGTTAAAAAAAAACTTATATTTAAAATCGACCAATATCATGATCGTATAAATTCCCGTTAACATTATTAAAACCTACAAAATACTTATTACTAAACTTACAAAAAATATACCATTTTTTTTATGTTATGTTGTGTTATGTTATTCAAGGAAAAAGATTTCATTACTATTGAATATTTATATATATATATATATATGAATAAGACAGCACGTTTTTTGATTCACAAACATCCATTTTAATTAAATTCAACATATATCAATGAAAAGTAAGGTTAATGACTCATTAGGCCAGAGAAAGTGTTGGTCCAAAGGGCATGACGAAATATTCGAGTATTCACGACGTAGCCCTGTGAAACACAGAAAGCTTGAAACGTTTTAAAAAATCTCATCACCTTTTTTGGAGTTCTTTTTTTTAGGGTTCCGTAGCCAAATGGTAAAAAACGGAACCCTTATAGATTCGTCATGTCTGTCTGTCTGTCCGTCCGTATGTCACAGCCACTTTTTTCCGAAAATATAAGAACTAGGCTGTTGAAACTTGGTAAGAAGATGTATTCTGTGAACCGCATTAAGATTTTCACACAAAAATAGAAAAAAAAATACATAGAAATGAAACTTAAAAAAAAAAGTTTCATCGAACCCATACGTATGGCTAGGTTTCAAAAATCCTATTGAGGTTTCTAATATAATTATTTTCTAAACTGAATAGTTTGCGGGACAGACACTTCCAAAGTGGTAAAATGTGCCCCCCCCCCCCTGTAACTTCTAAAATAAGAGAATGATGAAATTAAAAAGAAATATGATGTACATTACCATGTAAACTTCCACCGAAAATTGGTTTGAACTAGATCCAGTACGTAGTTTTTTTAAATACGTCATAAATCGTAAACCGCAATTTACCTTTCATTCATAACATAACATAACGATCAAATCAAATATATAAATTTTAGTTGTTGCTACAGAACCCTTCATGGGCGGGGAATTCTACGAAGAGTGAAGTGCTTTTATTAACGTATTTCTAAAGTACTCATACATTTATTGAATCCAAATTTTTATTTTTTTGAATGTTAATGCATGCCTTTATAAAATTTAATTGCAAAAAATTAACATTCAATACTTGAGCTGAGCTTATAGTATTACCTGCCTAAGAGCGTTAACCTAGACTGAAATTCATGAGGTTCATATTTTAAAGACCACCATTCCAAATGATATCAATTCTTAAATGGTAGCTTTTATTTTGATGGCCCCAATAGATGCTTCACGTTATCACGCCGCGCTCAAAGAATGAGATTATAGGAAGAAGGAAACACATGTGTGGGTGAAGAATCCCAGTTCTGTATCATACGGTAAAGAAAGGAAGTACTGAACTATTTAGTTCCGGACGGTACCCTATGAGGAGGTACTTTAGTCATGCACGTTTTGCTCCACATAGGAAGGGAGAGAATATACTCTCTTATTTCTTTTTGTAGCACTTAGGTGGCAAGCAAGCACACAGGCCTGATGGGAAGCGGTTACCGTGGCCTATGGACGTGTGCAACACCAGGGGGGTCACACTCGCACAGCCGACTTGGTAAAAACTTTTTAATGAAAAATGAATCCTTAATTTATTGACTCAGGATGGAACATCACCATCAAAAATCATCTTATATAATCTTAGCGTTGGTTGCAGTTTGCATCCGAGGTTTTCATCTCGGAGACTGTGGTATACTTGGTCTTTCTCTTCCTTTCGATCTGGCTTAGCTTTTACGAGAGCAACTGATTACTAGCCCTCCAATCCTGAAAGGAAAGTCTGCGCCAGATTCTCGTCCGTTAATCATCAGGTATACCAGCAGGTGAGGTTGGATTGCACGCCGAAGATCTAGGTAGGGCCCGGTACTACCCAGCGTAAATTTAACAATGTTGAAACTTAACTCACCAAGGACCAGAACGTCCAACACGTAACAAGTTAACAGTTATTTTTAATGAATTTTACAGTTGTTTTATTTGGTACTCAAAGTGTATAACGTCGTAATAAACAAAGTAATGTGTGTCACTTCATACGAAAATGTAAGTCCCACATTGTTGAGGCATAGCGATTTTATTTTTATGAACTACATTAAATACGGTTGGGAACTTGGGCATTTTAGTACCGTAGCTGTGGCTGTTGAAACATTCATTGTTATCACATTCCTATCTTTTTGTTACCTAAGTACTTACAGATTTCACAAAGGTATTCAGATATTGTCCGAAAATCCAATAGTATCCGCAGCCTATCAAGGTATCTGCTGTCAGCCATAAGAAAACTACAATCAATCAATTAGCCTATTGCAGTCCACTGCTGGACATAGGCCTCTCCCATTGTACGCCATAGCACCCGATGCTCCGGCTTGTACATCCAGTCTATCCCAGCTACGATTTTCAGGTCGTCCGTACATCTTGCTGGGGGACGTCCTAACTTGATGGTTATAAAAAAACATTCTTCTAAAATAAGCTAAAGTTGAACGAGTGGCTCGTGACTATGTGGTAACCTAGTAAGTTAACGTTAGTCGGAGAACAGGTAGTCGGATCCCCAAAAAGTCCGACAAGTGGTCTAACTACAAAACTTCGATATCGCCAGTGGGTTATGGAAGTCAGATGGCAGGCTGGAAAAGATCGAAGTTCGGCCGTTTTACAGTTAGCCTGGAAGTCGACCTCAACTGAGTTGGGAAAACACTCAGAAGATGATGGACTCTCCTAAAATCAGCTATTTGAGTCTGATTATTCTTAAGGTAGGATGTTCCTATAATACCATACCGACTCAGTAGTTTGACTCGAACCGACCCTTTCAGGTATAATATATAAGGTGTCACAAAATTAGGTCTCTGAATTTGGTGAGAAGACTTGGTATCGACAAAATATATATTTGAAACAAAAAAAAAATATATATATATATATTGCCGCCACCGCGGCGACCAGAACGCTGAAGCCACCGGTGCACGTCCCTCCACTACCCAGTGGCAGGGACCAAGGCGTTCCCGCGGCGAGGGAACTTCTCGCAGCGCTTGCCCGCATTACGGACACCATTAAGGGGTCCAAAAATGTGGCGGGCAAAAAGAAGAAGGTGGCGGAAAACGTTGCCGTCGCCAGGACGGCGCTGGAGGAGCTTCTCGGTAGGAGCGTCTCCGAGGAGGAGGCGAAGCTCAGGGCCCGGGTCACAAGCCTGGAAACTGAGCTGGCCAACTCCTTGGTGCAACAGCGGGTCCTCCGGGAGGAAGTCAGGCAACTGACCCAGATGGTCAGGGGATCCCCGGAGGCCCAGAAGGCCCCAAGAGCCCAGGAGGTGGCGAAATCAGCGCCTAGGCCGGCGCCCAATCCGCCGCCAGAGCCTGCGCCTAGTGTGGTGCAGCTCTTGGAGGCTATCGAGAGGCGGCTCGATGTTCTGGAGGACCGGGCTTACCGTCCCCCACTGGCACGGCCTGCGTCTTTCGCAGCTGCTGCCGGTGGTAGGCCCGGCCCCGCCACCCCAGTGGCCCCAACGCCACAAGGGAAGGGGAAAAACGCGGCACCCCCACCCCCTCCATACCCGCCACTCCCGCTGCACCCGAGCGTTCTTCCAGAGGGGAGGAATGGGTGGTAGCGGGAGCCACCAAAAAGGCGAAAAAAGCCGGCAAAAAGGCGGCTAAGAAGGCGGCAAAAGCCGCTGCGGCGAAGGCACCGAAGAGGCTCCGCGCCCCACGCTCCACTGCCGTCGTCCTGACGGTGACGACGGAGGGTGTGGACCTCGAGGCCCTCGAGATAGAGGGGGGGCTCCGGTGCAAAACAACTCGCACCGGAGCTCGCCTCCTCGAGGTCTCCGGCGCCACCAGCGGCCCCAAAGCGGCCAAGCTGAGGGAGTCACTGGATACCGAAGCCGTCAGCGCCACCAGACCCAACAAATGCGCAGGTTTGCGCATTTCGGGTCTGGATGACGCGGCCACGACGGAGTAAGTCATCTCCGCCGTCGAGGAGGCGGGCGGCTGCCCCCGTGATCAGGTGAGAGTTGGAGAAATCCGCTTCAACTCCACCGGTCACGGCACGGCAGTCGTCAACTGCCCCGTCGCAGCGGCGCAGAAAATTGCCGCCGAACGGGGCCTCCTTGTTGGGGGCTTCCTAAAGGCGCGGGTGCAACTCCTGCAGCCCCGCGGGACCAGGTGCTTCAGGTGCCTGGCCGTGGGGCATGTGGGAGTGCAGTGCACAGCGGGAGACACCGTGGGGGATCGGTGCTTCCGCTGCAGTCAGCCCGGGCACAAGGCCAGTGCTTGTGATGCTCCGCCGCGCTGCTACAAATGCGTAGCGGAGGGTAAACCGGCAGAGCACCGGGCGGACAGCAGAACCTGCGCCGCCTCGAGGCCAAAGCCCCGTTCGTCCGCAACGGGTAGCGGGGGTGCCGCTCAAGAGCGGCCATATTCGCGGCGGGATGCGGAGATGGTCGTCCATTAATGGACACACCAATCCGCATCCTGCAGGCGAACATAAACCACTGCACCGGTGCTCAGGATCTTCTGTACCAGAGCATCGTGGAGTGGTCTATCAATGTGATCGTGGTCGCTGAGCCGTACTGGGTCCACCCCGGAAGCCCGGTGGACCTGGACGGCGTAGCGACCGTCTTCGGGGGGTCCGCCGCGGACACCTCGCCCCTTGCACTCATTGCAAGGTGCAGAGGCTGTGTCGCGGCGGACTATGAGGGCTTGGCTGTCGTGGCCGTCTACTTCTCGCCAAGCCTTGACCAGTACGAGCTTGAGCTAAGGCTCGCTGAACTGGACATTGTTCTCGCTGCGTGCCGTCCTCGTCCTGTCTTGGTCCTGGGAGACTTCAACTCCTGGTCTCAGGCCTGGGGCTCCCGGGAAACCAATGACAAGGGGCGAGTACTGGAGGACTGGGCCAACACCCGTGGTCTAGAGGTCCTCAACCGGGGGAATGTCGCCACCTGGGAGCGGCGGGGGCTCAGTTAGGTCGTGGATGTCGCGTTCGCGACCCCTGCTCTCGCCCGCCGCGTCCAGACTTGGCGCGTGGTGGAGGAGGAGGAAACGGATTCCGACCATAAGTACATTCGGTTCAACGTCTCCCCTCCAACTAACCTGCCGCCGACAATTGCGAATCCCCCGGATCCACGTTGGGCGCTCAGACGCCTGGATCGGGAGGCTCTCCTGGAGGCATCCATAGTGCAGGCCTGGATTCCGTCACCGGCCAGGCCTGCCGATGTCGACGCAGAGGCGGAATGGTTCAGGAGAGCCATGGTGCATATCTGCGATGCGGCGATGCCTAGGGTTAAGCCCGGCCCGGCCTAGAAACAGGTGTACTGGTGGTCAGCGGAGATCGCACAGCTGCGAGCAGCGTGCGTGACCGCTCGCCGCCAGTACACCAGGTTTCGCCGGAGGCGTCGCCGACCAGATGATGCGGCAGCCCGAGAGGCGGAGCTGTATGAGGCGTACAAGGGGACCAAGAGGACCCTCCAGGAAGCCATAGAGCAGGCCAAACGGCGGGGCCGCGAAGAGCTGCTGGAGTCTCTGGAGCAGAACCCATGGGGGCGTCCTTACCTTGCGGTCAGGGGCAAAATCCGCCCAAGGGCGCCACCAGAGCCTCCAGCCGGAGCGACTGGAGGGGATACTGGGCTCCTTGTTCCCAGCGAGAGCGAAGTGTCGTGCGGTGTTCCGCAGGGGTCGGTCCTAGGGCCACTCCTGTGGAACATCGGATACGACTGGGTGCTGCGCGGTTCGTTGCTCGAGGGTCTCAGCATAACGTGTTATGCTGACGACACCCTCGTTATGGCGCGGGGAGCAAGGCACCGAAGCGCGACACTAAAGGCCACGGCAGGGGTTGCTCAAGTCGTGGGTCGAATACGGCGGCTGGGACTCGAGGTGGCTCTCCACAAATCCGAGGCTATGTGTTTCCACGGGCCTCGGAGGGGGCCACCTGCGGGAACCAGCATAACCGTAGGGGGCGTAAGCATCGGCATCGAGCCCACGATGAAGTACCTTGGGCGCGTACTCGATAGCCGATGGGACTTCGGACCTCATCTCCGAAGTCTGGTCCCGAAACTGAGGGGGGCTGCGGCCGCGCTATCGCGGCTGATGCCCAACGTTAAGGACCCAACGCCCCCACTAGGAGACTGTACCTGGGGATCGTGCGAAGCATGGCCCTGTACGGGGCCCCAGTATGGGCGGAGACTCTGGCGGCCCGCAACGTGGCTGTATTAAACAGCCCGTTAAAAGCGATGGCCGTCAGAGTCATCAGGGGGTATCGCACGATCTCCGTCGAGGCGGCATGTCTCCTAGCCGGGACCCCTCCATGGGACCTGGAAGCGAGAGCCCTTGCGCTGCTGTTCCAGTGGCGTAAGGAGGCGCTGGAGCGTCTGGAGAAATCAGAGCTCAGCGGTCCCTGCTCCGCCAGGAACTCATGGAGACATGGAGGGTGCGACTTGAGCACCCAAGGTGGGGGGAATCCACCATTGCGGCGGTGAGACCGATCATGAAGGAGTGGCTGGAGAGGGACCATGGGGACCTCTCCTACCGGATGTGCCAGATGGTTACCGGACACGGGTGCTTCGGTAAGTATCTGTGGCGCATCCACCGGGAGACAACGCCGCAGTGCCAGCACTGCGAGGATCCTGGCGAAGACACGGCGCTCCACACGTTGGTGGAGTGCCCTGCGTGGGCGAGTCAACGCCGGGATCTCGTCGCGGTCCTGGGCGTGGACGTTCTCTCGTTGGAGACCATGGTGAGGGCCGTGGTCTCCGACGAGAGCAAGTGGCACGCCGCCGCCTCTTTCTGCGAGCAGGTAATGCGCGCGAAAGAGACGGCGGAGAGGGAGCGGGAGAGAACCCTGCCCCCCGAGTTTCGCAGTCTGTGGCGAGGACGCCGCAGACTCATCTACGCCCGGGACTACCAACCTCCATGATCGGGACCTGAGGACGACAGTTGGCCGACTCGCCGTCCTTACAGAAGCAGGCCGTGGCGGAGGCGTGTCGTGTGTGCCCTACACACGCCTGCCAACTCACCGAAGCGGGATAAAACCCGACCCCACCAGGCGAGGCCACGTTGGCAGCCAAAGTCCGCCGGCAACCCTGGGGTTATCCTTTCGAGGGCTTACCCGGGGTGCCCGGCAACGGACACTTGGGAGGACACCGTGCGGTTTTAGTCGAGACACGACATAACCACCCCCGCTAGCCGGCGGGGGGGTATCCGAGGGTCCGTAACTAAACTTCGAGAGTTATTTGTTCGATGAATGGAAAGTCGACAGAACGTTTGATCGAATATTGCTATTTCGAATGAACCGTTTATCGCCAAACGCAACTTCGACTGAACGTTTTATTGAATATTTATTAATCAATGGATTGCTGTTTCGAATGAGATTTAGACATGACTTCTTGCCATAAACTTTCCGTACCAATTCCAACGCTTCGCCGGCCTCTACCGCGGCACGCTCGCTCCGCTCGCTCGGCTTGCGCTCTGTTGGGGTCACAGTTCTAACCTAACCTAACCCACTTTACTAATTTTCGGACATCAGTCCATCGATTGATAAATATTCGATAAAACGTTCAGTCGAAGTTGCGTTTGGCGATAAACGGTTCATTCGAAATAGCAATATTCGATCAAACGTTCTGTCGACTTTCCATTCATCGAACATATAACTCTCGAAGTAAAATTACGGACCTGGTATCCGAAGGGATTTCCGCACGTTAAAAAAAAATAAACCGTATATATAGTTACGTTGTCATATTCATAAACAATATCACCACTTTGGAGCATATTCCAACGTGTGAGCGTAACATACTCAAATATTTTGTATTCTGTTCCACACTTTACCTCTATTTCCTCAGAGAGGGTAAAGATAAGGTCTTTATATAATTTGGTGTCCGCTGACAAGGCCAAAGGCTACAAGTTATGTAAGACTAGACTCGTGAGTAATAGTATGTATTGCGACTACTTACATAATATAATGTATAGGTATGTTACAGTTAAAGTACCATAGTTTTTTTTAATGAAAAGTAGTTTAGTCCGAGAGTTTTGACTGAAATATATATCAGTGCAGATGAAACAAAACTTCACATAATTTCACAAGTAGAAATAATAACGCTATTTCTTAAGGAATTCCAATAAAGTTCTGTACTAAAAGCCATTCCGACACTATCGGTAGTATGGCCGTAAGCTCGAGTGGCTAACTTTTATGTTTATGTAGATTTTAAACTCAGTGTGTAGCTATATTCGGTGTAAACAAAACGCGATTGCAAACTACACTTCATTACAAAAGAACAATGTACTCGTACAAAAATAAAATACGATGAAAATTGTTCCCAGACGTCATCACGGACAATCGGACGAGGCGTTATCATGGCGGAATTCGCGCAAAATTCTCGCCTCAATTTGCTGTTTTCCGCTTTCTATGTGTATAATTCTGTGTGCACCTGCTAGTTGAATGCTCGCGGCGACACGATTGCCACTGACACTATCTACCTGTTCACTTTAAATGCACCAACTCGAATTGTTCTTGATTCTTTTGTGTATATTTTTATTTTGTATGACATTAATACAGTTGTATGGTTATGGCTTTATAGTGTTCTATTTTCAAACGCTTTTATTTATTTTTTAACGCTTTTATGTTTGTAAATTTGGAAGCTTGTTTATGTTTGTATGTTCCTATGAAAACCTATCTAAACGTATCCTTGAATTTGGTTTTTGAGTATTCAGAACGTCAGATTAATTAGCAATAATGTACACTTATCAAGGACCGATGACAATGTAATAATTTCAAAAAAACATCTAAGAAATCAAAAATAAATAATAGTTTAATAGTATAATACTAAACTAAACAATAAAAAATAATTGTTAATGAGGGAGATTAGAAAACAGAGTGAAAATAAAACATTTATTTTATTATTTAAAAACGTGGGGTGCTTACAACAATCATCATTGAGTACCTTTTAACAATGAAATAAATGTTATTTTGTGTAAATTTTTGTTTTGTGTCACACTAATACAGCTGTATAGTTATGGCTTTATAGTGTTCTATTTTTATAAACGAATATAATGGTGCTCTCTTTGGAAATGCACACCTAGTTTGCCAAGTAGGTTACTGTGTTTAAGATGCTGAGTTCACAACTTCTCGGTGTATATGTGCTAGTTATTGTGATCTGTGCTAGTTATTGTGATTTGTGGACTTATTTTATTAATGCTCATACGCTAAATCACTAGTTGTTTCTGTATGATATTGATTTAAATTTAATTGAATTTAGAGAACTCTAGATTGATATTGTGTAGAAGTCGAAATTTACAATGACACCCTTGTCAAAGACCGCTGCACCAACCGAAAACAAAATGATAGAAAATTGTTCTTTTGGGTTTACCTACTAAAGTTTACCGGCTTAAAGTATTATAATATGAAAGGGCCTATATATCATTGTTTGGTATTAGCTCTAAGTATTCTCATTAATCCAACAGTTATTAATTTAGTAGTTCAAATGTATAGCCAATAAATCACTCAACAAAGGCAAAATAGGTATATGACAAATCTCCCCTTTGCTGTTCTTACCAAGTTATCTTTACGAGAATGTCAACCCAATTTTACCCATTCATGAATTTACGGCTGAGAAACAAATCAAAACACTGGAGAAACAATGCTCTATAAATCTCAGTGGCAATTTCAGATGGGATCTTGAAAATCGGGGCAGGTACAACGCTATCGTGAACGAGTGACGTGTTATTTGTTTCAAATGCCCCTCTAATAAAATAGGTGGGTAGTTGTGATTTATAGCGATGTTAAAATTATGTCTTAAGAGTATGTTTCACTGATTTATAGTCTACATTCAAGAATGCATGCGTAGAAATGTGCAATACACTATACTATACAGGAACATAGTAAACTAAAGCACATCAAATATCTCATGATCGACACCCAACCAGTAAATGAAAGGAAATGCCAAGAAATGCATTATAGTAAAGGGTGTACAGGACACCACGAACACTTTCGAGCCCAAGTCAACCTCCCATACGGTACACCTGCTAAACAACGGACGAGCTCTACCTAGCTCTAGCACAAGCTTCTGTCTCGGGACTGGGAGCTCAGACGGTAGTCGCTCTTTTAAAAGTCAACAAACCAATGAAAAATAATTATTGAACCCCGGCCTCCAAAGTGGACTTTCAACAGTGTAAGCCACTTTGGACGTAACTAGTAAGTCGCTAGGAGGATAATGAGGCATTATAGGAATGGACTAAGCATTAACCGAACTGGAAAGTGCCAAACAGAGGCCTTTGTAGCATTCAGATTCGTTTTTATAAGTTATTGAGACCTGTAACTGACTAATACAGTAACCGATAGCGGTATAGGGAAGTTTACCAAAAGCAATATAGCAATTTGATTATACTTTTTAAAAGTGCTGAAAAAACACAGCTGCATGACTAACCTTTTTAGTTCATCATTTATTAGGATCGGTGCAACATGTTATTCTCTTCCCAAACTAGCTTTCAGACGCCATCTTCTCACTACTTTCCTAGCTATGTCCTCTTTCACACAAGTCATCGATATTTTCTTGGGTCTACCAACTGCTTCCAAAACCGTATCTTCTCAGTTCGCCAATAACTTATTCATCATCATTCTCATTGCGATTTCTCAGTTGCGTCCAATATTTGCTCCGGGGTATGTTAAGTGTTTTTAACCCCCGATGCAAAAACGACGGGGTGTTATAAGTCTGACGTGTCTGTGTGTCTATCTGTGGCATCGTAGGCTCCGAACGTATGAAACAATAATTTTGAATTTGTTTTTTTTTGGTTGAAATTTGAATTAGTCTAGAGTGTTCTTTTTTTTATTCATATGTCGACTTTTTTGGGAGCGACTGTTTGACCTCCTAACCCCGAAATTTAAACCTGCGCCAGAGCCTCGACCGTTGTTTACCAGGTGCGGCCGACTAGCTGCAAGTGGGTTTGGCTTGGGCCCCAAAGGTGTTTTTAGGGCTCCCTACACTCGTCCATGTATTGAAATAAGAAATATCTACACAAATGAATAAAATTGAAGTGTCTATTTGTAATCCAGCTTTTTAGTGACGATTTTTTTGATGATAGCGGTGAATGTATATAGAGTACTAAGGTATATATTAACACTATTTTTTTAAGTTTTTGGCAGTTTTTGTTTGGCTAATCTCTGAAACGGCTGAGCTGATTTGACTGGACTGGCTGATATTATAAGGTGTAACTTAGGCTACTTTTATTTTAGAAAAACAAAATAGGGTTCTGGATAAAAAAAAACCAGATCTAAGTCTATGCGTACAAAGAGGTCACAGTCAGTTTTGTGAAAGTGAAGGTGAGAGTGAATGAAAGTGAAATTTAAGCGCTTATTTTACTCGAATAAGCCAAATCGGTAATGCAAAATATTATACGAAGAATATTAGGCGGATTATACAACCGGGTGAAAAAACTGTTTTGTGATTCGATGCTGGCCGTGGTATTAAGCATTGAATGAAATGATATTGTCGGAAGTTTACTCGAATATCACACATTGAAATAAAACTATTTTTAACGGATTCTATCGCGATTTATTTGATGTTGTTTTATATTTTACATTGATCCCGACGTTTCGGTTGCTTTTCAGCACCCGTGGTCACGGGGAGACGAGGAAAATAACATGAAATAAATCTTGATTTTAGATTGACATTGGTCATTTACATTAAAATTAGAATTATAAACGGGATATTTACCATGTTTAGTATCTTTTTCGAGAATCCGATATTTCGGCACTGTTACAAGTACCATGATCACGGATGTTTCTCGAAAAAGATACTAAACATGGTAAATATCCCGTTTATAATTCTAATTTTAATGAAATAAATCGCTATAGAATCCGTTAAAAACAGTTTAATTACAACGTTGAATGAAATGTTAACGTAAATTTAGGTTTATAAGTATGGCTAGCGAAAAAGATGTTGAATGTTTTTTCTGTCTGTTAGTTTTCTGCTCAAATTATTTTAATAGCATGAACTGAAACATATTAAATACACTTGAAATATACAGCCAATTTACCTCATAGCCGCAGTCAATAATAAAATAGTACTCCAATAACTTTTTATTTCAACCATCGACAATTTCATTTAGCTATTCAAACATCCTCCAAGTTCCCCACTTAAGTCAATTGGGGCCGCAGAACTAAAACCAAACAACTTAACTATGCGAATTAGACTTGTTATTATAAATATAAATTGTTTTCTTATGGAAGAAAATTATTGAAATTTTCAGTTGAGAACTTGTTTTATGTTCTGCTTGTTCAAAGTGAATTAAATACCAGGCTAGTACCTCTTCCAAATGTTTTTTTTTTTGGTATTCACCTTGTTTTACTTCGGGCCACCAACCAGGTGGGCACCGAAGTCAAAAAATCAAAATCTTACACCCACTTTTTATCACTTTTCTCGACGTTTCACACGATTATAAGTCTAATTAAGCAAAAAAAAAATTGTTGGGTCGGTCTGTCTGTTGGTCTGGATGTCTGGATGTCTGTTTACGCAATAACTCAAGAACCACTTATCCGATTTAAAAAATTCTTTCGCCAAGCATCTTGTTTGGTTAATGCGAAGAACTGATTAGATTTTGGTGTTTGTACGTTCAAGGTTTCGGGTACCTACCATACAAATTGTCCCTAAAAAATCATTTTTTTGTGTTTTTGACGTCGAAGACGTTTGAATTGATTTCATTTTCTTCATATTTATTGCTCAAAATATAAAGACGCGTCGAATAATATGCATAAAGCCTAAGGTCTGTAATCTTGAATAAAAATACTGCAACAAAAATATCTAAGTTTGGCCCGAAGTTTGACAATCACTGTGTGATTTCCGCCCCACTAGATTATGTTAATCTGTTTGTGTATGCTTGAACCGTGGTATTCCTTCCAGGAATTAGGTGGAGTGTCAGAAAAAGTCCAATGTATTTTTGAATAAGACTTACAACTTTGTCACATATACGAGTATGTTTGTCTAGTATTTAGAATCTCCATTACATATGCAAATTAACATAGAAATATTTTTTTTACCTATATCTAACAAGCTGTCCTCCGTGGCTTCACCTGTGATATACTTCCATCCCCAGAAGCATCCATTTAACCCATTCCTACATGCCTATAATTGATTAGTTTTACAAGTTTGCCCGATTTACTACTCTGCTCCCCATACAGCCTATTATAGGCTGTATGGGGAGCAGAGTAGTACTATCCAACACAAATATAATTTTTCAATTCGAACCAAGAAGTTCCTGAGCTTAGCGCGTTCAACCAAACAAATAAACGAACTCTTCAGCTGTAATATTTGTATAGATTAGCTGTTATCCGCGACTTCGCCCGCGTGGAATTCTGTTTCAATTCCCGCTTCCCATGGGAACCTATTCCGGGTATAAAAGTAGTATATGTGTTATTATAGACTATTATTATCTATCCCTGTACCAAATTTCAGCCAGACCTGTTCAGCCGGAAGAGTGTGATTGAGTCACAAACATTCAAACATCTTCACAAACTTTCACATTTAAATTTTAGTAGGATTATGATTTCGCTATGAACAGCCAAAATCTGTGCAAATAAGAAGTTTTTGTGGGCTTATATTGAATTGGTTTCTCCTAATTTTGTTTTTTATTTTCAACAAAGTTCTAGTAATTAGTGCTGGTGTAACATAACGTCACTATAATTAAAGTCATTACAAGCGTAAACTAATTTATCCGCTTCTATCCCTAATAACCAGGGGAGACTCAAACCTTCTGTCATACTAGATGGAGTACATAATTAGATTTAATAGATACTATGCAAGATAAGATTAAGTAGTTATCCGATATTTATAGGATCCTCTATGCTTTTTAACAAGGTCATTTGTTAAACTTGAAATAGACACCCATAGTGGTAATAGATTTAAACTACTAATTTATATATTTGTATATAATCTCCTAATATATATTTGCGGAATGCTGACCAATTCCCACGCCCTACAGATAGCCATACTTGGAATTGGTATAATAAAATTGTTTATTTGCACGTAGTTTTGTGTGAATCGAATCAAGGAGTGTAATTTTCCAAACAAACTATTGAACACTATTGAAGAGTTTAAAAAATAAAAAACCGGCCAGGTGCGAGTCGGACATCATATATTTTTTTTAGTTTTATCATTCTCGTATTTTAGAAGTTACAGGGGGCCACATATTTTACCACTTTGGAAGTGTCTCTTGCGCAAACTATTCAGTTTAGAAAAAAATTATATTAGAAACCTTAATATCATTTTTGAAGACCTATCCATAGACGTATGGGTTAGATGAAAAATAAAAATTGAGTTTCAGTTCCTAAGTATGGGGAACCCCCAAAATTTATTGTTTTTTTTTTCTTTTTTTGTGTGAAAATCTTAATGCGGTTCACAGAATACATCTACTTACCAAGTTTCAACACCATAGCTCTTATAGATTCGGAAAAAAGTGGCTGTGACATACGGACGGACAGACAGACAAACATGACGAATCGATAAGGTTTCCGTTTTCAGCCATTTGGCTACATAACCTTAAAAATACGTATTACACACAAAAATAACAATAGGTATAGAAGTGTGATACGTGTTAGAAGTGCGATACGCCACTTCATAAAGACTAACATAGTTTCATTTTGCACGGCATATGCACGGCTCAATCTTTGATGCCAGCGGTTTCACCCTTGCAGAGATCGGTTATCGCTTTTAGGTCATATCTCCGGCACTCTTAAGCACTTGCAATCTAACATACGGCATATTTGAAGTCTGACCAATACCTTTCTCTAAAGATTTAGATCGGAAAAAGAGAACATCTAGAACGGGACTTGAGCCCGCGACCAGTCCCTTACAGGGGGAATGCTCTGACCGGCTGAGCTAACTAGACACGTCCCAGATATTCGAAATTCTCCTATATATTATATACGTCTTAAGGCGAAGTCCCGTTCTAGATGTTCTCTTTTTCCGATCTAAATCTTTAGAAAAAGTAAGCATACAAAATGCCAAAAAAATTTAATTGAATCAATACCTTTCTGATAAAGGAAACCGCATCAAAATCCGTTCAGTAGTTTTTTGTCCCACGCGAACAAACAGACAAACAGATAAACAGACAACCAGACAAAAAAAAAATTTGGTGTTCACAATCGTTCATTTAATATAACTCAATTTAATTTTGAATATATTCAATGTACAGACACAACTAATTTACAATTTTATAATAGAATAGATGATATAGGGTTACAAATGCTATGCATACATATAAGGGCGTGTTAACGGAGGTTAACCCCTATCAATTTACTGGGATTATTGTCCCTTCGTCTAAAGTAGCTATTAGTGACGTATTTTCATATTTTATTATGGTTTGGTCAACCTTTATTATAATGGGACTATATTGATAATCGTATATAAATACGACTGCTTTCTGTAGAGTTGCAGATTAAAGATTTGTTTGCATGCCATAACATTTATGTTTTTGAAGTGAAAACTTCTTTAGCGGCGTTGTGCACTTTTCCTATAATGGGTAAAAAAGGTTAAGCTTGCGTCAGGACACGTCATCTGATCGAAAATTCGTAAGTCTTTTGCAGACAAATATAGAAGCGCTAATTTCACACTGTACTTAACAACCTTGATGGCGCGTTCGTCTAATGAGTGGTCGTTGACTTCGTCAAGACTGAGATCGATTCCGACTGAGGCCCAAGAAATACTTTTTGTCATCATATAACTTTTTGTAAAATTTATTCTATTTTATTTATTTATTTATTTAATTCTTTATTGCACACATAAATTACATTCATATAATACTTATGAGATGTTATGTACAAAAGGCGAGCTTAACTCAAATTTGAGTTTTATTCCAGTAAACCCGAGTGCACAGAGGAAATTCAATGCTAAGAGAGGCAAAGTCTTGTGTACATGGAACTAATAAATTTTAATGAATTTAGGTATATAGAAGGTATACCCCAGGCACTAAACATACATATAGATACATACATACATACATAAATAAATACATACATACTATAATATTAAATAAACACTAGTACATAGATATACATACATATAAATAAATGTTATGTCTGTTATTGTTGAAAGGAAAAGTAGTCTCTTATTCGTTTTTTAAATATGTTTAAGGAAGGGCTAGCGCGTATGGAATGAGGCAGATAATTCCACAGCCGTACTTCGGAAACTGTAAACGAATTGTCGTAGCAAGTAGAGCAATGAGAAGGAGTTCGAAGTAAAAGAGAAGTTGAAGTACGACAGGGTTTACCCCTTGGGATAAGAAAGTCAAAACGCTCACGAAGATATAGAGGAGAATGGGGATTATGAAGAATAGAGAAGAGTAGGGAAAGAATGTGAACATCCCGACGCCCCCGAACTGGTATTTTGTGCCATAAATCTTTTGATATAAAATGGAAATAAAATGAAAAAAAAAACAAAGTGCATCTATTACCACATATATGATAGTACTTTTATACTGATAATTAAAAAAAATTCGTGCAAAATTATTCCCTAACCATTCCAAAATATCAAAAATGCACAACGTTAATATTCAAGTTTTAGCTTCAGCCGACACTCCCAACGTTTTTTTTTGACACTGGTTTTGAAACAATTTGCCAGTTTATGTATAACTTGTTGCCCCGTGGCTTCGCCCGTGGTATACTTCGATCCCCCGTGACACCCATTTAGCCCATACATGTCCGTAGTTTATTAGTTTTATAATAATATATGAAAGTATGCCCGATTTGTTGACATTTATGATTACTGCTCCGCTCTTCTGGGTAGTAGCGTGATGATATATAGCATTTCTCTATAAATGGGCTATCTAAATCAAAAATAAATTTGCAATTCAAACCAGTCCTTCCTGAGATTGGCGCGTTCAACCAATCAAAGAAATAAACAAACTCTTCAGCTTTATTATTTTACTAGTTAATCCCCGCGGCTCCGCCCGCGTGGTGGTCGGTTATCGTTTTGGTCATATCTCCGGTTCTACTTACTGACCACGACCTTTCTTATAGAAAAAACTGCATCAAAATCCGTTCGTTAGTTTCGCGTCCGTCACGAACAAACAGATAAACAGACAAGAATTCTAAACAAAATATTTTTGTCTTCAAAATCGTTCATTTAACATAACCCAAGTATTATTTTTTAAATATCTCCAATGTACAGACAACTTAGGTATAAACAATTTTATAGTAGTATAGATGTGTTAAGTATAGATTTTTTTATCGCGTGGAAGCCCCCACGGGCTTCACCCCATCGATGCCGACGATGGGGTGGGCGTCTCTGAATCGGACCGACTAAAACCATACGGTGTCCTCCCCAAATGTCCATTGCCGGGCACTCCGGGTAAGCCCTCGAAAGGATACCGGCGGACTTGGGCCGCCACCGCGGCCTCGCCTGGTGGGGTCGGATTTATCCCGCGTCGGTGAATAGGCAGGCGTGTGTAGGACACACACGATACGCCTCCGCCACGGCGCGGTTCTGTTAGGACGGCCAGTCGCCCAACTGCCTCCTCAGGTATTAAGTATAGATGATATATCTCGTTTTTAACTCGAGCACCAATCCGGCGAACCCCGGACTCTGACCGGGCTGTTGCCAGCGGCTCCACACGCGTGCAATTTCTAACCCGTTCCCTCTCCCCATGGGAACCTATTTCAGGGATAAAAAGTTAGCTATGTCCTATTCCAGACTATAATGTATCCATGTACCAATTTTCAGCCAGATCCGTTCAGCCGTTCTGGCGTGACTGAGTAACAAACATAGACCCATCCATCCATTCAAACTTTCATATTTGTAATATTGTATAAATGTATACTGGGTTTTTTTTTAACTTGTGGAAACCCCCACGGGCTTCATCCCATCGGTGCCGACGATGGGTTGGGCGTGTCGGAATTGGACCGACTAAACCACACGGTGTCCTTCCCAAGTGTCCATTGCCGGGCACCTCGGGTAAGCCCTCGAAAGGATAACCCCAGGGTTACCGGCGGACTTTGGCCGCCACCGCGGCCTCGCCTGGTGGGTGTATAGTGGGATTGTGTAGTATATACTAGAAAATGTACTATCCCTCATTATTATCATCATTAACATCATTTAAACGTTGCTCCAGGTTACATCCGAGATTCGATTACTCTTCCTTCTTCTGATTTGACCTATACTTACGACTTTTATGAGAGTGACTGCTGACGTCGGACCTTTTAAAAATATGCGCCTGAGCCTGGTTCGTCAAAGTTTAAGTCAAAGTAAAAAACCATTTATTTTGTATAGACCACTAATACGAAACTTACAAAACGTAAAAAAAAAAAATAATCTAATGTTTGGCAAATGGACCACCGGTTCGAAACGCGGCCCTGTCCTTAGAAGACTCCGGCAAGAAACTCAGCGGGCTGTTTTTTTTTTTGGTCTATTTACAAACATATTTTCTTAACCTATGTGTAATATTTTGTTTGAGTAGCATAGAGAGAGAGCAAACAGCTCATATCCAAGCTTGTTTGTCGTCTAAATAGTCTTGAATTTTATAATAGCCTTTTTGGCAGAGTGTACTTTTAATTTGGCTTTTAAATTTATGAAGAGGTAGATTCTTCATTTCACTGTCAATCAACAGGTATACCGGCTTGCAGGTGAGGTAGGCTTGACCCCGAAGGTTTTGGTGGGGACCACAACACCATTTTCACTCCCCTCAGAGAATGGAAGGCCGAATTAAAGTACGAGAAGGATAAATGATAGAACTGCAATGACAAATAGACCTGGAATGAAAGATGATTAGAAAAGGACTAAAAAAGTAGGAAAGTATTTTTATTAAAAACTAGCTGTGCCCGCGACTTCGTCCGCGTGGATTAAGAATTTTAGGGTTTTAGTTTTTTTGCGCGGAACCCTAATTATTTTTCCTAAAATTAAAGTAGCCTATGTTACTCCTTGTTATATTACCTTACTGCCAGTGAAAGTCCCGTCAAAATCGGTCCAGCCATTTCAGAGATTAGCCGGAAAAAACAGACAGACAGACAGACGGACAGACAGACAAAAATTGTAAAAAATGATATTTTGGTGTATGTACCGTATATATATTCATATACATATAGTTAAAAACGGTTATTTCAATATTACAAACAGACACTCCAATTTTATTTATATATGTATAGAGTATAGATAGTTAAGAGGCATAGGTAAAAAAAACTCAATTTTCAAACGAGCTTAACATCTACTTCGTTTGAAGCTAGCAAAAACATTTGTTTATCGCAACTAACATCGAAAACTGTAAATAGAATGTTGCGTTAAGTTCCTTCCGTTAAATTGTGTAACAATATGAAAGCACGGGCAGAGGGTAATATCTCAAGGAATTTTCTCGGAGCCATTCTTCATGTTTCACTATTTTATCACAAGTAGGTTGGCGCCTCATGCCTTTGACTTTGTCGTCTGCTCAAGTTACAAGCTGTTTATAGTCTGTTTCGAGAAGATTTTGTCCAACATAAACACGGATGAATTCAGGCAAACATTTTATTTTTATACGAGCTGATACCCCAGGCTCCGCCTACGCGGAGGTTGGTATATCTCCGGTGTACCCATTGTAATCAAACATACGTTATATTTTAAGTCTGAGTAAGACCTTTCTAATAGAAAAAACAGCATCAAAAACCGTTCAGTATTTTTTTTTGCGTCCATCGCGAACAAAGAACAGATAAACAGACAGACAAAAATTCAAAAAAACATTTTTGTGATCAGAACGGTTAATTTAACATTAACCAAGTTTTTTTTTTATAATCTCCTATGTACAGACACAACTAATTTACAATTTTATAATAGTATATAGGCGAGCAGGTAATGCACGCGAAAGAGACGCCGGAGAGGGAGCGGGAGAGAACCCTGCCCCCCGAGTTTCGCAGTCTGCGGCGAGGACGCCGCAGACTCATCTACGCCCGGGACTACCGACCTCCATGATCGGGGCCTGAGGACGGCAGTTGGCCGACTCGCCGTCCTTACAGAAGCTGGCCGTGGCGGAGGCGTGTCGTGTGTGCCCTACACACGCCTGCCAACTCACCGAAGCGGGATAAAACCCGACCCCACCAGGCGAGGCCGCGGTGGCGGCCAAAGTCCGCTGGCAACCCTGGGGTTATCCTTTCGAGGGCTTACCCGAGGTGCCCGGCAACGGCCACTTGGGGAGGACACCGTGCGGTTTTAGTCGAGACACGACTTAACCACCCCCGCTGGCTAGCGGGGGGGGTATCCGAAGGGATTTCCGCACGTAAAAAAAAAAAAAGTATATAGGTATTTGATTTCTTAATAGACGGTAGTGTAGTTTAACATACATTCACATTTCATCAGATAGATTTTTATAGTATCACATAAGAGAAGGCAAGCCTATTGCCATCAACCGTGCACCCGAACCGAAGAACATTTTACCTAGCCCGAGACTCAAACCACATAAACATTCACTCTTCATGCCTTCAGCGCCAATTCCAGTTGTGACTGTCGTGTGACCCAACCACCAGAGGAACAGATGTCTGTGCATTGGAGTTATTTAAAAAAATACTTGGGTTATGTCAAAAGAAACAATTCTGAACACAAAAAAAAATTTTTTTTTGAATTTCTTGTCTGTTCGTTTGCGATGGACGCAAAAATTACTGAATGGATTGATACAGTTTTTTTAGAAAGGTCTTGGTCAGACTTAAAATCTGCCGTATGTTTGATGGCAATCGGGTAAGTAAAACCGGAGATATGACCAAAAACGATAACAAACCTCCACGCGGGTGGAGCCGCGGGCATCAGCTAGTTATATTATACTCAGTAGTCACTCGAAACCAACTGAAGTATTCTGGTTTTTGTCTACAAGTATAGTACATCTATACTATTATAAAATTGTAAATTACTTGTGTTTGTACATTGAAGATATTTTTAAAAAAGCGGCAAACTGCGAGTCGGACTCGCCTATGAAGGGTTCCGTAGCAGCAAGTAACATAATAATGCTTTTTTTTTAATTTTATATGTGAGTTGATTGAATGAAAGGTAAATTGCGGTTTACGATTTATGACGTATTAAAAAAAACTACTTACTAGATCTCGTTCAAACTAATTATCGGTGGAAGTTTACATGGTAATGTACATCATATATTATTAATGATATTAGAGACCTCAATATCGTTTTTGAAGACCTATCCATAGATACCACACATGTATGAGTTTCATGAAAAAAAAATTTTTGAGTTGTAGTTCTAAGTATGGGGACCCCCAAAATGTATTGTTTTTTTCTTTATTTTTGTGTGAAAATCTTATGCGGTTCACAGAATACATCTACATACCAAGTTTCAATAGCATAGTTCTTATAGTTTCGGATAAAAGTGGCTGTTACATACGGACGGACAGACACCTACGTACCTACACCAACGGAACCTTTATAGATATAAAGGTTCCGTTTTTTGTCATTTGGCAACGGAACCCTAAAAATACTTAGGGATTAAGGCACACGGTGAGATTTAATCAATATTTTCATGCTGATTATGGATTCATATGGTTCACAGGAATAGAACCAGTATTCCTTGCCAGCTGAGCCGCGAGCACTAATATCTCCACACTGAAAACAAAATGGTCGCTTGTATATTTTTCACAATGGAAACTGTCACAACATTAAACAACCTTGTATTGAGTTATGAGTGAACCACAACCCAGTGATATTCGATTCACCACTTAAATAAACTTAATCCGCTGGATAAATGACAACAATAATGAAATGGTGCAATAATCTACAATGAACGTGATTTTAATTTTATATACAGGCATCACGATTTTGTGGTTATTATATAAAGTAATAGCATCGCCACGCGGTTTCACTTGCGTAAGTCTTGATCCCGTGAGAATATCGAGATAAAAAGTAGCCAATGTCACTCAAGGATAATGTAGCTTTCTAATGGTGAAAGCTTTTTTAATATCGGTTCAGTAGTTTCAAGATTATTGATAACACATCTTTCCTCTTTATAATATTTTAGTATTATTATGGATATAGGGCAACCGCTTGTAGTTTATACAAGCGGTTGCCCGCGGCTCCGCCCGTATGTAATATCCACCCCGTTTCCGCGTCCCATGGAAACCTATTCCAGAGATAAAAAGTAGCCTATGCCCTGTTCCAGACTATAATCTATCCCTGTACCAAGTTTCAGCCAGATCCGCTCAGGCGTGATTGAGTAATAAAAATCCATCCATTCATCCATCCATCCATCAATCCAAACTTTCAATTTTATATATATATACGATGCATTTTAGGTTTAAGCTCCTTTTAACTATTTATTTTATTTTAGGTATACATATTATATATATATGTATATATATATATATATAGGTAGTGGGATTGCGAAGCGAGTGACTGTGGACTATGTCCATGCCATATTATGAGAAGAGATGAAAGTAATGTTCTTAAAAAGGTTGAAAATATGAATTAAGAGGGCCCGGGACTACCGACCTCCATGATCGGAGCCTGAGGACGGCAGTTGGCCGACTCGCCGTCCTTACAGAAGCAGGTGTGGTCCCGACCCCACCAGGCGAGGCCACGCTGGCGGGCAAGGTCCGCCGGTAACCCTGGGGTTATCCTTTCGAGGGCTTACCCGGGGTGCCCGGCAATGGACACTTGGGCAGGACACCGTGCGGTTTAAGTCGGTTCATGCACGACATAACCGCCCCCGCTGGCCGGCGGGGGCGGTTATGTCAAGGGATTTCCGCACGTAAAAAAAAGAGGGTTTAAGAGCAGAGGTAGGCCTAAGAGAAGATGAATTAAATGCTTGAAAGAGGGACACGAAAAAGAGGTGCCAAGGAGATGGCACCTGACAGGAATGTATGGAGGAAAAAGTTATAGGGTATATAACATCACGCTACAACTCTTAGGAGCCGAGCAATAACAAAAAAGATGATTAAGACGCGGGCGGATGGGTGATACAACGTAGTGGAATTAAACTGACAATGGCGGATGGAACTGCCATTCATATTACATACATTATTATTATTTCCAACGGGGACGTCGGTGACCTGGCGGGTTTTAAACCCTACCTTAGTGGGTCATTTCACCCATTTCCCCTGATCCTCCCTTTTGGGAAGGATGATACTACATACATACTAGCTAGTATGGATAATATACTAGTCATTATCTTCGTCATCTTTACTCAACCTCCAAGTCTTCTCCCAACTCAGTTGGAGTCAGCCTTTCAGGCTAACTACGAAGCAGCCTAACTTCGATATTCTTTGAGAAGCGACTGCTATCTAACCTCCTCAACCCACTGATGATATCGAAGTTACAGAACTTTTACAGTTTATACTAGTCATTATCTTCGTCATCTTTACTGAACCTGCAAGTCTTCTCCCAACTCAGTTGGAGTCAGCCTTTCAGTCTAACTACGAAGCAGCCTAACTTCGATATTCTCCGAGAAGCGACTGCCATCTAACCTCCTCAACCCACTGGCGATATCGAAGTTACAGAACTTTTACAGTTTATACTAGTCATTATCTTCGTCATCTTTACTCAACCTCCAAGTCTTCTCCCAACTCAGTTGGAGTCAACCTTTCAGTCTAACTACGAAGCAGCCTAACTTCGATATTCTTTGAGAAGCGACTGCCATCTGACCTCCTCAACCCACTGATGATATCGAAGTTACAGAACTTTTACAGTTTATACTAGTCATTATCTTCGTCATCTTTACTGAACCTGCAAGTCTTCTCCCAACTCAGTTGGAGTCAGCCTTTCAGTCTAACTACGAAGCAGCCTAACTTCGATATTCTCCGAGAAGCGACTGCCATCTGACCTCCTCAACCCACTGGCGATATCGAAGTTACAGAACTTTTACAGTTTATACTAGTCATTATCTTCGTCATGTTTACTGAACCTCCAAGTCTTCTCCCAACTCAGTCGGAATCAGCCTTTCAGCCTAACTACGAAGCGGCCGAACTTCGATATTCTCCGAGAAGCGACTGCCATCTGACCTCCTCAACCCACTGGTGATATCGAAGTTCTGTAGTCAGACCAATTGTTGTTCATCAGGTATGAGTAACCTAGGTTACTGTATATTTTAGTAAACGTCTATTTTAAACAAATTTAGCTCCATTGATGTACTATCTGCCATCCCATGCAAATGTGGTTACACTTTCTATGTATAGATCAGTTTGCCAGAATATCTATATAAAATAAATATAGTACAGTTCAATAACTTTTTCTCCACTGTTTGTTAAGAAATTATAAACGACTAGCTGTTGCCCTCGGCTCCGCCTGCGTAGAAATCTGATCCCGTTCCCGCAACCCATGGGAATCTATTCCCGGGATAAAAATAGCCTATGTGTTATTCCGGACTATAATCTATCCTTGTGAAAAATTTCAGTCAGATCCGTTCAGCCGTTTTTGCGTGAAAGAGTAACAAACATCCATCCATCCATCCTTACAAGCTTCCGCGTTTATAATATTAGTAGGATATCGCCAGTGGGTTGTGGAGCTCAGAGGAGGGAGATGACAGTCGCTTCACGGAAAATAAAAGTACGGCCGTTTCGTAGTTAGATTTAAAGCTTACTAAATGAGTTGGGAAAACGCTCGGAGGATGATTTGCTATTGTAACGGCAATAGTAATACACAAAAGTTCAAAATTTCAACTGTCTAACTATTGCGGTTTATGATTATTAGTTATTACTGCTTTTATTATTGCTGTTGTTGTTCAGAACCGGGTATACGGACTCGGGTTCTGCTTCTGCCTACCAGCTGTTATTGAGCAATCGCGCGCAGCGAGCATCTATTGATTGTAATTTGAGTATAGGTAATATTAGATTAATTGTAAATTAGAATGTAGTTATCTTTTACGAGAATCTGTTGTCTAGACAAACCTATTCTAGGTTTTAAGACAATATAATAAGTGTAATATGTTTGTAAAAATTATTAAAAAAAAAAAAAAAAAAAAGATATAGTCCGCTGATAGACTGACATGCAACAGAGTCTTAATAATAGGGTTTTCTTGGTTACTTACGCAACAGTTAAAAGGTACTAATAACAGCCTAAAAGCGGATTGAATGCTTTTTATTATAGTCTAGTGCTATGATCCACTCAAAGGTATGCTTCTAGTACATTAAAAAATTTATAATTAGAAAAGTAGTATAATAAAATTGTTATTTCATCTGTTTTATGAATCTGCATAATTAAATCATAATCCAATTACCAATGCGAAAACACATACAAATCATAACGTCCAACACAAAATACGTATAACATTAAAAGTTTATCGGAGCGAAACCGTACGCTAATAAATTAAATTGTCGCTAAGTACCAAATAGCAATTGTCGAAATTCGCTAATAAATTAGCTAAAAGCGTTGTTTGTTAGTTGCAATCGCTATAATTTCTAATTAGGTAGCGACGGCGACAATTACCCGCTGGATCGGCGCTTCACCTTATTTATTGCAACGTCTAGCGACAATTCATGTCCTCTACTCTCTCTACCTCTTCTCTTTCTCTCTCTTCGATCTTTTAGATTTATTTTCTTGAGGATGTTTTAGGCTTCGCTTTGTTTAATGAAAATATTGCTAATAGGTTCGGAATTAGATACTCTCTGCTAGTTATACTATAAGAAACAGGCGCAGGGTGTCAAAAGGCTCGAGACTTTCCATAGTAGAGGTGGACTTGATCCTTAAAGAAGGAGCTTAAATTGGGAATGAAAGTTTGTGTGGGAGTTCATCATTATCGAAGGTAAAAAGTCACTATAAAGAACTCTTTTATATGAATTCTTTCGATGGTGTGGAAACTACACAACAAGCTGTCTTTGATCGCGATAATCCACATCACTGGCGGACATTAGTACATACATACATACATATACTCACGCCTTTTTCCCTCCTGGTTAGGCAGAGGCAACAGCCCACCATCTGCATCTGTCCTTACATACTTCGCGACCTTCCTTCACTGTCGTTAAACCTTCATGCAAGCCCACCGGTTTCGAGTGCTTTAGACGTGCCTTTTTTCAATACCTCATTAATTTGATCAGTGTTTGTTTTGCGAGGTCGACCCCGGCTTGCCTGCACTTACATCTGCCTTATATACTTGGTGTGTCATTCGCTCAGTACTCATTCGTTCCAAGTGTCCAAACCACATTAGCATACCCTTTTCAATTCTTGTAACAACATTCTCTTTCAGGCCACACTATTCTCTTATATCTATATTCCTTTTCCTATCAGCCAACCTTACTCCACGTATACTACGCAATTACCGCATCTCCACTGCATTCACTCTACTTTCATGTCATACCCAACTTTCACTTCCATACATTAATATGAGGACTAGCAACTATAAACCGCCAGTCGACAGTATTACAAGCCTTAAATAACATAAACATAACATAACATAAACTCACGCCTTTATCCCCGAAGGGGTAGGCAGAGGTGCTCGCACCCACGTTTCGCCAGTTTATGTTTTAGGTCCCAATGTAATAGGTGGCGAGCCTATTGCCATTAACCGGGCACTTATAAACCTGCGATAAATACACACATAACTTCGAAAAGCATCGAAAAGTCATTGGTGTGTGCCATGGTAATACCTGGGATCGAACCCGAGACCTTGTCTCAGCAGTCCTTTACCCATACCACTAGGCTACCGCGGCTTAGCCTTAAATAATATATCAATTAGTACCCATTGGTACTCGATCACGTTGCGGCGTACATTGAATATCTGTACAATATTGTGGCACATGAGCTGTGTTTATTTTATATTCAGTGATCAAAATCATCTCATACTGTTAGACGATTGGCACACTGCCCCGCATTACGCAGCGTAGCCCGATAGTGCGTGGTCTTACGTTGCTTGTAAGTATCTCTCTTTGCATGGAAAACATGCGTAGTGCAACACACATAAAACGCATTCACGCGTAGTTTAGTTAAGTAGTAAGAACACGAACTCCCACGCTACGCTGCGTGATGCGGGGCAGTGTGCCGATTGCCTTAGGGACCCAACTCACATTTATTCTCAACCCAGCTAACTAAACTTCAATCTAACTCGGAAAGCAAACGTGCGGAAAAGCGACACACTTGCCCTAAAATGATTTGAGAGACGTACATTCAACGACAAATGTAGCTTAATCAAATTCAATTTATTGATCACCTTAGTTATAAAAAAACATGAAATATATTTACTTTGTCCTCTGGGTATTATAAAATTACTTATACAAAAATTATATGAATGGTACATTTGTTCCAATGTAAATATTTTAGTATTATGCCACTTTTGTCGTGGACTGTACGCAAGTCCGTCTGTTGGCCGTACGTGAACCTACTCCTAACACAAGTAATTTAACTTAGTTGAAAGGGCTAACGAGAATGCTAGATACAAATGTGTTTCCCAAGTCAATGGTACTCATAAAATAATAAGTTTTATATAAGTACAGTCGCCCTCAGAAGTTGCTCAACACTTAATGTAATAAATCAGTGAATACTTGCTTTTAACCCTAAAATTCTCGTTAACATTATTTGTTTTAACATTATTGTAAATCAATCAATACCTAATTATCTAAAAAGAATTTTGGTAATTTTCAAGCCTTATATTCATAGCCATTGACTATAAATAAAAAAAAAAAAATAGCCCGACATAGCTAAGGACACTCCCGACTAACTCACCTTTCAAACAAAATAAAATCAAAATCGGTTCATCCGTTCGAGAGCTACGATGCCACGGACAGACCCGTCGGTTTTGCGTCGGGGGTTAAAAAACTTAACAAGAATGAAATCCAGTATGGCACTTATACAGCTGCTACAAAGCAATCGATAGGATTGTCAGTATGAATATTTAGAATATGAAGTAAGATAAGATTAATGAACACAAGCGCTATTTTCAGATGAAAAATGTTCTGAAGTCACGAGGATATGACAAGATACATAATTTAATTACAGAAAATGGCTTTTTGTAAATTAATTTCAGAATAATATTACAAATGAAAGAAGTACACGCCGAATTTGATGGTAAGCGGATACCGAAAGCTTAGAAAAGCTAGCAGTAGGCTGTTTGGGCAAGCTCCACCAAGCTGGTTGGGCCAAAAGAACTTGAAAACCAACCTTACTTACAAACCAGTACACCTGCGGATTTAGGGACGAGGCTCTGACGTAGGTATTCATATCGAGGTTGCATTATTACGAGTATACGGTATGTAGTAGTTATTAATGGAACAACCCTATTACCAGGGTTAGAAAGAGATGCTTAGATGTCCGCAACCAAATTTTTTAGGTAACGTTAAGCCTCGGGTCTACCAGGTAACATGGTATATATTATTACCAATGAGGGTCCACTTGACCTCAGCTATGTTAACGAAACAATCCCATTTCCTTCTTCCCATATTAAGATTCTGATCGGTCCAATAACCAATTGTCACGGCCGACTCTTACTCGGGGGCGTGTTAGAGATACAAAAATACGTGGGGTGCTCAGAAAGATTTTCGCTATTACAAAAATATAATAGATGTTATTGTTATTATTTATTTTATTATATCTTTTCAAATGATTCTCCATTGGCATTTATATTTTACCGCTAATATGCGTCAATCAGTAAGAGTGCAGAATAACTTGTTAATCTGCAGATTACCTGGTTCAGATTGTTAAAATGGAGAAAAATGTTACAGTTCTAACATTAATTAGTTAATCTGAAGATTTCCTAGGTAATTTGCAGACTAAAAGCCATGCATATAATAAAGTTAATAAAACATGTTATTTGCTTGAATTAAACATTTGGATTCATTGTAACTATTTATTTAATTTATTAAGGCATACGCTACGGGAGCGAGCGAAGTGATCTCGTGAACACCATGCGCCCCGACACGGATAGATATAGGTTAGAAGGGTTCGGCGGAGGTCTCCCAGAATCCTCCGCTAAACCCTTTGCGTTATTACTTGTGATGATGTATGAAGAAATAGGAGCACTTAACAAGATAGAAAAGCACTATACCTATCCAAAAATGTTTCGCACGTTGTTTTCCACGATTTAACGATGAAGCATCCGTTAATATACAGATTAACTAGGTAACGTGACGATATCTACTAATATGAGTCATTTGCGGTAATTTGCAGGTTACCTAGTTAATTACATAATTTATAATAAATATAACATTATTCCTAGAAACCTCTTCAAATGCCTTCTCAAATGCGGACAGAGAGTATCCTCAGTAATGAAAACTGTTTTCCCTACCGTTGATTTTTTATTTTTGGGGATATAAAGGGATACATTGTACCAAATGTTTTTTTTTTCAAAGAGTATTAGTAACCGAAATTACTAATGTTCCTTTTAACCCCTCCAGCTAAGTTAAATTGCTTGTGTTAGTAGTGGGTTCACGTCGGTACTGTGATGGCCAGGATTTGGACCCGGGACTCCTTAACCACTAAGCTACCGACGCTTAGTGACTGTAAGAAAATTGATGTATTAGTTTGCCTATGGTGCTCACCAGAAAGTCCCTTGTTTTGAGTACCAAGTGAGCCAGTGTATTGTCATGTCAAGGCAGGAGCCTTCGGAGGCCAGTATTCGGTCGATTCGGTCGACAACAGTCGATATTTGAGAAACTTTGTACCTACATTATTTAATTTCAAAGGCCAAATAAAACTATGAAGTTTAAAAGTGGAATTATATGAAGGAAATTTGGTGCTATAATTCTGTGGAATTGCATCGACTCTGCAAAGGATTGCTATGAAATTAAAGTAATACTGTATTTTAACAATGTATAAAAGTTCCAGGCCTGCATGTTTTGTTTTTATACTATTTAGCAAGCAAACAAGTAAAGCTTTTGCTAAACTTTGTTCTTGTGTTTTGTTTAACACTGTCACTATTCACCATATTAAATACTAGCTGTTGCCCGAGTTTCCCCCCACGTGGAATTCAGATCCCATTCCCGCTTCCCATAGGAACCTATTCCAGGGATAAAAAGTAGCTTATGTGTTTTTCCAGACTATAATTTATAACTGTACCAAAATTCAGGCCTCATAGGCGAGGCCGCGATGGCGACCAAAGTCCGCCGACAACCCTGGAATTATCCTTTCGAGGGCTTACCCGGGGTGCCAAGCTTGGGGAGGACACCGTGTGATTTTAAGTCCGGTCCCATTCCGAAACACCTATCTTATCGTTCGCACCGATTGAGTGGAGCCCATGGGGGTTTCCACACGTATAAAAAAAAAAGTTGTAGGTTGGTAATAATACCTCTATTGGTATATGCGAAAAGACTTCATTATGTGAGGTGCAACATATAAGTAATTTCTTTAAAATTTGAGACGTCGTCAAAACTTAGATAAATTTAAAAAATAAAAATCCCATTAATAGTCATAAATATTTACAATAACAAATATATCTTTAGTTAAACTTCTCTAAAAACATTCTTATCATGGAACCGTTGAACTAAAACCCCAATAGGTAGGTTTATATTGAAGATAACTATCTGCTTTATAAACGAAGCAAAGGAATCATTTTATTACTAAAAACCATAATGGACCTCAGTGTTTTGTTATAAGGTTCATTTTCACGATTGGATTTCGTATACTGTCGGAGTTTATACTATACACCGATATCTGTTATACGATCAGGGGCCACGTTGTTTCGTTTCCTTAGATCATACAATACCTATATAAGGAAATGAGTGACAGTTTACTGGATTAATTTAGTGCTAAAGGGTACTGAAACACGGAAGATCGGTTCGAGATTTAAGATTTAGTGCCTACTTTTGTTATAAGGTTTCAAATGAAGTAATTTAGTTGGGTCATTGTGTGTTCCTAGCTAACGATTGCTACAAAGACAATACGCTGTCCTGATTATTCTGTTTCTAATATTTAAAGTTGTACTGACGAGAGTGGTCTATTGTGATTTTAGTTTAGAATTGTTTTGGTTATAACTATTGAATGGGATATTTCTTTTGATAGGCTGCTTGAATGGGGCATAATGAAGTACTCGATTTTAAAGTTCTATTACAACAGAGAATTTTGTGCTTGGGCATATAATCATCACTGTCTGAGCCTTTTCCAGTTGGGGTCGGTATTTCAGTCTAACTACAAAGCAGCCGAACTTCAAAATTTAGACTGCCATCTGACCTCCACAACCCATTGGCGATATCGAAGTTCTGTAGTTAGACCAGTTGTCGCACTTTTTAGGGCTCTAACTACCTTTAACGACTTCTTTTTTTTTGAAGTGTAACTTCTTTAGAGTCGTTGTGATTTCAAACTCGATGAAACGAAAAAATAAGACCATAGTTTTTTTTATTCAGGGACTGTTCAGCAGTTTCACTTCTACCGTGTGACTTGCACACACACACACTATAAAAGGGTAAAAAGGTGAATTGTGTAAAGGGTAAAAAGGGGAAATGTGGCAAGGGTAAAAACGGGAAATGTGAAAAAGGGTAAAAAGGGGAAATGTGGACAGCGTAAAAACGGGAAATATAGAGAGGGTAAAACGGGGAAAAATGACAAGGGTAAAAAAGGAAAATGTGACAAGGGTAATTATTTTTATTTATTTACGTGCGTAAATCCCTTCGGATACCCCCCCCCCCCCCCGCCGGTCAGCGGGGGCGGTTATACCATAGAAGTTCGTATGGTTACTGGAACCAATGGTTTAACGTGCTCTCCGAGGAACAGGGATCTCGATTGTGTTAACAATGGTCACCAATCTAAGATTGCCTTGGCTAGTATTACTTAACTTTGTAATGTGTCACTTGGCCAAGAGCCCCTTGCTTGGGCATATAGTCATTCATTTAAATCCAGTATTGAACAAAGAACAACAAGTCTAACACGTCCTACGTAGATTTAATTGCTGTAATGGTTCAAAGTACTTTGAAGATGCAACATTTTTACAACAAAGAACTGCAAGTAGGTCACAAGTGGCGTAACAGCGTCGGTAGCTACCGCTATGTAAGAAGATCATTGGTGGCGTGACCGCCCTGGTAGCAGCAGGGCAATAATGTCTCTAGAGGAGTGACCACGCTGGAAAATGCCCTGAATCCAGCAGTACGATGGTCTTCTATTCGGAACTACCTCGTGCGGGCTATCCATAAGATTATGTAATTTGTGTATGTTGCTAACCTTCTGTTCAACATATCCATCCCTCAGTAGTGTACCCAACTATTTTCAGCTGCATATCAATGGTATTACAGTCTATAAATATAAATATTCTACGACATTCTACACTGCGCTTTCTAGACCCAAAGTAAGCATAGTTTAACTAGCTTGTGTTATGGGTTCCAGAATGCGGATAAACATACTTATATATATTTTTTTTGTACATACATACATAGGATTGACTTTTGTTTGTAACTGGATGACTGATGTATAATGTAGATGTGATGACTTGAAGTTAAATAATAATTTGTACACCACTCAATGGTAAAACATGTTGTGTCCAATCGAAGTAAGTAAGACCTATATAATAAGCATTTGACTATGTATATTATATGTACACATATTTTTGCAAATAAATATTATCTTATCTTATCTTATCTGATAGAAACACCCAAATCAATGCTAATATACATATTCATGCATACAAATACTTGCATTGAGCTGGTATCGAACCCGCGCCCCCTGTCGTAGCAGTCGAATGCACTACCGCTACGCCACAGAGGTCGTCAATGGACAATGGTTATGGCGGCCTATGGTTAGTATTTGTTGTCATACATACCTGAGTCCCGATACATAAACTATACTAGTCATTCCAATATCCATCGGGCCACATTATACGAAAGCCTAGCAAGAGTAAACAATTCAATCCAAAGAATGGTCTAATATTATCTCTTGTTATATCTTCTGAATGAGAATGAAATTGCGACTAGCAAAATTAGCAAAATTTTCCACGCACGATCATAGGCCCCCCCTATCGTTTACCATTAAGAGGACCTTTCACACTTGATTTATAGTATGAATAATGTTGACATATTCAGGAACAATGAAGTGTGCGACGCTGTAAACTTAAACAGAATTTGGTGAATAAGTGGAGAAATCTTGCATTTATTCAGATAAGTGACAAGAGGCGTGAATCTGTCCACGCCGCCATATTGATTCTGTTTCTGTTGGACCATTGAGCGGTCGTATCACCTCATCCCAGCGATCTTGATATAGCGACTGGTAAACATCTTGACAATATATTCTAGCCGTTTTTAGGTTTATTTGGTGGATATGTGGAGCGTAACGGCCGACGCTTGCCAATAAACCAATCAGAGATTATATTGAATCAATCACAGGCTCAAGAGGCTCGCATTATTGGTTGATTAGCCCTTTTAGGGATTTTTGGTTTGTTCGTATAGTGCATATGCGTGAACATTCGCCCACTACGCCGACTTTATTATAAAATTTTTGTCGGTATATGTATCCAGACATCGTTTTACGATGTTCTATAGTCGTACATTCTACCGCAGACAAACAACTGATTTACTTATAAGAATAAACACCAAAATCATCTTCACGAACTTCCAAAACTTTGTATCAAGGAATCAATTTAGGGTTATAAAATTCATGATCTCCATTTATCACTACCATGAAGTCGTTCGTATTTTGTCACATCGCAACAATCCAGTGCAGTGTGATTTACATCGACGATTCAAGGATAATCAGCTTAACTTGGCTCCAATGAAAAAGGGTAATGGAGTGTAAAAACGAGCTTGTACCGTGACCCGGTGGAATTTTGATTCGGGAAAGGATATTTGTGTATGGAATATGGAACAATAGTTACCTTTTAGCTGATGTAGGGAAAACCGAATTTCATAACACGTAACGAGATGTGACTTGTTTTTTTTTCATAAAAATATGTTTTTACTTTAAGGAAAGTGTTGCCGGATTTAGTACTTTATTAGATTATGTTGAGTGTTGGAGGAATATTAACTTAAATATGAGGATCTAGATACATTGTCAGCTGCCATTTCAGCACTGGTAATGCTTTTTTATGGATTTGTTAAAGTCATTGTGTATTTTTACTTCTTTCTGTATAATATTTTCTGTTTTTGTTTTATGTTATGTTATGTTTAAAAATTTCTACTTTGATTCCCTTGGTTCTACTTTTCAAATTTCGACTATATAAAAACTAAACCCGGCAACGCTTCGCTGTGGCTTTGTCTGATGTTAAATAAAATATGGCCCCAATAAGTCGCAACTTTGCCATACAAAGCATATATAAGCGCTCCTCTGTGCATGCAACGGCCTGTCAAAAGCTCAATTTAATCCATGGCTTACTAATCTAGTTTTGCGACCATGGGTGCTCTAATTTTATAAATAGATATAGATCTAAATGATATCTAGATTCACACACGAGTCCTATTCAATCTTACCTGCTAGTTTGTATACCTGCGGACATCGACGGACCAGGTGCTGGCGCAGGCTGTCCTATCAGATTTGGGAGGTTAAACGGCATTCGCTACCGTAATTGCCAAAAAAAGCCGAGCATAAAATGGAAAGCGATCCCGGGTTCCGAGATGGAAACCTCAGATGCAAACGGGATCATTGCGGCTATTTCGATGACCTACAAGTATACATAGTTTCACAAACCTACAAGTACTATCATATCACTCAACAATCAATCAATTAGCCTATCGCAGTCCACTGCTGGACGTATGCTCCTCCCAATGTGCGCCATAGCTTCCGAACCTCCATCTCCCGCATCTAGTCTATCCTAGCTACCTATTTCAGGCCCTCAGTCCATTGCGAATGCGCGCCTCCCCTCTTTCTGGAGGCACCGTGGTTCCCAAAACCGAGGGGGCCATCTCGAAACTGGAGATGGCCCTTAGTCAGCCGGGTGTGAGGGAAATACCTTACACCCCGGCGTTTTTAGTATATATTACATAACCACCCCCGCTTGCCTTAAAAAGAAGTGTAATAAAAGTTCTGTTTTAACCAGGTAACTGTTTCTGTAATTCTTTATTTTTAAGAGTAATTTCATAACCAAACGTATCAGTGAATTTACCTCCCAATTATCATAATTCAATTAATGTATATTAAAGAGAAAGGATATTTGAAATAAAGCTACAATAATACAATATAGTAAATAGTAAATGAAATACGATTGTTTCGTTGACAGAAGCCGGAGGTCAAGTGGGACTTATTGATAATAGCCTACAGATACGTCAGGGGAAGGACTCGATAGGGTCGTAATATACGACCGTCCGACGATTTTCTTGGTGATTTACACATTAAGCCGAGACTGTTTTTCTTGCTTATAGTGTAGTCTGTTTTATTTGGAGTAGTTATACCACTTAAGAGCGTTTGCACCTTAAAGTGGCAACGTCGCAATTTGTTGTCATTATGTTGCGTTTTTATAACAAATTTTAGATGAAAGTTTCGAGGTCAGATGACAGTCGCTCCCACAAAAGCAGTACAAACCAAACCAAAAGGAGGAGAGGGAGTGAGCGGATCTCGATCTTTGCGATGAAAGCTTCGGATGCAACCAGGAACAACACTCAGATGATGATGATGATATTGCAATATATTGTTAATCATCATATCAGCCGAAGGAAGTCCACTGCTGAACATAGACCTCCCCCATTAACTTCCACTTTGACCGGTCTGTAGCGGCCTGCATCCACTTTTAATAACTACGACAAAATTAGTATCTACCTACTGATATGACACTGTCGGAAATTTACGCGAATGTCACACATTGAAATAAAACTAATTTTAAAGGATTCTATCGCGATTTATTTGATGTTATTTTATATTTTACATTGATCATGACGTTTCAGTTGCTTTTCAGCAGCCATGGTCACCATGATCATGACCGTGACCATGGCTGCTAAAAAGCAACCGAAACGTCAGGATCAATGTAAAATATAAAATAACATCAAATAAATCACGACAGAATCCGTTAAAATTAGTTTTCTTTGAATACCTACTGATATTTTATTGCAAAAGTATAGGTTCCATTATTTTGGTCCAAAAGCTAAGGGAAGCATCTCGCCCCTGTTCTGTGGTAGAAGCTCAGTAGGTATAATAAGTCAGTCAACGAGGGTTACGTACAGGGCTTTCAATTTTGGCAGAGCCCTCTTCACTGTACAATGACTTTTGGCACATGTGCTGCAAATCCAGGTCACGTCCGAACGTCGTTTGAGTTCCTTTGTATAACGTTACGGAATAGTTAAAATGTAACTAACTTTACACTTCATCATTATCATTTCGACCTATCCGTCGAATAAAGATACTTCTGCAAACTGCTTTACAGGACAGCGATCTGAAGTCTGCTTTATACAAAACTAACTGTAACTTATTTCGTTATCTTCTAGAGAAATAATTCTTTTGTGTGAACATTTAAAGCATTATTCATTATGGGTTATTAGCGACATAAATACAAAACAGTGATACAGGAAATAATCCAAGTAATTTTATTTTGTGTATAGGTTAAGATTCTACGCTAAGATTCATAGCGTTGTGTCCCGATTGCATCCGAGGCCCTCTAAAAATATTAATTTTATACTTACTTATATGCCCTTGCTATTGCCTATTTGACGGCCTCTGTGGCGTAGCGGTAGTGCATTCGACTGCTACGACAGGGGGCGCGGGTTCGATTCCCGCTCAGCGCAAATATTTGTATGCATGAATATGTCTATTTGCATTGTTCTGGGTGTTTCTATGTATAATATGTATGTATTTACAAAAAAAAAGTATATAAGTATGTTTATCCGCGTTCTAGAACCCATAACACAAGCTAGTTCAACTATGCTTACTTTGGGTCTAGAAAGCGATGTGTAGAATGTCGTAGAATATTGATTTTATTTTTATTTTTTGCGTGGTATTTCGATCCCGTTCCTACTTCCCATAGGAATCTATTCCAGCAATCAAAAAAATCCAGAAATCGAGGAATCTTATATTTTATTTGTTAAAGAGGTACTGGTTACTGATATCTAGTAGTCCCGATAACCCCTGCAGCTAAGCTAAATTACTTGTTGGGAGTGGGTTCACATCGGTAGTGTTATGGCCAGGATTTGTACCCGAGGTCGTAAGGCTGACTCCTTAATCACTAAGCTACCGACGCTTTTTCATATATATCTTTTTTTTTTCGTATAAAATCTAGCTGGAAATGAACTCCACGATTTCAAATACAATTATGAATTCTTTTCCGTTCCGTTTTCGGACTCGTGAGGGGAATGTGGACTTCATTTGCCCGGCCGCGTGTGTGAAATTATCTCTGACTTGTACTTTTGAATTTACTGTGGTAGCGTAACTCCCCAGACCTTAGACATAAAAATAATGGAGTTTATGTTAATCATTTGCTTACGTAGAGATTTTTTTTCTGTTCCACCTAGTTACATTTTAGTTACATTACTGTGACTAGTTGAACCAGGGAGTTGAACCAAGGAGTTCCATTATTTAGAAATTTTATTTTAATGCAACTAATGAGGTTTTTTATTCCAAATAGTTTTTATTTTTGTATTATTAGTAATTATTATATTAGTTATTTAATGTAGTATTTTAATGTAAATGATGATGATGAAGATTAAATGTAAGTCATCAACGAAACGTTTGGAAGCCCGGAAGTAGTATATTCTACATGCAACGCAGGCCGTAAAAGCCTAAAGAGTTAAAATTATGCTTGATTTTAAAATATTTTTTAAGCTTTTCACTCGCGCTATTCATCGATTGTCTACTACAAACTATAATACATTTTCAAAATAATTTATTTATATGTAAAGTTATACAAGTAGTAATAAGAGATTCAAAATAATACGGTAACAACAATTAACTGAAGCAGCTGACAACAATCACAGAGAAGTTCGTAACGCTTGCAAGTTCTGACGAAACTTCACGCCCATCCGCATAATTGTGTCATACCTGCATTGCTTAATATAACTTTAGATTTACTCTAGATTTGAATTGTACTGTTCTATTTGCTTGAAATTGTAATATTGTTTTTAAATTAATCATTAACCTTCTAAACGATCCGCCATATTTACCACAGAGTACCTTTTATTGATACTTACGACTGACAACCACAAGGCGTCCTGTTCGTCGATGCGATAATTAACAATGTGTATAAAAAAATGTTAATTGTCATTCGCTTAGTAATGTGGCTGGTAGATGGCAAATGGCTCGCCCCTTATTACATTGGGACCTAAACATAACTGGCGAATCGTGGATGTGTAATATATCTCTGCCTACCCTTTCGGGTATACGGGCGTGAAGTTAGGTTGTGTTATGTTATGTCCTGTTTGTTAATAAAAAAAAAACATTAACCTATTAAACGTGCTCTCCCAGACACGGAGAAGCCTCAATGTGTTATGAACAGCCAACTATTTTGAAAATAATCTGCCTGCTTTACCAAGGAAGGTGTTAATCTACTCGGTAATCACTTCACCACGAGCCCCTCCTGCCGTCTTTCAAGGGCTGCATATCTACTCGCCAATAGAGAATACCCATATCACAAAGTCGGCTTATACGTAACTCACATAAAAAAACATGGGTTGGTTTTTGTATTGTATGAGTACTTTGCCTAGAAACTGGACCGAGCATAAAAAATAACAAACATCTTCATTTTATTTCCATTATAAATGATATCGGTCGATACCCTACTTACTCAACACGTGGAATCATTTTAAATGCCTAATATATTTTTATCCCATCATTTAATATTACACAAGGGCATGGTTCCAATTTAATGGGATTCAAATGAATAGCGGCCTCAATATTGATATTAAATTATTCAAATTATGCTGTTTTTGTAATTTGTTGCTCTGTAGCATGCAAAATAGATTTAATATCTGGAGGCGTTTGGCTCTTCGCCTAGTGGAAGACCTCTGGCGGATGGTAGGTAAAAGTAATTATTGAATAATTCTAAATGCTAATTGACTGCATCCCGTTTGTTAAGAAGCTAGGGTGAGGTCCACAAGTTACAGGCTTCTATTCCCAACGCTGACGATCCTTAAACGGTGGACAGATTCTTTTTCAAGCCACCCTTGAAGAACCTCCATACTATTCTGAAGATATAATTCGACAATTATTTAGTTTTTGGATGTTCTTTAGACTGTTACAATATTTTTTCATCGGCTGCATTAATGTGTGGCGATGCCATATGCATCCAGTGCCATCTAGAGACAGCGGAACTTCTAAGAAACTACCAATTCTAAATCGTGCAATGAAAGTTCTTAGGCCGATTAACAAATATACAAAATCCCACTAAAAATAGTTGGGCCGCGGCCTGCCAGGCGTGAACCTCTAGCGTGCCTTTCCTGTCTGATAAATCTCACACTTTTTATTTATGAAACTTACATAATTAGGTACAAGTTAAACTTAATACCACATTCATGCAGTATTTGTCTATCAACCATATCCTATACAGAGAGGAAGTAATAGAATATAATAATGTTAATAAGGTAAATATAATAAAGTTAATGTTAATAAGGCTAATCGTTACCTGTACTGCTGGACAGCAAACGGACGAATCCTGCTGAAGAGAGATGTCGATAGCCCATCTATTATAATAAAAAGCGAGTTACAGCTAAATCAATTATCCACTCGAAGCAACGACTGACTAGTACACCTTTCTAAGTTAACTGTACCTTATCTTATTATCCTTTATGTTATCATTGTAATTTATTTTAGTTCTTATTATAATTTAAAAATGATCTTAATTGTAGATACACATAAATACACACAATACACATCACAAAAAATTTACTTCCACGAACATAAATCCCAAATTGATCTATGTAGTTTTCACCGATGTTTATATTCATTATATACACCAATGTTCACACTACCCAATAACAATGGCCTTATTCCCAATATTCACAAAATCGTTAGCTATAAAAATGACCAATATTAGTAACGAGTTAATGGAAAACATTGATAACTTTTCTGTATCTGATTGTTACGTATGCTCTCCTGAACAAACACAATCATACATTAAAAACACAAATTACTATCTGAAAATTATCACCCAAAATATCCGATCTATACACTCAAATTTCTTAGAATTACAAACCTTACTTCATCGTATAAATGTTGATTGTAACCTCCTGGTTTTGACAGAAGGGTGGCTAAACTGTGCCACCAACAACTTAATACCCATCTTACCACATTATGTCTCATATAGAACCAGCATACACCTAAATAAAAACGATGGTGTTGTTGTATTTGTTAAATCTAGTCTTGTATCTACCTGCGAAGAACCGGATTTCAACGGTTCAGCTTCAGGACTGATTGTAAAATTGGATACTGATACAATAGTACTCTGCATCTACCGTTCACCCTCAAATAACGACATCCAACCATTTCTAACTGCACTTAATAACATACTCCAGTCACTCGCTAAGTATAAAACAGTAATTATAACAGGAGACATAAACATTGACATTAAACAGAGCTCATCTGTCACGGAAAATCATGAGTATCTAAACGCCCTAGCTTATCATGGTTTTTTACCTGCACATACACACCCTACCAGGGACGGAAATTGCCTAGATCATATCATGCTTCGCACCAGATCTAAAACCTTGACTCTTGTTTATGACTCGACTTTAACTGATCATTGCTCATCTTTACTATGCCTGGAAAATAAAGTCTTAAAATCAGGCTGTCGGCAAACAATAAAAAAGATAAATTATGATACCCTTGACTCAGTAATGAAGGATCTGAACCTTGACTCCATTCTATATATGTCGAATCCAAATAATGCTATTGATCACTTTATTATGACATTGAAAGCAGCTATAGACAAATGTTCTACAGTACTAAAAGTATCCGCAAAAAAAAGAACTTTCAAACCCTGGATAACCCAAGGTCTGCTCCGATGCATTCGAAATCGCGATTCTCTTCATAAAAAGGTAAAACAATCACCTGGTAACATTATAATAACAACCACCTATAAAAGATACAGAAAGTATTGTACAGCAATACTGAAAAAAGCAAAAAGACAATACGACACACAAGAACTGAATAAGGCCATGTATAACCCAAAAAAGCTCTGGGACACTATAAAAAACATCACAAACACAACTAAAACTAAGCACCCTTGTACTCAACTATTAACACTTTCAGAATCTCCGACTCAGTCCTGCAATGTTATAAACGATTATTTTGTGAATATTCCGAAGACGCTCGCAAATAACATACATAATAAAAACCCACCATCTCTATCGCAACCTCCTCTCACTGCTCGATTCAAAAAATCATTTGTATTGGAAAATACAGACACAGACGAAATAATGCTAACTATAAACTCATTAAAAACTTGCGCTGCTACTGGATGGGACGGTATCTCACCTTTCTTTTTAAAACGATACTCACGGATCTTGGCACCAACACTAAGCTACATATTTAACCTTTGCTTAGAAACAGCTGTATTTCCAACATCTCTCAAAAAGGCCATTATCTATCCCATCTTCAAAAATGGCAACGGAAATGTGGTTAGTAACTATCGTCCCATAGCAGTACTTAGTGCTTTATCTAAAATATTCGAACGCATAATTAACAAGAGATTGATTAACTATCTTGAACACTTTAAAATTCTGTCACCGCAACAATTTGGCTTTCGTAAAAATAGATCGACCAGCGATGCAGTACATCAGTTGATAGATCATATTGCAGAAAATCTAGACAGTAAAAGGAAGGTTCTAACCATATTTTTAGACCTCACGAAAGCCTTCGACACTATTCCTTCACCGATACTCCTATCTAAATTGGAAAATGTGGGTGTCAGGGGTCCACCGCTTGAGTTATTCAACAGCTATCTCTCTAATCGTTCTCAGCTTGTTAACATTGATAACCATACCAGTGACGTGCTTCCTATTCAGTACGGCGTACCACAGGGGAGTATTCTGGGCCCTACACTGTTTCTCGTGTTTATTAATGACCTCTGCAATCTGAATATACCAAACGCCCAGATTATCTCTTATGCTGATGATACCGCAATCACCTTCTGTGCTGAGTCATGGCCTGAGTTAGAACTAACTTCACAGAACGGCTTTAATACTGCGCTAAATTGGCTCTTATCACACACTCTTACTCTAAATATCAAGAAAACAAACTTTATAACCTTCACTATAACTTCAAAAACCCAGCCAAGACAATCACTATCATTAAAAGCACACTCATGCTCACCTGCACCGCAACTTAATTGCCAGTGTCCAACTTTAAATTCAGTTGATAACACTAAATATCTAGGAGTAATAATTGACAAACATCTGAATTTCAAGTTGCATACCATTACTCTCTCGGGTCGTATACGGAAACTAATCTACATATTTAAAACTTTACGATATATCGCAAACGGGTTTATCATTCGTAATGTATACTCGGCGCTATGTCAATCCCTGATTTCCTACTGTATTACTTGTTGGGGTGGTGCTTCCAAATCAGTGATGAAGCCTGTGGAGATCGCCCACCGAGCTATACTTAAAGTTGCTACATTTCGTCCTATCTTGTTCCCAACCACCGAACTCTATAAAACCTGCAACGTTCTGAATATTCGACAATTATACATACTACACACTCTTCTATTTCAACACGCCAGAACACCATACCGTCATATTACCAAACGCCGGAAAGACAAAATCTGCTCCATCCCACCCCCACGTACCTCTTTCATCAAACATTTTTCAATATATCTTGCACCATCTCTCTATAATAAAATTAATTCAAAATGTCCAATCTTCGGATTATCATACCATAACACGAAGAAGACATTGCGAATTTTTCTCTCAAATCTGAACTATGAGGACTCTGAAGGTTTTGTTACTAACTAAACCTAACCTAAACACACATACACATCACACACAAATACCCTACACAGACACCTCCACATACACACCGTCACACTTTGTTTTATTTTTAATTTTGTATTTATTTTTATTTTTTTAATTCTGTTATCGAATGCTGCTTTAAATTTAAAATATTAAAACCTGATATAAAACTCCTTTCATATCAGGGGGATGGTCCTGTTTCTCCTTAACACAGGCTACTTATAACCTATCTAGGAGAGCAGTAACTCACCCTATATAGTATTGTAGAACAACCGGTATGTTTTTAAGTATGCAACATTTGCTTGTAAAGCTACAATTTGATTTATGAATAAATGAATTATTAATATTAATATTGAGCTTACGTAAATATCAGATATTACCAAAATCAGATGGATAGTTGTTAATCACTTGATATATGACTTTTTACATTGTCATTTCACTACACTTAATTCCGTACACTGCGTATCGCTACACTTCATTTCAGTCCACTTCGCTCTCTAAAATACCCTCGAACATTGACTTAGTGGAGTAAATAAAAACAATAATTCGCCAGTTCAATTCCACCGTTGCGCTATATTTCACGGCATTGTTCACGACTAGTCCATTTTTCATATAATTGCACAGCAACATTATAAATGAGTCAACTTTTGTGAACGCTGACAATTTATTTGATGTCCCTCGTTTAAATGTTTCATAGAAATTTTTATATTTGAAAAATGCTTTTAAAACCACCATTTGACTGTTATTTCTCCATTTGGGTTTTATATCTAATTAAATATCTCTTAAATAGGCAGTTGAGTGATATTTCTTTTGTGTACCTATGTGTTTTTGTATATTTGTTACAACATGTTTATATTCAAATATCTTTATTCATTTAGGTCACAAAGTACCACTTCTGAATGACGTAAACAATGCTTCTACATTTACATTTACAGCCGGATTTGCAAGGGTGAATAAGCCGCTAAGAAAAGATTCTGGTAATAAACTCACAACAATTCTTTTCTAATCGCCAGTTAAACTTTGTTAAATCAGTCATAGCCCAAATGATAATGTAACTTGCAGTTGTTGATAGACTTTACACACTGACACTTAGAGTAACTTCACCAATATCACAGTCACAATAGTGTTATTGATGTAAAGTTTTGGATTGTGTGAAGCTAATAACTGATGGTGACTGTACAAAAAACCTATATATGAATATCATGGTTATAAAATACGAAGAGATAGCAGAAAGTAATCATGATAAGACATCTTCTCCTAGATTCCAATATAAACTTTCCACCATTGGCCACGGTGGTGATGAGGTGATTCAGTGTCCACCACTCTATGAAAATATTCTTATTACTTTTTTTTGGATAATGCTCATTAGAATAGAAATCAAATTTAGTTTATTAAATAACAGTTCTATGAAAGAAATTACTGAAACATGTGCGTGAAGAAGCGAGAAGAGAGATGAGGTAAGAAGGTATTGCAGGATATTCATGGATAGAGTTAGTATGGCTCTTGTCTAATTTACGGACACATATTATATATATTGTAATAATATAAAAGTGCTCATCCTGAATGACTTATCCACGCGGAGCCTAAATAACTGCGACTACAAACTTGCAATTTTATTAGATGGTATCTTTTATGTTGTAAATTTAATATGGAAGAATTTTTGGAAATTTCACCCCTAAGACGGTAAAATACGATATTTTAGGTAGATTTCGATGAAATCGATCTACCTATTTTGGTCTCTTGACTACTGTCGAATTTAAAAAAAAAATCTTCATAGGAGGTTGAGTTATGACCCCCTGAGTCCGAAATGACCACTGGTCAAAAAGTTTTTATATGTATAATGTTTGTATATATGTATGTATGGTTCCACTTCCCAAAATTTGCGGCACTCTCTCTTTGCGGTCACATTTTTGCCCCGATCGCTTTCAAACTGCGGTCAAAAATTGCTTGGGTGTAAACTTAGTTTAAGTTCGTGAACGGGTGGAATCCGGCCTAAGGGGACGGTAGGGCCTCACTTTTTGTGAAATCAGTTTTTCCTCAAAATTTCACGTTCCATGAAAGATATTCGAACCGTTCTAATTTTATCCCATTACAGTATACATGAATACCAACAACTTTTAATTATAAACTTATAAGATTAAAACTTTAACTAAAAGTGGAGGGGGGAAAAACCAAAATTTTTCGGGAAAGAAATCATAACTTCTAACCGGTGAACATTCTTGCAGTCGGAAACATTTTTAATCGATAGGCAATTTTTAAGTCTAAAATAAATGTCTGAAAAGTTTTTCGCTAAAAGTTACCGTTTTCGAGAAAAAAAATTAAACATAGAAGAAGCATAGGTCATAGAGGGGCAAAAAAATATTTCTAACCGATAGGTTATTTTTTGCTCTAAAATAAATGTCCGAAACGTTTTTTGCTCAAATTTACCGTTTTCGAGAAAAATAAAATAAATAAATTTAAACCTGCCTTGTCAATAGTTCTCTAGGAAAAATAATATTAATTACTTCACGAAATATTGTTTAAAGTCCGTAGTTCTCTATATAAAATAATATTAATTGCTTCACGAAATCTACCTGTGCATTCCACCTGCGGGAACGGATTTTTTTTGTGTGAAACTCGGCTGGGCAGTGTAATAAAGTGTATAGTATAAAATAAAATGCACTACACTTCATCATCATGATCATCATATCAGCCGTAGGAAGTCCACTGCTGAACATAGGCGTCCCCCATCGACACTTAGTATAAAAGTATATGAGTAACATTATTCTATCTATTTCCTAATTATGTCTAGATATCCTCTTATTGTCTACAAGGCTAATGCTGTTATAAAATAAAGTCCTAACCTTATTAGCAGGTAGTTGACGCAAATTAAATTACATCAGCTAATTTCCTAAATGACAAAAAATAAAACCTTATTGCTACTTACAGAAGTTGCGGAGATAATTTGAGAAAATGAGGTTTGGTACAGGTGTGGTAATCATAATTCAATTATACAGGAGATAAAGCTGTTTTCACAATATTCCAAGATAACTTCGTCTTATGTTATTAAAGTTGTTGAAGAAAATAATCTTTTGAGACTACAGAGTGTATGGTATAAAAAATAACTGCTAGTATGATAAAATTCTGCTAGGTCTTGAAATATTCTTACTGGCGTTTTTATTTAAAGAGTATTTAAGTGAAGTACATACATAGAATACTCGTATAGGTATATTATAAAGCCGGACGGTGGGGCGACTATCGCCCCTCCCCCAAACCGGGGCAAGACGGGGACACCGTGGTTCCCAAACCCGAGGGGGCCATCTCGAAACCGGAGATGGCCCAGGGTCAGTCGGGGTGCGAGGGATATGCTAGACCCGAGACGGCGTGCGGTTTTAGTCGGTTCAAGCCCGACATAACCGCCCCCGCTGGCCGGCAGGGGGGTATCCGAAGGAATTTCCGCACGATAAAAAAAAAAGGTATATTATAAAGATTAGTAAAAATATAGCTAAGACTTCATCAATTCTTCTATAAAGGTATTCTGTTTTACTAGCAGTAACTGCACTTCGTAGCAATAGTGTCGTGTTGTGAGATACCTTTTTCCCTTTTAGTCCTGCTACAATCAATAATTTATGTTTACATGTCTAGTGTATAAAGTGTGTAGAAGCCACGTTTAACAGCGTCACCTGTTGCTAAGTGACTGCTGTTGACACGAATACTGGAATAAAGGCCATGGGACCGACCCATGTTGTAAAAGAGGTGGATTCTTTTGCAAACTTCATTTCTCACTAAATCAGCATTATGGAATACCACGCTTTGGCCCTAGAGAGCCCTATAGGCACAAATGTGTGCCTTCATGCACTGAGGATAGAAGCTTCCTACATCAGTAACCATCGCAAAGTGTGGAGTGTAAAGCAAAGACGATGACGGCAACTTACAATAGAGGCTTGTAATTGGAGTCTGGATCTGTTCTAAAATATAGGACTAATTTAAACTTAAACTATTTTTTTTTATACCACTAAGGTGGCAGACAAGCACACGGCCCACCTGATGGGAAGCGGTTACCGCGGCCTATGGACGTGTGCAACACCAGTGGCGTCACACTCGCGCTACCGACCCTGTAAAGGAAAGGGGATGGGAAAGGAGTTTGGGAGGGGATGGGAAAGGAGTTCGGGAGGGGATGGGAAAGGAGTTTGGGCTCCGGCACTCTCACTCACCAAACGGAACGCAACAGTTCAAATACTGTTACTTTTCGTCGATATTCTGTGAAAGGGTGGTGCTTCCCCGGTCGAGTCGGCCCATTCATGCAACGGCCAAAATGACTGTTGCTTGACTCTACCACCTGCAAAAAATTACATACATATATATACAATACGTTTAATTACATAAACAAATATTCTCCATCTTAAGACATTTGATATTTCAAATATCTTTTTGGAAAACAATGCATGGAGATACTTTAATAACATTTATATTATTTATTTCTGCATATACCTGGATGCTTTTATTCCAATGTTATTATATTATGAATGCTATTAAGTAAATAAATGAAACAACTCTGCCTGTAAATTTTACTTTACCTTCCCTAAAGAAGTACTAAAATGCAAAGGAAGACTAATTAAGCCTAGTGGCCAGTAATTAGACCCAACGGAGTAATACATTAATTTCACAGAAGCAAAATCTCGTAAATAATATTCATAAAAGGCTAAACTTTTTCGTACATACATCAATTTATTTTTCTATTATCTATTTATCTGTTCAATAATGTTAGCGGGAATGCAATCATGGTTTTGGGCTTTTAAGGGAACGAGTGTTGTTTGTACCCTAATTATGAGAGGAAAGCCTGTACCAGAAGCTCATCCATCAATCAACAGGTCTGTCAGCACCAAATCGAAACTAGTACTAGCTGTGCCCGCGACTTCGCCTGCGGACTTAGATATGGGTTTTATTTTATTTTTTGCGCGGAGTCTTAATTATGTTTCAAACATAAAGTACCCTATGTTACGGATTAAAGTAATACCTATCTGCCAGTGAAATTACCTAATGCAAACAGAAAGACAGATAGACACACACAATTTAAAAAAAAAAAACTTGTTTTATGTAGATTTGATTTTACATAAAAAAAAATGCGTTTATTTGCAACCTCTTATTCTATATATTACAAACAGACAATTAAATTTAATAATTTATAGTTAAAGAAAGAGGCCCAATTTTGTGAGTTTGTTCATAGATATGTCCGGAGTAATCTTCGGAACTACTGCACTTATTGGAAAAATTTCATTCACAATTTTAAAAGTACATTATACTCAATGAACATGGGTTAAAGTAAATTACACTACTTATTAAAAGTTAATTTAATTAAATCATCAACTCGTGTTTATTCAGAATTGAAGTTTTATCATTATCCAAGGATTGGATTAGGGTAAAGAATGTCATTGAGCACGCTCTGGCGATATACACAACCCTATACATTTCTAAATTATGCACACATACAGAATCACTATTCACATATACGCCAACGTATGTTGTAATTATGAAGCATTTGTTTCATTTCTTTTATCGGGAGTGACAGGGTAGCCACAATGTGCCAGTATTAACTGTTATTATACAATATCGTGCTAGTTATATTGCATTTTATGGCGAGTTTGCACGTATCGTTCTATTTTTGAATACTTTAGAATACTAGAGGCTCCCCACGGTTTGACCCGCCGTACTCGATTCTATTCTGACGTAGATCTGATTTGTTTTTCTGATTGCTCGGTTTCTTAGGATGATAGCGAGATGTTAAATGGCCTATAACCTTTCCTAACCCTTCGGCTTTCAAATGCAAATAGAATTTTTCAAGTAGCATAGCTTCTATTAATATTTTTTAGGAGTTTTTGCAAACATCTTTAGTAGCAAGTTCCAAACATTAACGTATTCAAAAAAATTTTTTTTTCTATTGATGAAGAATTTGTTTATTTACCGCGTTAATATTGTTTGTATAGATTAACCTAAACCTGCGGTTCTACCAACATGAAATGCGTAAAAACATATTTCCGATACAACAAGTAGATTTTGTAGCGTTTTGTTGTATTCCCGGTAGTTCACCTATGTGAACATTTCAGCCGAATTCATTCAACTTTTTTTACGAGATTGTAGTAAATTGTAAAGGTGTGCTAAAATTAAAAGGAAAGTAAACTGAAATCACGTCATATGAACCCTTGGTAACTGATATAATAACCATCATTTAAAATTGTTTATTCGTCGTCATAAAACCTTTAGACATAAATAACACATTTTCCATTCAGAACAATGTTTACTGATACTATAGCTCCAATTTTTGAGAATTATCTTTACTTCAATAACTGAAAAGGATGCTTAACCCACTTCATATTACAATAAATACATGAAATTGTAGTTAAAATCCTTTAAAACAGCAATGAGCGCCAATTAAACGGTAGCAGGGGTAGTAGGTGCTAATTATGCCCATCGGGCCAAGACATTAATTTTATTTCATCGTTGCGGAGGCCCCCAGTGGAACACAGCTTTTAAAGAATAACGCGGCATTTTTCCACTAAATGAGTCCACTTGTGATTGCAGTGAAATTTCCGGCCTGCAGAAAGACCAATTAGGTTGTAAAGTATTTGCATTTTGAAGTTTTAGAGCAACAATCATACTATATTAAAGACGTATTCTTTCTATTTTTGCTTATTCTTTGTTGGTTTTAAAAATGTTTGTGGTCAACTTAGTTTGTGGCGTGGTTTTTGCTTCATCATAAATAGATGTCCTAGAAGTGCTAAGCTAGATAACCTCCGGTTCACTGTGGATATCGGAAGCGGAAACGCTTCTCTTTCATTTTTCGAGGGAGGCGTTGCTCCTTCTGCGAAGTGACCTAGGATTTGAGTTGCTCGTTTTCTCCACGCGTCTCTCTGGTAAGAGAAAGAGTACTTGGGAGAGGCAGAAGGAGTGAGCTGGTTTGCAGTTTCGCAATTGACAAAAAACAGTAGACAAGGTCTGGTACAGTCACAGATGACGACAGTTGACAGAGGCAATGTTAATGAACGGTGACACTTCGGGGCTGCAAGGAAGAACTTTTTTTTTAAAAATTACTTTAATGTACTGTTGGTAGTGGGCTAGAATTAGTCACTTTACTAACGACTCAAAACGGTGGTGCGCGCGTCTTGCTCACATTTCTCTAGAGAGAAAGCCCTTTTCTTAAAAATGGCGGGATTGCCAGCAATGTTGGTCAAGACCAAACGGAGACTGGTAGGCAATACGCTCCGCGGGCAAACCGTTTCTCCCGGCAATATTTCTGTTTTCATTTTCTGAACATGTTTTCATAGGCCATAGTAACAAATGGAATAGAATCAAAACTTCCTCATAATCGGTATATATATACTAGTTATATACTTTCGATAAAATATTTATCGGTGTTTCTATTATTAAGGAGAATGACATCACCAGGCAGCCTCTTACTGAATCGTGTCGTGCAAATCCTCAGTAGAACCATTAATTAATGTTAATACTGATTCATTAATGTAATTAATCGTGAAACGGATCTTACTCTGGGACAAGACAATTGATGTGTACAAAGACAACAATTCAAAAACGGAAGGTAGCTAGAATGTTTTTTAAAACTGTTTTTGTTTAATGAGTGAAACATTACATGGGCACTTTACACAACACGGCACAATACTGCGTCGCAATAACATTTTTTTCACTTCGTCACGGTTACGTTGTATTACTGCGTCACGTTAACCCCACTGAGCTTTAGGGATGTGGTCGAGTCCACGCTCGAGTTTGGATAAGACAGACAGTGAGCACAATAAACTAGGACGGTTACCAGCTTCGCAATCAACCCAAACTTAAGCGTAGCGAGATTTGCCTATCCGACAATAGGTCAACGTGACCGGTCGACTTTTTCCATTGATTTGGTTTTTCGGTGATTATTCCTCGATGGTAAGACCGATCTGGACATTCGACACTCAGTAATGTCTACTTGATCACGGTGGCAAATTTGGTCGAGATCGGTCAAACGGTCTCGGAGGAGTATCATTTGTTTGCAATGCAACTTTGAAACCAAAGACGCTTCACTCGCCTTCGGCTCGCTACGCTTAATAATTTGATCATATAATTTTTTATATACCCATGGCTAATTCTCCCGAAGGTATTGGTAGAGTTGTATTAATACCCATATTTAGTCAATCCTACTAGCACTCTTCATTCTTCCTACTATTCTACTAATATTATAAACCAGCTGTGCTCCGCGGCTTCGTCCGCGTGTTAGTTCTACAATAATCCTCTCTGCTGGGTAGCAGCGCAATGAAATATAGCCTTTAACCTGCCTTCATAAATAGGCTATGCAACACCAAAATATTTTTTCTTTTCGAACCAGTAGTTCTTGAGATTAGCACGTTCAACCAACCAACCAAACAAACAAATTCTCAGCTTTATAGAAATAAAGCTGAGAATTTACTTTACTTGAGAGCTAGTAGATACTAGCTGTGCCCCGCGGCTTGGTCCATGGTATACTTCGCCCCCGTGGCACCCATTTGTCTCATACATGCCGTTATTTATCAGTTATATAATTATGTATGGTAACTTGCCCGACTTGTTGACATTTATGATTACTGCTCCTTTCTCCTGGGTAGTAGCGTAATGATATAAAGCCTATAATCTTCCTCAACGAATGAGCTATCCAACAAAAAACTAAATTTTCAATTCGAACCAGTAGATCCTGAGATTAGCGCGTCCAACCAAACAAACAAACAAAGAAACTCTTCAGCTTTATAATATTAAAAAAGTATAGACTAGCTGTGCCCACGAGGAGGTCAGTTATATATAAAAATACTTGGGTTTATATTATATGAACGATTTAGAACACCATTTTTTTTTAATTGTAATGTAATATATATTTATAGTATTATAAAATTGTTAATTAGTTGTGTCTGTACATTATTATAAAATTGTTCATCTGTACATTGGAGATATTTAAAACCCATATAAACAATAACCCGATCTCTGCGTGGGCGGAGCCGCGGGCATAGGCTATATTATATATACCAGCTGATGCCCGCGCGGAGGTCGATTATCTTTTGTTGGCCCTATCTCCGGTTCTACTTAACCAATTGCAATCAAACATACGGCAGATTTGAAGTCTTTTTTTTTTACGTGCGGAAATCCCTTCGGATACCCCCCACCGGCCAGCGGGGGCGGTTATGTCGTGCATTGACTAAAAGCGCACGGTGTCCTGCCCAAGTGTGCTTTGCCGGGCACCCCGGGTAAGCCCTCGAAAGGATAACGCCAGACGCTCTGACCAAGACTTTTCTAATAGAACCCGCATCAAAATCCGTTCAGTAGTTCCAGCGTTCATCACGAATAAACAGTCTGGAAACACACACAACGCATAGGCTACTTTTTATCCCGGGAATAGGTTCTCATGGGAAGCGGGAATGAATAGTAATGGAATAATTGGATAGAATAATGTATTGAATTGTATTAACACAGATAGTTAGTCAATTAAATAAATACAACCATAAAGTCAACTAAGGCGTACGGCAATGTCAATGCATTCGCAATGTTAACAGTTGTTATAATAAATAATATCTGTCAAACATCAAAGAACGTTCTGTTACTTCAAGCAAGGCAAGGCAACACAGGGTTGCCAATTGCCAAACGCATTGCACAAAACAAAATCAAGCACAATTAAGTACAGTCAGACTACATAATCCGTTTATACACACCAACAGATATTCTCTCGCGTGTAAAAAGTTTCAACAAAGCAATGTAGATAATATAAATGTCCTTTCTGAATAGGAACAAGCGTTGTCCCGCTAAAATGCCTCGGCGCCGGCGCTTGTCGTGATTGCAACAGAGTTTTCTTGCAAAAAGGGCAATTAGAAGGTGAATTATATGTTTTTGTGAACTTTTGTCGTAAGAGTAAAGTTATTTGTTGGTTAAAGTGCCAAGTGTTGGTGTTTGTTTCTACAATTACTGCCGGTGTTATTGTCATGTGTCATTTTGTTGAAATACATAATCTAGAAATGTTGTATGGCTACTTAATGCATGAATTGTACATGAATTTATTATTATTGCAGCAGCATCAGTATGTAACAAAACTAGTGTCCGATCAATAAGGAGCACTATCCTTAATACATAACCAATGAAAAAAATAAAAAAATAAATAATGAAAATAAATGAATTATTGGAATTTAAAATGTCATTTCCTAATATCATAATTACTCACCATCTCCGCAAAATCTAAGAATATGGCAGCAACACAAAGTAGATATCCGATCATATTTAGCAGCGGCGGCTCACACCGGCACTGACCGCGTCCTCCTGTGTTGTCATGTAAGTTTCCTCACTTTTTGTGGTTTAAATATTTTATCTTATTTTCCAAATTGATACCAATATACACTGATCGGACACTAGTTTTGTTACATTTGTATAACATATGCCTTGTTTTACATATTGCCCAAAAAAGATTTCAAATTAAATTGATCAAATCTAGCACTCAATTCAAAAAAATCTTTGCTTAACTATCACTATCAATAAAAATACCACGTATAAAATAGAAGCAATCAATCCAAACTCAATGAAACTTAAATTGCGATATAATCTGTGACTGTAAACCAAACTGTATTCAGCTGTGAGCTTTAAACAGTTCTTAGGTCGTGCTTAGAATTGAATTAAGCATTGCTTGTCCAAGTTTGCGTAGTAATCTTGAATTCAACTTAGTTCACTTACTGCAAGTTTCATGTAGAATTATAACCGGTTTAGAGGTCACCAGACTTCCAGGTGCTGTTGAATAATTTATATATTATAATAATTCATCGGATCTGGTGTGCGCCGTTTGAGAACCTTGTAGTATAATGTGGAAAAAACTTTAAATGGAGTTGTGGCAGACTTTCTGCATGCAGAAATTATGGTAAAATAGTAGTTTTCAATACAAGTGTGGGATTTCTGATATTACAACGAGTTCCGACAGATGTTGACCCGAGCCGAAGGCGAGGGTGGGCAGTCGGAACGAGTTGAAATAACAGTCCCACACGTTGTGTTGAACAACTATTTTTAATAGAGTTGCGAAAAAATTAAACAATTTAATAAAATAATAAAAACACAATAAACTCAACTAAGTATTTATTTCTTATAAAAGTTATAAATCACTCATATACACATTGAAATTGGTACAGTTTATTATACTTACTGGGGAAGTTTTAGGTTGCATATTACTGTTTGAACGTAGAAGGTTTTAATTTTGCTAAGAGTTCGGAGAAGTATGCCAACATACATTTTCTGAGAAACTATTTGCTTTTTTCTCTACTCTCCACGCAGTAAATTCGTCGTATGTAGATATGTAGCGACTTTTTGACTTTTCCGGTAAAATGTTCTCCGAAGCATTTTGTGCAATTATACTGAGTTCCGGTGGTGTTAATTAAAATAAATTGTCTTCAAAATTACTCATTTTGTGCAACAAACAACTACCACACTATAACTACCCAATTCTATCAATCTAGTCCATCTAAAGGTTGTCTGGAAGAGATCGCAAATTGCGATAAGACCACCCATTGTACAAGTTTTTTTAAGTATCTTAGACATAATAAGACATACAATAAAGAGTATCTATCTATCTATCTTTCATCTCGGAGCCCAAGGTCCGCTATCTATTTTAGTTTTGACGTATAATCGCTCTCGTACGATTGCCATCTAACCCCCGACTCCGAGAGAGGGCCTCGTCCGTCTATTAGTAGTTGTGAACCGGCTTTAAACTGTCTCCTCCTTTATTAAAGTCAGTAAATAAATAAAAGTCGTTACTATCCATATATATAAAAGATTTGTTTGTTTGTAATCGATAAACTACAGAACCGATTTAAAAAATTCTTTCACCGTTAGAATGCTACACTATCTCTGAGTAACATAGGCTACCTTTATCCCGATATTTCGATGATATCAGCACTTCACGACTTTTATTTAGATTGATAGATTTATTTAATGATTAAGAAAGTATTCCATTTTTATTAATCATTAAACAAATCGCTATTTGAACTATCGTGTCGCAATAGCGTCATAGCAATCATACTTGTATCTTCGAAACGATAAAACTTAATGCTCTTATTAAAACTTCGCCGATGTTCACGTTCGGTCAGGCGAAAACGAACTCTGCTTCGAATCTTTTAATCTGCCCAATAAACTTGAAGATTCCGGATAAAAAATATTATTGGAGTTACACTTCAAGCTATATTAGCTGACTTGGAGCATATGAAGTTAATAAAGGAGGAAGTGAATTGATTTTAATCACATAATGTCTCTTTATGAAAATTGTTCTTATGAGTTTATTACATGCCAGCATTAATAAATATCTACAGCTTTCTACACGGCGTTATCTAGACCCAATATAAGCATAGTAGCTAGCTTGTGTTATGGTATACATACTTAGAAACATTTTTTTATAAATATATACAAGAACCAAGGTTATCGACATAGCTCAAAGAATTAGCAAGCTGAAGTGGCAGTGGGCCGGTCATATCTCGCGAAGAACCGACAACCGCTGGGGTAAACGTCTTCTTGAGTGGAGACCGCGACTCGGCAAACGTAGTGTAGGACGCCCTCCGGCCAGGTGGGATGACGATCTGCGAAAGCCTGCGGTCATACTGGATGCGGCAAACTGAAGACAGGGCGCTATGGCGTTCATTAGGGGAGACCTATGTCCAGTGGACCAGTATAGGTTGTTGATGATGATGATACATAGAAACATCCAGACATACCAATATTTGCACTGAACGGAAACCGAACCCACGATCTCCGACTTAGCAGTCGAAATCACCACCGTTAGACCACAGAGGTCGTCAAAGCATTACTGTAATATATTGAGATCCGATTCTCAGCACTCCATGGATACACCGTGCGGTCGCCGGGTCCATAGCGTGGTACAGAGAAGAACACCATGACGGCGACTGGGACTTGCGACCCAGATGTAGGTTTAGGGTGGCCACCTTGTGATGCATCAGCGCTCACCTCCACCGTCAGTAGTGTTCCCCCCCCTACCTATCCAAATTTGGTAAGATCCTAACAATGCCGCTTTTGATGTACGATTTAGTAAAGAGCTTACTGAAGCTCTTGGCAATCCGAGGTCTTTAAGTAAGTTGTACAGGGATTTAGTTGGAATTCCCCTTGCTCCTACTTCTACGGCGTAGAGTTTAACCACGTAGCCGTTTTTGGTTAACTCGTTAGTCAAATCAAAGTATTTGTTTGTCTTTATAGCGTGGTCTTTAGGGATATTAGTTTCCCACGGTACTGTGAGTTCTACAAGCACTGCACGCTTATGCGATCGTGAAAAAAGGAATATGTCGGGTCTGGATGATGAGGCACAGACATCCTCCGGTATCCTAAATAGTGCTTCTCATACGTGTCTACGAGTATTGTCCAGTCAAGGGCAACTATCAAAATTGAATATGGCTTTTGAGGTGATTTCTTTGAGCAGCCTTCCTTTACAAACGCAATGTCATTTCTTTGGTTTGTGGTTAATCCTTTTTCCGCTCTAGCTACCGCCAAACTTACAGCCGCACGTATGATTTCTAATACCTTATCATGACGGCGCGAGTAATGACCCCGGTCTAATAGCGTCTTACAACCCACTAGTAGGTGCCTAGCCGTACCAGTTGCTTCACCACATGAGTTACATGTTTTATTTGTGGCTTTTCCCCATCTGACCAGATTGATTTGGTCGGGGAGGGTCAACTGGAATGCATTTAGGTAAAATTTAAGTAACGCCGGTGACCAGTCGTATATTATGGTACGCCATTTTAAGGCTATGGGAATACAAAATTCACCTAGGGTCAACCATTCGTTTTGCATTTCTAGGTTCATTGCGTGCACCTTATAGGTGTTGTTTTCGTCTGCTTGAAGAAAAGATTTTGTTATTTCTTTATCTGTTTGTCTCTGAATATTACCTAGACCTACTCTACCAGTCTGCGAGCCTATCATGTTTTTTTTATGGAACTGGAGGCATGATTCGAGCTCCGATGCATTTTTATCTTTTGGAAGGACTTTTACTATTTCGTCTTTAGATTTCGATAAGACGTGCATTTTAGTTACTCTTAGGTGTTTAAGTATTAAGTTTAAGTATATATTTGAATGTTGTTATAATACTAAAGTAGCAAACAAGCATATTATGATTCTTGCAACACCAAAATGTTATTAGCGCTCGCGCTCGTGTTTATTAATCAAACCGAATATCAACCCCCGTGTACAAGACCTTACCAACACTTTTGCCCAATCTCAAGAATTATAAGACTACGAGCCTCTCGTAATCGAAGTCCATTCATCATAATCTTAGTGTTGTTTTCGGTTGCATCCGACGCCCTCACCTCGGAGCCCAAGGTCCGCCTACTCTTTCTGTATTGCTTTGGCTTATACAGCTTTTATGGGATCGACTGCCACCTGACCTCCAAAAACCGAGACTTAACCTAGTCCCTAAATCAACATCTGTACCATCTTGCAGTTGAAAGTTGATTTGACCCGGTAGCTACGTAAAATCTACGTAAAATCATGCTCTGATACGGTTCACAAAAATGTCGTCGAAAAATTACTTGTGTACATACGGAAGTGGACTCGCATTGCCGCCAAATTGTCTCGCCTAGCAAGGGTAGTGAAAATAATTGGAACTGTGATATATTTAAATTGACCGAAACTTAATTTATAAGTTCTAATGTCTAAAAAGTGAATTAGGGTACATGCTATTTTATACTCAAGTATTGGATAACTGTGCACTGTGCGTGAATTGTGTAAAAGGGTTAATGACTAATGATTATTGTATTTATTTTCAGATAACAAAAATGATCCATTTTGTTAGTACGAACTTATATCTAGTGTTAGTTTGCACATTAAATTTGATTAGGTAATTTATATATTTCTCGTGGTTTTGAGAAAGACTTCAGTCAGGGAAATTGACCTAACTAATCGTCTTTCTCAGAAGGAATTATTTGTGAGTTAATACTCTCCGCCACTGTCTTTAAGATTAAGTAAAGATTTTTTGAACTTCGATTTCACGTTTGAAATTCTTGTCATTTTTTATATCTCCTCCTTTTAGATGGTAATGCACATTGACAATGTATTTGCATCGTATAATTTCTTAAATTTCAGTCAGGTACAATATAAACATTAAGCTCTTTTCCTGTCGGGGATAACAGACTGCTATTTGCTTTCTGTCCTTATATCATAACCATGACATGCTTTAAGCGTTCGTTTTGTGGGCGAGAAATAGGGATGTAGCTATAGAGTGCTAAGCACCTTCTACCTTTCTTGCCCAGAAGTCGATCGGTTACATCACTTCATAGTAGGCCCAATGTACGTTTTGGCTGCGTCTGACTTGCCCTTTTTCAAGACATTACCAATTTAGTCGGTGTAGTCAATTCCAAACTTACCTGGCCCTTTAAATTCGTTCAATATTCATTTGTAAAACGTGCTCAAACCTTCTTCATTCATTCATTCTCACGACTACCACTCTCGAGCTATACCACTCTCGTATATTAGTATATTCTTTCTATCAACCATTCTTACTCTCCAATAAAATACTGCCTACTTTACAAAAACGAAGTTTTTACTTATAAAAATATTTTCCCCTTCGCAACCATAAAATATAATTAATTCTTTTCATGTAAAAAATCACGCACAACAGTACTCTAACCGAACCCAATTAACCAAATCCACGAGGCCTTTCATATAAAAACGTTTCGCATTCAGCCATCACTCCGCAAGCGATTGAAAAATGTCACGGCAGCTAACCGTCCTATTTAATTAACTTTCCCGGGCATTATGACCGGTTTATACCCAGTTTTTATGCTCGACCCGGGCATTGTGTGGACTCAATATCGGTTTCTTTATTGTAGTCGGCAAATCGACTCGCTGTCGAATTCTTTGTCGAGTGGTTGAACCAAGTTACGGTATAGTTGAGCATATCCCTATTAATGGAATTTATATTTGGGTAGGTCGTAAAGATGCCATGGTCCTTACTACCCGTTACCCAGTCGATTATGTGAGGTAAACAATAGATTTTATGAATAGTATTGAAATGTTACATTCAGTAGGAGAATATATTATATAATATATTTGTATAGTTATTATCTTTATTGACAAATGAAATGTTATCGAGTATTTTATTGTGGTCACGTTGATGGTGGAACTGGTTGAACCTGTCCAAAACAGGTTCAATAGGTTCACGAGGGTATATATTATTTGTTTGTGAAATATGATTGAAGGAACGTGATGCGATGTCATGTGATGGTATTCAAAATTCAAACCGGGTTAGGTGATCACTCCTCAACATAACGAATTAAGTTGGGATTTTATAAGTATATACTAATCTGCTTGAGAACTTTTGTTGTGCGATGCAGGATCCGTACTTTCGTAGCAGTTCAGCTTAATTTCGCTAGAGGGCGCTGGATATATTATCTTCTTTATCCAAGTTCATTCATTCATTCATTTATCAAGTTTCCCGGTTGCATCTAAATCTTACATTTTGTAGCCCGGGGTCGGCTCACTTCGCCATTATTTGTTTTATTTTTGCGTTCACGGGTTTGACTGCCGTTTGAGCACGCAACCCCGAGTACAAGAGATAGTACCAGAGCCTCATCCATCGATCAGCAGGTGTACCAGTTGGCCCTCAAGATCTTGGTATATGCCACTGAATATATTGGGTGTTTCACAGCATAAGTAGATTTGACCAGGTAAGCTGTCTTCTAAACATGCACTTCCAGTACTGTTATGTTTATTTCGTACATTTTGAAAGAGAGCCGAAGTCGAAAAGTCTTTTAATATTTTAAAATTTTCTTTCTTTTTCAGCTCCGACGCAAGAACGATGGGGTGTTACAAGTTTGGCGTGTCTGTGTGTGTCTGTCTGTGGTATCGTGGCTCCCGAACGGATGACCCGGAAAGATGAATTATGTGAAGAGTGTTCTTTGCTATGTCCGGGGCCTTTAAATTTTTAATTTATAGATTCTCGATTCTTTATCGTACGCAAAAAGCAATACATGATAAATGCTCACATAGACATACAAAAATTATGTACAAAGGCGAGTTCAAATCAATATGAGTTTTGATCTGGCTGAAATTTGGTATAGGGATAGATTATAATATAGTCTGAAATAACACATAGCCTATTTTTATACCGAGAACAGGTTCCTGTAGGAACAGGAATGGGAAAAGTTCACCATACGGGTGAAGCCGCCGGCATCAGCTAATTTGAAATATCTTATCATTCAACCGAAAAAAAATTGATGGCGACAATTGTTGCTTTACAAAACCCTCGGGTATTTTACACAGTTATTGATTATTCTATCATCATTAAAGCTGGTACGGGTCAACCTAAATTTTTATCAGTTTTCCTTCTAAGGGTAAATTTTTTATCACTTACATCGTAGTGATCAATCATTTACCGAACGCAGTTTCTTCACGACTTTACTGTTCGATAGAAGTCTTTAAATACTTTCTTCAATAAACATATAAATTAATTTATGTTGAATCTTCTGTACGATTTACATTCACGAGGAGTTACTCAGGGTGATTGATGTGTTAAAGGTTTTGAGTTTGAAGACCGGGTCGAACAAAAGTGTTGTTGGGTTTTTCTCTGCTATATAATTATACTAAGCATTTGTCAGTAATATTATCTATTATTTGGGACAGAAAGCATAGTTTTTTGCTAAATGTCGGTGTTTATATAGCTCAAGTTCCTTTGTAAGTGCTTTAAGCAAAACAAGTATCAATAATTGATTCGAAATTTATAAAAGTATAATATAGTGTAAAAAATGATCTTTTACGGCAAACCTCGGCTATGGCTTAGCAAACTCTACAGTTCTACGCGACGTTGCTACGCTGCAAAGTTATCAGTACTCATTTTGAAAACGCAAGAAGTTTTACGGCAAACCTCGGCTATGGCGTAGCAACCTCTACGGTTCTACGCGACGTTGCTACGCTGCAAAGTTATCAGTCCTCATTCTGAAAACGCAAGAAGTAGGAAATTTGTGACGCGAGAATTAAAGAATTAAAAATATTATAGAAACTTTTACTATGCTAATTTTCCTTTTTAATTTAAATAAAAAAGAAAACAAAATTTATGATAGGCATTGAGCCCATTCATGTAGGGCGTCAGCCGTGATAGCGCCGCCGCAGCACCCTTCCGGTGCTCCGGTAATTATCTGTGGCACATCCACCGGGAGACAACGCCGCAGTGCCAGCACTGCGAGAATCCCGGCGAAGACACGACCAACCCACATAGGTGTGCGACCAGCGTGGGCGAGTCAACGCCGGGATCTCGTTGCGGTCGTGGGCGTGAATGTTCTCTCTCTGGAGATCATGGTGAGAGCCGTGGTATCCGACGGGAGCAAGTGGTACGCCGCCTGATATGATCGGGGCCTGAGGACCGCAGTCGGTCGGCTAGCCGTCCTTACAGAAGCAGGCCAAGACGTAGGCGTGTCGTGTGTGCCCTACACACGCCTGCCAACTCACCGACGCGGGATCAAACCCGATCCCAAAGGCGAGGCGCGACGTCGGCCGAAGTCCGCCGGGAACCCTGGAGTTATCCTTTCGAGGGCTTACGCGGGGTGCCCGGCAATGGATTCCGACATACCCATCTCATCGCTGGCACCGGTGAGGTGAAGGCCGTGGGAGTTTCCCCACAAAAAAAAGGCATTGAGCCCACAGCAGTCCTTTTCTAAGGAAACGCGACGATGTATTTAGATAAGAATTTCATTTATCTAACTCACTGCCATTGTGTCGAGAATTGAGAGGGTAGTGGCTACCATAAAAGCCGTATAAAGCCGTAAAATAAATCAAAAGGAGGTGATGCAGTGAGCGGACCCTGGGCACCGAGGTTAAAGCCAGGAAAAAAAACAATATGAAAATGATGATAATACTATTATCTTAATATTCAGGGTTACATACAAGCAATAATTCTGAAGGTAGCCGCTTAGTATCAGACGGAAAATGCCCTTATGCTACCTTAGTAATATGTGATCTTCTTATATAAAAAACCGGCCAAGTGCGAGTCGAACTCGCCCATGAAGGGTTCCGTAGCAGCAAGTAAAATTATCATATTTGAGTTGATTGAATGAAAGGTAAATTGCGGTTTACGATTTATGATGTATTAAAAAAAACTATATACTAGATCTTATACTATAGATATAGATAATATAGATACTATGAATACTTCAGTGTACCAGGCTATACTATCATAATATTGTTGCAACGTTGGAATATTTTCACCCTAGATATAAAATAGGTACCGGTAACACAAATGAACTACCACTGGATGCAACTACTACCTTAGAAGTATAAAAAAAAGAAAACAAACAAAATTTTCTCGCAAGTACGATTATACAAAAGAATATATATAATTGAACCAAATTGTATTGTTATATTCAGTTGCAACGTTAAAACATTTTCGCCTCACCTCTCCCCACATATAAAGTACCTTCACGTCAAATGCTTTTAAGAATTCTTCAGTAAAATTAATTGTACGCTCATCTCAACTGCCACATTACTTTATGGCAAATGGAATTAAGCTCGACCTCTTTCGTGACATACCCGTGTGATGTAGAACATTTCTTTAATTGGTACAAAAATAGTTATGTAGTATCATTGAAATCGGCTTTTTCTTTTTAAACACCAACGCAAAAACCAATGGGTATTATAATTTTGACGTAACTTTGTATGTCTGTCTGTGGCATTGTAGCTTCCGGACGGATGAACCGATGTTGATGCGTATTTTTTTTTACGAAAGTCTATATGATCGAGATGGCTATAAATAAGTTTGTGGTGGAGGTTTTTTAATTTTTAAATTATGTTAAAATTTACACAGTACGATTAAGTGTGTGTTTGTTCACCAAAAATGAAATTATAAAGACCTTGAATTTGAAGAGAACCGTTGTAGGTGTATTCTCCATTAAATTTTATCGAAACCTAATGCTGACGATGTAAGAGTTTTATTTCAATTTATTGCGTACTTATTGTAATGTTTATAATTATCTTAAGGATACAATGGGACTGGTATGGCGCCACGAGTCGTAATCTCTATTACTAAAATTGAAATTTAAGAAACAAATCGACATCAAAAAGAAACAATTCAAAATTATGAAACAAATTAATTAGGGGCGTATTTTTTTTTAGATTATGAATAGTATACACACACATTTTTTTCTTTACACACTCATTTTTTTAAATATTTGGTAGGTATCTTTGCTACCCTAAATTATGAATGAACTACCAATTACTATTACGGTCTTTAATAAATACAAAACTTTGATAGCTAAAACACTGACCGCTGACCGATACAGTTAAGAATCTACAATTATAAAATTCATTTCGTCATTCCCTCATTGCGGTGGAACCCAAACTAAGTACACGTGTAGAATATCAACATAAATGTCAAAACTAATTATAATTCTGCAAACCCTTCCAACAATTACAACCGTGTTATTAAGATATACTTCCTTCCAAAGTTCAACAATTGCAAATTAAACAATGAAGTAAAACATTTAAATGAATCCCAACTCACCCTTTCGGATAAAATAAATATTCTGCATCCCTTTTATAACTAATAAACTATTTTATACACATATTGTATGGTTATACGACCTTAAAATATTTATTCAAAACGCACCGGCCTTCAGGAAGATATTTCGTGTAATTTAGAAACCTTTCCAGTAATTAATTTGTTGTCACGTTTTGGAACGAAAGTGGTCTGTTACTCTCTTCAACTGTTTTAAGTCTAATTTTGTGTAAATTATGCATAATATATTAAATATTACTTTATTTAATACTAGTTATCTTTAGATACGGAAGGATGGTGTGCCATAATTTCATTGTGCCAGTAAGACCTATCAATGAGGATCAATCTAAATGGGGAGGTGCCCCGGTAGTTACTCTGTATATGTGTGTTAAAATCTATGTTGTTTGTTTGCAGGTGCTGTTAAAACATTCTCGAACAATCTACGATGGAGTTGTGCCAATGTTAACCTAAAGTGTACATTCAAAGATACTATTGTGAAGTGATTTGTGTGATGTTCGTTCGGTGTGTGATACTGTAGGCCACAATGGGAACGTTGGTTAGCCTCGGTCTTATGATCATTTGTTGGATATCTGGTGAGTTTAGATACTAGTTACATTACGTTAGAAATAATGTCGTAAGTTTATTAATTTATTTTGAAACTTAACAGCTGTGTTATACATACATCTTGTGGGTAAGAATTAAAAATAATATTAACTAAAAGTAAAAGTAAAAACTAAAACTAAAAGACACGCTTTTTATAGAAAACCGAACTAAAAAAATAGAAAATAAGTTTCAATAACAAAAAAAAACACTATTCTTAATTTAAATTTATTAAAACATATTTTCTATTTTTTAGTTCGCTTTTCTATAAAAATTTATATATTATTATCCGGCGCTGCCGGATAATAATATATAACTTTTTAAACGCCAAAGTGCAAAGGCAAAGTGCTGGAACCACTAGTTACGAGGAGGAACTAACGAGGTACATTTTAGGTGTGAAATTTAGGTGTGTCAATAAATTTCCTACGTTAAACAATGTTACGTTCATATTTTTACGTTATTTGATCTCGCGTCATTCGATTCCAAGTAGGGAAACTGTTTAATAGTGTACACTGCCTTATGAGTGTCACGCATACGGTCGCTCGCACTGCGTACTGTTTCGTGCAAATCATCGGAGCCGAGCGATTTTTTCGTTCTAATCCAAACGGTTGCACTTGGATATTTTCGTAAAGCGACTGCCATCTGTCCTCCAGAACCCATTGGCGAAATGTTCTATAGTTAGAACAGTTGTCGGACCTTTTACAGCTCTAAATACCCGTAACGACTGCCATAGATGTTCGTATGGTAAACGGAGTGGTTTCCACACGCATGAAGCAGCGGACGGCCTAAGCAGGCAGCAACGCTAGGATGTCGACGAACATTGCGGTCCTAACGAAAGTCCTATTTTATCAGTTATAATTAGCCTATTTTATCAGTTACAATGTCATGTAATACAAACAATAAACGGAAGGGTTTTTTTTTTTTTTTTAACGTGCGGAAATCCCTTCGGATACCCCCCCGCCGGCCTGCGGGGGTGGTTATGTCGTGTCTCGACTAAAACCGCACGGTGTCCTCCCCAAGTGTCCGTTGCCGGGCACCCCGGGTAAGCCCTCGAAAGGATAACCCCAGGGTTGCCGGCGGACTTTGGCCGCCACCGCGGCCTCGCCTGGTGGGGTCGGGTTTTATCCCGCTTCGGTGAGTTGGCAGGCGTGTGTAGGGCACACACGACACGCCTCCGCCACGGCCTGCTTCTGTAAGGACGGCGAGTCGGCCAACTGCCGTCCTCAGGCCCCGATCATGGAGGTCGGTAGTCCCGGGCGTAGATGAGTCTGCGGCGTCCTCGCCGCAGACTGCGAAACTCTGGGGGCAGGATTCTCTCCCGCTCCCTCTCCGCCGTCTCTTTCGCGCGCATTACCTGCTCGCAGAAAGAGGCGGCGGCGTGCCACTTGCTCCCGTCGGAGACCACGGCCCTCACCATTCCTTCCGGATAAGGACCAGTTTCCCCGTCTTCCAAGCCTTTGGAAACTGGCTCCTTTCGAGGCATGCGCTAAAGAGCGCCACCAGTCGAGGCCCTAGTTCCTCCAGGGCCAGGACCCATGCTCGGCCTGGAATGCCGTCGGGTCCGGGGGCAGTGCATTTCCGGGCCTTAAGCCGGAGCACTGCTACCCCCAGTTCACTCTCTCTGACTTCGGGCACATCGCTCTCGCTATTATCAGCGTCAGGCGCCTGAGGCGGAGCCATACGCGGAGGGACATGCTCCTCCGCTCTCGCTGGGAACAAGGAGCCCAGTATCCCGTCCAGCCGCTCCGGCTGGAGGCTCTGGGTCAGTAGGGGCGCCCTTGGGCGGATTTTGCCCCTGACCGCAAGGTAGGGACGCCCTCATGGGTTCTGCTCCAGAGACTCCAGCAGCTCTTCGCGGGCCCGCCGTTTGGCCTGCTTAATGGCTTCCTGGAGGGTCCTCTTGGCCCCCTTGTACGCCTCATACAGCTCCGCCTCTCGGGCTGCCGCATCGTCTGGGCGGCGACGCCTCCGGCGAAACCTCGTGTACTTGCGGCGAGCGGTCACGCACGCTGCTCGCAGCTGTGCGATCTCCACTGACCACCAGTACACCTGTTTCTTTGCCGGGCCGGGCTTAACCCTAGGCATCGCCGCATCGCAGATATGCGACATGGCTCTCCTGAACCATTCCGCCTCTGCGTCGACATCGGCAGGCCTGGCCAGTGACGGAATCCAGGCCTGCACTATTGATGCCTCCAGGAGAGCCTCCCGATCCAGGCGCCTGAGCGCCCAACGTGGATCCGGGGGATTCGCGATTGTCGGCGGCAGGTTAGTTGGAGGGGAGACGTTGAACCGAATATACTTGTGGTCGGAATCCGTCTCCTCCTCCTCCACCACGCGCCAAGGCCAGTGCTTGTGATGCTCCGCCGCGCTGCTACAAATGCGTAGCGGAGGGCAAAGCGGCGGAGCACCGGGCGGACAGCAGAACCTGCGCCGCCTCGAGGCCAAAGCCCCGTTCGTCCGCAACGGGTAGCGGGGGTGCCGTTCAGGAGCGGCCACATTCGCAGCGGGATGCGGAGATGGACGTCCATTAATGGACACACCAATCCGCATCCTGCAGGCGAACATAAACCACTGCACCGGTGCTCAGGATCTTCTGTACCAGAGCATCGTGGAGTGGTCTATCAATGTGGTCGTGGTCGCTGAGCCGTACTGGGTCCACCCCGGAAGCCCGGTGGACCTGGACGGCGTAGCGACCGTCTTCGGGGGGTCCGCCGCGGACACCTCGCGCCTTGCACTCATTGCAAGGTGCAGAGGCTGTGTCGCGGCGGACTATGAGGGCTTGGCTGTCGTGGCCGTCTACTTCTCGCCAAGCCTTGACCAGTACGAGCTTGAGCTAAGGCTCGCTGAACTGGACATTGTTCTCGCTGCGTGCCGTCCTCGTCCTGTCTTAGTCCTGGGAGACTTCAACTCCTGGTCTCAGGCCTGGGGCTCCCGGGAAACCAATGACAAGGGGCGAGTACTGGAGGACTGGGCCAACACCCGTGGTCTAGAGGTCCTCAACCGGGGGAGTGTCGCCACCTGGGAGCGGCGGGGGCTCAGTTCGGTCGTGGATGTCGCATTCGCGACCCCTGCTCTCGCCCACCGCGTCCAGGGTAAACGGAAGGGTTAACAAGAATATAAGTTTAGTGATGTCTCTTAACTTATATTCTTGTTAAACTTACTAGTTTAGCTGAATTGTTTATGTCAAGAGGGAGTTTTGTCACAACCTTTTAATTGGAAGGCTAACACCTAGCTTAGCCATAGCAATTACACCACCGCCCACGCTCGCCGCTTTCCTGATCTAACCCCAGTGATCAATAAGATCGCATTACAGATCATTGCCATGATATTGTTAATTCCGTAATTATGTGGAATTATATATAATTCCGAGTAATCCACTTACCTACTTAATCAATTATAGTAGTGTATATATGCGAGCATACAATTGGCTTCAATCTTTATATATAAAAATGAATTGCTGTTCGTTAGTCTCGCTAAAACTCGAGAACGGCTGGACCGATTTGGCTAATTTTGGTCTTGAATTATTTGTGGAGGTCCAGAGAAGGTTTAAAAGCTGAATAAATATGGAAGTTGTTATCGATTGAGGCAGTACGAAGTCTGCCGGGTCAGCTAGTGTAAATATAATAAAACATTATATAGCTGAAGAGTTTGTTTATCTGTTTGGTTGAACGCGCTTATCTCAGGATCTACTGATTCGAATTGAAAAAATATTTTTGTGTTGGATAGCCCAATTATTGAGGAAGATTATAGGCTATATATCATTAGACTAATACTCAGGAGAGCGGAGCAGTAACCCTAAATGTCAACAAATAGGGTAAATTACTATTCATTATTGTAGAACTGATAAAATATAGACATGTATTGGACGAATGGGTACCACGGGGCGAAGTATTGCACTTTGGAGTATGAGGTCCGCTTATTGTTTTTTTGACTGCTGTCTTATCTCCCAACCTCGAAAGGAAAACCTGTGCCAGAGCCTTTAGCAAGTGCGCCAACTAGCTGGTGAGGTAGGCTTGAGAACCAAAGGTTTTATTTTTATAAGTAAGAGGAATATAATTGGCTGAAACATTGGTACCGCGTGAATAGTGTCATCATCATAATCTTAGTATTGTTGCAACTAAGGTACTCAACTCGGGCTTAACGACCTCCGTCCTCCATGAGCGCAGGCCTGGGGGTGGCAGGTGAGGCCGCCTGTCACCCCAGCAGAACCAGGCCGGGACGGTGGGCCGACTAGCGCCTCTCCCCCAAGCCAGGGCAAGACGGGGACACCATGGTTCCCAAACCCGAGGGGGCCATCTCGAAACCGGAGATGGCCCAGGGTCAGTCGGGGTGCGAGGGATATGCGTTATGGGCAACCTTACACCGCTACCAGCGCCTGCGGGGAGGAGGAGATATCCGCACGACATAAAAAAAAAGGTACTCAACTCGGAACCTAGGGTCTGCTTACACGGAGAACGTGAACCCTTTCGGCTTAGCCGTCTGACCCGCAACCCCAAACGGTATCAGAATTCTACGTGGGCAAAGCCGCGGAAAACAGCTAGTTAAATAAAATATCTTAGGACATAGTACACAGGGCTATCTAGACCTAAAGGAATTATAGATTAACTAGCTTGTAATATGGGATCTAGAATACGGATAGACAGAGATAGTTACATTTTGTAAATGCATACATATTATAAAACCCGCACCAATGCAAATACATAACCAAACAAGATATTTGTATTGAAAGGGAATGGAGCCTGCGACTTAAAGTCGAACGCTCTACCGCTACACCGCAAAAACTATCGTTACTTTAGCTGGACAGAATCTTAAATTAAATACAATCTAAAACTTTTAATTTAAAATTCTACTTTAATTATTACCGAACAAAAAAAAATCTTATTCAATTTCCTATAAATTAACTCGTTTCTTAATCCAGGAAGTAAAAAAAACCTTTTAGTTGATTAACTTTTTAACGGCACTGGAGCCTCTCCAAGGCCCATAAATCAAGTATAATACAATTAGAGCTAATGTTTGATTAAATACGGAAGGTTTGTTCCAGGGCCATTAAGCAAGCGGAAATGCAAAGTAGCCAGTTGGCACCTTGAAGCCCATTCTCCCAAATAATAAACAACACTTTTCAGTCCCAACTCCATAAAAGTATAGTATCAACCAGTGCACTATTCATCCGTATAAAGTTTTGTTTCACAATTTACCACACTTTTACTTCTCCTATGGGGAAGCATGATGTAGTTGAATCAGAATAATAATAATAATCGCGAATTTCGCGATGGATGATTATGGTAAACATTAATTATATTTATTTATTAATAATAATAAAAATAAGCGATTATCATCCGCTTATTTCTTGGCTTCAAGAAAAAGTTATTCCACTTGGGCCTCATAACATGATTACCGACTTTCTGTAAATTTATTACCTTTAAACATTTGAATGAATTTTGAGTTGTGAGTGTGACAGACATAACATCGTTTTCAATATAGCAAGACGTTTTCTATTATTTTTGACAGAATCTATATTATGTAGATAAGTACGAGTATAGTTGTAAAGACAAATTTTATCTTAAACATGGCAGTAAATTATCATTTTTATTGCCGCCAAATGCCAAAAAACGGAACCCTTATAGATTCGTCATATCTGTCTGTCTGTTCGTCCATATGTCACAGCCACTGTTTTTCGAAACTATAAGAACTATCCTGTTGAAACTTGGTAAGTAGATGTATTCTGTGAACCGCATTTAGATTTTCACTCAAAAATAGAAAAAAAAAAACAATAAATTTTGAGGGTTCCCCATACTTAGAACTGAAATCCAACAAAAAATGTTTCATCAAACCCATACGTGTGGGTGGTATCTTGTATCTACGGGTAGGACTTCTAAAATGATATTGAAACTATTCAGTTTAGAATTTTTTTTATTAAAAACCTTTAATATAATTTTTTTCTAAACTGAATAGTTTGCGCGAGAGACACTTCCGAAGTGGTAAAATGTGTCCCCCCCCCCCATCCCTGTAACTTCTAAAATAAGAAAATGATAAAACTAAAAAAATATATGATGTACATTACCATGTAAACATCCACCGAAAATTGGTTTGAACGAGATCTAGTATGTAGTATTTTTAATACGTCATACATCGTAAACCGCAATTTACCTTTCATTCAATCAACTCAAATATAAAAATTTTACTTGCTGCTACGGAACCCTTCATGGGCGAGTCACTACGCAAAGGCTACTTTTATATTAAGGCAACTTCCTGTCCCATGTCTGTTGTAAGTGGAACTACCAGTATGTAAGTGAACAAATCTTTAATTTAAAATTTTACTTACTATTAATTACTTTATCGAACGGAAATGTGATGACCGGGTCACAATACATTACTTTGACATCATTAAACTGATCTGAAAATGTAGTCAGGATGTGGATAAATTTATAAACATTCCAAATTGAGGTTCTTTTGGTTTATTTTTAGAAGTATCTTTAGAAATTTAGTAACAAGAGTATTTGTTAGACATTTACGCCCTTCAGATAATAGAACTCAACGGTATAAGGAGTACCCTGAAATTAGACGATATTGAATTAAAGCACAGACCGTTAATTCATTCAAAGAAGGAATGTAACAGGTACTGTGTGAATAATTGGAAGCAGAGCTTTGTTCAATGCTCTGAGAGATGGAAGATATGTTTCATTGTATGCGAAAAAGAGACATGATGTCTTTTATTAAAATGTCTTTAAAGCTCGTAAAATCTTCATGGTTCCTGACGGAGTAGTACATTCTTAATCATAAATACAAGGGCTACAGATCTCTTATCATCTACAGATTGTTCAGGCGCAAATTCTCTTACTACTAGATTATTGAACACTACGTTGCGTTTTGTTTCTTAAAGTTCATAAATGAGGTAATAAGTATTAGCATTGAAATTGGTAACATACCCTGAAAACTCATAGCATTCTCACTTTGCAGGACATTTTTACTGTGTCATAAAGGAGGCCATTCACGTAAAGCCTTAGATAAATCTGATGGACGACATTATCACTTAGAGGTACGATAGTGCTACGATCTAGTAGGTATAGTTGCAATATTTGAAATGACTATTCTAAAATGTATTACAGTAGAATTGTATTGAATACTTTAAAAATAAAAGGCTGTTACAAATCCCATGGTTAAACTTTCCTAACATTGAAGAATATGTTGCTAAAATCTTACAATATCAAAGGGAACCACTGACCCAAAAACTCGATGAAACGACAAAACGGCCAAATCAAGGCACGTTAATGTAACCCACAAAGATATCATTGAATTCGGGACAAAAATCAAATCATGTTGGAACCAAAGTTTTTGGCCCGAAAAAATATATTCGTCCGAATGTTCAATATGATTATTCGCTGTCTGAGAAACCAATAATTCGTTGTACGGAAGTTTTTTTACGAAGTTTTCGGTTCAAAATGATTTTCTTTGAGTCAACTTTGGCCATTATTTGTATTATTCTTCGTTCTCAAATAATAATACGTCAGGAGGCACACAGGCGTAACATTAAAATTATATGATATGCCTTAGGTTTCATTACCATATTACTTTCTTATAATCTGTACCTAGTGATTTGCGATAGCTAGTCCAAATGTAAAAGAAATGATTTTCAGTTTTGTCACCTATTTTTCACCTGATTTGATAACATTGAACATGGGGCTCAATGTGGCTAAGTTGCTATTACGTGTCACTAAATGACTACATTAGGTATTGCTAGGAACCTTATTTTAAATTTTGCCCACGGCTCCACCAAATTGGAGTCCGATGAGTCTGATCCTGTTGCAACCCATAAGAACCTATTCCGGGTATAAAAAGTAACCCATGTGTTATTCCAGACTATAAATCTCTCCCTGTGTGCCAGAGCGTGATTGAGTTACAGACATCCAAATATCTTCACAAACTTTCACATTTTGTAACATTAATAAGATTTGCTTTTCAAAGAAACTTTTTTCCTCATCTGACTCTATATGTATTAATATTTCATTTAATGGTTCCGTTTGCTGTCATCGTTTTTTCTATAGTTATTAATCTAATCATTATGATATTAATTGTTTGGACATGTTCATTATCTTAGACGAAAACGAATTTTCAAAGGAATGTTTTGTTATCTGTTAGGTTGGATATTTATTTGCTGTTATTAAATTTATTAGCTAATTGATCTATATGATACGCTGTTTTTTTATATTCAGGCTTCAGCTCACTAAAGCTAATGATTATTATTATAGTATTTATCGCAAACAATGCCTGCCTCGGTAGCATGCCACTGTAGATTTGGGTCTAAGTCTTTTTAACCAATAAAATGAGGTAGGTTAGGTCACGTGACAGATGTTTTTATTTCATTGAAATTCTTTTTTATTTTATTGTAAATAGTCGAGAAGGTTGCTGGATAAATTTAAGTCAATTTCAATCATAATTGAGATTCATTGTTGTGTGAAAACTCACTATTTCATATGTAAGTTGTCACAAACTTATTTCACTGCTTAACGTGAAGGCTCCGGATATGATGACAGCCTCTGTGGCGTAGCGGTAGTGCATTCGACTGCTACGACAAGGGGCGCGGGTTCAATTCCCGCTCAGTGCATAAAAATGTATATTTGCATTGGTCTGGGTGTTTCTATGTATAATATGTATGTATTTATATTTTAAAAAAGTATACACGTATGTTTATCCGCATTCTGGAACCCATAACACAAGCTAGTCAAACTATGCTTACTTTAGGTCTAGAAAGGTGCTGTGTAAAATGTCGTAGAGTCTTTATTATTTATTATAATATATATTTTGCTTGTGTTGCTACCCAAAAACAATTATATACCGTTGCCATTACGTTAATTTATCATCAACTTTCGTATCCCAAGTGGCACGCTTACTCCACTTTAAGAAACCCTGGCCTATTGAAAACTTGAAAAACATACAAAACCTCTTCACCCAAATATAGCCTATGATTTCGAACATAATTATATTTTTACCTTACTTTCATTCGTCCTGGGTTGCCGCATACCATTTTAACAAACTTTCGGAAGTTGGTATCAAATTGAAACATGATGTAACCCAACTGCGAAAGTACCATCGCTTTATAGAATCTTAGCTAAATACAGCTAAATACATGCAATGAATTTTGTGTAAAACTCCTAATAGTAAAGTAACTTAGTTAAAGTAACGTATCTAGTTACTTTAACTAAGAAACAAAGCTTGCTTTACAAATCGTTGCCAAGTAAAATATTTCTTTATGTGCTCACGCCTGTATATCCCCGAAGGGATAAGCAGAGGTATTAGCGCATTCTTATTCATTCTCACGTAATAAGTTTATTATTAACGATCAAATACTTTTTGCTGACTCCGTGTTATTGCAGGCAATTTCCTGACAGAAAATCTAATAATACTTGATTATTTTTTGTATGTGTGACTTCAAAATTATTAAAGTACTAGCATATACCCGCGGCTCCGACCGCGCGGAGGTCGGTTATCGTTTTTTGATCATATCTCCGGTTCTAATTAACTAATTGCAATCAAACATCCAGCAGATTTTAAGCCTGACCAAGACGTTTCTGAAAGAAGAACCGCATCAATATCCGTTTAGTAGTTTTAGCGTCTATCGCGAATGAACAGACAAACAGAAAAGATTTAAAAAAAAACTTGTGTTCAGATTCGTTCATATAATATCTCCAATGTACAGACACAACTAATTTACAATTTTATAACAGTATATATAGATAGAAGATAATGAATACGGTACCGCAAATTGTTTGTACTTGTACTAACATTTTATACAAAAATACAGATCTTGAAGTTAAATGCAAAAATCATCATCATACATCCCTCTCTCCATCCCTTCCACTATCCCTGTCTCCAAATATCTCCCTGCCTCCCTCCCTCCATCCATCGATCCATCCATCCATCCATCCATCTATCCATTCATTATTGAATATGGAAAGCGTGACAGGACGTGACTATGACGCGAGTTTCGTTATTTTTGTTCACCCAAAAAATACTCAACACGCCTAAAGAAGGTTTAAAGCTTATAAAACAATTAACTATGTATTTATGAATGAATAAGCACGCAATGACTATATTTCCCTCGCTTATTGACTTTTTTCTATCGAAGTTTTTTTTTTATTAAATTTAATGTACACATGAACACAGGCGAAGTTAATGCCACAGGAATTATCTACCAGTCAACCTTATAGGTGATGCACAGAATAAAGAAGTAAGTGCATTATGAAACGTAACATTATTGACAAAATGAGCATTATACATACCAAATAAACTGTAAAGTAGGTATACATACTTACATGATAATACTAATATACGCATATACATATGATAGAGATGGAAATATAGGAGTGTATTAAAACTTTGTCCGCAAGGCAGTAGCTCTTGCATTGTTGAGCTGAGAGTGCAAATGTCTGAGTGATTAATTGTTTTTTTTCCGTGATTATTCCTCAATGGTACAACCCATTCCAAGTTTTCTTTTCTAATCCATACGTATGACCATGGACCACATTTTGGCGCCACAATTCACATTTTGCTAATTGTAGTTTTTGAGAAATCAGCTTTATAGGCTACGTTATGGCGCCAAAACTTAGAGTTTAGTGGATTTTGAGAAATCAGGTTTTGAATTTCTTGTTCGGTGATTATTCCTCCGTGGTACTTCTTAATTTAAATTTGTATAGCCTATGTCCGTCACACCACTGTCATCTATGTTTATGCTGAAAATCAATAATATCGGTCGAAGGGTCTAGGCACTGGGACACAAACGAAATACATCGAGTTGAGTGAAAGGAGCTTACGCTCGACTTCGTCTCAGCTCAATAAAAATTAAATATATTTAATTTATTTTTCGAACAGTTACAATAATAGAAGTTAAACAATGAATTGTTACGAATGAAAAAGGTCATTGATGGTCGAATGAACAGTGGTCGATGCAGCGCACGTGCGATTGAACTAATGAGAGGATTCAATACAAATGTTAATACACTCAAGTTGAGCTAATTACGTTTATTGTTGAAGCTCGAATTCATAATAGAAATGATAATCATTCTGTTAAATTGTTTAAGAATTTTGTTACGATGTCGATTGCAACGTTAATAGTATTAAAGTATAAAGTAATTAAAGATTTTTTGTTTTGTTTGTTTCGTCTTAACAGCAGTCGCTCCCGAAAAAGCCAACATACCAATCAAACTAAATAAGCAAATCACAGGCTCTAAAGTGTAAATTTTGGACGCAACTAAAAATCGCTATAAGGATGGTGATGACTAGAGAAATTTGAATAGATGTAAGTGACAAACAATTAAAAGATTATTATGGCAAAGAAACTTCTATATTCCAATCAAATCATGTTATTTGAGGTTATAGGAGTACCGCAGTAGTATTTACAGGTCACCTTAGATATGGTAACTTAGTGGATGGCAAGGAAAGGAGGTTCTGAGGAGATGCATCTGACAGGAATGTATAGAGGAGAATGACATGTTGCGGGGACCTTAAATTAGTGGGACGACGGCAGGTAGATGATTAGCGATTAACATTTTGAAATTTCGTATCTCACGTATTTTTAAGCTATTATGGAATTTACTAAAACCGTACATTAAATAAATAAAATTCTGCGATATTAAACATAGCGCTATCTAAGCTAGTATGCATAGCTTAACTAGCTTGTGTTATGGCTTCTAGAATGCGTATAAACATGATTGGGTAAATACATAGGTACATATTATACATAGATAATTTAATAATTTGCACTGAGCTTGAATCGGACCTGCGACCTTTGAGTTAGCATTCGAACGCTCTAATGCTACGCCACAGAGGTTCTCAAAATTAAAGCATTAATATTAACAATAGCGATAATTATAGCTTCTCCTTTTTAAAACGCTATTATAAATTTACTACCAGTGCTATTATGTAATTCACATTGGACCAACTCAAACGTTGATAAATAACATCGATTGTATAAACATGCCGTCCCTCAAGACTTGCTGCAATAAATCTGGGACGAATTGCGCCCGGTCCGGTGTTGTTGAAATACTGCCAGATTATAGCATAGCGCTGTTTCTCAACTTAACTAATATATGTAGACTATATATGATTTAAGGTGACGTCGACTGGATTTGGCTGTTGTGTTCAGAATTGTGCCGAGGGAGCGTTGGTACGGAAATTTTTACGTCATAAGTTTTGTGAGATGACCAGCCCGGTTAAAGTTTAAATTGCTTCGTATATGTGTATATTGGAGTTAAGATGAAAGAATAAATTTGTTTGAATAAATAGCTCGACCTATGCATAGCTAACTAAATTAACTAAATATTCTACGACATTCTACACAGCGCTTTCTAGACCCAAAGTAAGCATAGTTTAACTAGCTTGTGTTATGGTTTCCAGAATGCGGATAAACATACTTATATACTTTTTTTTTGTAAATAGATACATATTATACATAGAAACACCCAGACCAATGCAAATATACATATTCATGAGTACAAATCATTGCACTGAGCGGGAATAGAACCCGCGCCCCCTGTCGTAGCAATCGAATGCACTATCGTTACGCCACAGAGGCCGTCAATGCATAGAATAGTTACATGTGATTATGTATTTTATATGTCACTTTTTTATCGCTAATTTACCCATATCATTAAGTAAGGGTAAAAATGATTTAAACGTTCATGTTGAAGAATCATTTCTCTAGCGGATAAAGAAAAATGTTACGGCAATTTTTGTGAAAGCCACGACTTCAAATTGCTGTCCTGTAAAGTAGAGATTCTGCAGAAGTATCTTTATTCGATGGATAAATAGAGTTGTGCCATTTATTTAATTGAATTGATGTTAAATATTAAATTACTAGCTTATGTCCGCTACTTCACTCGTGTTAATGTACGTCTGCATCGGACGAACAGTATGTTACTTTGTTTTTTTTCTGTAACTCCAACAACGTATGTGCAAATCTTTATGACAAACGGAGGGTAGTAGTGACGTGAAAGCGTGCATTTTCACCTTTGTAATAATAGCTGTTACCGCGGCTCCACCTGCGGGTAATACGTATAATTATTTCTAATAGCAGTAAGAAGTATAATAAGTAAGGATATTCAATATATTACTGGAAAGCAATTTTTAATAAACAGGAAAGTAATATGGGTCTCAAAAACACAAAATTGAACATAAGCGTGACGTTAATATAACTTCATGCAATATACAAATCTTCCAGAACTGTTAGTAGGACGAGATATTGTTATCGAAAGCGTTATGAGGAAATGAAATCTCGAGAGAATTCTTTAATATAAATTGAGAGAGATGAAGCCTCTATAGCGTAGCATCGGTAGCTTAGTGGTTAAGGGGTCGGCTTTATGATCGAGAGGACCTGGGTTCGAATCCTGTCCATTATACTAACGACGTGAACCTACTCCTTATACATATTTAACTTAGCAATTGAGCTTAACTGGAGACGTTAACGGAAATAATAGTACCAAGTATAAAAAGTAGCTTATGTTTGTCTTATTTCAAGTTTCAATCAGATTCGTTCTTCACTTCAACATCCAAACTTGAAAAAATCTTCACAAACTTTCACATCTATATTTAAAAAACAAAGTCGTGTTAGTGATAACCGTTCATAACTGTTTAAAACACGAGAATAGGTGGACCAATTTTCATGATTTTTGCCACCGCCGCGCCGGCCAGTGGGGTAGTTATGTCGGACTCGAAGCGACCAAAATCGCACACCGTCTCGGGCCATCTACGGCTTTGAGAGAGCCCTCTCGTGACACTGTGCCTGTATAGGCAAAGTGTCGAGAGAGGGCAATAAGGATTATGAAAAATATGAGGCCTTCACGAAATAAATTCAGCTGATAAGGTAATCAACATAACTTGATTCCAGGGCGGAATTAAGTTTACTAGGATTATTTCCTAGTAAAATTTTGGTTACTTCATTCTTTAAACCGAACCAAATGAACCATTTTTCATTGAACAATTAGAGAGAAGAGGTCAAAAATATACTTTTTTTTTGTAATTTAGGGTATACCCCACCAAGACTTTCGGTACCAAACTAACCTTATCTACAAGGCTAGCGGTTGAATGACGGACGACGCTCTTTCTTTGCTCTCGGGGTTGGTAGGTCAGACGGGAATTGCCCCTATAAAAGTTGAATAATTGAAATCAAAAGAGGAGAAGGAGTATGCGGATCTCGGGCTCCAAGAAGGAGTATGCGGATCTAGGGCTCCGAGAATGAGAATGCGGATCTCGGGCTCCCATGCCAAGCCTAGGATACAACCGGGAACAAAGCTTAGATGATAATGATGATAATAGGTCTTTACCTATGAAATTGCCTAAATTTTCTTACAAATTCATGAGTTCGTTATTCCTGTAATTTAATAGCTATTTCCATTATTTAAATGTTGTTTGAGAGTTGATTACAAGATTTTACAACTCTGTATTAAATTTAGTTTTTATTGGCCGCTTGATAAATTAATTCGATCTTCAAAAACAGTACTTCCTAAATGCTATCCATTTTGATGATAAATTTCGTATTACTTAACTTTTCAAAAATGTAATAAAAGTTGCTGTTTGTTACCTTTTATATTGTCTCATTCATACACAAAAAACAAACATTGAATTTGGATTTGTCATTCCTAAAAAAATGCAAAAATGTTACATAACATACATAACTTCACGCCTGTATCCCCGAAGGGGTAGGCAGAGGTGTATTACACACCCACGATTCGCCAGTTATGTTAAGGTCCCAATGTAATAGGGGGCGAGCCTATTGCCATCTACCGGGCACATTATTAAGCGAGCGATAATTAACATTTATTAATGCACACATAACTACGAAAAGTCAGAGGTGTGTGCCCGGGGCGACTGGGACAGGATGCAAAAATGTTAGTACTGAAAATTGGGTTTCCTCCAATTTCTTCAAGAAAAACGGCAATTTCATATGTAACGACCTAATAGTTTACGAACTTTATATAGTTGAAGTTGTCAGGGCCTTATTTGTAAACAACTCTGTTGGGTAATCGACTACTCCATTTCCATCCAAAGTCCAAAAAAAAATTACTTGCAACACCGGACGGAAGGAAAGTCCTGCCGCCACGGTGAACTGACAGTTAGAAACAAGTTTCGAACACGATACCGCGCCGCCGACGAGTATAATTTTTAATAAAATCATTTATCAGCTAATAAACTATGTAACTTCGAAGTGTTCTTGAAGTACACCCCCGGGGTCCAAAACAGAAGACATCAAAAGCAGCGACCCTGTAAGTACCTAAAATCTATCCACATATACGCTTTTATAACAAATTGCCTGAATCGGTCCTTGGTATGCCTGACAATAAATTTAAAACCTTTGTAAAGACCACCTTGTGTAAAAAAGCATACTATAGGACAGATGATGACCTTAAAGAGAAAAATGTCTGGTTTGAGCATGGTGCAGGCTCCTCCTAAAATGCTAAAATGTTACAACTACAGCATAATATTGTGGTAGGCACGGGTCCTTTTTTACCATATTTTAACTCTTTTTCAATTATTTGAACGTTTAACTTGGGTTAAATTTTATTATAACATTTTTTTTAATATACCTTTATTTATCTTGACACGAGACAAAAATGTACATTCGTCCATATTTAGTCTTAAGAAATCACTATTATAAGCTGACGTCTCGAAAATGCTGCAGTGGAGTTTGTTGCGCCGTTTCTTCTCCACTAGCGCCTAGGAAGCGGTGGTAAACTTAGTATTAAGCAGTTTTTGACGTCAAGAAGATGTAATTACGTTGCACTATTTTGAAAAATAAAGACTTTGACTTTGACTTTGATCCAAGTCGATTAAAGGGTGTGTTCACCACAATAAGTATTTCAACAACCTTGTTTATACACCAAACTCTAATTCCATAATATGTATAGTCAACGACAAAAGTTGACTATACACGTTGGCTATTCCAATATAAAAAGCGGCCAAGTGCGAGTCGGACTGGCTCATTAAGGGTTCCGCAGCAGCAAGTAACATAATAATGTTTTTTTTTTTAATTTTTATATTTGAGTTGATTAAATGAAAAGTAAATTGCAGTTTACGATTTATGACGTATTTAAAAAAAACTACTTACTAGATCTCGTTCAAACCAATTTTCGTTGGAAGTTTATATGGTAATGTATATCATATATTTTTTTTTAGTTTCATCATTACCTTATTTTAGAAGTTACATTACCTATCCATAGATACCACACACGTATGGGTTTCATGAAGAAAAAAGTGACTGTGACATACGGACGGACAGACAGACAGACATGACGAATCTATAAGGGTTTTGCCATTTGGCAACGGAATCTTAAAAAGGGTTTTTAAATATTTTACTGTTAATCAACTTTTGTCGTTTACTATACAAGTAGTTTTATAATCTCCAGATGATGAAGTTAATATATTGCATGTTTTGTTAATTATTTTATGAAAGGTTTAAAAGCTAAGGTGACCAATAAATTAGAATTTGTTATGCTACTTTCATTGTTCACTGTACGGTAGGTACTATGCTACTCAAGGGAGTCGATGTGAAAACTGACGAAAGCAATGTTTGGTTACGCATTAATATTTCATACAATATTTCAATAAAATATTCTGCTCCATATTAGATTATGATCTGAAGGCATTATTGCAAGATAATCCTTGGAGAGTTCGAAAGGTTTTCATCGCATATATGAAAACTGATTAATATATCTATTTATATGTCTATCTGTGTATGTATATTGATGTACATTAAAGAACATTGTATTATATGTAACTAGCTGTTGCCCGCGGCTCCGCCCGCGTAGAATTCTGATCCCGTTCCCGCAACCCATGGGAACCTATTCCCGGATTAAAAGTTGCCTATGTGTTATTCCGGACTAATCTATCCCTGTACCAAATTTCAGCCAGATCCGTTCAGCCGCAGTATACATACGTACATACTCACAAACTTTCGCTTTTATAATATTATTAGGATTAGTAGGATGTGTTGAAATTAAAAACATGAAACGTAATGCAATAGAATTAAGATTTTGAATTCTGTAGACATTCATTAACTATTTATAAACTTTAATTTTTGGAAAGACCTAAAGATAATAAGAAAATATCTTGCAAATAAATAATTTGGAGCGTAGTACACTTTCCCGGTCAATCACAAATAACCTGTTAAATGCTATACAGTACCTTTTTTCATTTTTTTTTCCTGCGGAAATCCCCTCGGATACCCCCCCGCGCGCCGGCCGGTAGCGGTTATGTCGGACTTGAACCGACTAAAACCGCACGCCGACTCGGGTCTTCAGACGCCGGGGTGTAAGGTTGCCCATAAAGCATTTCCCTCGGAACCCGACTGCTATACAGTACCTAGCTATCACCTTGACTTCTACGGGAGCGACTGCCGTGTGATTCCCCAACCATAAGTGATCTGCGCCAGGGCCTCGTCAGTTAATGTGTTTCCGGAAAGCTATAACCTCGGAATCTTCAAGTCTCGAGTGAATAGGTTCCTTCTAGGCAAACGTGATCCATCGTAGACCACATCGTCACTTACGACCAGGTGAGATAGAGGTCAAACGTGAGCCTATCATTCATAAAAATAAAATATAAAATAAGCAGGCGTACTGGCTAGCAACTATGGTTGACTTGGACTCTCCAGAAATAAATGGGGCCCCATACAACTAGGTTTGACTGCCTTTTTATATCTTAAGGAAACTGTAAAGGACATACATAAAAATACTTCGGAGAAATTGGGCCAAGTCTATAGTAACAATAATAAAATCAATAAGATCATATCATATATCGACATCGCATATCCATAACTGACCAGAGCTTCGCCATTACATTAGCCCCTTAGCTGACTGCTACAAAAAATGATACATGCAAATAGTCCGACATCTATACTCGATCGTATCATTCACTCCCTACAAACATTCAAAAACAACTCACACACACACTTTTTTCTACAAGATCATGGCACACAGAAACAATTTTACATAGACATTGTACACTCATACAGAGTTAAGGAGGTGATTCATTGGTGAGTCGACGAGGCAGCGATATTATTCGTAGAGCCTTTAACTCATCATCATGTTAGTGGTATTTAATGAGTATTTCATCTGACCCATTGGTAAGTGCAACAGCTGACCCATAATCTGTTAAGTGTCATATATTGAACGGCGCAGGTTTCTCATTTTAAATGAATCTAAATTTAAATCATCCTAAATATTAGTTTGTAATTTCAGCAAACGCAGTTTTATATATATCTATGTAGTTAATATATTTTTGGTAAAATTAACAACATTTAGGAGAATATAAAAAATTTAAATGAAATCTTTTTTAATCATTCTAAACAATGCAAAACTAATGGTTGTTGAAATGATCGCCGGTAATCGCTGCTTTTTATTAGTATTTAAGCCACTATTAAAAATCTCACAATAAATTATTATAAAACTTATCGAATTTTGCGTTTTTAGTTAGATACACTATAACTTTTAATAGTAGCGGAAACAAGAGTGTAAATGAATAATTTTGCTTATAAATTGATGCATATTTTAGCATGAATTTTTTTTCACCGTTAGAAAGTATTAAAATCTCCGATGGACATAGTCTATATATTATGTGTAAATTAAGAAGAATTGAGTTAAAAAAACTCATATGAACCGAAGCGAAGCGAGGGCGGGTTGCTAGTAAGAAATAAAATGAACAGGGAAAGAAACATTACCGCCTTGCGAGATGCTAAATTGATGATTTATATCTCGAAGTTTTCGGGATGGTAGTAAGCCAGCAGTTTTACTTGTCATTGAATCAACCACTTTATTCGAATAACCAATGCAGCATGTTAGTATGTGTGAGTGAATGAGTAGAAAGTGAAGTATTTTTCTCGGCGGTGTACGTCCAACCGGCGTGACCCATATACCGCTGTGGCAACCATAAATTGTAGTACCAATTGTTTCCTATAGCTGCCCTATTGTCTCCCATTGTATTTATTTAGAGGCCATTTTGTTGAAATGGTGCTATGTTACTCTTTTTTGTCTACCAAAGTGTTTTTTATAGACTTTGAAAATATATTGGGTCGTATTGATTCTTGCATCTTAAAATAGGCCCTAGTTGTGGATAAATTTATTGACATTTATTGTATTTTTGACGATTAAATAAATCAATAAAGTTTTTTAATTTAATATAATGTAATAAATACTTCTTAATAGATTTATGTTTATAGAAGTTAAGGGTATAAAATTTTGCTCATATTCTTGGCATGTGAACTTCAAAAGAAGGCACAAGAAATAAATATCTCCTTAGTCACAAGCATGTTCAATAAAAGAAAACAAGGCTTCTTCGCAACTCCATAATTCGTTTTCTTATTCGTATAGCCGTAAGAAAATAAAACCACGGATCGTATACACATTTCCCAAAGTTATTTATGTATGTAAATGGCAATTTTGCGAGCTATTTGTCTCCCTTCACTATATATCCGTGCCTCGATGGATCGCCTGTCGCAGTTTCCGCTTGCTGCCCAAACGCGAATTAAATTTTTGCTGGAAGGAGAAATATATTGGGATTTTCAACAAGTCCTGAGTGGGTGTACGGCGCCCAAACCAATACATCTGGGCCTTAGCCAGTCTCATCTGCCGTATAACGGCCGATACTCTAGCGCAGGTTTTCCTTTCGGGATTGGGGGGTTAGAAGGCAGTTGCTATCGTAATAGGCAATACGGGAAACAAAAATGGTTAGGAGTAGAAAAGTCAGACCCGGGTCACAAAGTGAATGCTTTGAAGGCAACCGGAACAAGTGCAAAGATACAGACGGGTAGCTTAACAAGTCATTACATCCGCTCATTACGTACCGATGTTATCAAACTTAGAAGTAATCGGCTGTAAAATAACTAAAATTGTAGGCCATTCTAGCAAACAGAAAAAGCAAAATATAAATTTTAAGTACTTTGTTGGAAGTCGCTAATATACGATCGATGGTTTTTTTTTTATACTACTAAGGTGGCAGACAAGCACACGGCCTACCTGATGGGAAGCGGTTACCGCGGCCTATGGACGTGTGCAACACCAGTGGCGTCACACTCGCGCTGCCGACCCTGTAAAGGAAAGGGGATGGGAAAGGAGTTCGGGAGGGTATGGGAAAGGAGTTTGGGAGGGGATGGAAAAGGAGTTTGGGTTCCGGCACTCTCACTCACAAAACGGAACGCAACAGTTCAAATACTATTACTTGGCGTCGATATTGGGAGTTTCAATAGCATTCTGGCCAACCCCTCTCTCTGAAGCTGGCATTCTAATGTATGAAATGACATGTGAGATTTTGATAGTGTAGTGTTACTTAAAGCAATTTTAAGTAATTTGCAATCTGATTATGCTGGCATGGCTTTTTAGGTCAAAATCTATTAAATAAATATTGATTGAAAAAAAATTAAGTCATTAATTGTCGGAAGTTTACGCCAATAATATGCATTGAAATAATACTGTTTTAACGGATTTTGTCGGGCTTTATTTGACAATAAATGTTAAAACCTGAGTTAGGAATGTATCATATCTTTCTGCAGTGATAGGACTCTACAATAGCAGTTACTATGGAGTTCGAGATAAAGGTAGTAAATTTGTTAATATACCTCTGAGATGGCGGTCTTCAAAAGTGTAAGTAATTAACTAGTTGGCTGCTCTGAATTTGTGCACAATTCTACCAGACTCTATGGGTTTTTTTGCTTGTGACATTACTCGTATAGTTAACATAGTAGGTCGACGTTTCTCTAAATTGGTCGAGTATTTGGTTATTCGATAACAAAAGTAAAATATTTAACTACTTCATGAATTATGTTTTTTTCCTACCTTATTTGTATAAGACAAACTTTCAACCATTTGAAGCGTCGGTAGCTTAGTGGTTAAGGAGTCGACCCTATGATCGAGAGGTCCCGGGTTCGAATCCTGGCCATTACACTACCGACGTGATCCCACTCCTAACACAAGCAATTAAGCTTAGCTGGAGGGGTTAGGAGGAATATTAGTAATTTCGGTTGCTAATATTCTTTAAAAAAAAATCGCTTTTTCTTATCTTTATTTCATTGATAATTTTAACTTACCCTCAAAATATCATTCATCTCTTAAAATCAACAGCATTACGATGTAATCCAATCAAATAAAACTCTCCAGTGACACTGTCTCCTCTAAACATCGCGCTTATGGAAATTGAGATGTACTATTCCTAGAATGCAATAAAGCAGTGGACTAAAAGTACAACTAGAAATGCATTGTCAGTCTTATCAAATTGCTAATAATATGGATGACCAAATTACATCCCGTTTTTCCTTTATCAATTTTTCATTCGATTATAATATTCACTTCACATTGGCATCTCGCTATTAATCATTTAGAAGACATTATTAAACAAGAAGATGATTTTTCTTTTCTCTTTTACCTCTAAAACAACAAAAAGAAAAGAACGTATTGAACAAAGTCCTCTATTTACCACCTTAGCACTGATTCACATTAGGTATACGGCGTGGGAGGCGCCGAGGCGTGACCTCGTGGCAGCCATCGGGGTGGGAGTCCTCTCGCTCGGCAGCATGATTGCGGCAATGGTGCGGAGCGCGAGCGCGTGGGCCGCCGCCGCCTCCTTCTGCGAGCATGTAATGCTCGCGAAGGAGGTGGCGGAGCGCGCCCGGGAGAGACTTAGAACTCTCCCGGTCCGCCGAGCCCGCAACTTGCTCGCCGCGCGTCGCAGGTAACTCAGGCGCCGGAGGTCGCTTAACGACCTCCGTCCTCCATGAGCGCAGGCCTGGGGGTGGAGGGTGAGGCCACCTGTCACCCCAGCAGAAGCAGGCCGGGACGGTGGGGCGACTAGCGCCCCTCCCCCAAACCGGGGCAAGACGGGGACACCGAGGTTCCCAAACCCGAGGGGGCCATCTCGAAACCGGAGATGGCCCAGGGTCAGTCGGGGTGCGAGGGATATGCTCTATGGGCAACCTTACACCCCGGCGTCTGTAGACCCGAGACGGCGTGCGGTTTTAGTCGGTTCAAGCCCGACATAACCACCCCCGCTGGCACGCGGGGGGGTATCCGAAGGGATTTCCGCACGATAAAAAAAAAAAAAAAAAAAGGTATACATATATGGAGACGGCGTGCGGTTTTAGTCGCCTCAGGCCCGACATAACCACCCCGCTGGCCGGCGGGGGGTATCCGAAGGGATTTCCGCACGAAAAAAAAAAAGGTATACAGATATGTAACATACATCGCATTACTTTTTAGTACAATAATCTTGACACCGCATAGTATTCCAGACAATCTTCACTTGTCTCCTCCAAAAGCTAATATTAGTCATATCATAACAATGAACTATTATATTCATACGAAAATATTTTTGCCGCTTCTAGTCGTACTTTATTCTATATTACCCTGCTGACGTGTTGTGACCAGGGATGTGATGCATGAATGTTGTCGGCGATTGTTTTGATACTAACAAGCTCTTTGTGTAGTTTCACAGATATTTTTACATGGATTTGTTGCTATGGGGATCACACAGATCACAGATAATATTATGTATAATAAACTCAAGGTTAAATGTCAATATATCCTTGGGACTTGATAGATACAGTTTTATTGTTAGTTGTATGAGAGGTTTGTATAACATATATTGTATTTATTCGTCTTCGGATTCTAGAAATTCTAGACTTTAATGTTTTGGACTACCTTTGGTGAATACAGTAGGTACTTATGTTTTGTATGTATGTAGGGTTGGCATTGATCGTCGGCCAATACCCAACGTGGCGGGAACACATCGCTCTCCGTACTCCTCTGCTTTCAGAGGAGACAGGATGAGCGATGCTGTTAGTGGTGAGATGGCCCAGGGTCAGCCGGGGTGCGAGGGATATGCTCTATGGGTAACCTTACACCCTGGCGTCTGAAGACCCGAGACGGCGTGCGGTTTTAGTCGGTGCAAGCCCGACATAACCGCCCCCGCTGGCCGGCGGGGGGGGGGGGTATCCGAAGGGATTTCCGCACGATAAAAAAAAAAAAAAAAAGGTACTTATGTTTTGAATAATACCTAATTTTAGATCTTAAATCTTTTAGTGACTGTGTAGTAGTTGTGTGTGTCTTAAATTTCATCTGACTAGTTAATATTAAACGTTTTATCATTGTTTATAACAGAAAATTTAAAATAGTATTATTTTTCAACGGACTCCGTTATTAAAACCTAGAAGCATTAATGGATGCCACTTGTTTATTAAAATATATTTAGTCATATAGGTCACCAAGTAACTCTTCTTGCTTCTATATTTACTGCGAGATTTGCAAGGGAATTGGTGAAGCCTGTGAGAAATGATGCTGGCAATAAAAAATAATATAACATATAATAATATAACATCTGAATTGCGAACTTCCTCCTTTTTCGAAGTCGGTTAAAAACTCACGGCCACTTAGAAAGATGCTGCAACTTACTTAAATAGTTTCAGTATAATTGATACATATGAACTTCGTACTTTTTAATGTCCTGATTTTCTCATAAGAATAAATACCAGAAGAAATACCACTAACCGATTCAGTCCAAAATAATCACAATAACAAACGTTCTGAACTTATGGCTGACAATAAATACAATATTTGCTGTTGTTGCGTCTTCATTCAATGGTTGGTCAATATGAACAAACTATAGAATATTGCTTACAGATTCCTGGTTATTTGACCTTACCAGCTAACAAATAAAAAATTATTACAACATTCTCGAAGTCCTGGCAAGTTTCCCAGTCCCCGATTTGACAGCGTGGTGTTTTATTTCCCATGTCTTAGACATTGCATAAGGGCCGGCAATGGCAACGGTGTGCACTATATAGACCAACCAAAAAAAAAATCAATAAAAAGACTGATCAATCAATGACGCGAGCTCTAAGAGCCCGTGATTCAATAAATCTAAATCTATACTAATATCTAATATTATAAACGCGAAAGCTAGCGAACATGGATATTTTTTACTCTTTCACCCAAAAACGGCTGAATGAATCTGGCTGAAATTTTGTACAGAGATAGATTATAGTCTGGAATAACATATAGGCTACTTTTATCCCTGGAATGGGTTATCCTATGAAGCGGGAACGGGAACTGAATTCCACACAGGCGAAACTGCGGGCAAAAGCTAGTCACTCAATAAAATGCAAAACGCTTTATTTGCTAGAGTACTTTGTCAAGATTTTTGCAGGTCATTATAACCCAGTATAACCATATCGATATTTTGAGATCTTTTAAAAATATTACATTTTCCAATAAGGTACAAAATTCATTTCAGTCGGGGTGCAAGGGATATGCTCTATGGGAAAACTTACACCCGAGACGGCGTGCGGTTTTAGTCGGTTCAAGCCCGACATAACCGCCCCCGCTGCGCGGCGGGGGGGGGGAGTCCGAAGGGATTTCCGCTCGGGAAAAAAAAAGGTACAAATAACAGGCATAGGTCAACCAGAATCTCATAGCAAATTGGAAGATAAAAAACTGTTGAATGCAATACTGGGGAAAATGGACTAAACTTTCTTGATACTGTTCAATTTTTATTTATTTCCTATTCCATAGTAGACAAAGGGTACACTAGGTTTAACAAGATGTAGAAGAGTAACAATACTATTGAGTTCTACTTGAAATTTTGATGCTTTTTTAAGGAAGGAAAATAATTTTAATGCAAAAAAAAATTAAGTACCTACACCTTAACTTTACAAATGTTGAAGTAAATCTATAGACCAAAGAATAGGTCAATGTTATGAAACAAATAGTGATCATAATAATGAATATCTGAGTGACCTCTCGGTTTATTTTTCGACGTTTTCTAAACATGAAACCTAGCTAGATCGTTGGAGTCGTTTCCGAGATTCAGATTATATGTAAATAGAAAAATTGTTCTTTTAAAGGTATTGAATAGGTATTGAATAGATGATTACAGATTAACAAACACAATTGAAGATTTTTGCAATTTGTTACATAATTATACCATAAAAGCATTAAGTATCCTATTAGATCTTCAATCCTTTTATGTAATTCTTCAATTAGAACTAGAAAATGATTAGATTTTATAAGAACTTTAAACTCTACAGGCATGTCTTGCTCTTCAATAGACGAATACATATCAAAACGGTACAACCTAACTTTAATAAACCTTATACTCTGATTTGACATATGAAATTTGATATTGCCATATCAAAACCATCATTCTATTTAATTTTTAATGCCCTGAGATTATCGTAGACCTATACCAGATTTAGACGCAAGGAGCCAACTACTTCGATCGTATTTAACTTTTTAACTCGCTTTTATTTATCTACTTTAAAAAAGGAGGTCATAAATACGATTTGTATTTTATTAGTATCACTAATAAGAATTGCAATAAAAAAAGTTATCAAATCTTGGAAGTCGATTTTACCACGGTACACTAAGAACAGTAGTTTATCTAAAACCGCTCGGCGAGTCATTAACCCAATCTGCGTTGGCGCTTAGGATTGTGGTTGTCCAGCCGGAGTGCGAGGGAAATGCCTTACGGGCCTTCGTGGTGTCTAAAGACCCGAGACGGTGTGCAGTTCTCGTCGGTTCGATTCCGACATAACCACCCCCCGCTGGCCGGCGAGGGGGTATCCGGGAGGAAAAAAAACAAGGGCTGTGTCTCACGTTTATTTTTTGTTGAATATTATTTGCGTATTATGAGTACCACTAGATTTTTATTTACCTATAAATAATATAATAGTTGATAATGAAATATTTTTCCACCCACCACGGAGCTTTTAAATATTTACACTAGAAAATATTTTTATTGAAAACCGGCCAAGTGCGAGTCGGACTCGCGCACGAAGGGTTCTGTACCGTTATCTATTAGTTCTTTGTCTCTCTTATTTTCTTCTCACCTTCACTTCACAGTTTATTACAATTTTAACGTAAGCACTGCCTAAACCACGATCCGCTGTAGAGGACCGCCACGAGAGCCCAGCGCACCGCAGTGGGGCTCGCTGATTTTCCTCTCTTCCTTCGGTCTTGTAAGTAGTAACGCATAAGTGACCTCTGTGGTGCTGCAAACATCAGGGGTCACGATAACCACTGTAACGGTTAATATTTTTATAGTAGTTTGTAAATGAAGTTAAGGTGTGACTTATGCACTGTGAAAATTAATTAAGTGATGGATGTAATTGAGACTACTACCGGCTAGGGCGAGCAGAGTTAAATAAAAGGTTGATTACAATGTATAGTATGAGATTATAATCGTGAATAGAATGTTACATAAATTTATATCTGGTATTTATTTTTCAGCCGGGGTGCGAGGGATATGCTCTATGGGTAACCTTACACCCTGGCGTCTGAAGACCCGAGACGGCGTGCGGTTTTAGTCGGTGCAAGCCCGACATAACCGCCCCCGCTGGCCGGCGGGGGGGGGGGGGTATCCGAAGGGATTTCCGCACGAATAAAAAAAAAAAAAAAAAGGTACTTATGTTTTGAATAATACCTAATTTTAGATCTTAAATCTTTTAGTGACTGTGTAGTAGTTGTGTGTGTCTTAAATTTCATCTGACTAGTTAATATTAAACGTTTTATCATTGTTTATAACAGAAAATTTAAAATAGTATTATTTTTCAACGGACTCCGTTATTAAAACCTAGAAGCATTAATGGATGCCACTTGTTTATTAAAATATATTTAGTCATATAGGTCACCAAGTAACTCTTCTTGCTTCTATATTTACTGCGAGATTTGCAAGGGAATTGGTGAAGCCTGTGAGAAATGATGCTGGCAATAAAAAATAATATAACATATAATAATATAACATCTGAATTGCGAACTTCCTCCTTTTTCGAAGTCGGTTAAAAACTCACGGCCACTTAGAAAGATGCTGCAACTTACTTAAATAGTTTCAGTATAATTGATACATATGAACTTCGTACTTTTTAATGTCCTGATTTTCTCATAAGAATAAATACCAGAAGAAATACCACTAACCGATTCAGTCCAAAATAATCACAATAACAAACGTTCTGAACTTATGGCTGACAATAAATACAATATTTGCTGTTGTTGCGTCTTCATTCAATGGTTGGTCAATATGAACAAACTATAGAATATTGCTTACAGATTCCTGGTTATTTGACCTTACCAGCTAACAAATAAAAAATTATTACAACATTCTCGAAGTCCTGGCAAGTTTCCCAGTCCCCGATTTGACAGCGTGGTGTTTTATTTCCCATGTCTTAGACATTGCATAAGGGCCGGCAATGGCAACGGTGTGCACTATATAGACCAACCAAAAAAAAAATCAATAAAAAGACTGATCAATCAATGACGCGAGCTCTAAGAGCCCGTGATTCAATAAATCTAAATCTATACTAATATCTAATATTATAAACGCGAAAGCTAGCGAACATGGATATTTTTTACTCTTTCACCCAAAAACGGCTGAATGAATCTGGCTGAAATTTTGTACAGAGATAGATTATAGTCTGGAATAACATATAGGCTACTTTTATCCCTGGAATGGGTTATCCTATGAAGCGGGAACGGGAACTGAATTCCACACAGGCGAAACTGCGGGCAAAAGCTAGTCACTCAATAAAATGCAAAACGCTTTATTTGCTAGAGTACTTTGTCAAGATTTTTGCAGGTCATTATAACCCAGTATAACCATATCGATATTTTGAGATCTTTTAAAAATATTACATTTTCCAATAAGGTACAAAATTCATTTCAGTCGGGGTGCAAGGGATATGCTCTATGGGAAAACTTACACCCGAGACGGCGTGCGGTTTTAGTCGGTTCAAGCCCGACATAACCGCCCCCGCTGCGCGGCGGGGGGGGGGGGAGTCCGAAGGGATTTCCGCTCGGGAAAAAAAAAGGTACAAATAACAGGCATAGGTCAACCAGAATCTCATAGCAAATTGGAAGATAAAAAACTGTTGAATGCAATACTGGGGAAAATGGACTAAACTTTCTTGATACTGTTCAATTTTTATTTATTTCCTATTCCATAGTAGACAAAGGGTACACTAGGTTTAACAAGATGTAGAAGAGTAACAATACTATTGAGTTCTACTTGAAATTTTGATGCTTTTTTAAGGAAGGAAAATAATTTTAATGCAAAAAAAAATTAAGTACCTACACCTTAACTTTACAAATGTTGAAGTAAATCTATAGACCAAAGAATAGGTCAATGTTATGAAACAAATAGTGATCATAATAATGAATATCTGAGTGACCTCTCGGTTTATTTTTCGACGTTTTCTAAACATGAAACCTAGCTAGATCGTTGGAGTCGTTTCCGAGATTCAGATTATATGTAAATAGAAAAATTGTTCTTTTAAAGGTATTGAATAGGTATTGAATAGATGATTACAGATTAACAAACACAATTGAAGATTTTTGCAATTTGTTACATAATTATACCATAAAAGCATTAAGTATCCTATTAGATCTTCAATCCTTTTATGTAATTCTTCAATTAGAACTAGAAAATGATTAGATTTTATAAGAACTTTAAACTCTACAGGCATGTCTTGCTCTTCAATAGACGAATACATATCAAAACGGTACAACCTAACTTTAATAAACCTTATACTCTGATTTGACATATGAAATTTGATATTGCCATATCAAAACCATCATTCTATTTAATTTTTAATGCCCTGAGATTATCGTAGACCTATACCAGATTTAGACGCAAGGAGCCAACTACTTCGATCGTATTTAACTTTTTAACTCGCTTTTATTTATCTACTTTAAAAAAGGAGGTCATAAATACGATTTGTATTTTATTAGTATCACTAATAAGAATTGCAATAAAAAAAGTTATCAAATCTTGGAAGTCGATTTTACCACGGTACACTAAGAACAGTAGTTTATCTAAAACCGCTCGGCGAGTCATTAACCCAATCTGCGTTGGCGCTTAGGATTGTGGTTGTCCAGCCGGAGTGCGAGGGAAATGCCTTACGGGCCTTCGTGGTGTCTAAAGACCCGAGACGGTGTGCAGTTCTCGTCGGTTCGATTCCGACATAACCACCCCCCGCTGGCCGGCGAGGGGGTATCCGGGAGGAAAAAAAACAAGGGCTGTGTCTCACGTTTATTTTTTGTTGAATATTATTTGCGTATTATGAGTACCACTAGATTTTTATTTACCTATAAATAATATAATAGTTGATAATGAAATATTTTTCCACCCACCACGGAGCTTTTAAATATTTACACTAGAAAATATTTTTATTGAAAACCGGCCAAGTGCGAGTCGGACTCGCGCACGAAGGGTTCTGTACCGTTATCTATTAGTTCTTTGTCTCTCTTATTTTCTTCTCACCTTCACTTCACAGTTTATTACAATTTTAACGTAAGCACTGCCTAAACCACGATCCGCTGTAGAGGACCGCCACGAGAGCCCAGCGCACCGCAGTGGGGCTCGCTGATTTTCCTCTCTTCCTTCGGTCTTGTAAGTAGTAACGCATAAGTGACCTCTGTGGTGCTGCAAACATCAGGGGTCACGATAACCACTGTAACGGTTAATATTTTTATAGTAGTTTGTAAATGAAGTTAAGGTGTGACTTATGCACTGTGAAAATTAATTAAGTGATGGATGTAATTGAGACTACTACCGGCTAGGGCGAGCAGAGTTAAATAAAAGGTTGATTACAATGTATAGTATGAGATTATAATCGTGAATAGAATGTTACATAAATTTATATCTGGTATTTGAGTAAATGAACCTCAGGGGATGGATTCATAATAAATATTCTGCCGTGGCGTTGTTCGGTCCGTTGTGCAAGATGTTAGTATGCACTTAGCTAGTGGACACGTGGCTGGTGGTGATGCCGGCGTGCCAGGGTCTCCGCTGGTGTGCCTCGCTACCGCTAAGATGGTGCGAAGCCCGGTGCGAAGACCCTGGAATTAGAAAAGGTGCGGGTCAGTTTGTCACTAGGCAATTACGTCCAAGTGACCCGCTAAAATAGCAGGTGAAGAGAATCTCCCAGCGGCAATGCAGCGTAGCTAGAAGCTATAAGAAAAATAATATAAATAGGCAGCACAAGCTGGTGCCGCGACCGCTGACCTTAGGGGTCATCGGCCTCGTGGCACTAATTAGGTAGGCTGAAATAGCACACAGAAAATAATATATATATATATAGCCATGCATTTTAGCAGGCAATAAGCTGCACCGCTGGAAGGTCTTCACCTGTAGAAAGAAGTAGGAAATGTTGATCTCAAAACTTACCCGGAGCCGACAGCAGTTGGCCACGGGGTCAAAGTGACTTTCCCCGGCGAAGGTTACCAAGGAAAGGAACGATATAAGAGCCGTCAGTTGATGACTGGGCTAGTGCTGTCCAATCTCGCTCGCACAACCATAGATAATTAGTAATCTATCGAAACATACTAAAACATCGATTAATTTATGGATATCAATTTAACTGATTTATAAAAAATCCACAACGTTACACCATTTAACATTCGGTTGTGTACTTCTTTCCTACCTAGCAGTATAATAAATAAAAGACCGACTTTAGCAGTGTTATAAAATATTTTTTCAATAAAAAGATATTAATATACCCGGTATTAGGAAACATTTCAAGCAAAAGGAATACGCCGGCTTACACGTTCAAATTACTTTTTGGTATTCGCATTCACAAAGATACTTCTTTGAAGGTTGTTTGATGGACGTCCGAAAAGAAATTTCATACAGTTCCTTTTATTTGTGTTTTGAAGTAAATTGTTGGTGTTTAAGGATAGACGGATATTACATCAAAAGTAAAATCTAGGTTCTAAATTTATTTTAATGTCATATAGCTAAACGTTTACAGCAAACTTTTCAAGGAATATGAGCATGTATTGTATTGTTTTTAACGATTTTATGTTAAATAAAACCCATGTAGATAGTAAATTACGTTTGAAGACTACATTAAGTGTGAATAATGTCTCTTAAAATATTCATTTAATTCTGAAGATATTAGAAAGTAAAATAAAATTAATATATTCGTAAATAAAAAGATAAATAATAATTATTACCAGATACATGGTACTACTCAATAAACGAGTACAATACTTTTTTTAGTGCCGAAATCCCTATGGATACCCCCCCCCCCGACCAGGGGGTGCTTATGTCGAATTCGAACTGACTAAAACCGCACGCCGTCTCGAGTCTTCAAACACCGGGGTGTAAGGTGGCCCCATAAGGCATTTACACCTTGCGCCGGGGCTTATCTCTCGCACCATCATCCATATTTAAAAACCACATGTATGAAACGCACATACATATTTTTTTTTTTTTTTTTTGTTCTATGGCGATCCCAATAATTCCGCCAACAACTCAGTTTTTATACTGATCAAAATAACGTGTGAAAATACAAGTGTAAAATTATCCATACAAACAGTTAATTTGGAAAAGTGGCCAAAAGATTTATAGTGTGTTGAAGTACCTGAAAAGAAGAGACAACATTAAAGCAAACATAGTGTTATGTGGTAGAGCAAACGAACACAGTTTTACAAGTTAATATTGTTAGACTCTATAAAGTGACATAACATATAAATTAGTGGGGAGTTGACATACGTCAGGAGGGTGTTAATGTTGGAGGGAAGAGGGATGTCGTTTGAGGGTAGGAGATCATACAGGGAACCATTAATCCTTGTACAAGAAAAGAACATGTGATCAGGAGTTCCTTCGTCCAAACCGCATTCACACAGAGAGTTATCCCTAATCCGTATCTTTGCAAGAAAAACATTTGTACAGGCATGGCCTAAACGGAGACGACAAACAACAGAGGTTGACCTCTTAGAAGCCTTGCGGAATTTGAAAAACCAAGGTTTGTGGGGTATACCATTTTGGATGGAAGCATAATGACAACCCTTAGTTGCGCTGGACTGGGACCAATGAACGTTCCATTGGGATGTTAAACATGTTTTAGCGAGGGGCAGTAAGTCCTGCGAGAAGGATCTAAATTGGTCACGAGAACCAGTAGTGGAAGCAGCCCTGGCCAATGAGTCAACCATTGTATTACCTATGATTCCGCAGTGTCCTGGTATCCATACTAGAGAGATCATAAGGCCCTTATTGTGACATCTAAAAAGTAAGTGTTTAATTTGGAGAATTAAAGGAGATCTAGATTTACTGGAGAATTGGTTCGCTAAGATGGCCATTAAACAACTCTTGGAGTCTGTAAAAATTACTGATTTGCTGATATTGTGAGACTCTACATATTGCAATGCCTCCAGAATGGCAATAGCTTCTCCAGTAAAAATAGTGTTAATATTGGGAGATTTAAAAGATAATATGATCACATACATATATGATCCCTGAAAACATTACACTTCACTTTTGCGCCGTCATGTTAAAAATACAGATTCATACAATTACAGAAAAAACAACCCAAGGCAGTGACAGACTTTTAAAGATTTCACTTCGCACCGAAAGCATCAAACAACTTTAAATAGGTTTAAAATTAAAAGTGACACACTTCACACAACAGGGACTTAAATTAATCCCTCCGGAACCTTTGACACTTCACCTTTACAACATAAAATTATAACTTGCTACAAAGTTTAGGCAAAATAAATGGTTGAAACCTTTGTGTTTGAGTTTTCCATAATGTTGTTCAGGGTGTATTAATTCTACTTGGTTTCTTCTCCACTAAATATGTAGGAATATCTTTTAGCAACTACATAGTATTGCGTTAAATATGATGATAGTAATGAAATCTACCTAGTTTGTAATTCTCAAGTTCTGGGGTAGTCTTATTTTAATCTTATCCACTGTTCTGATTATTGTACTTCTTGTACAAAGGGTAACCAAAATCCAGTGCTAAAATTTTGGTAAATCTTCAAAGTAAAAAATGTTTTGAAGTCCACATCGTTTCAGAAGTAAATTGAAGGAGTTAGGAATAAAATAAATTCACTTTGCTTTTAAGTGAAGCTGATGTTATCCCATTAAATGAATAAAATATCAGAACACAATTGAAAAACTTAAAAAGGTGTTAATACATAAAATAAAGATTCTAATAAAATTCAAATTCTCGGTTTGAATTTTAACAGAATATACATTTTAATCCTGTTAAAAATATTGAAGTATATTTTTAAAACTATAGAATCGGAATCTATATGTAGTGATATATACACATTTTATACATAAATTATTTACGAAAAAATTTTTTGCCCTTCGGGGGGATGTCCGAATGGATTTCCGCACGAAATAAAAAAGGTACGTTGTATCCCAGGCGGCGAAACGAGCTCGTGAGAGAACTCTCGCGGCCCGCCGAGCCCGCAACATGCTCACCGTGCGTCGCAGGCGACTCAGACGCTGGAGGTCGCTCAACGACCTCCTTCCTCTATGAGCGCAGGCCTGGGGGTGCCAGGTGAGGCCGCCTGTCAGGGGCACCGTGGTTCTCAAACCTGAGGGGGCCAGCTTGAAACCGGAGATGGCCCTGGGTCAGTCGGGGTGCGAGGACGGTGTCTGAAGACCCGAGACAGCCTGCAGTTTTAGTCGGCTTAAGCCCGATATAACCACCCCCGCTGGCAGGCAGGGTGGTATCCGAGGGGATTTCCACACGAAAAAAAAGGTACGATGTATCCGTCTCCCTGTTTTGCCTTTAACAGAAAAATAAATGGAGATATAATTTATAACTAGCTAACTAGATTTTGTGCCAATCTTATTCTGATTTGAATCTGTACCAATTAGTTAGCATTCCCTTTATCCATTTTTATATTTTATTCTTGAAGTTAGTGCCATAAAGAGAGAATGCTATAGCACTAATTTAATCATTCTTCATTGCTTTAAACTCATTTAACTGTTTCAATAAGTGGAGTTAATGACTGAGTTTTATTATTTATAGCAGGAGGCAAGAGGTTGGAAATAATTCTTGAACCCCTCGTGATTCATTTGGTTACATTAAATATTTAACACATTATCCGATAGGTCGTCTTAAAAGCTTTTACTAATTATTAGTTTTAGAAGCTTTCGATAACTAGCTCACTAATTATAAATCTAATCAATTTGGAGGTATGCAAATAAATAAAAAAATGGCGATATATTTACGCTTTATTACAATATAATGAACTGCCACAGTAAATAATATTCTTATTCAAATCGTTTTAAAATATTTGATTTTCAAAATTCAATTTATCGAGCTGCCCAAAAATGACCTCCACAGCCCATTGGCAATATCGAAGTTTTGCCGGACGTTTTAGTTCTCCAATTATCCGTAACGAATGCCTTAAATGTGTTTGTTTATGGCAACCGGGACCGACGGCTTAACGTGCTCTCAATATGATAAGTCTGGTCACCCATCCTAAGACTGACCTGGCCACGATTGCTTAACTTTGCAATGAGTTAACCTACTCGGTTACCTCTTTATTGTAGTTCTAAATAACGTTTGTATGGATTGGTTCCCATCCCATGCTAGATTAAAAAATGAAGGTAAGGATCTATGTGTGTTAGAACGATATTCCCCCAAAGGTCTGTCAAAGGAGCGGTCTTCCTTCCAAAAAGATAGACGTGAAAAGAGAGGTTTGTTGAAAATTTTACACGAATATTATAAATTGAAATAAAATTTATGAATTTGACTCCCCATGACTGCTGGAAAGCAACCAAAGTATTAGTTATAGTTTAGATATAAAAATATCATCAATAAACATCTGCTAATACTCCGAATCACTAACACTACATATTATAAAACTAAAGTCCCCCGCCGCATCTGTCTGTTCGCGATAAACTCGAAAACAATTGAACTGATTTTTATGCTATTTTCACTAGGTTTTAGTATAGAATTTGTCAAGTGTTTGTATACGTTGGCTAAAATATAATGATAATTGTTGGAGGTGTCGGAAAACATTAAGCCGTATGGGCGCTTACAACGAAAACGCTACCTAAGCCCTTTGAGATATAACAAAATGACGCATGGTAGAATTGTGAATTGTGTATCTTATATAGGTTATGGTAATGAAATAAGGTTCCAAGGTAAGCGTGAACGGGATCAGAACTCCACGCTGGTGAAGCTGCGGGCAACAGTTTGTTTAATATAGGTAATATAATATTATTGGATATTATTAGTAGAAGACGTTTCAATGATGTGTTTTGTCGAGTTCCTAATTTTGTTGTAGTCCCTTACTAGTTTTCGTACTTCGTCTCCACCATCACAATGTATTAAGGAAATTAAGAACAAAGGCAACAATAAAGATTTTATCCATAAAAGATAGCAGTGCGAAGGGAATACTCACAAACATTGTATTATCTTCCTTCTAGATCAATTCTTTATGATCTTAGTCATGTCTATGTGGACTTATCGTATTTTGCTTTCGAAAACCTTTGTGACCAAAAGCGCTATTGTTTCTTATTCACGCTTTCAAGTCTCGTTTCCAAGTATTTATAAGTGAGGGCGATAATCCTATGAACTTATAGTAAATAGAGGCGATACGAAATTGCTGAAAAATAAAATTTTGTTCAGTATAACATCGAAGTGATTCCATTCTGAATACAAGCTTTTACTTAATTGATGGCTATATTTGCAATATTTGTAATTACGGGTTTGATTCCCACTCTTTTTCTTTATTCGAGCGCAAATCCCAGTTGCAACCAAAGCCTGCATCTTCTACTTCTCCTTCCCATGATATGACTTATTTTACCTTTTACGGGAGCAATTGCCGTCTGACCCCCTAATCCCAAAAAGGAAATCTGTACCAGAGCCTCGTCCGCTAATTTCATCCCACTCAGTATATATTTTTAAATATGTCTATTTGCGGAACTTTGGAAGTTTCTATTTGCAACAAGTATGTATTATGTATGTAAATATGTTTACCCGTGTTCTAGGTAATAGTGCCGGGTAAGATGTTACAATTATATTAATAAATAATAAATAAATATAAATATAGTAGGACAAAGTACACAACGCTATCTAGACCTTAACTAACCAGAGCTTGTCATATGGGCATGGCATTCTAGAATGCGGATAAACATACTTAAAAATACTTTATATTTCATGAATAAATACATAGTATACATAAAAACACCCAGATCAATGCAAATATACATATTTGCACTGAGCGGGAATCGAACCCACGACCTCTGACTTCGCAGTTCTAAGCACTACTGCTTCGCCACACGGGTTGTCAAAAGACATCACAAGCAAAAAACATAAAATAAAACCCAATTTCAACTAATGGCTTGCCGGAGACGAGTAGGTATTAATAAAACAAAAAAAAATCAACAACAACAAATCGTCGATACATAAATACTCAACAAGTAAGCGTATGCAATACAAATTGTAGAATGCATTTATTTTCACGAGTGGTAAATATTCATATGCATTTCTCAACAGCTGACGGATTGTCTGCAATCTATTTTGAGATACTGTTATACATGTTTATGTGACAGCCGAGACGTCTTACAGTACCTTTTTTTTTTTTTTTTTTTTTTTTTTTTTTTTTAATATCTGAAGCTCACTGTTATATCTAAATCATATACAAAGCTGTCATCATATATTATATATTCTCAAAGAGACTTACTTGTAGATATGTATGTTAATAAATATCTTAATAAAAATCAAGGTTTGTTAAATCTTATACGCTGCCGGGCCGTTCCAGCCGTATCGTTAAACTTTTTCAATCTATTGCTTTCAGTTGTGCCAAAGTTATAAGTTTAGTATAATTGCAATAATTACTCAATTGTACTTTAGCACTACATATTTTTAATAGATTACACCATGTCCGCGGTTTTGCCTCACGGTATTCTGAAATGTTTTTATGATTGCAAGAGACCAGACGGTATGTCTTTGGTGCCTTGGACCTTGGGACGGGGTTTGGTGTGAGACGCGCATGTTGCGTCTCACATCAAAGTTCTACCCAACTTCCCCTACACCCTCGCGCCTCTCATCTTCCAAGTACGATGGGCTGCGCTTGTGTTGCTTCTGCGGCATCTGCGGTGACCATCAAACGACGCAAATATAATTATTTAGTCACAAATTATATTTTTTTGCCGTTTGGGGTTGAAACTCTAGGTTAGTATACACAATTTTGTTTTTAGTTAATATGTTTTTTCTATAATTAAAATAGTTATCATAATACCTAATAATATAATATAACTATATATATATATATATATATATATATATATACTTATATTATAATAGAAACCTTGAGAATATCATGAGGCGAAACTGCGGTCAGTTGTAATGATTTCAATATATGAAGCAAGTTCCACCAAATGCCATCAATCAACAGTATAAATAGTTTAGTAATTAGACCCAGTAGGTGGCTCTACAATCGGGATATTTGTTTTTCGTATATATGATTAAGATTCAAGTATTGAATTTTCAACAGCTTTTTTCAAAGCATTTGTATGTGTGTGATCCTCAATAAAAACATGTTTTCTTCTCAACATATAAAGTTAATTGATATCGAATATTTATACAAATTATTGATTCTCTAAATGCTCTAAATCAAATTAAATATCACAAAAGGACACAAAGTAACTTTAATGAACGTTAAGATTATTGCTTCTACATTAAAAAAAAAGAAAGCCAGAGAGAAAACAATCTGTCAAAAAAACTGACCCCTCCACCAATCAGTCTAAGCCACGGATAGGATACGGTAGCCACTTACCTATAAATAAAGCATGTATTTGTGCCTCACTTCAACATAAACTGTTGAAACTAAAATATAAAAGCCTTGTTCGAAATATGCTTCTGTCTAAAATTTCATGTTCTGTCCAATTCTTTATTGGACTATTTGTTCATGTTCCCAGGCTGTGTATCCGCGTTAAACTGTGTCCACTTAAATTGAATGGAGGACTTTTATGACACTTTTTGCAAGTGTGATATGCCTACGAAACTGTTTGTACTATTCGTAGTACAATAAAGTTGACTACGAATTTTAAACCGGTGTCGGGTTTGTTTAAAAGGTTTATTGCTTGTGGAGTCAACTCGTGAATGTAGAGTAATACATCTAGGGCTAATTACACTTTTTTAATAGTTCATAATAATAATAAGTGATTAATATAATTCGAATATATCAACATATTTCACACTATACTTTTATAGAACATATGATTTAAACATTATTTATAGGATTTTTTTTACTTCCTAGTCAACTACCCTATTATCGGTCTATCGATTTCCACACAACTCTTATCCACTCCGTACATCTTCGATACAGTTCGATAGTCTGCAACTAGTTTTAAAGTCTTCATCGTGATGTGCATTAGATCTATTTAGATCTTATGTATTGGAGACGGCCTCTGATGTAAGGGAAGTGTGTAATTTTTTGTTGAAATAGCACGACTATATGGTTTTCGTATAAATATATATTTACAAGAGTTTTTCAATATTACAATAATTCTAATATAAAATTCAATATTAACAAATAATTTTATTAACTTAAAACTAAAATAAATACTTGAACTTATAATGAATATGTGGGTGCCGATATCTTTTTCGACTTTTTCTTAAGGTTAAACTTAATTAGATTAATTTTATCGGCCCCAAAACCCTCTGTATGCTAAATTTCATGAAAAACGTTGGGTTCGTTTCCGAGATTCAGATTATATATATTAAAAAAATACTTGTCCCATACACCTGTTTTTGTAACAAATTCTTTTAATGAAAAATAACGTGGCGAGAAGAAAAATAAGCGGACGTTCAAAACAAACAAAGGTGGATCAATGTTTAAGGTGTGGTGTGTTTAAGGACCACACTACACCACACCTTAAACATGATCCGTCTTTGTTTGTCTGCTTCAATAATAAAAAATACGCCTCTCCCTATGTACATCATAACACCCGATCCCTCACTTTCCGCATTCTGTCTTTCCCAGCTTCCTTTTTCAGGTCGTCAGTTCATCTGGCTGGCGGGCATCCCATCTTACGTTTGCCGATTCATGGTATCAAGGGGCCGATGGCCGTTGGAGCTAACAGCAGCTTATTCTAAGACCATCGGCCCATTTTATTCAGTATGCTTAATTGCTTATGTTAACTCCAAGGCTTGGTGTTTCTTGTCCATTGTCCGCTGCGTAACGAACAGAAAGAAAGAATTGTGTTAGAAATTTTGAAGTTCCTACGGGGATAGTACCAATACAGAGGGTGGAGCCGCAGGTAACTATTAGTAATCAAATATAACTAAATTAGGGAACTCAAACCTAAAGGTGGTGTTGAGGTCTCAAACTCGTTCTACATCAATATATTTTGTTAACAGACTTACGAACAATGGCTGCAGTGTGCGCCTATCCTTATATGAATAAGCGTTACTGCTTCGGTTATTGGATTATTTTGCGCAGTGAGCTAGGTTTATTTAATAAGCTTATTTGTATCGTACTAAATAATGATATGATGTATAGTTATGTTTGTGAATATTGCTTTATTGTTATACATTATTATTATTTCGTATAAGACAATGAATTTTATGCATACTAGACAAGCAGTTCAGAATGAAAATTGTGTTACGGTTTCTGAGTGAGGCGGGAACGAATTTTGAATTTCGAATTTGGAACTTGACGTATTAACTAGATAAATGCGATAATGAATTTTGACACCTATTTGTAGCGCCCCTATCTGTATTGTCATCTGTATGAAAGCTATAAAAAGTGGAGCATTGTTGCTGGTCAGGTAGTGGTGTTTAATCGATACCAATTTATACGGAAGAAGCTCTGGCGCACACTCCGCTTTCGGGGCCGGAGAATCAGACGGAATTTGCTCCCGTACTATCTAAGATAAACCAAATTAATGGAATCGAGGAGTAGGAGAGTAGACCTACCAAATATAGGTACACAAAAAATTTCATAAGAATCGGTTAAGACGTTTCGGAGGTTCGAAAACAAACACTGTGACACGAGATTTTTATATTATATATAGCTGAAGACAGGGCGCTATGGCGCTCATTAGGGGAGACCTATCTCCAGCAGTGGACTAGAATAGGTTGATGATGATGATGATGATGATATATATTTTACGAGCCAAATTCACATTTCGTTCTTGTTATCATGACAATAATAAAGATGGTGTTAACAATATAGATGTTACTTTATTTAGTGTAGGTATTTATCATATTTTTAATTATACTATTAGGCTATTCGAGGCGGAGACAAATCGAAAAAATCAAAGACGATGAAAATCTGTTCAGCCATTCGTGAGTTATAAAAAATACGTATTTACCCCTTTTTACTGAGTTAGAGGGTGAATTTCAAAAAATCCTTTCTTCACACATACATTCCAAATTTGAAGACTCTACGACCAGCGATTCAGGCTGGACGTTGTCTCGAAGTCAGTCAGTCAGTCAGTCAGTTAATCAGTCAGTTAGGATTTTGAATTTTGTAGTATTAGATATTACGAAACCGATAATAAAACTAATTGCAAATTCTCGCCTTCACATATTGCATCTTACATGATCTAATGATATCATTCAATTTCCTCTACCAACCCTATGTATATATGAGCATAAAAGATATAAAACACTATACTTTATTAACCATTTTATTGAGAATCTAACGAATACTCAGCGATTACTTATGTTATTTCACCGGTGACACAGCCCACCCTTCCATAAAAGATCTCGGGCCATTGAGCAGGCTGCGGTGATAAATCACCCATACCTTACACCTGTACGGTGACGTTTGCGGGATAAGGATGGACGTATACGGAAAAGAGAGACAGTGAGATAAAATGCTATTATTTGATAATTGGGTTCGATAGGAAATTGGTTAGAAGCATTGTTGAGAGTTTCAGGTTTGCCTTTGAATGTTGAAGGGAAGGAAAAGGAGGGTGTTAAATTTCGTAATATTGTTGGTTGTTCGTAAATACTGTAAATTATAGGTGTATGAGTTTAGTTGATGCCTCGGTGGCACACCGCTAGCAAGTGAGACTACTGTGCGAGTGGTCTTAGATTTGAATTCCGGCTCGGGCTGAGTATAATATTTTTTTTGTCAGGCAATAAATAAATATATATTTTATGACATTCTTCACAGTCATGCTATCTAGACCCAAAGGAGGCGAAGCGTTACAGGCTTGTATTATGGGTTCTTAAATACGAATATAGATACTCTTTTTTTTGTTGTTTTTTTTTTGTAAATACATAATTTATTTTTAATCATACACCTAACCACTAAAACGTTAATTTATTTGACAATAAATAAGTGTGACGTCATACTTCTTTATTTAATAAAAGTTTCCATAGACTATTTTGACGTTTAATAAAAGAAATTCGTTTGACTTGTCAGTCAAGTACACAATTATTTTATTTATAGACATCATAGTAAATGTATAGAACATTGTAAATGTCAAAGTACAAAGGAAAATGTCAAAGGCTTTCGTTGTAAACACATTAACACTTATGCATTCGGAGGCAGGTTCCCTACATTCAGATCAAACGCGGTACTGTTGAGAACAGTAGATGTATAATCCCTGGGGCAATGTCGCCCCGCAATCTCGCACAGTTTAACATCACAATGGTGCTCTCGACTGTACTGCGCTGTATAGTCGCCGATAAAAGACATATTGTCTGCAGCTTTCCCGATAGCTCCTTTAGTGGGCTTCGATTGTATTCAATTGTTTCAAAATGGACTGTAGCTATATTTTTTTGTATTCTGTGAATGGAAACGAGAACGAGGGTGTTACTGTGAATTCAATAAGACAATTTGGAACATGCTCACGGTTGAAAATTCTCAAAGGAGTTGGTAGAGGTGTATAGCAAGTATAATAATGTTCGTACTACTACAGTATCTAGACTCCGTGTATTAGTGAGAATTTAAATTTACAATTCTTTTTTTGTACGGTAATCTTCCCGAATGCCCCCGGCCAGCGGGGGTAGTTATGTCAGCTTTGAACCGACTAAAACCACACGCATGTCTGGGATCTTCAGACATCGGGGTGTAACGTGGCCCATAAGGCATTAACCTCGCACCCCGGCTAACCCAGGGCCATCTACGGTTTCTTGCCCCGGAAAGGGATGGAGGGCGCTTATCACCCCGCTTTCTTAGCTTAGCACCCCTGCTTCTGCTGGGGTGACAGGCGGCCTCACCTGCCAAGGCGGCTTTATCTTTTCGTGCGGTAATCCCCTCGGATACCTCCCGCCGGCCAGCGGGGGCGGTTATGTCGGGCTTGAACTGACTAATATCACACGCCGTCTCGGGTCTTCAGACGCCAGGGTGTAATGTTGCCCATAAAGCATTTCCCTCGCACCCCGACTGACCCTGGCCCATCTCCGGTTACGGGATGGCCCCCTCGTGTTTGGAAACCACGGTGTCCCCGTCTTGCCCCGGTTCGGGAGGGGAGGGGGGCGCTGTTTGCCCCGCCGTCCCGGCCTGCATCTGCTGGGGTGACAGGCGACCTCACCCGTCACCCCCAGGCCTGCGCTCGTGTAGGATGGAGGTCGTTAAGTGTCCCCCGGCGTCTGAGTCGCCTGCGACGCGCGGCGAGCATGTTGCGGGCTCGGCGGGTCAAAATGTCTTTCGGGCGCGTTCCGCCATCTCCTTCTCGAGCATTACATGCTCATAGAAGGAGGCGGCAGCGGCCTACGCGCTAGCGCTCGCGGTCCGCACCGTTGTCGCAATCATGCTGGCGAGCAAGAGGACTCCCACCCCGATGGCTGACACGAGGTCACGCCTCGCGTCGCAGTGATGGTACTCAGGCGTTGTCTCCTTCCTGATCCGATGCAGGTGGTTCCCGAAGCTCCTCTTACCGGAGATCACCTGAGTCAGTCGGTACGAGAGGCTTCCGTGTCGCCTCTCTAGCCAATCCTTCATGATGGGCCTTACCGCCGCTATTGTGGCGTGCCCTGCGCTTGGTCACCCAGGTCGTTCCTTCTATTCTACCACGATGGCCTGGCGGAGCTGAGACTGCACGGCCTCGATTTCTGGAGACTCAGGATTCCATCCCTGCTCCCGCGCCTCCTTTCACCACTGGTACAGTTGCGAAAGGGCTCTCGCCTCCAGGTTCCATGGTAGAGTTCCGGTGAGGAGACTCGCCACCTCGAAGGAGATCGTGCGTTACCCACGGATGACCCTGTTGGCCATCACGCACAGCGCAGCATCTGCACACTTCTGGCCCTCAGGGCCTCCGCCCATATTGGGCACCCATATGGCCATGGACATGGATCCCCGCGTAGAGTCTCCTGCAGGAGTCATCGGGCCCAGTCCGTCAAATACACCTCGACTATGCGGCGGAGGTAGAGAGGCACTTCGTGATACACGAGCGATTCCCTAATGCAACTCCAGGGCAAGGTGTTGAATGAGTTGGCGATGTCCAGGAACACCGACAACATAACCTCACCCCGGGAGACTGTCCCTCCGCCTGAGCCCTCATGCGTAGGGTGGCATCAACGGTCCACGGTGGAGTGCCTCTAAAGAACCCTGTAACTCACGATTAAACGTAAACGTCATCGTCCTTATCCTTCGAGCCTTTCTCCAACTCAGTTGGTATCAATGTTTTAACCTATTCGCTTACCACTTAGGCAGGAGCCACTAGATCAAACTTAAATGTGAGTTATCATTATCATTTAATACCAATACCGCTTGCATCTAAGCCTGCACTTCAGGGCCCAAAGTTCCTCTCCTACTGTACTTTTCTTATTTGGTTTATCTTGGTTATTATGGGTATGGGTTAGCCAATGTTAGCCAAGTCTTACCACCCACCTACGCCAGCCTCGTTCGTAAGTTCGCAAGTGTATTGGCTTATGTTGAGTTTGGTTTGTACCCGAAAATCTTGTGCCGATTTTGTCTCCGATTGTGCCCCTTACACCCTGTTGGGGCCCCATACAACCTTAATCTTATTATAAACTTAATATCTGGGACACGATTTTAAGAGATTTTGCCTCTCTGTTCGTATTCTACTGCCTATATAATGGTATGTGCTCAAAAGAATTGTTCGATATGATTCCCACGGCCACATTCTATCTTCGCACCGCTCGCCACAGACAGAGAATTCATCCTCACCCGTTGCAACCGGCAACGGTGCGTACAGTGATGTGCGCGCACCCTCAAACTGTGGAATGATCTCCCTGCTGTGTTTTTCCCAAACGACTACAACATGGGGTACTTCAAAAAGGGCATAAGAAGGTTTTTACAGGGTCGGCGGCGCGAGTGTGACGCCCCTGGTGTTGCACACTCCCTTAAGCCACGATAACCGCTTCCCCCCAGGTGGACGTGTGCTTGTCTGCAAAGTGGTATGAAAAAAAAACACAACTTCATAGAATAAACTAGTGGACCAAGCCCAATTGTAACCTACTGTGTTTTCAGGATATGATTAGCGTATAATAACACTTTGTTGGAAAAATTCCAGTTTGAAGTATCCAATTTAATCAAGAGTTGCTTGGCCTTTTTAGCTCATTAAAAGAAACTAAAGTTCGTGACGATTTATTATCGTGGTTATCCTAGCCAACTTCCTAATAATATTATAAATGTGAAAGTTTGTGAAGATGTTTGGATGTTTGTTACTGATTGCCGCTCAAACGACTGAACGGATTTGGCTGAAATTTGGAACAGGGATAGATTATAGTCTGAAACAACAGATAGACTATTTTTAATCTCTGAAATAGGTTCCTAGGAGGACCACCGCTGCGAGGCTTTATGCCCAACGGAACTACGCATCTTCACAGATGGATCAAAGACTGGTACAGGCACCGGGGCCGGCGTTTTCTCGGAGGACCTTAATGTATCCATTTCAACACCGCTGGGGACCCACAACACAGTATTTCAAGCTGAATGCATGGGGATGGGACCCTGGCAGCTTCAGCGGTAATGGCCAGGAGAGTGGAAGGCCACTCAATACGCATACTCTCCGACAGCATGGCCGTGCTGCAAGCTTTAAACAGCCACACTATAAACTCGGGACTAATATTGGAGTGCCATCGTAAACTGAACCAAATAGGCCATTTCAATAACATAACCTTGCAATGGATTAAGGGCCACAGCGGCTCGCGCGGCAATGATGCAGCAGATGAGCTTGCCAGGAGAGGATCTGACATGGTGGTAATGGGACCTGAGCCCATAATACCGATCCCCTTTGCATACCTACGAACCATGGTAAACAAACGAACGAGAGATCAACACAACAGCTATTGGATAAATCTGGAAGTTTGCAGACAGGCGAGGGAAGCACTCCCCGTGCTTGATAATAGACTGACCAGGCGTCTTCGACAACTGACCAAACAGCAACTGCGCACGGCCACAGCTGCCATCACGGGGCACGGCTCCTTCAATAAACACCTTTATATTCTAGGAATCACCGACAGCCCTCTCTGCAGAGCCTGCATGAAAGAGGAAGAAACAGCGGCACACGTGCTCCTACACTGCCCTGTAACTGTCACATACAGGGTTAAGTACTTCGGAAATACAGGTACGCTCCGGGAGATCGCCAGCAGCGTGAATAGCCTGCTGGCGTTCTTCAATGAGTTGGGGTGGATCGAGTGAAATGCCCACCCTCACGCAAAAACCGCGCCTTGTCGTGGAGTTGCGGATACCAGCTCGCGAAACCATACCATACCATAGGTTCCTATGGGTTGTGGTAAAGGGAACAGTATTAAAAACTTGAATATGAGTCGAACCGAGGATTACGATCTGTTGACTTAGCTGTTCCTACTTCCACTATATTTATTTTACACATCAAATATATAATAGTTGTTGCTCTTGGCACCGCTGCGTGAAATACTAATCCCGTTCCTGCGATCTACACGAACCTACTCTCGGTAGCCTATGTGCCATTTCAGACTATAATCTATCTCTATGCCAAATTATATCCAGATTCGTTCAGCTGTTTTCGCATATTTCAATGACAAATATCAATCCATCCATCCTATCTTTTATTATTAAGTTATTTTTCAATAACATTATAAATGCGAAATTTAATAGATGGATAAATGAATGTTTGTTACTCGATCATGTATGTATCAGTGTTTTCATTTCGCGACGTAAGTGACGTTGAATTCTTAGCTAACCCAACTGCGGTTGGATAATTTTATTTATTTATTTACTTTGGGAGATGGCTTACAGACTAATGTCAAATTGTACGGTAACATAAAATGTGTAACAATATTACAAACAACAAACCTCCATAGCTATGTAATAATGTAGATATTAAGTATTAGCAAATAAAAAATAATAATGCTTTAATGCCATAATTTGGATTAAATATATGACATGATACTCCGTTATGAATACGTTCGACTCTTTGATAGCTTAACTTTCATTGAAAAAAAAACAATGACAGAATGTAATCGATGTCAAATTCTGTTAGTGTTTATGTATGTCATACATATAATTTTAAATGAATGAATATAATTAACTAAACTAGCGGCACGCTATGATGGCCGTTTTGACGTTTTGAAGTTTCGTAAAAATAAATACTAAGTTTGAAGGAGTAAATTTCTGTTCTTTATTGTCAATAGTGAGGTGCAGTGGACTAATTTACGTCACAACATGGCATTTATGTTTTTCGAAATTCCAAATTTAAAACATGAAATAAATATCCAAAATCTATAGATGTGACTCGCATTTGATTTGATTTTTTTCTATTTTAAATTGACATTTCACATCACTATTTTACCGTGTCAAAACGGCCATCAAAGCGTCTCGCTAGTATAGTTATCAATCATTTCAGTATCTATATGCCTCATAGTCTACCTTGATGCCAAATATCAAGTTTCTAGGTCATCTGGAAGTGGGTTAGGTTTTAGGGTGTCGGTTTTTCCACGAGACGGTGTGGGCGTGCATCGTAAAAAAATACTTTCATAATTTTTCCCTAACGCCCCAAAAGAAGTATAACTTTAAAAACTACTAGGGTTATTTTAAATTTACAATTCTGAACACAATTTTTTTTTGAATTCTTGTCTGTTTGTTCGCGATGCACGCAAAAAATACTTAACGGATTTTGATGCGGTTTTTTCTATTAGAAAGATCTAAATCTGCCTTATGCCATTGCAATTGGTTAAGTTGAACCGAAGATATGACCAAAAAACGATAATCGACCTCCGAGCGGGCGGAGCCACGGGCATTAGCTACTAATTTATGAAGATCTTCTTGACGTACACTTCATAGATTTACACGAAAATTATTGATAGTGGTATTGTTGAAATAAAACTACCTTTTAAAGGTGGTTTTATTTCAATGTGTGACGTTTGCGTCACACATTGAAATTTAGTAGGTAGAAATTTGATGACACAAATTTGTCACAAAATTCGGCCGGGTAGGTACCACCGTGCAGGAGTGTGTGTTGGGTAACCTCCTCGAGTGTCGCTCCGATTCCGATCCCGCTGCAGTCCGGGGGGAACGGAATCGGAGCGGGGCGGCGGTCAATGGCTTCCCCTTCACCCCTTCATAGGGTTGGCATTGATCGTCGGCCAATACCCAACGTAGCGGGAACACATCGCTCTCCGTACTCCTCTGCTTTCAGAGGAGACAGGATGAGCGATGCTGTTAGTGGTGAGATGGCCCAGGGTCAGCCGGGGTGCGAGGGATATGCTCTATGGGTAACCTTACACCCCGGCGTCTGAAGACCCGAGACGGCGTGCGGTTTTAGTCGGTGCAAGCCCGACATAACCGCCCCCGCTGGCCGGCGGGGGGGTATCCGAAGGGATTTCCGCACGATAAAAAAAAAAAAAAAGGTACCACCGTGCACGATTACGAAAATCCCTCCATAGTAATCCAATTTAGGTTTGATTGCGTTCAGGGGTCAGCAAGTGCATAGCTGGGCAGGGGGATTGTGGTCTGCGACCACTAGTGGGACCGGTGGGTGTCACGCGATGCTGCGACGACAATCCTCTTCTGACGAGGCCGTCAAGCTGAGTGCCACCATTGTCAACATGGTACGTGTATGTAATGGTGACCCTCTTTCCTAAGACTTTACCTTCAGCTTACCATCAGGCGAGGTGAAGTCAAATTGACGTGTCCTAAATATAAAAAAAAAACTTCCGACAATATCATATAGTGGTATTGATTCTCTGAACAGTTCTAAGAGAATGTATGCAACAGTGTTATTATAACCTTTATCTACGCCCATGCTTTAAATCCTCTATAAAAGATTCTGCAACAGTTAGCTTATTGCCAACATTAATACATCCAATGTCCTAATAACCATAATAACATCCGAACGGGTGTTATAATGTTGTATGAAATTTCATAATAACACTCCTTTCGCTTTTTCAATGTCTTCCGCGCAAAGGGTTACTCATCAGACAGCCAAATTCTTACCACTCGATGCGTGGAATCTGCATACGAGTTTCAAAAAAAGAACTGTCATTCACGCGCGTTGCATTGCACTACCGCAGCGGCGGCGCGACGTAAAAAAAAAATTAAAGCTTATTCGTTCGAATTCGAATTCCCGCTATTTTTCTTCGCTATTATTTTTGCAAATTGTTTTGTTTAGGTACTTACGAAAATGAGCGATTTAAGTTTTGATAACACACCTCTAGACATTTCGAATGCAGCAAAGGACATTTCTAACAAATTACTACCGGAAAAATCTAGAAAACAGTATGAAAAGGCGTACCAAGATTTCATGAATTGGAAAATATCAAAGAAAAATATCATTCTCTGAAGATGTATTATTAGTTTATCATGGGTGTAGATAAAGTGTTGTATGCAACTGTATAATATGGTATTAAAACACTCATGTGATACTATTATCACACTCAGCTTCGCTTCGTGTGATAAACCCACATTCATGTTTTAATACCCCTCATTATACCACAGTTGCATAAATAACTATTAAAGAGGAAACCATTGTATCCAAAGTAAATTTTCACCGTCATCATAAAGTTAGTCCCGGTTGCAACCGAGGCTCTACTCTCCCCGTTCGGGGTCCAAATTATGGTTTTTACAAGTCTACTTCACACGATCTCGGGTATCCGTGGTGGTGAGAGCGACTACCTTATAACCTCATAACCCCGATAAAGGCACCTTCATTTCTGAGTGACCGGTTCTTTTCTAGCTAGATCGATTTATCGCCCCGAAACCCATTGTATTCTAGATTTAGATTAGGTAACGACATAACCACCCCCGCTGGCCAGCGGGGGGGTATCCGAAGGGATTTCTGCACGTAAAAAAAAAGGTATATATAATAATATAATCATAATATATTTTTATTCTGGACTTGATCCATACTTTATATGCATAATTTGAATCTCGGAAACGGCTCCAACAATTTTCATGAAATATATATAATCATTTGATGAAATATCAGAATTATATTAATAATAATAAATAAATATTCTATGACATTCTACACAACGCTTTCTAGACCCAAAGTATGCATAGTTTAACTAGCTTGTGTTATGGATTCCAGAATGCGGATAAACATACTTATATACTTTTTTTTGTGAATACATACAGAAACACCCAGACCAATGCAAATAGACATATTCATGCATACAAATATTTGCACTGAGTGGGAATCGAACCCACAACACCCCCTGTAGTAGCAGTCGAATGCACTACCGCTACGCCACAGAGGCCGTCGATATATGTATGTAAACATGAATTGCTCCTTTAAAGTAATTAAATTACCAGCATATCAAAATAAAGACTTTTTTAGCTTCTGGTATTTAAAGTTGACAAATAATTTCAAAGTTATTACCAACAGAATGTTCTTAGCGGTGCGCTACTAAAATACGCTCCGTTGGAACTCCGCTATGAGAGTCGTAACATCCGGTGACAGCTATCTGGGGTGTCATACCATAGCTGGAATTAAAATGTACGTACTGGTATATCTGTTTTCTTAATGCGCAATTTAGACGTACCGAGACTATGCAACGGTACTAGATTGTGAATCAAAGAACTGGGGAACAACGATTTTTATATCAAAGTTGTTAAGGGAGACAATATCATTATACAACTAAGTGTTGTTCCACACTATAATCTATTGCTGAACCAATTTCAGTCAAATCAGTTCAGACATTTGATCATGACGTCACGCGAGGGGGCACAATCTGAAAACTAGCTCTTTTATGCAGACATTGCAGCTTTACAGTTCGCCGAGCCCTATGCAAACCTGTTTCAGCGTTACGGGTTCGTGGCGACGCGTCTTTACACCATCAGACATTTCAGAAGAAAATGAGTACCGACATTAATAAACTAAACGAAAGAACGACTAAAAACTCTTTGACTATTAAAATTGAACTAGCTAGAAAGCAAAACACATTTAAAGGTCAAAATCTGAGACAATCCATTCCAGAGTGTTTCTGACTCCTATTTTAGTGCTACGAATGTCTACCCCTACCAATGTTGTATTATAACATAGCATAACTTCACGCCTGTATCCCCGAAGGCGTAGGCGCAGGTGTATGCACACCCACAATTCGCCAGTTATGTTTAGATCCCAATGTAATAGGGGGCAAGCCTATTGCCATCTACCGGGCACATTACTAAGCGAGCGATAATCAACATTTTTAATACACACATAACTACGAAAAGTCAGAGGTGTGTGCCCGGGGCTACTGGGGATCGAACTCGTGACCTCGTCTCGGCAGTCCGTTACGTACACCACTGGGCTATCGCCACTAATTTTAAATCAGTTTAGTAAAATGCCAATACGACATCGGTAGGTGTTTTAATATGTTGTGTGAATGTATAAATTTCACTGCAACGTGGTTAGTTCAATTTATCGTTGAAATTAGCAATTTACATGCAATATCAGTTAGCGAATGATGTACGAGCGTTATGGCAAAATTCGAGGTCTTGTTAATGTTTTGGAAGAGTTTTTTCGATTAGTTTGACTCCATTATTGCTGAATTGGCAGCGGAATCGCTGACTAACAAAATTTGTATTGAAATTCAGTACTGAACAAAAAAAAAGTGCCGATTTTTTAAATAAAAGTTGTTTATTATTGGATATAAAATACTTATAAATGGCTATAGCCCAGTGGCGTACGTAACGGACTGCTGAGACGAGGTCTCGGGTTCGATCCCCTTTCGCACACACCTCTGACTTTTCGTAGTTATGTGTGCATTAATTATCGCTCGCTTAATAATGTGCCCGGTAGATGACAATAGGCTCGCCCTCTATTACATTGGGACCTTAACATTAATGGGCAATCGTGGGTGTGTAATACACCTCTGCCTCGGGGATACAGGCGTCAAGTTATTTTATGTTATGTAATGTTAAAATACTTATAGTTTAAGTATACGAGTTGGAAAAACATACAAAAGAAAAAGATGTTTGTGTATAATATATTTTGGTACTTCTAAAAGAGTTTCATCGGTCAAGCATTGGTAAGCGGTTACCAATGCCTATGTAACGTTGGTAGTATTAGATATGTCGGTCGTATGTCCTCCACGTGCTGATAAGATTGTGCAATACATTACAAGTAAAAAAAAACGTTATCAAACATAATGTACAGCACTTTGTTATAACTTGTTATAAGATGCGCAAGGCGGAGGATCGGGTGCTATGGCGTATAATGGGAGATGCCTATATCCAGCAGTGGACTGCAATAGGCTAATTGATTGATTGATTGATTGAATATAAGAACCGTTATTTGTTATATTCCATATTGGAAAACATAAATTACATTTATACTAATAATATATTATAAAGAGGCCGTATTTTGTGAGTTGGTTTATATGTTTGGGATAATCTTCGGAACCACTGCACTTATAGGAAAAATCTTTCACCATTGGAAAGGTACACTATCCCCGAACGACATAGGCTATACATTATGTGTAAATTACGAATACTTGAATTAAAAATACTCATATAAAACGAAGCGAAGCGAGTGCGGCTTGCTAGTAATAAATAAAACCTTGAGTAAGGACATAGTCTAACTTAAGCTTTGGACTAAGTAGGGATGAGTGAAGCTCCAGTCAAGATTGGCCTATGAAATGTCTGGATTACCAAAACGGGCGAAGTGCCAAGTGAGTGATTTCATTTCAATTGTTAGAAATTTATATGTATATGTGAACATCCGACGGCGATATTTTACAATACCATTCAGGTTGACCTTGAGGAGCTATTATGCTATGTTAAGCTGATCTTCGATCGAGTAATACGAGTAAAAGAACTGTTCATAGATTTTTAGATCGGAAAAAGAGAATATCTAGGACGGGACTTGAACCCGCGACCAGTCCCTTACAGGGAGAATGCTCTGACAAACTGAGCCACCTAGGCACCTGTAAGGGACTGGTCGCGGGTTCAAATTCCGTCCTAGATGTTCTCTTTTTCCGATCTAAAATCTATAGGAAAAATAAGCAAACTAATTGCTTAAAAAAATAATTGAATTACTGTTTATATTTAATCTGATTGAAGAATGAAATTATTCTAAGGGAACCAATCATATGTGTATATTATATGTATATAGAGTACGCTCACCTCCTTTCCAAGATTCGATTTACCTTGGCTTTTACGGAAGCGACTACCGTCAGACCCACCCCAACCCCCTTCTTTTTTTTCGTGCGGAAATGCCTTCGGATACCCCCCCGACGGCCATCAGGGGGCGGTTATGTCGGGCTGGAACTGACTAAAACCGCACGCCGTCTCGGGGCTACAGACGCCGGGGTGTAAAGTTACCCATATCCCTCGCACCCCGACTGACCCTGGGCCATCTCCGGTTTCGAGACGGCCCCCTCGAGACCCACCCCAACCCTGAAGGGGAAACCGGCGCCAGAGTCGCGTCCATCAATCAGCAGGTGAGGTTGACTTTGGCCCAAAGATTTTCGTGAGCTCCATCGGTACACACTCATAATAAAGTTTTGTCAATTCCACTCTTCATTCAGTTTGTAAATTTTATATCCCATCTTATTTTTATATCTAGAATGAAATTTAGGCCAAAAAAGCAACTACAAACTGAAGGAAACAACTGTTACCAAGTTTCCTCAATTACCGGCTCGATCCAAGTGGAATTGGGTTTTTGCTTTTCACAGAAATCATGCATTATTTAGAAGTAAATAGCAGCCTGTGTCAGTCCCGGGTTTATAAACTATCTATCTCTATGTAAAAAATCATACCCAGTCGACCTATATTTCGGTGAAACAACTGATCAAAGTTGGGCGAGTCGGAGTAGCGCACTGAGGGTCCGTACACACCTGGATTCAGGGATAAACTTAACTTTGCTTTTGCAAACTAGGGGTTACTCTAAGTATATATATTTGTATGTCAGTAGGAGCTTAAAAAAATTATATAGATTTAAATAGATTTTAAAAGATTTTAAACAAACAACTTCATAAAAAATAGTTGTTTCAAACAGCATGGCAAGATTTTTAATTTGTTTTTAATTATGATTTTCTACGACCCCAATTAGTGGCTTTAACTGAAAAACAAATAAACCGAGAAGGGTTGATCCCTTGTCGTTTTAATTTGCAGAATCCTAACTTGTTGGCTGTGGAATTAATAAAAACAGTTACACTCGAAATTAGGCCACGGTGTTAATAGTTTTTCAGGCTGACGAGCTCATTCACATTTTGAGATGCAAAAAAAATATTCCTACGATTATTATTACAATATTTGTATCAATTTAATTCTGTATAAATATATTATTTCTATTATCACTACATATTAGAAAACAAAGTCCGCCGATGCGTCTGTCTGTCTGTCTGTTCGCAATAAACTGAAAAACTACTCCACCGATTTTCATGCTGTTTTCACTAATAGTGGTTCGAGAGGAAGGTTTTAGAATATAATTTGTCAAGTTTTTGTATACATTGGCTAAAATATAATGATATTTGTTCGTCAGGAACAAAATATAAGCCGTCTGGGAGCTTTCAACAAAAACGCTGCCTAAACTGTTTGAGATATAACAAAATGATGTGTGGTGAAATTGTGTATCTTATATAGGTCTAATAATCCAAGGTGGCATATGTCTATCTCTGAAGGATAACGTATGTACTATATCCATTTTAATACTTTAAAAAATGGGCAATTATAAAGCGGTAATTGGAAAGCTATTTACACAAATACGGTATGTCGGTTATCGCGAACAGAAGTAATCATGAAATTTTAATCCCATGCTCGTAACCCATGGGAACCTATTTCAGGGATAAAAACTTCATGGTTATAATATTCGTAGCAAGTAGGATAGGATTAGGAGGTTGCAGGAACGGGATCAAAATTTCATGATTACTTTTGGTCCGATAACCGATATCCACGCGGGCGAAGCTGCGGGCATCAGCTAGTTCTGTACAAATAATAGCTATATTTAATATAAATGTAAATCCAAAGATTAAAACTAACCGACATGACTCCTTACAATCTGGGCAGCCATGTTTTCTGATCTTTTAATTTTAATTTATAAAATTATAATAAAATGCACTTTGTAATTTTTTTTTGCTAAAGTTTCCTTTTAGTTTAAGACACGTTACTACATCAGCTAGGGTTCGAACCCACACTAGAGTTCCTGGGGACGTCCCAGGTAAACTGGGCACACTAATTAGGATTGGATAATAGAAAAGCTTCAGGTTTTAATTGGATCGATACCAACATACTCTTGACAGCAGGGTCCCACAGCAACCTTTTGAAACGCGAATGTGTTTTCCCAATAGGGTGGCATTAATCACAGTAGAAGTAAACAGTAACATCTGACTGTGTTCTTCCTACCTTAACGTCAGACGATAAAAAATTCCTTGATGAGGTCGCTGTGCAATAATAGAAAATCAATAGATGAGTTGATTAGGTGAGATTATCACTTTGTACGTAAACGCCTTCCTAAAGGTTTTTCTTGATGATACTATGAAATGTTAATGACCATAGTGGATTGGAGTAGACGATCTGGTTAAATTAATCGGTAAACATGTACGTGGTCTTATGATAAGCAGTTCTCGATACATATATACGCATGCAATACAGAATGAACTCTGGTAAATTTACTTAACAGCAATTATTTGATGTATTTTTCAACTGCGGTTTTCTTCTAGGAGGAGGTACTATTTGATGAGATTCTTGTTATTGACTAAAAGATGTGGAATGTATACAGGTGATGTTGATATGTAATCAGATTGAATAAATTAGGTTGATTCAAAAATAATTTTTTTATAAGTACTTATCTAAATTGTACATGTATAAGTATCTATCTAAATTATACAATTTGAATTGTGCTTGTCACGATAGCCTCTTCAATGACTATTATAGGAGCCCCTGTGAGTCCTTGTTGTAAAGTGCAATTCATAAATATGATTTTTTAATGTATCGTAACATTTTCGTTGGAAAACTCTCCTTCTAAAAATTGTAGCCGAAAGGCACCTTATAATCAAACATACATTTCTTGTTGGAATCTCTAAATCTAAGTATACAAAGGGCCGCTCTATAGCTATACCTATTTACGTAACTATTTACGTAGTTCTAAAATGTATTCTGTGCTATAAATAAAGGCGCCTTGTATTGAACACAGTAGCAGAGAACACGTCACAAATTCGATAGAAAACTGTCTATGCCAAACGAAATAGACATTTCAAAGGATTTTACCAACGCTCCTGCAACGGAGTTTTCGTAAGATGTAATTTTTACCTGTCTGCGCCACAAGGAGGGTTATGTTTTTCGAGAATATGTATGTATGTATAATTGTTTGGCACGCTCTGCAGCCTGAACGGCTCGATGCCTGTGGGAGTGCTACTGGGTATATCAAAATAAAATAAATAACTGACGGCGGATTTTTGGCGCTAAAATCTGTTGTTAAAAAAATATTTTCATTCAAACTTATCGTGTAGGGTACTAAAAGAGTACAATAAAATTATTAATAAAAAAATTTAAAACCCGACTGCCCTAAAAAGACCGAAACAAGTTTGATAGCAGGCGGGACCCATTTGCAAATCATTAACCGAAAGAAAATTAATAGGTCCTGCCTGCCATTAAACTTGTTTCGATCTTTCACATAATTTCAGTAACTTTTATTTTTACTGTCACCATACCTGTTGTTACATTAAGGCACTTCATGTGTATTTTTCTTCTATTTCTTCTATTTTAACCCTCAAAATAAACCTTCAAATCAGAATCTGCCTATTTACATTATACGTCTGTAAAAACTTGTGACAGACGGACAAGACATGTACTGCAGGCAGACTAAAAGGGTTCCGATGTTTGGTTGTAAGTAAAAAAAATATGAAAGGATTTTCGTTCTTCAAAGTAGAATTTTATGAAATGTTGTATTTCAATTTCATAATAAAATAAACCCTACCACCGGAATTCGTGTTTCGTTTCCCTATCGTAGGGCGTTGAAAATTTGTACATTTAAATTTTAGGGAAAAGGTTACAAAATTATATTTTTGCAAAATATGCAAATTGAAGTATCATGTTATTTAGGCATATAACATGATACTTCAATTTGCACTGGTCTAATTTATGATATTATATCAAATACATTTAATGTAATAAAATGATTTAATCATGGGGGACACAATGCGAAACTTGTCTTCTTCTTCATCCCGCCCAATCTATTTGGTTTATTTTGACTTTTATGGGAGTGACTTCTATCAAACGTAGGGCCCCGAGAGGAAAACTTACGCCAAAGCGTCGTCAATCAGTAAATGCAGGTTACAAAGTGGAACCGGACACCAATGTAAAACTTATGACTTACATTCGTACATTTAATGCTTGGTTCATAATACAACTAGTTGGACGGCGTTCAAAGAGCTAGGAGAGCGATTTAATATGATAAGTTTTAAAATAAGATAACAGAAAGGAGCTATGTTTTCATTGTCATTGAAGGAGTTGTAATTAATACACCAAGCGTTTGTATAATACTGACATGCTATTACAAAACTACCTTCCGGCAAATTGAATTACAAAAACACTGTTTCAATAAAACACATTTATGGTTTAAAAGTGTCTTCAATCAGATACACAAACTGAACTTTTAAACGTCACTTACCCGTTGCTGCTTGCAGAGTGCTACCCTTCTTCCTGAGCGCAAATGAAAACAAAAAGAAAGGAGCATGGTAAGGTACCGGCATTCTCACAAATCATTCAAAAATCGATCTTAAACGATTGAGCTGTTGATGCATGCTGAGATTCACTTATAAATATACAGACATATAATGTCTGAATAAAGAAGCTCGTTATCATCCATGGTCTGGTTCTGACAAGGAAGGTAACATTTTTATATTGTGCTGTCAATCAAAAAGCTTTTAACAACTCTCTTAGTTAACAAACAATGACGTAACAACGCATTTAGATTTTCCAGAAGCATTCGACAGTTTGTGATATCCTTTTTTGTTATTAAAACTATGATTGATTTATTTTTGGGGTTGGAAGCATACCTGACTGATTTTTTTTTTAAATAGAATGTATTTTTTCTAGTGTTTAAGGGATTTTGCAATAAATTGGCACTTTTTTTTGACAATTCAGTCTAACATTAGAAAACTTCTGAATACTCAGACGGTGGTAACGTTGCAAGAGTTCATACTCCACAAAAACTATCCATTGATTTCTTATGTTGTCCGGGACAACTCTGCATTTTTTAAGATATATTGGCTGTTCCCCTTTTAGAGGCTGTAAAGAAGCGGTATAGGCTAGTTCCTATTGGTATGAGACGGTGATCATAGTATACATGATATTGTCGGAAGTTTACGCAAATGTCATATATTGAAATAAAACTATTTTTAACGGATTCTATCGCGATTTATTTGATGTTATTTTATATTTTACATTGATCCCGACGTTTCGGTTGCTTTTCAGCAGCCATGGTCACGGGGAGACTAAGGACTAAGGAGATAAAGTAACATCAAATAAATCGCGATAGTAGGTATACTTGATATTATAGATAATAATATATATAGTAATGTTGTTGACCTAATGGAATGCCGTAGTTTCGAGGGAGTAAAACTCCTTAAATAAGAGGATTTTTGTTATACCACTTGAGTAGCAGACAAGCACTCGACCCACCTGATGGGAAGCGGTTACCGTGGCTTATGGAAGTGTGTTAGGGTCGGCAGCGCGAGTATGACGCCCCGTCATACTCGCGCTGCCGACCCTAACTTAAAGTTTCCTCTCTAATACTTATGTGAAATACTAAAAAAACTAAAGTGCATTAAAATTTCACTGAACCCTCTCTCCGAACTCCAACTCACGCTTGACCGGGAATTTCAACTGCTGTCGTTGGTTTTTTAACTCGACAATGCTTACGTCACTATTAGTTACACTTGAAGCAATAAAAACGTAGCCTTGTTTCTCAATGAAGCAGCCGCAATGGTCCGATAAATATCTTGAGCGTACAAACTCTTTGTCTAGGCCTTCAAAAGGGTCATTCCCATGTGAGCTATCACAGTTTTTCTCCCTGTGCATTCCGTGAAAGCAATTTATATGGTAAACATTTGTAAATGTACACCGTTTGAGATAAGACGCACTGTAACCGTTGGGCCTTGTTGAGGGTAGAAATTCAGCAAGTTTAATTTTCAGTCCCATGAGGATCCCTCTTGAGTGTTAGCTAGATATTGCGAAATCTTATCGAAATATGAATAATCGGGGAACATTTTCTGTATATGAATTTTGAGGGTGCAAACTTTTGGTGGAAATTATAAATGATGTTCAACGTTGATTACCGTTTACGAACAATTAGGCTACGTACCTATTTTTTTTTCTTGCGGAAATCCCTTCGGATATCCGGATATTCGGTTATGTCGGGCTTGAACCGATTAAAACCGTACGCCGTCTCGGGTCTACAGACGCCGGGGTGTAAGGTTAACCATAGGGCATATCCCTCGCACCCCGACTGACCCTGGGCCAACTCTTGTTTCGTGATGGCCCCCTTGGGTTTGGAAACCACGATGTCCCCGTCTTGCCCCGGTTTGGGGGAGGGGCGCTAGTCGCCCCACCGTCCCGGCCTGCTTCTGCTGGAATTAGGCTACGCACCTACTTGTATTTTACTCTGGTGGTAAAATGCACTCAATATTGACGCGCGAAGACAAAAATTGAGATATCATTTGGTTTAGTATTTACGCCTTGTGTTTATTTCTATGTTGCGTATTTTTGTAATATATTATCCAATACCTAATTAGACTACTTTATAAGTTCTTTTTAACACAATCCGGTGAATTCGTACAGAAATGTATATACAACATTGTTTCCAAAATATGTAAATAGTTAAATGTTTTAATAAGATCAACATAGTTTATAGTAATTTCGGTCGTATCAATAATGTATGTGTGTAAACAATGAGAAAAAGAAATCAAAAATCTTAGTAACGCAATATCAACTTCAATTTGGACCGCAGGTCAGCTTATGCTGGCTCCAATAGCAGCAACCAACCAAGCTGACTTACAACGTACAGACGGTGAATAGCCATAGATGCGAGGGAACAGTCCAATCAAGGACAGCGACTCATTTTATGTACCATTGGATTAAAGGCAAACTCGCGTCAAAGCTGGCGTACTGGTTGCAATTCGCCTTGATTGATCTCTATGTTTGCGCTTCTTGTGACGTCGAAGGATATACATTCAGTAACATCTCAATGCTTACATTTACCTGTGTATTTCTCAGTAAAAATTAAACCTCAAAGCAAACAGTATTAATCTATAACATAACATAACAGAACTTCACGCCTGTATCCCCGAAGGGGTAGGCAGAGGTGTATTACACACCCACGTTTCGCCAGTTATGTTAAGGTCCCAATGTAATAGGGGACGAGCCTATTGCCATCTATGGGGCATATTATTAAGCGAGCGATAATTAACATTTATTGATGCACACATAACTACTAAAAGTCTCAAAGAACTCGAGACCTCGTCTTAGCAGTCCGTTACGTACGCCAGTGGGCTATCACCGCTTTTTTTGTCTTAATCTATACAGTATAATTATGTTGGTCCGATACATATGGCCGATATGTGACAACGATGATAAAGCTCGTTGATGAGAGACTCGTAAGCTTTCGTTAGTGTTAAATGTCACCCAGTTGGTCCAGGGGCAACGAGGGTACCAGATGTTGAGACGTACACAGCCAATTGCTTGGACTTTCTGCTGACAACTGATCCAGAACGCTACTCGGTGTCGATTTCTTCACCACTGGGTAGTTCCGACCACTGTCTGGTGAAGTCTGTATCAGTCTACTCCCCGACCGACACTAGTCCCAGGGGCTCCCGTCGGGTTTGGCGATACAGGTTAGCAGATTGGGATGAGATGTGATCCTTCTTCGCATTCCCTTGGCAGCCTGCATGCTTCTCTACTACTGATCCATTCGTCTGCGCGTACGCCGTGGTGGATATTTTGCGGAAGGGAATTGAGTATTACATTCTGTTTTCTGACGTAAACATGTCTGGCGGGGCTTGACCATGGTTTGGCGTCGAATGCGGTCGTGCCGAAGCACTCAAGCATGCGGCTTACTTGGCTTGGGTCGATGCCCGCAGCCGCGGGGTGGAGGACGTATCTCAAAAGAATATAGCCTTCATCAGGGCTGCCAAGTTTCGCAAGAAGACTTTGCGAAAGGCCTGCTTTGACCATATTGGCCATATTGGAAACAAACTTGCATTGTATCCAGCGGTCAGTATAGCGTTTTGGGCCCTAGCAAAGTCGGTTGAGTCCAACATCTGCTGCCCCTCACTGCCCCCACTGCGGAAGTCTGACGGGATACTGGCCCACTCCGCTGAGGAAAAGGCTAATTTATTTGCTTCACTTTTTGCGGAGTCTTCGCGTCTAGATGCCGGAACGACGAAGCCTCCTGCTCTTCCTGTCGGATGTGGGACGCGCATGGCAGATATCAGCATCCGACAGAAGGATGTACGTAGGGTGCTAAGTAATCTAGACGTGAATAAGGCCAGTGGACCCGATGGAATTCCAGTAATAGTGCTCAGGACTTGTACACCTGAGTTGTTTCCTATTTTGACGCGCCTGTTTCATCTCTCATATGCGACCGGTCAAGTGACGAAGGCTTGGAAGCAAGCCAACGTACAACCTGTGCCCAAAAGGGGCGGCCGGGCGAACCCTGTCAATTACAGACCAATTTCAGTAACGTCCATACTCTGTAAGACCATTGAACGTGTACTGAATAAAAAGCTCCTGGCATACCTCGAAACGAACGATCTCTTCAGTGATCGACAATATGGCTTACGCCAAAACCATTCCACTGGGGACCTTCTTGTATATGCCACCCACATTTGGAGTGAGGCCATAGAGAGGCACGGAGAGGCACTTGCCGTTGCTCTCGACATCTCGAAGGCTTTTGACAGGGTCTGGCACGATAGCCTAAGTGGCAAGCTTCCGTCCTACGGCTTTCCCCCTGGCTTATGTGTCTGGATCACCGACTTCCTGAGGAATCGGTTTATCCAAGTGGTCGTTGACGGCTGCACATCCGACCGATTAGCAATCAACGCGGGGGTCCCTCAGGGGTCGGTACTCTCGACTACATTATTCTTGTTGCACATAAACAACCTGCTCAAGCCCGGGACTTTTGGGTACGCAGACGACAGCACAGTAGTCGAGAGTTACGAGTCCGACCCCCGAGCCCGCGTGGGACAGATCCGGTCTCTCCGAGAGGCCATGGTTCAGCGTTTGAATTTGTCCTTGAAAGCGGTCTCCGATTGGGGTGATGCTAACTTGGTCTAATTCAATACTACTAAGACCCAGGCGTGACGTTTCTCCGCCAAGCGAAGTTAGTTTCTGCAAAACCCCACATTCCGAAATGCATCCGTGCCGATAACCGACCGCCTCGAGCTTCATGGCGTTACTCTGACATCCACTCTCAATTTTGGGTCTTCCATTGAGCCTAAAGCTCAAGCGCTGGAGACAATAGAGAGACGGGCCAAGAGACTCATTAACAACGATGCAATCGTCGAGAAGCCCTTTCCACCAACGAACGACCAGACGCACAGCGACACGCCACCGCTACATGGTGGATATTCCACTTATACGCACGAAACGTTTCGGCGACACATTTATTATGCGTACAAATGGGAAAGGAATTGTCTGCCTGAGTCTGTGTTTTCGGAAAGCTGTAACCTCGAAATCTTGAAGTCTCGAGTGAATAGGTTACTTCTAGGCAAACGTGATCCATCGTAGACGTGAGTCTTTATAAAAAAATAAAAAAATACCACAAAAATTTAAGTACAAACTACATAATACATTTGCGTTACAGAAAAGTATTCTAGAAAACCTTTATTGGTCCGTCAAGTGCAAATCTCTTTGTGATAAATATAATTAAAAAAAAATAATTACTTAAACTACTTATTACAGTTAGGCTTGCATTTTCGCTTATTTACGTATTATTATATATAAAAACAAATACTTCAGTTCATTGACCTTACTATCAAAATGCTTTTAAAGATTCTGTTATATACAAACATGAACATAATATTTTGAAACAAAATATTTTTTATCGGATTCTATCGTTACATATTCGGTTTATTTTATTATTAATACTGATCCTAATGTTTTGTTTGCTTTTGCCCACTTACGTCATTAATATTATAGATATTTAAAAAACGGTCACTATTCAGAAAATAAATTTTTCATTGGAATCAGCTTCTTTGATTTATTTATAATTCACGTGAGCAAAAAATCTTCAAAAGTCTTTTGGCGTCAAAGCCCTCTGTATTTCGGTCAATCCCATCTTCAAAATAATAAGGTCCTTAGAGTTAAAAGTAACGAATTAATGACAGCCGACTTTTTTGAAATCGTTTTTGACAGCCGGCTGTAGAAGAATGGTGGAGCAGTGAATAAAGAGGGGTGGATAAAATCATTTCAAAGCTATGACTTATATTTTTAAAGTATTTTCCCATCAACCTTGTGATTTCGAAAGTACGAACCCATGTTCTTATCAACCTTGTGATTTTGCAAGCACAAACTCGTTTTCTTATCAACCTTGTGATTTTGGCACTACGAACTCGTTTTCTCATGCAACCTTATGATTCTGAAAGTACGAACTTGTTTTCTCGTCAACCTTGTGATTTTGAAAGTACGAACTCGTTTTCTCATCAACCTTGTGATTTGCTTATAGTAGAAAATTGCAGTAGTAGAAACAGAATTATAATTTATAGTTATATGCCACTTTTTTGAAAGAAGTGTTTCTGTAGATTAAGAAAGTTTTCTTTGGAAGAACTTCCTTGTAAGATAGGAGGGTATGATAGAAATCTAATATATCAATACTTCGTGTCACGGCGTCTGTGGCCGAACTCCTCCGGAACGACTCGAGTTTATTGAATTTTCATGAATTTCCTCTTGTATATTTGATAGGTACGAGAATAGGTCCACGTACGTTAGGTTCATTACATGCAGCTTAAATAGAAAATAAGATAGCGTTATCCATTTAAATTACAGTACAAAGCATCACATATGCTTTGTACTCTAGATGCTATCACTGCCTAGGCATGTTAACATCTGTGATTTCTTACAAGTCTGACTAATTCGTTGATTGCCTTAACATTGGACTCAGAAGACTTTACTGTGAAATACTTATATAATTAAAGTAAAAATTCATAACTTAGTGGTTTTTTTCTTTTATTCGATCAATATATGCCATATTGCCCGAAGGGGTGGAGGTTTACATGGCACTACAAGATCTTCGGGACCTGAATCAACCTAACCGACTAGACAGTAGACTTGCTGATTAACAGGCGAGGCTATGGCGCAGGTTTCTCTCTCAAGGTTGACCAAACGTTTCATTAACATCCAAACTTCATATTTCTTCAAGCCACTTTTATCGCATAACTATTTATTTTACTGAAAAACAAAACACGGAAAGAAGGCCCCTTAAGTTCTTACAACGAAATAGACACCACAGACATACACAAGTCTAGCCATAAAACACGTTTGCCTTGCAAATTAAATTAACTATGAAGGTGGGAAGTAAAGAAAATTACACGTTCCTTTTGTCGAGTTCCCGTTTATTCAATGTAAGTTTCACTTTAATGATGCTATCTAGGTAAAATATGCAACACAGCATCTGCTCGCTAGTGGGATGGGAAAGACTATTTTCTTCAATTTAATATGGTATGTAGGTTAAGCGTGGAGTAGTGGAATATGTGGTAATGTTAGTTGGCGGTGTGTTTGTTTACAGAAGCCTTTATGGTAGTTTTGTGTTTTTGTAGTATTCGTTGTAGTAGGTACAGAAAAAAGATGATACAGAACAAAAGCTTCAAACTAGCTCCGTGAGCGGGAACACAAAAAAAAGTAGTTGTACCAAATAGCCGGTGAGGTTTACTACACGCACAGCACATGTGTGCATGACATATCACTGTCAAGGCGCGGGTTGCGAGAAATTCTCAAGGAAAAAATTGTAATATTTATAAAATTATTAAACACCAGATTTTTTCATACCAATCTCGGTTGCACCCAAAGCTTGGGATGATGACGCAAATGATTTGAAAGCGCTGGGTTATGGTTTGGCGCCGACTTCATAAAACATAATTATGCATTTAGTAAGAATTATAAAATAAGTAAAAAAATGTTTTACACAAATGATAATATAATTATAGCAGACAAACTTCTATTAAAATAATTTCAAAATAATCCCAAGTTCTTACTTAGAAAATATTTTCCGAGAAAAAATAATGAGAATGTTTGTAAAACTTGATTCAAATTTATATTAAAGAAACAAATTCTTATATTTCGTGTAATCGACTAACAATAATATATTTATTTATAATAGCTCATCAGTGATTAAAACCTCTACTAACGAGCCATCCCGGCTTCGCACAGGTTCAAGCCGAAGGCTTCTTCAAAAGGTTTTGTAAGATTAAATGTAATTATTTTACTATTATAAATGCGAAAATTTGTATAAATGGATGAATGTTTGTAACTCAATCACGCAAGAACGGATGAGTGGATCTGAGTGTAATTTGGCACAGAGATAGCCTATTTTAGCCTGGGAATAACTAACTGTGCCTCGCGGGAATGGGATCAAAATATCATGCCGGTGGAGCCGCGGATAACAGATAAATATAAATTTTCTGTAAAAAAAATGTCTAAATGATAGTTGGAACCATATCAAAGTCCATAGTGTGATTTAGACGAAAGTTAACAGAGAAACACGTAAAAGTGACTTATGTATATTGTACTGTTACTTTAGCCTACCCCAGAGGGAGAAAAGCGTAAGTTAGCTAGTTCCTTTAACCAATTGTTTAAGAAACTATAACTTACACTTATTTGTACCTAAATTGTCAATTTATACCATACTGCCCAAACGTAAATTCCCATTTTTTTTCTCCACCTAATAGTCGCAAAAATAACCACAACGCGATAAGGCCGTCAATTGTATATGTAAATACCCACAGATATTACACTTGTTTTATTCTTGGTGTCCAATAAAGAGATAATATGCTACTACTACTACTCTTTTCTATAAAAATAGAGAAACAGAGAGATAAATAAGATGATACTAATTTGTGTGTCAGAGTTGCTCAAAGTTTACTCAACATCACAATATACAGCGCCCATGTTTGCGATGTCTCAACCATCTTACTGTACTATGTTAAATTTCAGAAGCAACTTTATGTTCCGGTTTTGAAAAAAGGAGTAATCTACAAGGACATTTTATATTGTTATAAGCTTATATTTAGCTTCACCTGTGCTGATGTTTGTCATTAAATCTTGCAAACTAAATTTGATTCAATTCCCGGTTACCGATTCAGCTGAAATTTTGCATACATGTGTAAATTGCGTGACAATGCAATATTATGCTGACATGGTGGCCATAGGAACTTTGCAATGAAACGACACAACCCCATCGAGTCTCGGCTCAGTTGCTTTTAAACTTTTAGTTCTTTTTATTAACAAGAACATAATAAAAGCGAATACCCTTCATGCTTCATCTCACCAGAGCTAATAGTGAGGTGGGTATGTTGGTCATGTTCTTTCCTGCCTGTATTGCCGAAGAACCAGGTACGCCCTAGGAAAGATGTTCCTGGGACCCCAAATCCGTCAACGGTGGCGACTCCGATGTATTATTAGGGATCTAATCCACCCCCATCCATCTAGTTAGACAGCTAGCCCAAACCATGTTGCGTCACTCTCAGGCCCGCTCTCATAGGAGACGGAGATCATTCTTTGATCTTTGATACTTGGTGGGCCTTCGGGACGCACTTGCACTGCTGATATGGCCAGCAAAATCACCCTTGGCTGATTGTAAAAAATATGCTATTTAATTTTTTGAATAAAACAAACTTTATAATGTAGTTGTTCAATTCATGCATCATAATTCTACATCCATTTTAAGCGTAAACCGAACATAAAATAACACTTGCATCGCTCCCACTCGACCGAGCTTTATTTAAGCACCGTTCGCACTGTGATTTTTATGTTAATTTATTGCGGTGAGTGCGGTGCTGTGGCGTTTACTTCGTGTTCACCGTGGTTGGTGTGGCAGACGATTGGCTGCACCTCTTTTTCATTTATAAAGGATTTTCCCTTTATTTCAATAGATTTTTTAAGAGAAAAGCTTTTGAGATGGGAGAAAACCATTGAACATTTGACAGAGCGACCCTGTTACCAAACAGGGTCGCTCTGTCACTGTTGCTCTGTAATTGTTCAAGAAAACTTGAACAATTACTTCTGTCAACACTTCTGGAGTGCCACTGTTTTTGCAGTGAAAACTTCTTTAGGCACGTGGAGTACTCATTAGGTGAACAAAAATCATGGTACTCGCATCATCGTCACCGAACGCTGTGTATATTCTAAAATATGAAGTGAAAACTTCTTTATTTATAACAACACCATATTTGTTGTAGCTGCTGCACTCATTTGGAACTTTAACAAAAATTATTTTGTTGATGAAGTTTCAAACTGATTCAGAATGAACAGTATAGATGGCTCTGTAAATAATTCCTTAGGAATTAAAAAATACACACGTAGTTGTTCAAGTTTTCACTTTTGTCGGCACTCACAGAGTGCCATTGTATTTTTTTATTTATTTATATATAAATTTATTTTAAGGTATTCATCAAAATATTCAAGGTCCAAGCCAACTTTACCAGCAAGCCGGTGGTGATGATTTACGGACCAGACCTTGGGGCAGGTTCCCTCGGTACGGTGATTAGACGGCAGGAGCTCCTGTAATGGCCGGGCCGAGATAGGTCGCATCGGCGGAGCAAGCGCAGGAGAGCGGACCCGGGCTCCAAAGTGTAAGCTTCGGATGCAACCTAAATTAACGATGGGATGATGATATAAGGTAGCTAGAAGTCAGACCAGACATCTGTATCGGTGGTCTACATTCTGTCTACTTGTTCAATAGACCAAGAAAAAAGCCCGCTGAAATTCTTGCTGTAGTATTCTCAGGACAGGAGCACGTTGCGAGCCGCTGGTCCATTTAGTTTTTTCTTTTAGACGTTTTTTAATGGTCTGTAAAGAATAAAATTATGTTTGACTTTGATTTGATTTTTTTTGATTTATTTCTCTTATAACTTTTTACCATCAGGTGAGGTGACGTTATATCATAGTGCTATATATAAAAATGAAGTTAACTTTCAATCGTTGAGTTTTGACGCTGTTAATAAGATCAATCAATTTTTGGCTCAGTAATATATTGTTCTGTAAAAAGCTAAACAACTGCATGGATGAACAAGTTGACTCTTTCTGTCGGTTTTTTTAAGATAGTAGAAAAAACTTAGGTTGCACTGTTGCAAACAAACACGCTCTGAGTTTACCAACCTTTTTTAGAACGTTACAAGAAAAATATTTTGAAATATTAAGTATTGTTTTTTTGTTGTTGTTGTTGTTGTTTTGTTGTTGTTGACCGCGGTAGCCTAGTAGTATGGGTAGAGGACTGCTGAGACGAGGTCTCGGGTTCGATCCCAAGTATTACCATGGCACACACCAATGACTTTTCGATGCTTTTCGAAGTTATGTGTGTATTTATCGCAGGTTTATAAGTGCCCGGTTAATGGCAATAGGCTCGCCACCTATTACATTGGGACCTAAAACATAAACTGGCGAAACGTGGGTGCTAGCACCTCTGCCTACCCCTTCGGGGATATAGGCGTGAGTTTATGTTATGTTATGTATGTTTTTTTTAAGTCGTTTTTATTAATAATATAAAATATATATAAATCATATACTTATTGCACACCATCATTGTGTTTTGAGTGATAAACAGTATACACACCCACCTACGTATTAACCATGCATAAAAAACTACAATTACAAAGATTATTACAAAGTTGAAACACTTTTTGTCGTATTGAAAAAAGGGAACCGAAACATTATTATTCTTTTTTTTTTGCTTTTTTTTGGTACGCCTCAGACTGCACCTCACCGGAGCTAGTTATGAGGTGGGTATGTAGAATTCGAACTGACTAAAACTGCACGGTGTTTCGTCACATCGGCCTGTGTGGCCGGGGAATCTGGTGTGCCCTAGGAAGGATATCCCAGAGATACCAACCGACCTTGGTGACAATGGCGATGTGTTGTTGAGAAACACGACGCGCTACTACCCTGGGCTTGCTTCTGCAAGGGTGACAACGCCACGGCTAGCCCCAACCGTCACATACCCGTGATCATGGCCCTTATCCTTTGCAACATTTATTAGTATTTCTTCTGGACGTAAATAAGATAGTATGTACGTACATAATTTAATGATTAAAATTAAGGACACGTCTTGTCTCATGTGACAATCAATGAACAATGAATAAGGAACGTGATGTTTAATTGGTTCTACTCCGGTTCCTCTTCATCTCCTCAAGTATAATTTAAACGTGACGATAGTGTAACGTAAATTTATTTACATTTAATTCAAAGCTAAGACATTACATTATAGCATTAAGGATTGTATACACGCTGACAAGAACACCACTACCCGGCATTAACATAGAAACAGTTATTTTATAAAGCGTGTGTCGTTAGAGGGAGGGAGATATAGGGTTGGCACTACAGATCAAATCTATACAGTATAGTGAATAACAAATATCTTGACAATGTACTTTAGCTGTGGAGAAAGCGTTTTTAGGTCTCTTTGGTAGTGGTCTGGGGTGCGATGCCCAAGCGCGTCAATTAACCAATCATAGATTATATTTTACCAATCATGGGCTCGAAAGGCCCACGTCATTGATTGATTAGTCCTATTATTGAATTTTTGGTTGGTCTGTATAGTAGTGCACATGAGTCAACTTTCCGCCACTACACCGACTTTTGTTAAAGATGTTTACCCGGGTTATGATTAGGTACGTAGCATCGCGGCGTGCGGTTTTAGTCGGTTCAAGCCCGACATAACCGCCCCCGCTGGCCGGCGGGTGGGTATCCGAAGGGATTTCCGCACGATAAAAAAAAGGTACGTTGCATCGAAACCGGAGATGGGCCAGGGTCAGTCGGGGTGCGAGGGAAATGCCTTATGGGCAACCTTACACCCTGGCGTCTGAAGACCCGAAATGGTGTGTAGTTTTAGTTGGGTTTCAAGCTCGACATAACCGCCCCCCGCTTGCCGGCAAGGGGGTATCTGAATGGATTTCCGCACGAAAAAAAAGGTACGTTGCATCGGGACATAGAATGAGAGTCTGGATAACATAGGACTCGGTAGCGTAAAGCGTTTTTAATGTTTGCATTTAACTTTTACATGCAAGTGCATATCCAGCCCTAAAACATGTGTAAAATGATTTGTTTAAAATCATTTCAAATATTTCCAATGTTAAATTTAATCAAGATCGATTCAGCCGTTTGGGCGTGATTGAATAACAAACATTCAAACATTTGCACAAACTTTCACAATAGTAGGATTAGTAGCATAATTAGGAAGTAGGATTATTTTTTCTACTTAAATATTTGTTTAAAGTACTATTTGCAAATGCCTATTAAAACAGTTTATTTAGAACAATTTTTTAAGCCGGTCTTTACAACTGAACAGGCTGGTTCGAAGAATCCTTACAAATAAAATCAATATCCCGGCGCCAATCCCGGTTTAACTTAAGCTTACATTTTAGAGAACGGGATCCGGTCACCTATATACTCCTCCTTTTCTTAAATGGTTGCTTTTTTGGGCTTTTATGGAAGCGGCTGCCGAGTGACCCCTCCAACCCCTAGGGGAATGCCTGCACCGGAGTCTCATCCGTCAATAAGCTAATATACGGACGGCCTCTGTGGCGTAGCGTTAGTGCATTCGACTGCTATGGTACGCTACGCTATGGACACGGGGCGCGGGTTCGATTCCCGCTCAGTGCAAATATTTGTATGCATGAATACATATTCATGCATACAAATATTTGCACTGCAAACAGATCTGTTTGCAGTGGTCTGGGTGTTTCTATGTATAATATTTACGAAAAAAAAAGTATATAAGTATGTTTATCCGCATTAGAGAACCCATAACACAAGCTAGTTAAACTATGCTTACTTTGTGTTTAGAAATGAGAGACGCTGTGAGAATGTCGTAAAATATTTATTTATTTATTTACTATTATGGTATCTTATCCTATCCAACTTTCTACATTCTTTTTTTATTTTTATCCCTGGAACCCATCGATTGCGAGAACGGGATAAGTTTTCCATTCATCTTGTGAGGTTGCCTTGGCCCCTACGATCTACTTGGGACCCCCTACATCCAAGAATCCTTACAAAATTACTTCTCGGTTAGGGGCTTAGGGTCCCCGGGAGAGATTTAGAACTCTCCCGGCCCGCCGAGCCCGCAACTTGCTCGCCGCGCGTCGCAGGTGACTCAGGCGCCGGAGGTCGCTTAACGACCTCCGTCCTTCATGAGCGCAGGCCTGGGGGTGGAAGGTAAGGCCGCCTGTCACCCCAGCAGAAGCAGGTCGGGACGGTGGGGCGACTAGCGCCCCTCCCCCAAACCGGGGCAAGACGGGGACACCGTGGTTCCCAAACCCGAGGAGGCCATCTCGAAACCGGAGATGGCCCAGGGTCAGTAGGAGTGCGAGGGATATGCTCTATGGGCAACCTGACACCCCGGCGTATTAAGACCCGAGACGGCGTGCGGTTTTAGTCGGTTCAAGCCCGCTGGCCGGCGGGGGGGAGGGGGTATCCGAAGGGATTTCCGCACGAAAAAAATAAAATAAAAAGGGGCTTAGGGTCGGCAGCGCGAGTGTGACGCCCCTTGTGTTGCATACCCCATAGGCCGCGGTAACCGCTCCCTATCAGGTGAGCCGTGGGTTTCTCTGCCACCTAAGTGGTATAAAAAAGTACTGCAATTTGTGGTGAAAAAAGGATTAAGTACCTGGAAAAGAGAAATGGTAGCGATTCTTACATGACTCTCTATTTGTAACGGATTTTTTTTTTACGTGCAGAAATCCCTTCGGATAACCCCCCCGCCGGCAAGCGGGGGTGGTTATGTCGTGTACCGACTAAAACCGCACGGTGTCCTCCCCAAGTGTCCGTTGCCAGTTACCCCGGGTAAGCCTTTGAACGGCTGCAACGGATAGGCAAAAGTATACGACACTAGCTATTGCCCGCGGCTCAACCCGTGTGAAATTCTTTTCCCGTTCACTTAGGGTAGACAAAATAGCTCACGACCTATTCTTAGAACTACCAAATATACACAAAAAATGCCATCGATAAAGCTGTTTCGGAGGGAACAATAAGAAAACTGTGACAACAGATTTTTATATATTAGATTAGCTGACCCGGTAAACGTTGCTCGGCCATATAAACTATTGAAGAAATCGAACGTCAGTTTAAAAATGATTTGATTGTAATGTCTGTGTCAGTTTTAGTGAAGCGATACTTCATGTAAATGACTTCACGTCAATGAACGACGGTTAAAGTAAATTGTTCACACAAAAATAAAAATAAAATACTTTATAACCTTTTCTCGTGCACCAATTTCATGAAAATTGGTCAAGCCGTTTCGGATGAGTGCGATCACAAACACCGCTAGCTATGCAAGCTGATCGTGGAAGACTATACTAGGTCCGCAAGGCAGTAGCTCTTGCAATGTTGAGCTGAGAGTGCCCATGTCTGAGTGATTTGGAAAGGAGCATAGAAAATCGTAGTTTTTGAGAAATCAGCTTTGAATTTTTTGTTCGGTGATTATTCCTCCGTGTCTAGTCCGATTTTCAGTTTTCTTTTTATTTTTCCTCCGTGGTACTCCATAATTTAAATTTGTATAGCCTATGTCTGTCATATCACTATCATCTATGATTATGCTAAAAATCATTAAAATCGGTCGAAGAGTCTAGGCGCTAGAGGGACACAAACGAAATACATCGAGTGGAGTGAAATCATGTTACTTCAGTGTTTGATAACCCTAACATCGTATGTGACGATGATGTCTATGTGTGCGTAAACCGTCTATTTTTACGCGTTCCCCGTGTAATATGACGTAAGCATCGCTTTATGGAAAACTAGCTATACGACCCTTTTCTTACCGTGAAACGGAGCTCATATTCGCTTGAATATCTACAGATCTAAGGTATCTTAAAAACGACCTCTGTGGCGTAGCGGTAATGGTCTGCTAAGTCATAGGTCATGGGTTTGATTCCCGCTCAGTGCAAATATTTGTGTGTGTAAAAAAACTGTAAATATTCATATATTTACATCGGACTGGGTGTGTCTATGTATACATTTTTTTTTATGTAAGTATGCATTTCCGAATTCTAGAACCAATAACACAAGCTAGTTAACCTGTGCTTACTTTGAGTCTAGATAGCGCTGTGTTGAATCTTGAAGAATATTAATAAAAAATAAATAAATTTGTTTGCTCTATTGAACAAAGGGTTGTTGTATAGTATAATTGAGACGACCTGAGTAACATGTAATTATTTAAGTAGTGCATAAATTTGTAAATTCTCATTGATCTGGATATTTTGTTATATAAAATACTAGCTGATGCCTGCGCCTCCACCCGCGCGGAGGTCGGTTGTCGTTTTTTGATCATATCGCCGGTTCTACTTAACCAATTGTAATAAAACATACGCCACATTTTAACTCTGACCAAGACTCTTCTAATAGGAAAAAAAAACCCTTTTTTTAATACCACTAAGGTGGCAGACAAGCACACGGCCCACCTGATGGGAAGCGGTTACCACGGCCTATGGACGTGTGCAACATCAGTGGCGTCACACTCGCGCTGCCGACCCTGTAAAGGAAAGGGGATGGGAAAGGAGTTTAGGAGGGGATGGCAAAGGAGTTTGGACTCTGGCACTCTCACTCACCAAACGGAACGCAACAGTCCAAATACTGTTACTTGGCGTCAATATTCTATGAGAGGGTGGTGCTTCCCCGGTCGAGTCGGCCCATTCATGCAACAGCCAAAATGACTGTTGCTTGACTCTACCACCATCATTCAATACACCACAATTCCGTTGTGAAAATGTAAGCAAACAAACAGATAAACAGACAAACAAATAAGAATTCTAAAATTTTTTTTGTGTTCAGTCGTTTATTTCATACCCAAGTAAAGTAAAGTAAGTAAGTAAAGTCCTTTTTTTTTTAAATATCTCTTATGTACAGACACAACTAATTTAGAATTTTATAATAGTATAGATGGATACAATTCTCATACACGGCTGTCGTACGCAATAAAACCATCGAACTTGGGACCTCTCCCAGGTTCGATACACAGGCTGGGCTTCCGGTGTTATTGTACTTTTGGTAAGGACATTCTCAGTAACAACAAACAGACGACAAACCTACGCAGTTGACATTGACAGTTAATGAAATACTTGGGGACAGAAAATAGTTAGCGAAATGTAAGACACCTCTGCTGACCCCCTGTGTCTTATATTAATTACACTGTGATTATAATGGAAATACTTATTTGGTTTTTGTGATTTTTTCAAAACGGTGCTTACCTATAAGTAATTGTATGTAAATAATAGTTTATTAACCAAAATAATGTAAAATCGTGTAAGTATAAAAATAATAACACAGTCTAATAATGAGAAATGAATTAGACACGTGTATGAATTTTAAAAGCCAAATTCTTCACTTTTACCTTCAAAAAATAATTAAAACAGTACACTAATTTGTTCAATGCGTAATGTTCTATCATTGTTTAATTAAACCGTCAGTACTAAAAGTACCTTATTAGTAATTCAGTTGGTGTATTTCACACCTCGTTACAAATAAAGCTTTTAGAGTTACGCGACCGATTTATGAAGTAGCTTCTGTGTATAGTACTGATATGTAGATAAATAAGTTACGATTTTGTGGAATAATCAGGAGCGGTCGAATATTAATCAAGAGATTGGTTGGCAAATTTAAAAGTTTTAGGGTTCCGTTTCTATTTTATGTTGCTCACAATTTTCCGGTTTTTTTTATCATTCACCTATGCAGTTTGACACAGTGATTTAGACGTGTTTCAAACTGTTTGTGAGTAAAGGGAATTTTATTGTAAGAGTATCTTAGGATAGTTAATTTCGCCAGAAATTATACTTTTGTTACTTTTTTATAACGGTAATATATTGACAACCTTGTGGCGTAGCGGTAGTGCGTTCGACTGCTTTTCGCGGGATCGATTCCCGCTCAGTGCAAATATGTATATTTGCAATGGGCTGGGTGTTTCTATTTATAATATGTATTTATTTACAAAAAAAGTTTTTAAGTATGTTTATCCGCATTCTAAAACCCGTATAACAAGCTCTGCTTAGTTTGGGTCTATATGGCGTTATGTACTTTGTCCTACCATATTTATTTATTAATATATGTTATAAAATGTTTATATGCATTGTATGTTTTTTTTAGAACAAAATATACACTTTGGTGATCAAATAAAAAAAGCACTACAATTATTTTTTCCTACTCTGAAAGTACCTCCATCTAAAACAAGTTGTTTACCTATGTTCCGGACGAATGCCAATGCCCCATCTTTTGCAATTCACGTTGCGCAAACAAGCTTCCAAACAGAACTATTACACCAAAAGATCATTATTCATCGGTAAAGTTTTCAACAAACCATCTTTTCTCTGTCAAAAATGAGCAACATTCGTTAAAAATACTCTCTACTGCGGCCGTAATGATGTATTTTAACTCCACAGTGTTAGAAGGGCTTCCATCCAAACTGTTGGGTTCCTCGTTACTCACTGTGTATTGAAATGAAGTTGCCGAGGATTATGAATAAAAATGTTTTGAAATTACGAGACAGATATGAAAAGATACCACAGTGTTTTAAGTAGAACTCGGAGTGACACTTTTGACATTTTTAACAAAAGAACGAAACATTATGATGTATATTTTCTTATATTCACGCCTGTACAGTATATCACTGATGGTTTAGGCCAGTATTAATGTATTCATATCTGGATATTCTATTGTTTATAAGTTTATAGAAACATCCAGACCAATGCAAATAGACATATTTATAAACAAAAATATGTTCAGTAAATGGGAATCGTAATATCTGCGATCTCCAACATCGCAGCCAAAAGTCAAGACGTAACTCCTTATTTTTATAATATTATTTAAGGAGGGGCCTCCATACGTTAAAAATAATTACCCATCCTAAGACTGACCTGGCTAGTATTGCTTAATCTAGCAATGTGCTAACCTGCTCGGTAACCACTAAACTATGTTCGGACACGACTTCAATCATAAAGTCGTGAGTGAAACAATGCAAACTAACCAACTTCCGTTTCGATGTAAATAGGACCAAATCTAATTTACACCCGCAACTTGACGAGAATCTCATGTGTATTCAAAGCTTTATACGAGAACAAACACCAAACATACATAGTTCTAACAAGCCCTAAATAACACAGGCCCAACATAACGTTGATCTTGCTTACTGCACCCATTAGGTGTATAAAACTATCGTTAATCCCATCCTTGACCGAAACAAAACCAATTATGCTTTCTATAAATCTCCTGACATGTCCAATGGTCAGCCTATGGTCTTCAAATATACTTTGCTACTTGAAATAGTACCTTAAAATCAGCTGGTTAAGTTTTGAAGTTATTTGGAGTAATCGAATTTCTTCTATACTCTGTATCTATCTATAGTATTATAAAATTGTAAATTAGTTAGGTCTGTACGTTGGAGATATTTAAAGAAAAGTACATAAATGAACGATTCTGGCACAATTTTTATTTTTTAGAATTCTTGTCTGTTACTTCATGATAGACGCAAAAACTTCTGAACGGATTTTGATGATGCGGTTTTGTCTATTAGAAAGTTCTTGGGCAGATTTAAAATCAGCCGTACGTTTGATTGCATATCCTATCTAATCATAATCTAATCTAATCTAAATCTAATTTAATCTAATCATAACGTATCTCCGCGCGGACGGAGCCGCGGATATCGGCTAGTATTTTTGAGCGAAGTTAGAGCTTTGCTCTCTTTTTATAGACGGCTCATGTATTTCGTTAGACCATCTTCTCCTCCTAAACGGCTGAACTGATTCTAATGAAATTTCACACAAGCAAAGATGTTACTGATGGGAAGGACATAGGCTATGTAATTAAAAATTCATGTATACCACGGAGGAATAATCACCGGAAAAAAAAACTGATTTCTCAATGAACAAAAAAGCCTCATTCACGCGATTGGTATTAAATTAGGTAATTTGTTCATATACACAAGACAAATAAAGAAAAACGAAAATTGGACTAGCCTACCCATTGAGGAATTATAACTGTTAGAAAAAGTCCTGGTGAGATTGATTCGCTCAATTTTTGCAATAGCAGAATGAATTGCAGACCTAGAAAATAAGTATATTCGGACAAAAGTATGGGAAAAAAATCTAGTTTGCCCAAAAGCATTGATAGTTGCCTTTGGTGGATTGGGCTAGATGCTATTCACGTAGGTGCCATTCAGACGGATGTCCTATAACTACCTCGACGGTAACAGACCTCATTAGGTAAACCAAAAAACATGCTATTATTCATGTCCATGAGGAACTCTACCAAGAGCTTCGGGGCCCAATTCAACAAACCTTGCTAGCTGATTACACACCTACTGATTAATGAACGAGGCTCTGGTAGAGGCTTTCATTACGGCGTTAAGAGTTCAGATGACCCCGGGCTTCTTTAAAGCGTGAAGAGGAAGGATCAATTCACCAAATGTGTTGTTATGTATATATGTATATGTAATGGATGTTAAAAAATCTGCAGATCCCTTCGGATATATCCCTATTTTTTTCGTGCCCCTTCGGATACCCTCCCAGTCTGCAGACTATGCAGACTATGTCAGACTTGAACCGACTAAAACCGCACGCCATCTCGGGTATACAGACGCCGGGGTGTAAGGTACCCATATTCCTCGCACCCCGACTGACCGTGGGCCATCTCCGGTTTCGAGATGTTTGGGAACCACGGTGTCCCCGTCTTGCCCTGGTTTGAGGGAAGGGCCGTCCCGGCCTGCTTCTGCTGGGGTGACAGGCGGCCTCACCTGCCACCCCCAGGCCTGCACTCATGGAGGACGGAGGTCGTTAAGCGAGGACGGAGGTCGTTAAGCGACCTTCGGATATATCCCTACATGTTATAAAATTAATTGTTTTTAGTCAGATGACTGTCGGATGATAAGGTTGAACGTACACTAAAGTTGAACGTAGAAAAAACGCGCGGAAAACTAGTGCACTGCGCCAGTTTGGGTGACACGTTGGTACGGGTGGCTTGCGGGGTATAGCCGCGGAGTTACCACGACTGACTGCTTCAATGACCAATAGGCGTCCGAATGCGACTGACGTCCGAATGTGTGCTCAATGTACCATTCAGTCACTACATCGAGTGAATAAAAAGAGACTTGACCGTCGTGACTAGGGTTTATATCGTTCGATGCTACGTTCAAATACACCCAACTTCGGAAAAGCCACTAAATCACCGATCATCGATACTAAAAGTAGTATGTGTAGTACACATATAACTTTATGTACTACAGATACCACTTTTAGTATCGATGATGACGTTTTTGATATCCTAATATATTTGGCATAACTTTTAAAGGCAGAATAATGGGACAAATTTCAATGGCATACTGTTTAAATAGCCATAATTACCATTTTGACTTCATTCAGCCCAATTTTTAGTCACCGGACATTATGTGCTATTTATTCGCAAAAAGTTTATAAAAATTTAGGCCTGAAGTTGCGGTGTGTAAATATTATCTAGATATTAGGTAATACGTTCACGACGTCGTTTACGATTTCAAGACGAAATAAATAAGGAAATATAAGAACTCAACCCAATTTTGCGGCCTAGCATCCTAAGATACCTCGCCTAAAGCGAAACATGTATCAAAGTGTCACTTCCTGCCAGGGGCATTTGCATATTACCGGTTTGGCAACACTTCTTCCCCTGGTAGGCAGTCTCGAATACCAATACTTAGGAAATTCAGTTTGCCTGCTCCTTCTTTTGGTCTGTGTTACCTTTTTTGGCTACCAAACAGCACATCGGTTGTAATAAAGTATATGGTTGATGGGAATAAACTCGTCTTTTATTACTTTTTAGGGCTTCAACTACCCGTAATGAATGCCACAGATATTTGCATGGCAACAGGTAACGTCGACTCACCGTGCTATCCGAGGTATGGAGAGGTCTCTCATCAAAAGACTGACCTGGCTAATATTGCTTAACCTTACACTTGGTAGGGCGTGTAAAATAGCCAGCACTAACCTTTGATCACCTCGCACCAGAGTTCTCCTGGATTGCTTGCTCCAACTAGTGTAGGTATGAGTGTTGACCCAATTCATGTGTCAACCGACCGGTGCCGATGCGTACAGTAAGAAGCACTCTAAAAGATCATTATTCTGTTCAGTATAATATATTATAGCGAGTCCAGAGTGTAGAACTAATGAAATATAGCGTTTTCGTGTGGGATATACCTGCATTCGTGATCGGAAGGAAGAACGTTCCTTATAAGGGCGACTGCGGCGTTGTACTGTACTGAGTTGACTGTTATTAAACAATGTCTCAATCGGCCAATCAAATAGAACTAAATATGCTGCCTTTGAGGTTACTAACGCCATCTCTTAGAAACTTCTATTACTTGACGAAAACAAAGTAAAGCACCAGCGTTATTTGCATTCGACAACAGAAGTGATTCATTAAAGAATATTCAAACTAATATAAAATAGTATCGCAATTTATTTGTGTGTAATTGTTTATATAAACATATACATAAGTGCTTCACCAACAATGTGATAATGTACTTGGTTACGATTTAGCCACGAGCCCTTTAGATTACTTATTACTCGAAAAAATACTCATAAATTTATGAGTTTTATTTCCTTAGTAAATTTTAGTAGGATACAATAAAATGTTTACCACCGGGGTAGCGTCTGACATCAATGCACTTACGTTATAGAAATAAGAAAGCAATATTTCAACACAGCCTTCAACAGACTTCAAGTTATCGGTAAAACGTATATCGTGTAAAATTGTCAACATAACGTATCCTATGAAACAAATAAAATGACAACCGGTCTATTCGGGCGGCACATCAAAGCGATGTTTCGGAAGCACTTCAATTTATTGGATATGAAGCTGTCAATGCCTTTGACGTCACACCACGATCATTGTGTACGCCTCTGTCAATAGTTTCCAATGAACTGAGCTGACTTTGAACACAATGCCGGTATTAGTAGCAAGCGTTGATTTGATTGTGTTGTATTGATAAGGGTAAGGTTTTGCCGAAAGCATCTGCAGTTTAGGCTTTATTAACACATTGAAATGCATTTTCAATGACTTGGATTTCAGAAAAAAAGCTCGATGATGAAAGTATTCATCCTGTGTGTGACGGCCTCTGTGGCGTAGCGGTAGTGCATTTGACTGCTACGACAGTAGCAGTTGACAGCTTGGGTTCGATTCCCACTCAGTGCAAATATTTGTATGCATGAATATGTCTATTTGCATTGGTCTGGGTGTTTCTATGTATAATATGTATGTATTTACAAAAAAAAAGTATATAAGTATGTTTATCCTCATTCTGGAACCCATAACACAAGCTAGTTAAACTATGCTATGGTCTAGAAAGTGGTGTGTAGAATGTCGTAGAATATTTATTTATTTATTTACTATTATGGTATCTCATCCTATCCAACTATCTACATTCTTTTCTCATTTTTATCCCTGGATCCCATCGATTACGAGAACGGGATCAGTTTTACATGCAGTCGGAGCCGTGGGGAACAGCTGGTTTCAATATGATTTTTCGTTACGAGTTATTGAATGCTCATTAATTCATGATTCAGTAAGTAATGCAAGGTCATACAAGGTCTATTAACATGTTTAAGGCCCATGTTAACCTCACCTTCTAGCTCGTAAACTTACCGATCAATGGATGGGGTTCAGACACTGGCATACGTTAAGTCTGGAATAAGACATAAGCTATTTTTATCCCTGGAATGATGTTTTTCATGGGTTCAGTGCATGGCAACGGGATCAGAACTTCACACGGATGAAGCCGAGGGCAACAGACTGCTAGTATTCTAGTATTTGTAACTTGAGAAATCTGATATCCTGTTCTTCAAAAGTTACATAGAATGAAGTTATACATTTAAACCTCTAATAATATCTATCTAAATATATATGAAAATTTATGAAAATTCGGGGTATGATTAAGATGTAAGTAGGGAAACGGACAGACTCCCTACCATTTAATGATGATTGTAACTAAATACATTTCCTGTATAAGCATAATACTTATCACATGAAGAACGCCCACATTCGCAGCAGCTTTCATATTCGTGATATCGCAGATGAAGTGCACTATTATGACCTTCAGTAGTACGATTATATTTTGTGGCAGCCGCCTGACTACGTGATTAGTAAATATCTGGCCATGCCACTTCCGCCGGGCCCTGGTAGGAGGCGAAAACCCAAGAAGTGCTGAGAAGTTTCGTAAGGGACGACACGCGTGCTAATGGTTTCTCTACCGTAGGTACCCAAGCTCACGTGAAGTGGAGACGGAAAAGCAGGAAAACGGACCCCAGGTTCCGAGGTGAAGGCCTCGGATACAAACAGGACACAACACCTCAGCGTTGTGTCCTGTGTGTAGATGATTCTCAAATCATCTCAGCGTTGTGTCCCGATTGTCATTATCATCAGATGTTGACTTCTTTTGGAAATTTGCGTAAACTATGACAAAGAACTTATCAAGAACTTATCATGAAAAACTTTCAAAAAGTGTTTCTTGTCAGAATAAGTACGATCTAAAATATATTCGGGTTATTATAAATCTCAATTGTAATTTTGTTGGTACTATAAAGGTGTAAATTGCAAAGTTAGATTGGTTAATGTGGTGAAGTGGAGATATCAAAGTTCTCGATTCCGTTTTGTAATGTCAGGTTTTTGTGTTGCTAGGATTTTGTGTAGTCGATGATTAGGTCAAAGATTGGTGAATGTTTATCAAAGATGTTTGTACGTCAGGTCAGTCAGCTAGGTACGCATCACAAACTTCAAAGTATTTGTATATTTATATCTTGAGTGCAAATAATTTGCACCATCACAACTACAGCATTAACAAGTGCGCTTAGAGCTGGTTTAACCAGATTCAAACTGATTTAAAGCATCGACTTGGGCTTGACTTTGCAGAAACTGTTAACTTCTAAAATGTTCTAATCTCCATAGGACTAAAGCCCCTTTATTACCCCTTTATCATTTAGTAGAAGGTATCTACTAAATGATAAAGGGGTAATAAAACTATTTGTTAACGGATTCTGTCGCGATTTATTTGGTGGTATTCATTAAAACTAGTTTTATTTCAATGTTAACCATTCGCGTAAACTTCCGACAGTATAAAATAAAGAGGTCATTTTGATATTAGAGACCAATCAGTTTTAAAAAGAAAAGAAATATGTCCATCTGTTTCATCGAGATACAGTTTCTGTGTTTCAGGTCAGTAAAACAAGTGAAAGTAGGCTTTAGTCCTATGGAGATTAGAACATTTTAGAAGTTAACAGTTTCTGCAAAGTCAAGCCCAAGTCGATGCTTTAAATCAGTTTGGATCTGGCTAAACCAGCTCTTAGCGCACTCGTTAATGTTGTAGTTGTGATGGTGCAAATTATTTGCACTCAAGATATAATTATACAAATACTTTGTAGTTTGTGATGCGTACCTAGCTGACTGACCTAACGTACAAACATCTTTGATAAACATTTACCAATCTTTGACCTAATCATCGACTACACAAAATACTCGGCAACACAAAAGTCTGACAGTACAAAACGGAATAGAGAACTTTGTTATCTCCACTTCACCACATTAACAAATCTAACTTTGCAATTTACACCTTTACAGTACCAACAAAATTATAATTGAGATTTACACTAACCCGAATACACTTTAGGTCGTACTTATTCTGACAAGAAACGCTCTTTGAAAGTTTTTCATGATTAAATTTGTAAGTTCTTTGTTATAGTTTACGCAAATTTACAAAAGGAGCCATCATCTGATGATAATGACAATCGGGACACAACGCTGAGATGATTCTCAGCGTTGTGTCCCGATTGTATCCGAGGCCTTTACCTCGGAGTCCGGGGTCCGTTTTCCTGCTTTTCCTTCTCCACTTCACACGAGCTTGGGTATCTACGGTAGTGAGACCACCGCGTGTCGTCCCTTACGAAACTTCTTAGCACTTCTTGGGTTTTCGCCTCCTACCAGGGCCCGACGGAAGTGGCATGGCCAGATATTTTTTTTAAGTTCTTTTTCTTTGTTTCTATACCGTAGATACCCAAGCTCACGTGAAGTGGAGAAGGAAAAGCAGGAAAACGGACCCCAGGTTCCGAGGTGAAGGCCTCGGATACAAACAGGACACAACGCCTCAGCGTTGTGTCCTGTGTGTAGATGATTATCAAATCATCTCAGCGTTGTGTCCCGATTGTCATTATCATCAGATGATGGCTCCTTTTGTAAATTTGCGTAAACTATAACAAAGAACTTACAAATTTAATCATGAAAATCTTTCAAAGAGCGTTTCTTGTCAGAATAAGTACGACCTAAAATGTATTCGGGTTAGTGTAAATCTCAATTATACTTTTGTTGGTACTATAAAGGTGTAAATTGCAAAGTTAGATTTGTTAATGTGGTGAAGTGGAGATAACAAAGTTCTCTATTCCGTTTTGTACTGTCAGGCTTTTGTGTTGCCGAGTATTTTGTGTAGTCGATGATTAGGTCAAAGATTGGTGAATGTTTATCAAAGATGTTTGTACGTTAGGTCAGTCAGCTAGGTACGCATCACAAACTTCAAAGTATTTGTATAATTATATCTTGAGTGCAAATAATTTGCACCATCACAACTACAACATTAACGAGTGCGCTAAGAGCTGGTTTAGCCAGATCCAAACTGATTTAAAGCATCGACTTGGGCTTGACTTTGCAGAAACTGTTAACTTCTAAAATGTTCTAATCTCCATAGGACTAAAGCCTACTTTCACTTGTTTTACTGACCTGAAACACAGAAACTGTATCTCGATGAAACAGATGGACATATTTCTTTTCTTTTTAAAACTGATTGGTCTCTAATATCAAAATGACCTCTTTATTTTATACTGTCGGAAGTTTACGCGAATGGTTAACATTGAAATAAAACTAGTTTTAATGGATACCACCAAATAAATCGCGACAGAATCCGTTAACAAATAGTTTTATTACCTCTTTATTATTTAGTAGATACCTAGTACCCAAGCTATAAATCCAGAAGTTTGCCAGTTGGTCGAAGTACCTTTTTAGGGTTCCGTAGCCAAATGGCTAAAAACGTATCCCTTATAGATTCGTCATGTCTGTCTGTCTGTTGTCTGTGTTTTATTTCGAGAGACATATGTTAGATTATTGGACTATCGACTGAAAGATTGTGCGAATAGAGTTTATTGCGAAACAACTTTTTGTCGCCAAACGCTGCTTCGACTGAACGATTCTTCGAATATTTATCAAATTGTAGACATCTCGGTACATAGGAAGCACTGTACACAGAGATCTCTCTTCATAGATAGCACTTCTTGCCATAAACTTTCCGAACTAGTGGTTCTAGCGTTTCGCCGGCCGCTGCCGCGGCACGCTCGCTCCGCTCGCTCGGCTCGCGCTCTCTTGGGGTCATAGTTCTAATCTAACCTAACCCACTTTACTTATTTTTGGAATTAAAAGCCGAGCGAGGCAAGAAGTGCGAAACATCAGCCCATCGATTGATAAATATTCGAAGAAACGTTCAGTCGAAGCAGCGTTTGGTGACAAAAAGTAAGTTACGGACCTCTTCCAAATTGTTAAATTGCCCCCCTCCCACCCCCCCCTGTAACTTCTAAAATAAGAGAATGATAAAACTAAATACAATATATGATGTACATTACCATGTAAATTTCCACCGAAAATTAGTTTGAACGAGATCTAGTAAGTAGTTAAATGTAAACCGCAATTTTACTTTCATTCTATCAACTCATATATAAAAATGTTACTTGCTGCTACGGAACCCTTCATGGGCGAGTCCGACTCGTTTAGAAAAAAAAATGGTTACTTGTTGCAGTGTTATACCGCACATCATTGCCGAATAAATTAAATCATCAATGCTCTCTCAAACCACGATAGTAAATCACCTGCATTGTCAAACGATTACAGCAAGGAATCGCTGTTCTAAACCGAGCCTTAGCTTAGACTAAGGCCAGGCCACATTAAGACTGGCTTCAGACTTAATTGAATTTACGGTGTTCGTAATTAAGATTTGGGATTACGGAGTTTAATGTAAGAGATCGCCTTCTGCTATGTTGGACGGAAAACTAAGTTCATTGTTCGTTTTATGAGTTTGTTGCTTAATTACTAGTAGTTTTAGATTCATTTAGTTTTATATACACTCCAACATTCTGTACTGGGATAGCTAGAGATGTATAAGCACCCTAATTCCACTGTGTTTGGTCTTTCGTAAAATAGGGGAGTCAATAGACACCCCTATGTTATGAAAGAATATTGGACTACGGCAACACCCCTTTTTTTTTTTGTTTTTTACGTGCGGAAATCCCTTCGGATACCCCCCGCTGGCCAGCGGGTGTGGTTATGTCGTGTCTCGACTAAAACCGCACGGTGTCCTCCCCATGTGTCCGTTGCCGAGCACCCTGGGTAAGCCCTCGAAAGGATAACCACACAATTGGAACTGTTGACAATAATTTTAAAAATAAAATTACTCATGTATTTGGTGTAACTTGTAACTAAGTATCACACTGCCAGGCGATTAAAGTTTGTAATCTTATTTCTTGCTCTTAAAATAAGACAAATTTCATTAAATATAATTGCGCAAAGGTTATACATAAGTTGACGTTTCTTAAGTATGTGTGGTTTGAAGTTTTATAAGTTCCATTTAAATGGTCTATGCTAAAGAAATACCTTTCGATTTTGTGACAAATATTGGACCCGGTAGGTGGAACTACAATCGGATTATAAGATTTTTTGTTTAAATTTTTCACGAAATTTTCCGGTTACGTGTCGGCTAGCATAAAAAGTGACAACAGACTGTCCCCTGTTTTTTCAACAAAGTAGAACTGGTATGTAAATTATATTATAAAATTTATTCATGAATTTAATCCTTTGCTATATAATTTCACAAACAAAATCGTATAGAAGGTTACGCCAAAGGATATTTCAGTACATAGCATGAGTGTCGCAGGTGGTGCTAACTATGGCTGCATGGCACCACACATTGAATTTATAGTATACCCTTACGTTATCCAATTATTATGTTGTTTCAAAATTGTTGATTTAAACCGTACACTTCGACTCAGATATATATTATTCACTGAGATTAGAGTGAAATAAGCCTCTTAGCTAATACTTGAATGTGTTTATTTAAATCAGATATTATATACACTTAATATTTATGTACTGCATGCCTACATCAGTAGCACCTGTCGCTGAATCAATGTCACCTTAGAACAGTTCCTTAATTACTTGAATTTATCGTGTAGGTGTTATATCCAAAATGATAATTCGATCTGGGTGTTTGGGACCTCACCAAGTTTATAATTGTATGTAAACTAACATGTTTCTTAGAGAGATTTGATCCTTCTCATTGACCCTATCGATTGATACCATAAAAGTCCACAATGTTATTTTTTTTTAATTTTAGCCAGTTCGATTAGCGAGTGTCGTAATCGAATGTTCGAAAAAACTTGAATGCAAGTGCCAGGGATGAGGTGTGTATGTTGGAATCGAACCGACTAAAACCACACAGTGTCCTTCCCAAGCGTCCATTGCCGGGCACCCCGGTTACGTCATCGAAAGGATAACCCCAGGGTCATGTGGCATAACCCTGTGTAGTTTTGTGTGCATAGATTTGAAGATTACAACTAACTTGTGCCATTTTTAGTAGCAGAATGCTAACCCCTGGCAACTAAACCTGTGTAAGAAATAGGAGCACAAGGTTAGTTTCACGTCACCACTCCAACAGCCATTACATTAGCACCGCTTAACATTAGTCCTAAACTAGCGTAATTGTCCTCAACACAGATATCGGCAGATTAAACAGCTTCTGGTAATATGTAGATTGCACGTTGTATCATTAACATGACTATTGTTTAATTAAAGGCTTACATGTCATGATGATTTGATTTGATTAATATAGTAACAGTTGAGTGATCTAATTATTAACTTGATAGGTGATGGTTCCAGTATAATCACCAGTTACGTAGCTCTGTTTACTAACTTCATGTTAATCAACCCTATTAGCCTATTGCAGTCAACTGCTACTGGATATATACCTCTATTAATGTGCGTTATAACACCCAGTCCTCCGGCTTACGTATCCAGTTTATCCCATACTAGTGGCCAGGGATCCGGCTTCGCCTGGGAATAAATTCCTAAAAAATCCCTTTTTTTGTGCGGATTTCCTTCGGATGTCCCCCCGCCGGCCAGCGGGGGCAGTTATGTCGGGATTGAACCGACTAAAACTGCACGCCGTCTCGGGTCTTAAATCGATTCCAAATGTATATATAAACTAGTACGAATAAAAAATAAATAATAATAATAATTAAGAATAAAAATAAGCTTTAATATTGAATTTCATGCCTCTTCAAAGGTTAACACTCCAATATTATAACGGACTTCCCTACCGCTTATCTATTATTTGCCCCCTGTGATCGTGTGGACGTGTGGACGTGTGGATGTGTGGATGTGTGGATGTGTGGATGTGTGGACGTGTGGACGTGTGGACGTGTGGACGTGGGGACATGTGGACGTTTGGACGTGTGGATATATGGTTATATGGATGCACTAGCTGTTGCCCGCGTTCTGCTCCCGTTTCTGTTACCCATGGGAACCCATGCCCGAAATAAAAAGTTACTATTGCACGGAAAAACGGTTGAATGGATTGGGCTAAAATATAGTACAAGATAGATGATAGCCTGGAATAACTCATAGGCTAGTTTTATTCCTGGAAATAGGTTCCCATAGGAAGAGGCAACGGGAACAGTATTCCATGCGTGCAAAGCCGCGGGCAAAAGCTAGTATGTATATATTTGTTATGCGTATTTGAATGCAACCCTTTCTGCGAAATGCGTCATAGTTTCGAACCTTCACATCTCCGTCCCTTTAGGTAGTGCAGAACAAAGTTAACAACACAACTCGCTGGCTAATTAGTATCTCTATAGCCGCGGTTGACCCAGTTATCCCACAAAACTAGATGCTTTGCGTCTACAACAATTCAGCAACGAGCTTTATAATAAGGACACCGTGATGGGTAGGTAAAATAAGCGTATTCAAATACGATTACGGTGTACTCTAGATTCTAGGTAACACTTGCACAAATAAATATAATAAATCAGAAAAATATAGTCTGTAACAAAAGTAGTGTCCGATCAATAAGGCGCACATGTAGGTATCCTAAATACATAACCTTAAAATATGAATTTAAAAAATATACATTAATGAAAATAAATGTATTATTGTAATTTTAAATGCCATTTCGTAGATCATAATTACCGAATATCTCCCCAAAATCTAAGAAGGTGACAGCACCACATAGTATACATAACAATAATATTTAGCGTTAGCCCACAACACCGCTACCCGATGTCTGCACTGTCGCGGCTTCTCGTGATTTTTTTTTGTATTTTTAGAGTGAGTTTGTTCACAAAGTGGCCTCTCCTGTGTGTAAGTCTTTATGTAAGTTTCTAGTGCAGTTTTTATTAGATAATTTATTTTAACTTATTTTTTAAAAAGGGTTACGTAAACAGAACCAAGCTGCGACCGAGGCCTGTACCTCGGAGCCCGGGGTCTGGGGCCTACCGGAGCCTGGCGGAAGTGCCATGGCTAGACATTTGTTACCCACGTAGTCAGACGATTGCCGCAAAATACACACTTGAATCCATCTTCATACCTAAATACACTTTCATGGATCGGACACTAGTTTTGTTACATATTGTATAAGCCAGTGTTTGCCCAATGAGGGTAATCCACCAAGATCTTCGAGGCTCAAGTCAACATCACCTGCAAGCTGGTACACCAGCTGATTGACGGACGAGATTCTGGCATAGGATTTACACTTATGTTAGGGGGTCAGTCCGTCTGACCCCCTAACATAAGTGTAAATCCTAAATATATCCTAAATATATAATATATAATAAAATATATATGTATATCCTAAATATATATATATAAATACATATATATATTTCATACATATATTTATATGTATTTATTTATCCAACGATTTTCAAGAAATTTTGTATACAGGGGGATTCAGGGCGATGAATCTATCTAGCTAGGTTTCATTTCTTTCACCCAGACATTTGTTATTATAAGAAATAATAAATCAGTTTTGCACTAACTGACTTGTTCCAGATCTGCACCGGGGAATTTGGTAAAAAAAAAAACCTAATACCAACTCCCAGGTGTTTACTATGCTATTCCTGTTTTTTTTTGCTATGCTACCTTATCAAATCTACGCGCTAGGTTTGCATAGTCGTAGCTTTATCACAATCGACGAACGTACGGCAACGCATAAAATACGGATTAACACAAATCGATTTTTATAGTTATTACTAGATAGATTAGATTTCATGTGATCATAATGTTAGAATATTGTCAATGTTACCTATCGTCACAATTAGGCTAATTAATCCTATTATAATAGAACGTCAATTTACAATACGAAAATTAACTATTTGGAAAGGATTACATTTACAATACATTATATCTTCACCAGCGAATGAATAATTCACATCGGTAAGGTTTATTGTTTTGTTAATGTGTATCGATAATATTGATTACTCGACTCGTATTGTCACAACATTATACTGTGACTATACAATGCGAACTAATGGCAGGTAGTATGTGGCAATGTTTTTTTTTTGTAATATTGCGATCACTTTTTTCTGTTATTCTCTTAAATTAATTTAGCTCATAATACTTATCAATTGATAACATTTATGAATGATTTTTATAAACTTACTAGGCAATACCAGGCTACATGCGCATAAATTGCTATTCATATACTACACGCGCATGGAATCAATCAATTAGCCTATCGCAATCCACTACTGGACATAGGCCTCTCTCAATGTACGTCATAGCTCCCAATCCTCCGCCTTCCGCTTCCATGCAATACCAGCTACCTTTTTCAGGTCTTCAGCCATCTAGCTGGGGGGCGTCCCAACTTCCGTTTACTGACTCGTAGTCTCCACTCTCGAACTCGTTCGCTCAAACGGCCATCGGTCCTTCGACAGATGTGGCCAGTCCATTGCCACTTCAGCTAGCTTATTCTGCGAATTATATTGATAACTTTAGTTTTTGGTCGGATGACCTCATTGCGATTTCAACACCTCAACGAAACTCCAAGCAAAGCTTGCTTCATAGCCAGCTGCGCGACTTTTAATTTACGGACTAGCCCCATCGTCAATGTCCACGTTTCGGCACCGTAAGTCATAACTGGCTGGACGCACTGGTCGAAGACTTTCATTTTGTTGCATTGCGGTAAGGATAAGCAGAAAACCCGACGTAATTTGCCAAATGCAATACTGACTAATAAATCATCATCATTATAACGTTAGTCCCGATGGCATCTGAGGCACTCACCTCGGAGTCCAGGGTCCGCCTACTGGCTTTTACTACTCAACTTCGTACGCATTTCATCTTCTACGACATCAAGCCAGCGCTTCTTCGTATCTATCTACCCCACATGTAGTTCGGTCTTCTCCACATTTAGCTTGAGTAATGAGCAGTATTCACAACGAAGTAGCAAACAAATTCTTTATTGTATCTAAAATCTCTAGAATTTTACTGCACAACATTTTGTATAATAGCCAGTGTGCGAGAGAATTGCCTTATTGGGTCGGCCAACTTATTGCGCCGCCGGCGTGCGGGTTTGATCGGTTCGAGTCTGTCACAACCTCCTCCGCTGGTATTTCTGATTTTCCCTGGATTTCCGCACGAAAAAAGATACGGATAGAAATTATCATTTATGAAATTAGGATTAAGTACCCACAGTAAAAATAACAAGCAGAGGCGTGCATACAAATACAAATATAGTGCAAATATTATGTGAGATTTTGCTTTACTAATTTCTAACCAGAGACACTTGCTATATAAATATTCGTCTCCGTAATACACTCTTAGCAATCATTCACGAAACCCACCGATTAAGTACTTCGCGAATAATATAATCTTGATACTTTCACATCTGGCGTATTACCCACAGTTCTGAAGGGCCTACTAGGGTTTTATTTCTGTTATGCTCTCCTCATATTTCCTTTGCTTAATCCATATTTATATGGCTGACCCTGCCTTGAACGGCTGCTTCATGCCGATAAGGTCCTAGCCTTTTTATATTAACGTCTTTAATATATTTTGTGAGAGAACTTATCGAGTGGCGTCGATTTTATTGGTATCTCAGTTCGATTTTAGTTTTAGACGTTTCACTAATTGAAATCCTATTGGTGTATGTTCTGTAAGTTTAATTTTCAAGTTAATAAGTAAATTTTGCGTTTATTCAATGTAAATTAATTTCATGTTTTTTTTATTATTAGCTTGTCACGCCATCTATATTTAGTTTCCCACAGACTGACAGACGGCTACGGCTACGGCAGACGGAGTTTTAATGATCTGAGTACGATTTTATTAATTTGAACACTTAATAAAACATAGTTAATCTGCTTGGTTCGTGGAATAATACGTACCTACATTATTCATTTTTAACCGCCAAGTTGGGTCTTGAATCCGTGACAGTTTTAAATTTTTCTATATATAATTTTTTTTTTTTAAATATTTCTCAGTCTAGATTTTTCATTCCTTCTAGTGTTTATCAGTTGCATCATCTAACTTGTCGATACCAGATATATATACTCGTATATATATTTAAACAAAATCATTCACTTGTGATTAGGAAAGAATAGCCGTTAGTTTAATGAAGTGAAATTCTTTATCTCTTTTTACTTTTTTACTTGTCACTCAATAACACAAAAACAGTTGAATGGATTTGGCTAAAATTTGACATACAGGTGTTAGAGTACGCCTCCGGCGTGGGAAGTGCCGAGATGGGCCCTCGTGGTGGGCCTCAGAGTGGGACTCCTCTCGCGTTTTGCTCACAGCGATGGTGCGGAGCGCAGGCCTGGGGGTGACCGGTGGAGCCGCCTGTCATCCCAGCAGAAGCAAGCTGGAGAGGCAGTGCGTTGCGAGCTTCCTTTTTTCCGAGGGCAAGACGCGGATACCGTGGCGTTCCCAAACCCGAGGGACCATCTCGAAACCGGAAATGGCCCTGGGTCAGACGGGGTGCGAGGGAAATGCCTTATGAGCCACCTTACACACGAGACGGCGTGCGGTTTTAGTCGGTTCAAGCCCGACATAACCTCCCCCGCCGGCCGGTGGGGGGGGGGGAGATCCGAAGGGATTGCCGTACGGAAAAAAAGGTAGAGTACGACTGGGAATAAAAAAGGTTATTCATCTGGGAAGATACTTTCTATCAGTCGCAGAAACGGGACCAGTAAACTAAGCAAGCGAAGCCGTTATAGGCCAGTAAAATGATATTATTATATTCTTTTAGGCTTTCCAATTCAATTATAATTAGAAGCGTTTATTCACTTCAAAATTTATTTCTACTTCATTAATTATTGTAATAAGCAATTACAATCTAATTTATCTAAGAAATATACTCCGAAAATACAATTCTTAAAGTTGGAACTGTATAACCTAGTCCGGTTTGTAGTGGCTCGAGTGTTTCAGGCATCAAGTTGATTATTTCATACTGGAGATTTAGACGCAAAATAATTTGGGGAATTCAAGACGTATCTACTTAAACAAGTGATTTTGGAATAAGAACTGTTACGGTGGTTGAGGCTCATAAGTAAAACTTTGATAGAATAATTATTTAGAATCTTATAGTTAAATTTGTATCTGTTTATAAGAGGTAAGAGTTTAGTGCTCTAACGACATACATAGATACACATTATCGTCACGCCATGTTCCCATTAGGGTAGGTAGAGACAATGGTATACGCGCTTCGCTTCTTTATGTATTCACAATTGTGTTTATGACATGTACGCCGGTTTCGGTTACTCTTGACCTGGCCTTTCTAAAAAACGTTCCAATCTGATTGGCACACTTACGCCTAGGTCGACTTTTATGGAGTTGCCTATTCGCCCTCACTTCATAAAAAATTTTCATCAATCTCCTTTCGTTCATCCTTTCTGTATCCGAACCCGATCTCTTTCTCTATCTTGGTCACTACATCTTCTACCATGCCGCAACGTACTCTAACGATATACCTTTTAGGATTTTGCATGCATTCATTCATATAAGCGAAGAAGCGTCGGTAGCTTAGTGGTTAAGGAGTCGACCCTATGATCGAGAGGTCCCGGGTTCGAATCCTGGCCATTACACTACCGAAGTGAACCTACTCCTAACACAAGCAATTAAGCTTAGCTGGAGGGTTAGGGGGAATATTAGTAATTTCGGATAATAATATTCCTTTAAAAAAAATACACTGCTAGGTTTTGAATTTAAACCCTAGACCTGAACATCTGTTTAAAAGATAGCAGCAAAGTTAAGTCATGACACAAATGAATCAGAGTAAAGACAAATAAATTATGTCGATTACAACATATATCATACCACTGCAATCTATTGGCATTTAATTATTAGACCATGACACAATATAGACCATTCTAATTATCAGTTTTCAGACTTACACATTGACGAATTAATTAATGTACATATAGTATATATTATACAGTACACTATGTATACTATGTATAATATAGTATTATATAATGTCAATTACAAACACTACAATGATAATGGTCAAAGATCCCAGGTTTACCAGAACTACTTTACTGGTGCTTTTTTACTGGTGGTAGAAATTTGATGACACAAATTTGTCACAAAATTCGGCCGGGTAAAAAAAAAAGGTAGGTTGATTGGGTTCACGTCGGTAGTGTAATGGCCAGGATTCGAACCCGGGACCTCTCGATCGTAGGGTCGACTCCTTAACCACTAAGCTACCGCTAAGCTACGCTTCAATTGGTTGAAAGTTTGTCTTATACAAATAAGGTAGGAAAAAAACATAATTCATGAAGTAGTTAAATATTTTACTTTTGTTATCGAATAACCAAATACTCGACCAATTTAGAGAAACGTCGACCTACTATGTTAACTAAACGAGTAATGTCTTCTTCTTCAAATAATATAATAATAAATAATAAAATCATTCAGGCCATTTAGACCCATATTGATTACATTACTTTTTCACATTCAATATAGTTAGTAGCATTAAGAAATAATCAGGTTATATTAATTACATTCTCACATACAACATTATAATTATAATTATACAACATACAACATTATACATACAACATACAACATTATATTATAATTAAAGCTATACACGAAGAACAGGTTAGCTTCATTTATAGCCCTCAGTATTACATTGTCAGATTCGTGCACCCGTTCCATAAAGGAGGCCCTCGTTTTTCTGATCACCGCATAGAAATCATCTACTCTGTTTTCCGCAAACATACCGGACGCACTCCACCTCTACGGCAGCCCCAGCATGCACCGAAAAGCGTTGTTGAACTGAACTCGTATTGAGTTATACGTACGTTGTGTATAGTTGCGCCAGAGCTGGCATCGCTCGGCAGTACGCGTTAAACAGAGTGATTTAGCCTGTTTTGAACATCTAGCGAAATGCCTAGCAAGCATATTACTCTTCGCTGCTATTCCTCTGTGCTGTCTCTCCATGTCCTCATCGTCCTTAACTTTATCTGTTATGATATGCCCCAGGTATTTAACACTCCCCACCACTCTTAGCCGGGAATTGCAAAGAGATATGTCAGGAGCAGGCACCCCCGCTGGCCATCGGGGGGGTATCCGAAGGGATTTCCGCACGTAAAAAAAAGCAAAAAAAGGAGCAATCACCGGTTTATTGTCATGTTTAAACACCACCATCTCAGTTTCTTTTTTTTTCTTTTTTATAAACCAACCCGTGCCTCTGTGCATACTCCTCGAACATCTTCAGCAACTTTTGTAACCCTTTGCACTTACATTATTTATTTTCAACATCCAAGTCGAGTCTCGAATCCATTTTATGTTTGGTTTATTTCGGTCAGGGAATTTTTGGATAGGAAATTCTCGGTAGCAGCATAGTTTTGATCAGTGCAAATATTTGTATACCCTTGCATACAAATCGACACCAGCAATTACGACTACGCTAACTAGCAAATATCATTTCTTCACCAGAGCGTTTTAAAGGTAAAACCGTGAAAACTTTTAATTATTATTAAAATTTTGGATTTAGGTATTTTAGGGCTGCATAGAATGTCATTTTAAAATTTAAAATTTATTGTTAGTTTTTAAACTAACACAAGTTAGGCGGGATGTTCCTGAAAGGGTTAACAAATCAAGATAAATTACGCTAATTAATAGCTAGCGCAATATATTATGGAATGTTAAAAACCTTTAACAACTTACAAAATTAAACCAATTTGATCTTACATCTAATACCTTTAAACGAGCAATTCTTGTATATATGTGTATATATAATCTGACACGGAAACAGCTTCCAAGATTTTCATAAAATTTAGTATGCCGGGGGTTTCGGGGGCGATAAATCTATCTAGCTAGGTTTCATTTTAAGAAATTATGGAAAAAAACCGAGGAAAGCTCGGTCACCCAGATATTAGTAGTAATATACGTGAGTGGCATCACTGTCTGATGACGTAGTTATGCCTGTATGATTATTAAACGATATTTATTTAGTTCGTTTTCTGGAAGACTTTAAGCAGCTAATTCAAATGTTGTTAAGAAACGAGGTGGCTATGAACAAACTATACTATACTACCTTACTAACTATACTACCTTATTAACTATACTAACGTAACAGTAGCGTAGCCTAGTAGGGTTATGTGTCTGGCGCTCTTCCACCTTAGGACAAACAGAACGGACGCAAGTCCTAGACGTGTCTATGTAACACTCCGCGCACACCTAACCTATCCGCTCACCCCAAGTAGGACGCGTCCGTTCTGATTGTGCGGAGCCTTACATATATCTAACCATAGTTAACTCATTATATATAGAGAGATCGCGAAAATAGGTTTACCTAGCGTTGTTTATGATTAAAAATTTCTTTATAATTTTGAATTTTTTACAAGAAATTTTCGATACATAATATAAAACGCTACGACAAACTATTTGGCACTAAAAACACAAAAGGGCCGAATTTCAAGTTAGCTTAGTGTTAGTTGCTGGTGTCGAAATATTTGCAAAGCTTGTAAAAACAAATATGCAAAATAAAAAGCCAAACCTTATTTGATTTCTATTTTGTATTGATCTGGAGATTTCTATTTTTTAGGTATAATATGGTCGGAAGTTTACCCTGGAATAGGTTCTCATGGGAAGCGGGAGCGGAATATGAACGACACACGGGCGAAGCCGCGTGCAATAGCTAGTTCATTTTGTTCAGTGATTATCATTGAGATTTTCTTTTTCATAACTTTAATTATTTTACTGTGAATGTCGCAATATTAATAAGTTTTTCATTTTTAATTGTCAAACCCAATGTTTTAAATATTTATCAAGTTAGCTTTAACATACTGCATCTAAACGCGATTCAATTTGCATTCTAAAAACCAAACTATAGAACGATTTCAGTGTGAGGCGGCCAAAACCGACCAGAGCATACTAGTCCCTCAAACAGCGATTTCCTGCCCCAACGAGTCCTATGTTCTAGTGATACGTGAGGGAAGAGGAAGGTCTGGTGACACTGGTTGGAGTTTAGGTACTTTTATGAACATTTATCTAGATATATCCAGAGAGAGGCCAGGCATTTGAAAAAAAAAAGTTATGGATTTGATATTGAAAAACAGGGCTGGATTTTGATATACCGAATACGTCAAATAGACAAAAATGAATTCGGGGATGACATCGACACGTTTTTTTATGCTTCGCTTGACTGTGGCTCTTTATTTGAATGAGATCTTTCATCATTCATCTCCTGATATTACTGGAGCTTCCTTTCAGTTCTAACATTGCTTGTTTGGCAAATAATCGTGATGAGAATTTATATTTGAATATTTGAAGATTTATGTTACTCTGTGGCATAGCGGTACAGTATTCCACTGCTACGTCAAGAGGCGCGAGCTCGATGCTCGCCCAGTGACGCCATTAAATAAAAATGGATATCTACTATGTGGTGTTGTCATATTCCTAGTTTTGGGGAAATATTGGGATAATTACCCAATATTTCCCCAAAACTAGGATCTACAAAATAGTATTTAAAATTCAAATAATATTTTCATTAATATATTATTTTAAATTTTGTATATGGTTATGTATTTAGGAATATGCCATAGATAATCATACAGGCGTAACTACGTCATCAGACAGTGATGTCACTTAAGTATATTATTCCTAATATCTGGGTGATCAAACTATACTCGGTATTTTTATTTCAAAATTGTCTAGAAATTAAATCTATTTATCGCCCTCGAAACTCTCTGTATATTAAATTTCATAAAAATCTTTAGAGCCGTTTCCAAGATTCTGATTATATATTTATATATATATATACATATATATATATATATATATATATCGGCGCAACTACAACAATTAGCCTAGAAAAACTAGAATAATTAAGTTTAATCATTTAATTAATCATTAATTCATTAATCATTTAATCATTTAATAATTCCAAAATATCAAACCTTGAAATAATGCACAAAGATGAGATCCTAAATAATAGTAACAGTTGCGTATTCTTAGGTGTTGCAGTTGATAAATTTTGTAACTGGAAACCTCACATTGAGAAAGTTCTCAGTAAAATTGACCGCTTTGTTTATGTTTTAAGAAGGATATCACAAACTGTAAGCACTGAGGCAGCGATTGTTGCATATCATGCATATGTAGCCTCAATACTTCGCTACGGTCTTATCATATGGGGTAATTCCACAGAAGTTGAGAAAGTGTTCAAGGCTCAAAAGAAATGCATCCGAGCAATATGCGGAATGGTTACTACCGACAGCTGTAAGCCTCTATTTAGGCAATGCAAAATTCTCCCTTTACCATGCCTGTATCTATTGGAAATCTGCATTTTTGTTAAAAAACATTCCACATTATTTAAAAAGATGGGAGACTCGGCGAACAGCCGAACAAGGCACAAAGACCGACTCCAGATACCAAAAATAAATCTGGAAATGTTCCGAAATAATGTATACTGCATGTGTATTAAAATATATAATCACCTACCTGGTAGTCTTAAAAAATTACCCATAAGCTTGTTCCGCAACGAGCTTCGTAAAATTTTATGTGATAAAAACTATTACCACATAAATGAATATTTAGAAGACAAATTTTTAAATGTATAAATTCTATCTTTTAGACATTCGAGTAACAATACATATTTTGACATTAGAGTACTCTGATAATTCCTTGATCCTACAATATAATATTAATAAATTAAATTACAATTTTGACGAATTAGAATAAGCCCTATGATATAATGTCGTTAAATCCAACCGCGTAGATTTATTGCATGTCAAAGATGAGACTTTTTAGTATTATAAATTATGTGTTCAATATTTAAGATTTGCACGCCACAAGTGGCAGAATATGCTGTACCTAATAAATAACCCCAACACCTGTAACCGACCATATTCTGGGAAATAAAGATTATTATTATTATTATTATTATTATAATTGTCCTAAAATTAATTTATTACCATCAGTTGATTACTTTAGAGTTTATTACGATGTAAAATGAATGTCATTATTGTAATTTATTTGTTTAACCTAAAAACTTAAAAACACGTGCACGTGCGTCGAGCCTATAACTACGGCCGCACTGTAGGCGAGCGACACAGTTTCACTCGCGCCGCCGGACAGTGCGGACCTCTCTGGGACGTCGTTACGTTGCCCGTTGATTAAACGAATCTTAATAAAATTATTTGTGAAGTTTTCCTTCGAGGACCCAAAAATGAGTGATCATCATGAGGATAACAATTGTGACGTCAGCAATGCTGACGTCACACTTTTTAAAAACACTATGGCGGTTCTTCCTTCGTCATCAGAAGTGGGATTGCAAGAAGCTCTTACCCAAGCCGGCTCCTCATCAGTTCCACCACCTGAGCAACTGGAACCGACCAACATCCAGCAGCAAGAACCTGTGTTGGTCACCAATGCACCATCAGAAGCTGTACTACATTCAGGACCGCAAGGGTACCCTCACCATGGAATGCAGTTCGGAGGGATACCACCACAATTCCTGATGCAAATGACGGAAACGATGCATAAAATGTCGGAGCGCTTATGTGCTCCACCTAACGAAGCAAGAATAAGGATCCAGGACGTCTATTTACCATCATTCGATCCGGATACCCACATCGGTGTGCGAGAATGGTGCCAGCATATAGATCAAGCGATTGAAGCGTACAAGCTTGGTGATTTCGATGTTCGCATGAAAGTCTGCAGCCTGTTGAAGGGGCGTGCCAAAATGTGGATTGATGATTGGATGGTGACTACTACAACGTGGGAAGAGTTGCGGAAAAATCTCATCACCACATTTGAACCCGAGAATAGATATTCCCGGGACATCATCATGTTTAGAGAACATGTTTACGATGCAACAAAAGATATTGCGGAGTTTATAACACGCGCCTGGATATTGTGGCGAAGAGTCACCAAAGACAAACTGGGAGACGAACACGCAGTGGAAGCTGTGATTAGATGTGTTAATGACGAGCGCCTGCGTATCGAACTGTTGAATGCCAGGGCAACCACTGTCCCTGAACTCATCTCAGTTGCAACATCCATACGAAAGAAGCGGAGTCATCCAAGCTCCAGTTCCACCGCATATAACAAACGTCCACGTTTTTCGGACAATACGCCATCAACAACAAACTGCCGCATGTGTAAGAAGACGAACCACTCTACTAAAGACTGCAGATTCAAATCTTCGGAATCTAAACCTGAAGCCAGCAACATGGATTCAAAAACAACAGCCGCACCTGCCTGTACCTATTGCAAGAGACCAGGCCACACCTACGAAACTTGCTTCAAACGCGAACGTTCGTTGACTTCAAACGTGAACTGCGTAGCAAGCCTTAAGCTGGCTCCTATCACCATCAAAATAGGGGAAAGGTCTTTGCAAGCCATCTTTGACAGCGGAGCGGAGTGCTCAATTATCAGAGAATCGGTTGCTACAGCCTTGCCTGGTCAAAGGAGACCAGTAGCCAATTATTTGAAAGGTATTGGTCAATTCCCCGCGCTATCGTTAACCAAACTTACGACTGTATGCGTCGTGGATACCATCAGTGTTGAGCTTGAATTTTACATATTGCCTGACTATGAAATGTCAACAGACATTTTAGTGGGCATGAACCTGATCCATGACACTAATCTAAGTGTGATAATCACATCCAACGGGACGAAGCTAATCCATAAAACACTCGTCAATCATGTGAGTGACAGTTCTTGTCTCTTCAACAACTTGGACTGTGACCTAACCAATGAAGATGAAGTCGTGCAACTACGATGACTTCTGACCAAATACGAACACTTGTTTATCCGTGGATATCCTAAGACTCGGGTCAGCACCGGAGAACTAGAAATCAGACTGAATAACCCTGATAAATTTGTGGAAAGAAGACCATATCGCCTCAGCCCAGTGGAACGAGAGAAGGTTCGCAACATAATAAAAGAACTTCTGGAACATAGCATCATTCGTGAGAGCAAATCTCCCTATTCAAGTCCCATCATCCTGGTCAAGAAAAAGAATGGTAACGATCGGCTTTGTGTGGACTTTCGAGAGCTTAACTCGAATACTCTACGTGACCATTATCCACTCCCATTGATATCCGATCAGATTGACCAGTTGGCAAAGGGTCATTTCTATACAAGCCTTGATATGGCGGCTGGTTTCCACCAGATTAGCATAGGTGAAACTTCCATTGAGAAGACCGCGTTCGTCACACCAAATGGACTATATGAATATCTCACCATGCCGTTTGGTTTGAGCAATGCTTGTTCAGTTTACCAACGATGCATCAACAGAGCTTTGACGTCATTGCTGGGAACAGCTGCACAAGTCTACGTAGATGACGTGTTAAGCAAGTGTACAGACTTTACTGAGGGAATTTCACACCTGGAGCGAATACTCATAGCACTGCAAGACTCGGGATTTTCTATCAACGCAGACAAGTGCGCTTTCTTCAAACGATCCATTGAATATCTAGGAAACGTAATTTCCGATGGGCAAGTACGACCGAGTCCATGCAAAGTAGAAGCCCTCGTCAAAGCTCCAGTACCCAAAACTGTCAAACAAGTCAGGCAGTTCAATGGTCTGGCTGGATACTTTAGGAAGTACATTCCTGACTTTTCTCGTGTAATGGTGCCTTTGTACGAACTAACGAAACAAGGAGCAAAATGGGCATGGACAGACAAACACGAAAAAGCTCGTAACACAATCATCGAATGCCTAACGTCTGCTCCAGTGCTTACATTATTCCAAGAAGAGGCACCCATACTTCTATACACGGATGCAAGCAGCCTCGGATTTGGTGCAGTGCTGGTCCAGGTGATAGATGGACGTCAACATGCAGTGGCTTTTATGAGCATGAGAACCACGGAGGCTGAAAGTCGCTACCACTCCTACGAGCTGGAGACACTGGCAGTGGTACGAGCTATAAAACACTATCGCCAGTATTTATATGGGCGAAAATTCACCGTGATAACTGATTGCAACGCGTTAAAAGCGTCAAAACACAAAAAGGATCTCCTGCCAAGGATCCACCGATGGTGGGCGTTCTTACAAAACTACGCCTTCGAGGTAGAGTACCGCAAAGGTGAACGTCTCCAACATGCTGACTTTTTCAGTAGAAACCCAGCTGAGTTTGCAGTCAATGTTATGACAAAAGACTTGGACTGGCTCAAAATTGAACAGCGACGGGACGATGAACTACGACCAATAATGGACAGCCTCGGTGACAATAACCCAGTAGAAGACTATGTCTTGGAGAACAATGTCTTAAAGAAGAACGTCAATGATCCTGTCTTTGGTCAGCAGCTCAGTACTGTCGTTCCCAAGTCGTTTCAATGGAGCATTATAAACTCTTTTCACACGGCACTAAAACACCCCGGCTGGGAAAAGACACTGCAGAAGATCAGAGAGACTTATTGGTTCAACAAAATGAGTTCTACCGTTCGAAGATTTGTGGATAACTGCGTTATATGCCGAACATCCAAAGGGAGATCCGGGGCCATTCAAGCTCAATTACACCCTATTCAAAAACCAACGGCCGCCTTCCAAGTTATTCATATGGACATAACAGGGAAGCTGGGTACTCCAGATGATCAGCAGTACGTCATAGTCACCATTGACGCTTTCTCAAAGTACATTTTACTGTACTTCAGTACCAATAAAAATCCACACAGTACATTGGGTGCCCTAAAACGTACTGTGCACCTATTTGGCGCACCGGTCCAAATCATAGTCGTTCGAGGAAGAGAGTTCCTTGGCGAATTCAAAGATTACTGCGACAACATTGGAATAAATGGCCAAGTAGAAAGGGTCGTTGCAACCCTCAAGAATGCATTGATAATGATTAAAAATTACGAAGCAGAGCAATGGCACACTGTACTCGAGGAACTTCAGCTGGCAATGAACTGTACAACTCATCGGGTCACCGGTGTTGCTCCACTGACACTTATTACACAACGAAAGCACTGTGTACCTCCTGCGCTTCTCAACCTGGTGGATATTGACAATGAAACCATTGATATTGAAGCGCTTACTCAACAGGTGCAACAGAAAATGATTCGTGCTAGCGAACAAGACAGACAACGCTTCAACCTTCATAAAGCCAAAATCCATCATTTCCAAAGAGGAGATTACGTTTTGGTTAAGAATAACCCTCGAAATCAAACCTCGCTTGACCTTAAGTTCAGCGAACCGTATGAGGTCTGTAGAATACTTGAAAATGATCGATATTTGGTAAAGAAAGTTACTGGCAGAGGACGACCTCGCAAGGTTGCCCATGATCAGCTACGCCGTGCTCCACAACCTGGTGATCAGTTGACCGTATCGGCGGGAAACGAATCGCCTACTCACCGAGATCCTGCTGCAGAACTAAACGAGCCCATCCCGTCGACCTCACAAGAAGAGCTGCAAGTACAGCCAAACCACTATCTCCAGGATGAAGACGACACAGCAGAATAAATGGTAAGTACTCAACTCAAAGATTTCAAATAACTCTACGAGAACCTCCGCGAACTCTACGAGAACCTCCAAGAACTCTACGAGAACCTCCGAGAACGCTACTAGAACCTCCGAGAACGCTACGAGAACCTCCGAGAACGCTACGAGAACCTCCGAGAACCTAATAACCTTAACAGCATGCTCAAAAGATAAAGCAACGGAAGTTGCTTACAGATGTACTACTCAAAGGAAGTTATTTCCCTTCTTTCAGATCAACGAGAATCGACGAGAACCAATCTACGAGAAGCAACGAGGCTGGTGCAGAGCGCGCACCGCCTGTCAGAATGGCCGTATCGGCGCAACTACAACAATTAGCCTAGAAAAACTAGAATAATTAAGTTTAATCATTTAATTGTCCTAAAATTAATTTATTACCATCAGTTGATTACTTTAGAGTTTATTACGATGTAAAATGAATGTCATTATTGTAATTTATTTGTTTAACCTAAAAACTTAAAAACACGTGCACGTGCGTCGAGCCTATAAATACGGCCGCACTGTAGGCGAGCGACACAGTTTCACTCGCGCCGCCGGCCAGTGCGGACCTCTCTGGGACGTCGTTACGTTGCCCGTTGATTAAACGAATCTTAATAAAATTATTTGTGAAGTTTTCCTTCGAGGACCCAAAAATGAGTGATCATCATGAGGATAACAATTGTGACGTCAGCAATGCTGACGTCACACTTTTTAAAAACACTATGGCGGTTCTTCCTTCGTCATATATATATATATATATATATATATATATATATTATATATATATATTAGGTCGTTACATATGAAGTTGCCGTTTTTCTTGAAGAAATTGGAGGAAACCCAATTTTCAGTACTAAAATTTTTGCATTTTTTTAGGAATGATAAATCCAAATTTAATGTTTTTTTTTGTGTATGAATGAGACAACATTAAGCTAACAAACAGCAACTTTTATTACATACATTTAGAAAGTACTGTTTTTCAAGATCGAATCAATTTATCAAGCTGCCAATAAAAACAAAATTTAATACAGAGTTGTAAAATTTTGAAATTAACTTTCAAACAAAATATAAATGATGGAAATAGCTATTAAATTACAGGAATAACGAACTCATGAATTTGTAAGAAAATTTCGGCAATTTCATAGGTAGTAGGTATAGTTAAGAATATAGTGAAAATTGACAGATGACCTACAAAATTAGATACTATGTAGATATAACTGTGCCGTGTAAAATGTTCTAGAATGTTTATTTATTACAACACTGTGGATAACTTTTTGTATGGAAACTGCGCATTATTTTACCAAACTACTACAACTATATGAAGGTTTATTTCGTTTAACAATTTTGTCCTATATTCTAGATTTCTATTGTTTGGGCAAACTGAAGCTAAACTATGCCAATTTTGTCACCTACCCAACTTTATGAATAGTACGACCACGTTCAGATGCAGAAAATTTGATGCGCGTTTTCAAATGGCGCGTAGAAGTAGGTTATAATGGTTATGAACAGATTTTTGAGTTAAAGTACAACAGTATTACCAAGTTAAAAAATATGACCCTATATCCTAGTACAGCGCAGATTCCCCGCGAGCGGATAACTGAACGCAGAAGAATTGCGTTCAGTGCGTAGCAGATTGGTACGATAAAGCCGCTGCATTGAGCATGACCCGTTGCGGGTGTCCGTCACGAGCCCCCTTGGTGGCGGCGGGCTACATTGCGAACAAATCGTGTTACATACGACCCGCCTATTGCAACGTGTCTCAATGTATTTCCACGACAGATGCAGGTCCGCGTCGCTGTGAAAGCACTAGGTATAGAGGTAAGTTTGATACTGTTACAACGAACGTCGATTAAAACGCATTAAAACGCATTGTTAGTGTTGAAGTACTCTACCGATCAGTGTAGAACAATCTAGAAACGCCAACACAAAAACACAAGTACTTCGAATACCTATACCTACTTTACCTACAAATCTTGAATACAAGGTTATTCTCCTTGAATGTCGGCGCCTCTGTACCTACTACTGTGTAAGTACCTTTCTCGAACGCTCAACTTAGATACCTAACGTGCCTTATCTTTAGATAATTCTGGATCATTATACCCTCCTAATTAAGAGCTATAAAAGGCGCCCGGATATCGACACGCAGTCAGTTAATTTTCGGAAGCGAAAGCGGACACATCTTACCGAAGCGATTCAAGAGCATTATATCTGCGACCTAAGCAACGACTGTGGACTACTGTGAACTGCTGAGCGACTTGAACTGTTGAAGAGTACTGTGTGTGCTAGTTATTTAGTTTTCTAGTTTGTGGTGAGCGAATAAACCTCTTCGTTGTATGAACGGCATTTAATTGTACCCCGCGCACGTAACAATGCATTTTACCATCTGGCGCGGACGTCCGCGTAGGTCATTCTTATCACACTTTTTAGGACACACACTTTTCGTGTAACAGTCTTTAGACTGTTACACGAACAGTGCTGCGTAGTTATTTACAAGTTGCAATATACAATTTTTTTCTGTAGAATTAACTAAAAGCATTATGTTCGTAGCCTTTTACTAGTTTCACATCAGCGAAAAATACGTAGGCATATCTGAACGAGAGTGAGTGAGTGAATGAGCTGAGTATCACTATTCACAGTTTCATGATTTTAGATATTGTCCATAAGACGAGAACTCACAATGGAACGATGACGTACTGGGCGGCTAAACATCACGTCCTCAAGCATCGCAAGTTGTATAGCATGCTTGACTCTCGACTAGCGCGTGTATCTTGCAGTTCGACGTTTAGTTTAGAAGCAAATTCGAGCGAGTGCACGTACTTAAGAACATAGAACAGCTGTTTAGAAGTAACTTATCAAAAAAAATGTTTTACGAAAATAGATAATAGAAAAAATTCTTTAAATTTCTTAAATATCTATCTATCGCAAATAATTATAATTAAATAAATTCTAGTTAAAAAATTAAGTAAATTCTAGTTTATTTTTGTTTTCGTCTCTTCCAAATCCAGTTTTCTTAGCTGAGAGGCTTCATCAGGGTTTATACAGAATCTGACCTACAATATTGACGCATTCTCCATCTTTTCTAGACAATATATCATTCTTTTAATAAACGATAGGTATTGAAGTCTGTGTCTGTACCACAGATTACGCAATATTGTTCTCTATATATATCTAATATAAATATATTTTATATTATGTTCGATCATGCATAGTTTGACCGCATATATATTTCGTAAATTTTGATCGATGGCGGATCAGACCTTTGAATGGCCCTTAGATCTTTCCTGAAGTTTGCCGTATTTTATTACTTCCCGAAATTAATTCTTTATTAGTAGCACTATCGAATGGTATGTTGTAAAGTTAAGCAACACTAGTCAGCCAATGGGTTGTGGAAATCAGATAGCAAATGCTTCAGAAAAAAAAATTGTCACGCAGAAAAACAATCGAAGTTCAGTCGTTTCGAAGTTTTTTTTTTCAAAATCCTTGGGTTAGATTCCGGTCTAGGCAAATTGATTTTTTTAAATCCAATGCTGAAGTCTTAATTTTTTTTATACCACTTAGTTGGTATACAAGCACACGGCCCATTTCATGGGAAGCGGTTACCGCGGCCTTTGGACGTGTGCAACACCAGGGGTGTCACACTCGCGCTGCCACATCGGACCTGGCTACTCCTTTGAGTATATTTCACTAAGTATTTCACATGATCTCGGATGTGGCCATCACGCCCAGTAAAAAAATTCAGCCTGTAGGTATTACTTAGTGTTCATAGGCCATACTGTTTCCCGTTAGGGGAAATATGCTCTGAACCAAGCACAGACCCGATGAAAAAGCTTCATGTATCTCGATTTTATCAGTTTATTCCAGCCAACTTATTAATAAATTAATCAAACAACACACGCTAATAAACATTGTATCACCCACTAAATGCTTCCATGAGGCCAATCAGGGTACATCGTAACCCTCATTCATGTGATTGACTTAATTAAGCCCCCTTCCAGTTGATTGCTTGCGGGTTGTCCACCATTAACTTCTTAAGGGCTTCAGAAGTCAGGCTGTAAGACGGGACGTAAAATTACAGGGAACAAAAACAGTAATGAATGGTACTGTATCTTAGTTTATATAAGTGGCTTCGCTTAACTGAAGGTGATATCGGTTACTAGAATTATTTAAATAAAAAAATTAATTAGCCATCTACCAAGGAGCTTAAAGTACTAGCGTTTTTCATGGAAAAATACAAAGTTGTCATTTGATGACTGATGTATATTTTTTTTTTTCGTGCGGAAATCCCTTCGGATTCCCCCCCGCCGGCCAGCGGGGGTGGTTATGTCGGGCTTGAACCGACTAAATTGATTTCGGAGTATTTATAATACTAACTTTACTTTTTAAATTTTCATTTGGTTAATTCTACACTTAAGGCGAGATTTGAAACCTCCATACTTGGCTGTAAAACATTTTTACATTTTCTGATAACACAACATTTAAATGGTCATCATCAAAGGTTATCGCAAAAAAAAATTACATATTTTTTTTGTAAGTCGCCCATCGATAATTGTGAGACTTTATTATGACATAAACTTGAAGAGAAACAGTAATTAAAGCACCAACCTTGCTTCCTTCCAATTTAAATAACGAACTTTAGACGTTCGCTTCACTTCTAATTATATTAATTTGTACCTTGGAATGGATTGCAAGTCAAAAGGCTCTAATTGAAAAAATGCAACAATGACTTATTTTCACATTCTTTTTAATTTATATAAAATCAATATAATAACGCTCATCTTAGATCATCTTGCTCGCTTTTAACGCTATTAGTGCGCGATTGCCAAATCACGAATTGTATTAACCTTGGCCTTGGCCGTAAGTGATAGAACGGAAGAGAAAAAATAAGACGTTAAGCTCACGTGATCAATACGTGACGAACACGGATAAGCACGATATCATAAACAATTATAACAATATACCAAAACTGCACCTTTCTTGCAGTAGTCCATCATAAGCATTCTGCAAAATTAGGTTTCTAGTTGAGGAATTCTGCAAACGAAGACGATATCAAAAAACAGTTAAAACAATAAGTATTATTAAAATTCACCACTTTTGCAGCTATGCATCACAACCATTTTAGATGTAAATGTTATAAGAAAAATTCACAACTAAAATTCGTGTTCAAAAACGTAATAAATCTCGGTTTTCATTAAAATAATCGCGACCGCACCGCAATCCGCAATATTGCGGCACTGATATTTCACAAATGAAATTATAACATTACCTACATTATAATGTTATTCTATTAATATTAAACGGAATAAATTTGTGGCTTATTTAGTCATCGGCCTGGGAAATTCGTTACAAATAATGCGTGTTTCTGAATTTTAAAAACAAATAATACGCTGTATCGTGAAGTAAGCGTCCTTATTCGGGTTCGTAGGTACTGACCCACACTCACGCCGCAATAGCGGCGGTAAGGCAAACCATGGAGGATTGGCTAGAGATGCGACACGGAAGCCTCTCGTACTGAGTGACGCAGGTGATCTCCTCCTAAGGGGAGCTTCGGGGACTACCTACATCGGATCAGGAAGGAGCCAACGTCTGAGTGCCATCACTGCGGCGCGAGCGAGGACTCAGGGCCCTGGTAGACTGCCCGGCGTGGGAGGTGCCGAGGCGCGACCTCGAGGCGCCTATGGGGGTGGGAGTCCTCTCGCTCTATTTACTGGCCATTATTTTACTAAGGGTATCTAGTTTTACCTCCATTTTTAATTCGTGCTCAACGTTGTATCTGAGCCTGTTGAACATAGGGCACTCTGCCACTATGTGGGGAACCGTTTCCTCTATCTGCGGGTCACAGGCGCACGATGGATTCTCCTTGCACTTGAACCGTGTCAAGTACTCAGGGAACTCACCGTGCCCTGTCAGCAATTGTGTTATGTGCATGTTGACTTCGATTTTCTTTATAATTCTGTACGCGTCCAACGCATTTGGGAAGAAGAGCTTTGTTATTGAGGCGGTCACTCCAGACACGTACCTCCGGTTCCATTCCTCAAGCGACGAGGCGCCCGCCTCAATCTCAAAGCTGCCTCTTTTGCCAGCTCGTCGGCCCTCTCGTTCCCCTCCAGCCCCGCGTGTGCTTTGATCCAGAATATATTCACAGATTTATTCTGGTGACATATTGCTCTTAGGTTTTCTCTTGTTTCAACTGCTAAGGTAGGGAGGGAGCCGGGATTCGCGATCGTCTGGATTGCTGCGGTCGAGTCACTGTAGATCCCAAATGCAACTGCCTTATGTTTTTTAATTACCCTAAACGCTTCACATATGGCCAAGAGTTCCGCCTGGTAGACTGTGCAATAAGATGGCGACTAAGCTTGAGGGCTCGGGTTTCGGCCCCGCCATTCCATATGGATAGCGCGGCACCCACCTTGCCCTCAATCTTACTGCCATCGGTGTAAATTCGTATTGCCTCGTTACATGTTTGTGCAACTTGAGCCTGAGTCTCCAGGCTATGGAACTCCAGGCGCATATGGTCTGCGGGGTGAGGGTTTTTTATGGCTGAAGCCATTCGCTCAACCTCCCTCCCCCCCAGCGCCGGGAGAGGATCCCCCTCATACAGCAATGCTGCTTCGCGGACGCGAAGGTCAAGAGGGAGTATCCCTGCCAGGAGTAATGCTGAGTGGAGGGAGACCGTTCGATATGATTTGCAGATTTTCTGTGCGAAACTGCGCTGGATGAAGTTCAGGCGCTTCTGGACCCCCAGCTTCTCGGCCGCAGGTGCCCTGCGCTGGCCGCGTACAGAACTATAGGTTCAACCGTCGCCATGTAAATAGTGAGGATGATCTCCGGGTGGAGCCCCCAGCTTGCCTTTGCTGCCCTGATCAGCTGTTTATATATTTTGGTGACTTTTTTACATATATTGCTAACGTGGGAGTTCAACGTCAAGCCGCTGTCGATCGTGAGGCCGAGTATCTTCACCTATTTTGCCATGCCTATGCCTATCCCGCCCATGCTCAGACGAGGAGTGTCATACTTAAGTTTACGCGTTAAAAGCACTGCATTGGTTTTATGCGGAGCGAATTTTAGCTTATTTCTGACACCCCACGCCCGAACATGGTCGAGAGTGGCATTGGCACTTCCCTCGATCTCGGCGGCTGTGTCCCCACAGAAGACCAGGACGACATCGTCCGCGAAGACTTGGACATAGTTTCCCCTGTCCTCGAGGCTTTTAAGTAGGGGATCCAGGAGAAGGTTCCAGAGAATTGGCCCGCCAATAGAGCCTTGAACGCAACCCTTTCTCGTTCTTTTGCTATGTTCCTATCTATCTATATCTCATTCGGACCCGTCGGTTCTCGAGGTACCTATTTATTATTCTTCTTAGGCCTTCCGGACATTCCTCCTCGACTAGCCGCATTTTGATGGGCCAGTCATCAGACCAAGCACTGTCGAAGGCGCCCTCTATATCCAAAGACATCAGAGTAACTATTTTTCGTTTGTCCAGCAGCCCCCCCTTTCCGGGTTAGATGGGGACACCGTGGTTCCCAAACCCGAGTGGGAAATCTCGAAACCGGAGATAGCCCAGGGACAGTCAGGGCGCGAGGGAAATTACTTATGGCCACCTTACACCCCAGCGTCTGAAGACCCGAGATGGCGTGCGATTTTAGTCGATTCCAGCCCGACATAATATCCCCCGCTGCTCGGCGGGGGGAAGGGGGTGTCCAAGAAAATTTACGCACGAAAAAAAAAAGCTCACACACACTCACACTAAAAATGGTTTTATTTACCAAAGTAAAGTAAATGAAGCTGAACTTCTAAAGAATAGTAATCCTGAATCACATAAAAAATTCTCATGTTAAATGGCTGGACCGGATGGGTGGTGCACCGATGCGGTAAGAAGTAAACGCTCAGTTCATCTCCCAATATTCCTCTTACAAAACGTTCTGGCAACTTAGGTCTCTGGCTTAGGAGTCACCCCTGCCGCAATCTGTTTTTTGGACAAGCTATATACTGAAAATCTTCAAGTTTCAAGTGAATAGGTTCCTTCTAAGTAAATGTGTTTCATTGTCGACCACATCATCACTTATCAGCAGGTGAGATAGAGGTCAAACGTGAGTCTATCAGTTAAGAAATGTCTACAGAATCTAGTTATATCTCAAGAATTTATCAAGTTATAAATTTAAATCAGTCTTTTGTATAAGACAAAGCTTTTTGACCGTTAGAGGGAAAAGGCATATGAATGTATGTCTTATGTAAATGTAGAAAGTCAAAGACAATAATCATTTTTTTCTGTATAGACCATTAAATTGGCACTTACAAAACGTCAAAGAAACAAGAAGAACAAGACTAACTACTCGTAATATTTACCAAATGGACTACCGGTTCACAACGCGGCCCCCTCACGCATATACATAGGGTGAATTTTTCAACTGTTCTCATCTCTGGGATGGCTCCGCACCCCACTTAATAGACGCCCTCTACAGTATCATTGGGAGTTCTGAGGTTACTAATACCTTAGAATCTCTGCAGTTGCGTAAAGAAATTGCCCATCTGGCTGTATCTTGCCGCCTCTAGCACGGCGGGTGTTTTTTTTTTTTTTTTTTTTTATTTAAATAATTTTTACAAACATATTACACTTATTATATTGTCTTAAAACCTAGAATAGGTTTGTCTAGACAACAGATTCTCGTAAAAGATAACTACATTCTAATTTACAATTAATCTAATATTACCTATACTCAAATTACAATCAATAGATGCTCGCTGCGCACGAATGCTCAATAACAGCTGGTAGGCAGAGGCAGAACCCGAGTCCGTATACCCGGTTCTGAACAACAACAGCAACGAGTAGTTTCTTTAAGCCTAACGCAGCCATTGCAGCGCTCGCGCGCGCGCAATGCATCGATACAGCATGCTCCATTTCATGCATGTTCTAAATAGAATTTATTTAAGCAACATTTTATATTTTTTACAGTAAGATTATTTTTTAATTCTAGTGGTAATTTATTTATTAATGTTGGGAGAATATATTTAGATGTTCTTTTGCCGTAAGTATTGTTAAATCGAGGCACTGACAACATGTTTTTGGAAACACTACGCGTAGTTTTATAGCCAGTTTTAGGAGTTTGAATTTCCGTTCGAAAATATTGTTCAATCAATAGTAATAGTTCAACTTTTTTATGAATAGGTAATATACCACAAAACTTAAACAGCTGAGCGGGATCGTTTGAATACTTATTCTTTATTTTTGGGGGAACTATGAGTTTTAGCAATCTGTACTGAAGGTTGTAAATTTGGTCTAGGTAGGTCTTGTAGGTACATCCGTAACTACTCAGCCCATAGGATATTATGCTTTCAACCAAGGCTTTATACATTGTCAGTAACACACCATACGGAATTCGTCTCCTAATGCTGTGAAATTTGGCCATAACTGCTCGCAGCTTAGTACAGACTTTATCAATGTGTTTAGCCCAATTAAACCTGTTGTCTATGGTTAACCCTAGGTACGTAAGTTCGTTGACCTGTTCAATTTGTTGGCAGCTAAACTTGTTGCATTTACTACTATCATGCAAGCAATCATGACCATGTGCTATCACATTCATTCCCGTATCATCCTTTCGGATGTTCCGACTAGAGTGAATGTGTGTGTGAATGTGTTCTGATGAGCTTTTCCAACTAATCCCGCCATCTCCCTTCCCATCCAGTATAACTCGAGCTGGACAGTGACGCCACCTGGAACAAACAATTCTGTCCAGACATCAGTGGTTTGATGTTTTCTTTCTTTGTCACATGCTTTGTCACATGCTGAAATGCTCTACCCACGCATCGTGTTTCTTTTTTCTTATAATACCGGGTTCTTCACGCGGGGTGTGAAAAAGCATCTATTAAGCCGTCAAGGTAGGGTACACCATTTTAGCATCGTGAGCATTTGAGATGGTGGCCCATATCTTCTGGGCTTGACTCTAGCTTCTCACGATCCAGCGGGGTGCAGCCAATTGCATAAAACAAAGTCGTGTTAGTGATGACCGGGATAAACTCAAGAACAGGTGGACTGATTATCATGATCTTTCATTTTTTAGATTTCTCTTCGCTTATACTGTGCGATTTTTAGGGATATTTTTACCGCAATACCTACGGTTATCCCTCCGGTTAGCTGGGGTGATTTTGTCGAACTCGACCCAACCAAAAACACACGCCATCTCAGGTGTTTAATGCCGGGGTGCAAGAGACATTCACGAAGCTGATAAAGTAACCAACATAACTTAATTCTAAGACGGAATGAATTTTGCCGGGTCAGCTAGCATGAATTAAAATTGCTTAAAGAAACAATAACATCCCCCTAACTGGTTCAATCCAGATTGATTAATCATTCCTTAAAACCGATACTTCCTAATAATAGTATCTACGTTAGAAATATAAGTCAGGATGGATATTTGGGAGGCAAAAAATTGTTTACTCTTGTATAAATATTTGTTCAGCATCATGCCCAAAGAGCCCCGGTAAATTCTAAATTTAAATGCCGATTTAGTACCTGTTATTCTTTTCTTGGAGGTGTTCAGATTCGTAAAATTAGTATGAAATATTATGCAAAATTATTATTTTGTTTTACTTAACTAATTCTTCTAAAGGAAGTAGAAGAAGCGAACGATGTATAGCAGAAGCGTAGCATGTAGAAAGATGTTATCTCTGCGCTAATGGTAAAGAGCCGTGACTATATGTATCTATGGCCCTATTAAAATCGTTGAGGCCCAATCTAATCCCACTTGATAGTCATACCGACTATCAGGTGAAATAGAAGCTTTTTTTGACCGTTAGAGGGAAAAGGCATATGAATGTATGTCTTATGTAAATGTAGAAAGCCAAAATCAATAATCATTTTTTTCTGTATAGACCATTAAATTGGCACTTACAAAACGTCAAAGAAACAAGAAGAACAAGACTAACTACTCGTAATATTTACCAAATGGACTACCGATTCACAACGCGGCCCCCTCACGCATATATATAGGGTGAATTTTTCAACTGCGTTTGGATGGTAAATCCAAAACTATGAGGCTCGATTTTGATGAAATCTAAAACTGCATCATTGGATAAAAAAAAACAACTCCTCTGAGCCACGAATCGAACTTATTGAGTTTAGAAAAAGAACAACCATGTATTATTACAGCATTCGATAGTGCCCCTAATTAGGAACGAATTTTGGCAAGTAATCTCATATCTAATAACTTAAGGAAAGGTCTCATTTTTAACAAAATACTATTTTTTTAAGCTTTCTGTTCCATCGTGACTGATTAAAAATTTTCAAAATTATGACCATTGTTTTCAATGCATAGCTGGTTCTAAGTCTCAAGGATTGTACTGCATTCAACATTAGGTACAATATTATTGGGGTGTGTGTTGGGTAACCTCCTCGAGTGTCGCTCCGATTCCGATCCCGCTGCAGTCCGGGGGGAACGGAATCGGAGCGGCCGGTACACCCTGGGCGGCGGTCAATGGCTTCCCCTTCACCCCTTCATAGGGTTGGCATTGATCGTCGGCCAATACCCAACGTGGCGGGAACACATCGCTCTCCGTACTCCTCTGCTTTCAGAGGAGACAGGATGAGCGATGCTGTTAGTGGTGAGATGGCCCAGGGTCAGTCGAGGTGCGAGGGATATGCTCTATGGGTAACCTTACACTCCGGCGTCTGAAGACCCGAGACGGCGTGCGGTTTTAGTCGGTGCAAGCCCGACATAACCGCCCCCGCTGGCCGGCGGGGGGGTATCCGAAGGGATTTCCGCACGATAAAAAAAAAAAAAAAAAAAAAAGGTACAATATTATTGATTCCGTTTTAAATACAATATCTTACTATTAATTATATATAATACACATGTTATACATGTATATACTCGTATGTATGAAAATGAAGTATACATAAAAACTTTGCCTAGTCCCATTACTGTTCTTCAATGGGCAAACATAATTACAAGAGCCTCGTAATTTGGCCAGGGTTCCCGGAAAAATCGAAACTACAGCGTACAATTCAATCGTGTTTTCGCAGAAAGATTTATATAAAACATAATTGGCTTCGTATCGGTCCGAGTAGCTATTTAGGTAATGGACGAAGGCCTTGTGATCTCAACAGTATACTCGTACACTCTTGATTCCGCCATTTGTTGGGCTACCCGGGCCAAATGTGTTTCTCTTATAAACTGATTCGGATAAAAGCACGTATCGGGTATGGGGGCTCGTTTGTGATCACCAGTTTCGAGATTTGATCGAGTTTTAGAATAGGTTGTGGGACAACTATTGTGATCGTAAATCGAATTTGGTAACAATGTACAGTCAACGGCAAAAGTAGCTAAGCAAATTCTAATTAAAACTTTGTCTTATGGTGTTTGTAAAAATGTTTGGGTTGTTCCATATTCATATAGACACATGTATTTCAATGTAAAAAGGTTCGTAAATCCTGGCCGAGTAGTTGCTTAACACAACATGTTAAGCAACTACTCGGCCAGGAGGATAAAGTCAACGACGCGCAAGTGTTTATAGGTGCCGATAACCACTTGCCATCAGGCCTTATGCTTATTTAATACTGAAGCATGCTAATTGCTCACATAGCACATCTACATAATATCACAGGAAATATACTACGTGAAGAAAGGATATTCTCTACCCCGCACTAAAAAGAGTTACCTCACCTATCCCCCATTCGCCTGCGAGTTTGAACGCAAATCGTAAGAAACTTCAATCGTATGTTAGTTCACAGTAAAATGATCTTATAACAGTTTACGCACCAAGTGGCACTTTGTAAAAAGCTCAACCCTACGATTTTCACACTCACGTACGCTTGTGCGTACGTCGACTTGTTTAAGTAGTAATCTATTTATACTGTTCATTGATGGCACTTAGTGGAACTTGGTACACATGTTTAAATAACTAGGTATTGCCTGCAGCTTCGCCTGTGTGGAATTCTGTTCCCTTTCTCGCTTCCCATGGGAAGATACTCAAGGGATAAAAAGACTGTCTTTCACTGTACCAAATTTCAGCCAGATCCGTTCAGCCGTTATTGCGTGAAAGAGTAACAAATATTCTCATAAATATTCACGTTTATAATATTAGTTGGATTACTCACTTGTATTTTTCCATTATATAATATATTATAAGGAGAGTGCCGTGAAGCGAAACCGTGGTCAAGGGTAATCTATTAAAAATATATATTGGAAAATTAAGTGAGTAAATATTTCCACTAGTGACACCGTGGGATGGTCGAATGTCATAATGTATTTGACATTGGCGGTATAAACTTACGTAAGTAGCATCGGTGTGTGTGTTTCAAATGCATGGTAGTATGTTTAAAGTTATATTTATTGATTTATTGCGTTTTTTACGCATAATTAAAAAAGAAAACTAGCATTCTACACTTCTCCTTCATATAAGCTATAACTATCCTAAATCTCACACTCCTCAGTGCGTGCAATTTTCGTAAAAAGGGATGTAAAGTTTTCCCTTCACGTATATGAAGTAATCAGTTCTCGCTTATTAAAGTTGCTGAGGGGTGATAAAATTCACAATATAATTCATAAATATGCGGGCATATATATTGCATTCATGGCCTTCACCTCGAAGTCTGGTCTACTTTCCAGTTCTTATGCCTTCAGTTGTCATGGGCATCCCCGGTCGTGAGACCATTGATGATGATACATATCATCCGTTATGACGTCATCCAGAATGCATCCAGAGCTTGCACCATTCCTCCTTTTCTTAGTTTAGTTTGATTGGATTTTACGGGAGTAACTGCCATCCGATCCCGCAACACCGAGGAAAACCTCCACCAGAGTTTTTTCCGTTTTCCAGTTGATCCAACCTTATCGACCATATTCCTAATTCCTTTAATTTCCTTCTGATTTATTTCGATACGTGTTCCAAGATGGCTTAACTTTTCCTTAGACTTCCTGAAGGTCATTACTCGTGTTCGTGTACCTACAGAAAGACTGCCCACCATCTGTTTCTATCCTTACACACTTCACGAGCTTCATTGTCATTGCTGTACTGCCCTTAAATCTTTACTGACAACTAGTCTTTTAATAACTTTTACATCTAATGTTAACAAAGTTTAGTTAAATACTTTTATTCAAATATGAAATTATAAAAAAAAAGTTTAACCTAAAGTTGCCAGGGCGTATAAATTATTTAGTTGAATTTTGAAAACATACCAGTTTCATATATTGGACACTAGTTTTGTTTCCAATCGCTCGCCTAGCAGCAATATTAATAAATTTAGATATTCTATGCATTGCATATACCATACTACTCTCGACAATGATTGAAGTTTATAAATAAAATAGGATTGCTGTTGCGTAATACTTGCGAAATAACAAAGCGTTTAGTTTTTTGAAATTGGTTATACTAGGTAAAATCAATTGTACATGGAATTTTAACATAGAAATACGTGCAGACGTTAACGTGGTGAGTTGTCTTGTTGTTCGTAAGTGACTGGCGCTGTCAAACTTCCTCCGCGCCAGCGACGAGATCACGCCACCGCAACGACCAATCACAGCTCGTCTACCGCCGTGATATAAGTAGGTAGTGTGGGTACATTGAAGGTGCACCAACATTGCTGTTTCTCGGTTATAAAATGTTATATAGTTGTTAATTATCTACCATATGATTGATTGCAATTGGTTAAGTAGAACCGGAGATATAACCAAAAACGATAACCAACATTCACACGGACGGAGCCATGGGTATGAGATAGTCTTTCCACTCCACCACTATGTCCTGGCGGAGCTGGGAAAAGTGGGAGGAACAACTTGGGCGACCAAACGTATGGCACGCCGCAATAGCGGTGGTAAGGCCCCATGGAGGATTGGCTAGAGAGGCGACACTGAAGCCTCTCGTACAAACTCACGCAGGTGATCTCCGGTAAGGGGAGCTTCGGGGACTACCTGCAACGGATCAGGAAGGAGCCAACGTCTGAGTACCATCATTGCGATGCGAGCGAGTACTCGGGGCTGCACATTCTGGTAGACTGCCCGGCGTAAGAGGAGCCGAGGCGTGACCTCGTGGCGGCTGCATCATTGCAGCAATGGTGCGGAGCGCGAGCGCGTGGGCAACCGCCGCCTCTGCCGAGATGGCTGAGCGAGCCCGGGAGAGATTTAGAACTCGCCCGGCCCGCAGAGCCCGCAATATGCTAGCCGCGCGTCGCAGGCGATTAGGTCGCAGGAGACTAGCGCCCCCCCTTTCCGGGGCAAGATGTGGACACCAAACCCTAAGGGCATATTAGGCGTATTATAATTAACGTTATTTGGGGCTTCCGGGGCGCGCGCCCCTTTCCGGGTTAAGATGAGGAACACCTTAGTTCCCAAACCCGAGGAGCCCATCTCGAAACCGGAGATGGCCCAGGGTCAGCCGGGGTCTACCCGCTTGCAGGTGAGGTTGACTTAGGCCCCAGAGATTCACTACACTTTAGCTTGACTTATACAGTACTGGTCACTCATCCTAACCCGGTTTCCATTTATACAAAATACAATAATCACCGATTTTAATATACGCTGAATTTGTTGACCAGTATTAAGACATATTTCTTGCCCAGCTTTTAATTTAAATATAAAACTTTCTTGTGAAGTTTGTTACTGTGCTAGAGGGTAATATAAACCTCATTTTTGTGTATGCGGGATTCCACTCGTGTTTCGCCTTTTTGGCCAATCGCTTTTCTAAACAGTGGTAACTCTGTTGTTAGCTGTTGCTCGCAGCTTCGCACGCGAGGAATTCCGATTCCGTTCCCGCAACCCATGGGAACCTATTCTAAGGATAATAAGTCCATGTGTTATTCTGGACTATGATCCATCCCTGTACCAACTTTCAGCCAAATCCGATCAGCCGTTTGAGCTTGATTGAGAATCGTCAGTCACATTTATAATACTATGAGGAAGGTAGATTTTATGAGGTTATTTGCTACCTTGAGAATACAAAAAATATCGTATTTTTAAAGTATGAACACAAATTTTACAAAGTGGCAACTTTAATCACCTTTTACACCGTAATTATATTAGGGGCCATCTACTTAATTTATTAACGGCTTATTTAGAGCTAATACTAAAACGTTAAGGATCTACCCACACCTGCTCGACTGTTATTATTTACAAATATATCCAGCATCTGTGTAGTAATTGTATTAGGGCAGGCGTCGCTTGATGTAATGTAATTGCTTGCGGTCAAAGCGAAACAGTAGAGTGTTAAGGGTGTTAGGGTAAGGTGCTAATGAGAGCGTGTTTATACGTACAAGCATCCAATCCTCGCTTCGTTTTGGTTTATATGAGTTTTTTAACTCAAGCCAACGTAATTTACATATAATATACGGCCTATGTCCATCGGGGACAATGTACCTTTCGCATGGTGAAATAATGTTTCCAATCAGTGCAGTGTTTCCGAAGATTACCCCAAACATATAAACATACTCACAAAATTCTGCCTCTCTCTATATAACATTAGTATAGATGTGAAAGCGTTTATTGAAATCATTGGCAAGAAAAAGTCAGGATGTATATGTTAGAGTCAAAAAGTTTAAACTATATTTGAATGAAAAAAAAGTCTAATATTTTTAAAAACAGTTTGTAGAAATAATAATAATAAAAGTTTATTTTAGTTTATGATCTAAATAAATAATACATACCGTCAACTAACAAACGTACTCAAAGTAAAATGTTTGATTCAGCATCAAACATTTTACTTTGAGTGCGTTTATCATGTTATCAAGATATAGATATCAAGTTTCTAGGTCACCTGGAAGTGGTTTAAGGATGTCAGTTTGTCGTGACGGTATGCGTGCGCATCGTAAAAACGTTCTCCCATCTTTTTTTTCCTAACGTGCCAAAAGAACTTACTGGTTAATTTACTTAATTTACTGGTGGTAGAAATTTGATGACAAAAATTTGTCACAAAATTCGACCGGGTAACCGCCCCCGCCGGCGGGGGGGTATCCGAGGGGATTTTCGCACGAAAAAAAAAAGGTACCACCGTGCACGATTGCGAAAAACCCTCCATAGTAATCCAATTTCGGTTTGATTGCGTTCAGGGGTCAGCAAGTGCATAACCGGGCAAGGGGATTGTGGTCGCAGCACTAATGGGACCGGTGGGTGTCACGCGGTGCTGCGACGACAATCCTCTTCTGATGAGGCCGTCAAGCTGAGTGCCACCATTGTTAACATGGTACGTGTATGTAATGGTGACCCTCTGAGACTTTACCTTCAGCTTACTATCAGGCGAGGTGAAGTCAAATTGACGTGTCCTAAATATAAAAAAAAAAAAAAAGGAAGAAGTGGTGAAAACCTTCCAGCACTATCATCAGATCCTGGCTACCATTGAAAGACAAACTACTCATCAAGTAGTTTCATTGCGAAATTCCCATGGCCACCTTCCAGGTCCATCATCCGATCAGCACTATTTTATCATAATTTTGTATTGCCACGAGATTTACATATGTATGCAAAATGTCAGCTCAGTCGGTAATCGTGAAGCGAATCAAATTTAATTTGTAAGATTTAATGACAAACATCGGGACAGATGAAGCTATATAAAAGCTTATAACAACAAACCAGAAATATACTTATATCAAAACAACACATTAAATATACTACCTTATAATCACAATATTCCGCTGTAACTTGCACCATACCATTTCCAATACATACCGCAACATGGTGGGAAAAGAAAAAGATATTGGGACATTGGAACAAATGTTTCTGTATATTACTTCCCCAAATTGATTTACCGTATCAGTTGTTAGTAGACCCGACATATTGGATCAAACGTAATTTAACACGTAATGAGAGTGTGATCTTTTAAGACTAACCGAATATATTTACCGAAAAGGACTGCAGAATATATTTTATTAATTAGAAGGAAATCCCTTTATATGAAAAAGTTTACTATAGTACGAAAAAAGAATGGGAGATACTACGATCTTCGGAGTACAAGCTAGCCTGTACACCTGATGATTTTTTTTTTTACCACTAAGGTGGCAGATAAGCACGCGGTCCGCCTGATGGGAAGCGGTTACCGTGGCCTATGGACGTGTGCAACACCAGTGGCGTCACACTTGCGCTGCCGACCCTGTACAGGAAAGGGGATGGGAAAGGAGTTTGGGAGGGGATGGGAAATGAGTTTGGGAGGGGATGGGAAAGGAATTTGGGCTCCGGCACTCTCACTCACCAAACGGAACGCAACAGTTCAAATACTGTTACTTGGCGTCGATATTCTGTGAGAGGGTGGTGGTGGGTGGTGCTTCCCCGGTCGAGTCGGCCCATTCATGCAACGGCCAAAATGACTGTTGCTTGACTCTACCACCCACTCACTCAATGATTGACTAACAAGGCTATGGTATAGGCTTTTCTTTCGGGGTTGGGGTAGTCCGACGGCAATAGCTTCCGCAAAAGTCAGTATAAGTCAAACCAAAACAAGAAGAAAGAGTAAAATAACCCTGGTCTCCAAGGCTTCAAAGCCTCGGATGCTTCTGGGATGATGATGAGAATGAAATAAGTTCTTCTTTCTTCCTCGTGATCTGCGGGAAGAAATTCTTTATGAAAACAAATCTTCCACTACTAATCTTGTCTCACCTTAAATTAAATTTTGTGTGTTATATGTGTATAATAACCGGAAAACTTCATGAATAAACATCAGAAAGTTCGCCAGAACTTCGAAAGTGCGCTATACGGACCAACCACAAAACCAATAAAAGGATTGACTAACCAATAACGCAAGCCCTTTGAGTCAGTTATTGGCGTGTCTTCATCGTCGTTTTGCCGGTCATTATAAAAATAGATTTTCACTTTTAGCAAGTGAGGTTACCATAATTTATGTTATTTATAGCTTTCGTACGATTGAATTTTAATAATCACCCGTATTTCTTGTTTCAGATTGTATGGCCCTCCGCGATGTGCAACTTATAGCGCCCTCTGCCGTGAAGCTGGGTGACACTGTTCTCCTGGGCTGTAGATGGGCACTGGAGGGCAATGAGACTTTGTATAGTGTAAAGTGGTACCGAGGGAGGCAGGAATTCTTTAGCTACCTGCCTAAGGAATATCCATTCACCAGGATCTTTGCACAGCCTGGAATAGATGTTGATGTGAGTATTTTAATAATAGAATATCTGTTTTAACCCCACTGTGCTAGAAGGAGGGCTATGTTTTTCGAGAGTATATATCTATGTATAATTGTTTGACACGCTCTGCGGTCTCAACTCATCGATGGATTTTAGTTGAAATGTGTCATTAGATTCTTATCAACTGTGAGAATGACACTGGGTATGCTAAAACAAAAATGGCGGATTTTTGGCGCCAAAAATCCGCACACATGCTTTTACATGCTTTTATAAAATATTTTTACTCAAACTTATCGAGTAGGATATCAAAATGAAGAGCTTTTAAAGTGATTTCAAATATATATATAAATATATATCATAACTATAAAGTATACAACAAAATTACTAATTAAAAAATGAAAAAACCCCACTGCCTTAAAAATACCTAAACAAGTTTGATAGCACGCAGGACCCATTTATTAATCATAAATCAAAAGGAAACTAATGAATTCCGCCTGCTATCAAACTTGATTCGGTATTTTTAGGGCAGTCGCAGTTTTTAATTTTTGATTTATACTTTTTTTATTCTTTACAATAGAACTGGCTGGTGTATCTTGACAGCAAATGATATGATCGCCGTGTCGTTATGCCTCATAATGTAGGTCATGTCATGTTATTTTTTAATCGACTTCAAAAAGGAGGAGGTTCTGTATTCATCTGTATCTATGTTTTTTTATTTACCTACTTTATTTCTTATATTTCGGAGTTATAATCGCAAGTTCTATTTCCCTTATAAAGTACCATAGTACTTTATTTATATTATAATTTAGCTTTGTTGACTAAAAAGTAAATAAATTTCACCAAATTTTTTTTTTTTTACTTATGTATAAATGTAAGAATGCGTGCATTAACACTTACTTAGTTTTTTTAAGGCGAAAATACTTTGTTCATGTGTTCTTTGTACGTAGCACTATTACCACTACAAATATTTGTTTTCGCAAGTGGTTATATAAATATTAATTGCAATGAGTGTTGTACTATAGAAACATATTTGGCACATAAACATGAACCTATCTGTATTAAATTTTGCAAAGAGATAGATGAAATAGCGCATATGCTACTTTGTGTCCCAGAATTAGGTTCCTGTAAGTCACAGGAACAACACAATCACTTTGCCAAGCGGGTGGAAACATGGCAACAGCTAATATATTATAATTAACACACGTTGTATTCTACGTGAATCAAGTGGGACTACATTATCAAATTTCGCCTCAAGTGTCAATTTTTGTTAACTTCATACTCGCATTATTTCCTGTAGAAGGAATTAGTTTCAAGGAACCATGTAGTTCTGTTTAGTACCTGAAGGCAAAAAAAACATAGAGACCGATATTCTTAGCAATCCATGGATTCTCCGTGCGGGTGCCGGGTCCATCGCGTTGCTGAGTTGGGAACTCGGGACAGTGCCTGGGACTTGCGACCCAAGTGTAGGTTTAGAAGGGGCCCCTTTTGTTGATGTACATCAACACTCACCTTCACTGCCCAAGTTTCTCTCCCTGCCTAACCAAATTTGATACGAACCTACTAGTGCCGCTTTAGACATTCGTCCTAGTAATGAGCTTATTGTAGCTCTCGATAGGCCTAGATCTTTAAGTAGGTTATAGAGAGATTTTGCTGGTATACCTCTCGCTCCCACTTCCACTGCATACAAATTAACCACGTAACCGTTTTTGATTAATTCGTTTGTGAGATCATAGTATTTTTTTTTATTGTGTGGTCCTTCGGTATATTTGTTTCCCACGGTACAGTAAGTTCCACAAGAACCAAATGTTTTAACCTCTTAGAATAAAGGAATATGTCAGGTCTGGATGACGAAACCCCAACATCCTCCGGAATTTTATAATGCTTTTCATACGTGTCAATTAGGAGAGTCCAATCTGGGGCAGTATCTAAGATTGAATAATGTTTGTTCCTGGATGTTATGGATGAACCTTCAGACACAAAGTTGATATGACGTCTGTTAGTAGTCAATCTTTTTTGGGCTCTAGCTACTTCCAGACTCATTGCTTCACGTATGATGATAAGCACCTTATCGTGGCGGCGTGAGTAATGGCCTCTATCGAGAAGCACCCTACATCCTACTAATATGTGTCTAGCCGTCCCTATTGCCTCACCACAAGTATAACATTGTTTTTCTGTGGCCTTCCCCTACCTTACCAGATTACTCTGGTCTGGGAGGGTCATCTGAAAGGCGTTAAGATAGAATTTTAACAGGGCCGGCGACCAGTCATAGATCAAGGTGCGCCACTTTAAGGCCATCGGTATGCAGATCTCTTCCATTGTCAATCATTCATTTTGGATTTCCAAATTCATCGCGTGCACTCGATATTTATCATTTTCGTCTTGTTTTAGAAAGGACTTAAGTATATTCTGGTCATTTTTCGGGCTCTCGTACTCCCAACCCCACTCTGTTCGACTGGGCCCCTATCATAAATCGTTTGTGGAATAGGAGTCTAGATTCAAGCTCGGACGCGTTATTATCTTTCAGGAGTGCCCTGACTGTGACATCTTGGGATTTACCTAAGATGTGGGCTTTGCTAACTCTAAGGTGTTTATAGAGCTCCGATGGTTTCTTAAGTTTCATCCCAAAATTATTTTGATCCCTAAATAGAGCAGAGGAATCAGCAGAGTGCGCTAGTCCAAACCACGATTTTAGCGATTTTATGACAGTTGCATCTATTTTCGCCAGTAAGGTTTTACCGAATTCATACACCAGAAAAGGCCAAGTCAGACGTGATGTTAAGTAGTTGTCATATATCCAAGTTTTTTTGATATTGTTTAGTGGTACCTGATTATTTAGGTCATTTATAAACGTATCGAAAACTTCATCTAAGGATGGTGTGCGTCCTTTATAGTCTATCTTTCTCTCAATAAATTTAAATGGCACCGATTCAGCGACTATGGAAACTGGTTTACCCCCAATGAAGAGTCCCGAGTGTAGGAGGTAAATTTAGTGTCCCGTCTACTCAGACACACAGTGACACTTACGTCCTCAGTCCATTTGTCTACGAACAGAACTCATCGACTTCCTTTATTATTATATTATACTAGCTGACCCGGCAAACTTCGTTCTACTTTAGAATCAAATTATGTTGGTTACCCTTATTAGCTGAATCTATTTCGTGAATATCTCCATGCACCCATCTATGCACTAAAGACCCGGGACGGCGTGAGGTTTTGGTCATTGAGCTAATATAAGTACATTGGTTTTGGTCGGTTCGAGTCCGACATAACCACCCCCGCTGGCCGGCTTCAACCATGGCAATTCCCGCACAAAAACAGAAACCACAGAAAGGCACAGTACAGGCGGAGAAAAATTTAAAAATTCAAAGATCATAAAAATCGGTCCACCCGTTCTTGAGTTTATCTCGGTCATCAATAACACGACTTTGTTTTATATATATGGATACATACCTGTATATGGGGAGATAGAGATTTTTATCATGAAATGATAATTGACTACTATGTATACTACCTACTAGACAAGTTTTTATTTTATTTAGTAGTGTGAGAAGTCCAGAACATATGGGCTACCATTTCAGATATCATCGATCTTCCAATGGTGGTCCCTGCCTTGACAGCCTAGACATATGCTTTGTCACATCCCGCAAGAACCCGGGATTGTAAGAAGAAGGAAACACATGTGCGGATAGAGCATTACAGTTCTTCATCCTGTGACAAAGAGTTTTTTCGAACAAAAATTGTGTCGCAGTTCCTAACTGAGGCAAGAATGAATTTCGAATTTGGAATTTGAACGGCACGTAGAAACTAGCTAACGAATTTTGACACCTATGTGTATATGCATAGCGTGACTTTTTGTAATGTCATCTGCAGTTGTCAGTAGGTGTAACACCTAGTAGGTGAGGCTGACCTAGACCCCGAGAACCTTGGTGGGAAGAAGAAAATTTGTTGGAGAGAATTTCTCAAATAGGTGCTACGATTTCGGAAATTACCTTTCGAGAGTGTGAATTTTGTAATTATACCTTCATTTTACAATATGATATTAAATAAAAAATTGATGATATTTAGTGTAATATATGTAACGTTTTACTCTCATGTTTAATTTTGTTTTAATTGCAAAGGGGAAGGTTATTTGTCTTACAATACCTCGAGGTATAAATAAAGGTTGCCAGCCTTATGAGAACATTACTAGTCGGTGATGATGCAGAGGATTTTTATGATGCATGTTTATAATATTTGTCTTTCTATTATTTTGGTTTAGTTTCAAAACTCATCTTGATGGCGATTTCTCTGTTACGTTTAATGTTTGCGCTTTGGAGCCCGAGATACGCTCATTGTATTTGATTGGTATGTCGGCTTTTCCGGGACAGGCTGCCGTCTGTCCACCCAACCCTGAAAGCTTGCGTTTGGGCCTCTTCTATTGTTTAGCAGGTGAGGTTGGCTTGGGCCTTATGGATGTTGGTAGGGCCCAATAAAATACAGAACGATAAAAGATCAGAGAAAAGAAGAGAAAAGAGTCTTAATTATTCCTTAGTCATTGGTGGCCAATGTAGACCAAATATTGACCCAACCGTAAAATGTTTGTATCTGCTCATAATATTCAAACTAAATATTACGACGGGCTGCGCTTGTGCAGTGGCGGCATCTGCGGAGACCCCCAAACGGCGCAAATATAATAATTTAGTCAGAAATTGTATTTTAGAGCCGTTTGGCGTCGAAACACTAGGTTCGTGGGGCCCGAGTACACGGTCGCTTTATAAAAAAATAGCAAAGCGACTGGTCGACGCTTCGCGTGACTAAAAAGCTGACTTATTTTTTGCGCAAAGAATCGACATCAATGCGGAGGAATTCTTTGACACCTAAAGTTTGACATTCTTTTTTAGGATGTAAATGGTTTTAGTTTATATAATTTTGTTTTCATTTAATATGTTTTTTCCCAATTATAATTTTCATTTTGAATATTAATCAAAGACCAATGTTCAAATTAATATCTACTAAATTAATAACCATATTCTAAAATATGCTTTTAATAACGGCCAATATGTTCTCTTTATTAAGAAATATTTTTGCATAACCCAAATATTTCTTAATGATGTAATCCAAGCTTGGTTTACCCTAAAGCTGAAGAATTTAATTAGTTTCTTTTGTTTTATCGGTTCAGAATTTTTCTTTGAAATTTGGCAAATTGTAAAGAAAATACCTTATGTGTTGAAATTATGTTCTCCTATCTCATGTTCATCTTATTAAACGGTTTTATTAACAGTTTTTATTTATAAAGAAAATAACCGTTAATCTGTTACAAATAGTAGCTAGCTATTTTATTTAATAAACGCGTTGTATGTAACTGAGTTATAGAATTAACTGTTAATCTTTTAAGATTTAGGACGATGCGTAACAGCACTAAAACAGCCTTTTAGTTTTTATAATAATATGTAAGGTTATTAACAAGAGAGGAGTACTTTACGAAAAATGTCCAAAATTTCTTGTACCAGCTTCACATCCAATGTCTGAATCTATCTGAACAAAAAGGAATAAAATCACCAACCTCTAAATAAGGGCTGAGGTGAGATTTCTTTAGGTCAGTCATGATGCTGAGGTCACTTTCCTCGGTCACATGCAAAGACGATCCCTCTATGAAATTCTACGACAGATGAGCCCAGGTTATAAGAGACGGAAATGGCTGAAGGATATTAAAGAATGAAATGGGGTACAGCATTTACAGCAGTATGTGTTCACAGAAAGTTTTACCTAATGACGGCCTATGTGGCGTAGCGGTAGTGCATTTGACTGTTACGACAGGGGGTACGGGTTCGATTGCCGTTCAGAGCAAACATTTGTATGCATGAATATGTCTATTTGTATTGGTCTAGGTGTAATATGTTTACAAAAAAAATAAAAAAATATATAAGTATGTTCCGTATTCTGGAACCCATAACACAGTCTAGTTAAACTATGCTTATTTGGGTCTAGAAAGCGCTGTGTAGAATGTCGTAGAAAATTTATTTATTCATTCAAAGTTCATTATGAAAATGGTATGCACTAACAACGACATCCCTCCTAATACACAAGGGATACGTGTAGCACCAGAGGTGGCGCTCGCCCGTTGCTTCCCGTAGAGCGGAAAGGAGACAGACAGGAAGGAGAGAGAGATAGGAAGAAAATAAATAAAATATATTTGTTACTAAAGCATTAATTATAGGTATTGGCACGCAGGGGTGCTTGGTTGGGGACCTCCACGCGGTGCACCCTGAGCAACGGAGACAGCAGCGCCTCTCTCCTAGGGCGGGAGAGACGCTGCTGCCTACGGCCAACTCCGACCGAGGCGAGGACGGCCCTGTTGAGGGTTGTTCGGAAGCTTTCCACGTGTCCCTCTGATTAGCAGATGGCACAGTGGAGAGCAAGTAAGGGGGCCATCTCAAAACCGGAGATGGCCCGGTGTCAGCCGGGGTGCGAGGGATATGCTCTATGAGTAACCTTACACCCCGGCGTCTTAAGACCCGAGACGGCGTGCGGTTTTAGTCGGTTCAAGCCCGACATAACCACCCCCGCTGGCCGGCGGGGGGGGGGGGGTATCCGAAGGGATTTCCGCACGAAAAAAAAAGGTATTGGCACGCAGTTTCATTTATGGTTCCATAACTGCTGTGTCCGATCTAGCGGCCCGTCCAGGTTTCAAGCAGCAATTTAGCAAATAATTCAAAAAGCAATGTCTTGACTTCTATGTTCAGGTAACTTCAAACTAACTTTCCGAATATGAGAAATGAAAAAACATTTATTCCATATCATTAAAATAAATATAATAAAAAATATATTAAGATAGATTATATGAAAATTAACCGCCGAAATGTATATATGCCCATAAATTCAGAACGACGGCATCAGATTGAATATTTTTTTTTTTTGTGTTCGTTATTGTCAGGAGAAGGTTTATATGAAGTCCACGTGTAAGATGCTGTTATTGCACCTGGGTGAAGCCATAGTGCGCAGCTAGTCGTTGATAATTACCGTTGAATAGCATTAACATTGATCCTCTAATTATAAACATTGTAAACTAAATTATGATAATATTACTTCACGCCTGGGTGTTTGTGTCCTTACATAATAAGGACCGCTTAAGGGATTATACACAGTAAGGGTGTTTCTAACATCTTGGGTCACCGCCTAAGGCGCTTTTATTCTTAGACACCTCTATTAAATACGTAACTTAAACTTACGCTATTAAGTAATATAGCTTAATTATGAAATGGTTTTGAGGTTGAGCAAGCATCGAAATTTTAAATTGGACAAATGTTATTATCGTCATGATACCGATTTTCTCGTTGCGTCCAAAGTTTGAACTTTTAAGTCCAAGGTCCGCTCATTATTTTTTGATTGGTATGTTGGCTTTCCTTTCTTTCTTTCTTTCTTTCTTTCCGGGCACGACTGCCGTCTGACCTCTGAATCCTGAGAGGCAAGTCTGGGCGAGAGCCTCGTTTGCTGTTTAGCAGGTGGATCAACATACATAACTTCACGCCTGTATCCCCGAAGGGGTAGGCAGAGGTGTATTACACACCCACGATTCGCCAGCACCTTAACATAACTGGCAATCGTGGGTGTGTAATACACCTCTGCATCAATTATAACAAATTGAATCACTCACTATGAATTTGATTTACACAAAAAATGCGCAAAAAATCAATATTCGTAAAAAAACAATCAAATACATTGAGTAAAACGTGATAACTTAGTTTAGTTTGATTTGATCGTGATTTCTGTCTTTAGTGAAATGAACAGAACTCTCAGAAATGTTAATAATGTTAAGAAATATCATTTTTGAATACTATTGGCAAGTAGGAAAATGTTATAATAAACATTATGTACCAAAGCAATAAGTTTATGGATACCGTTCCTGTTGCCATTGAATATAAGATCAAAGAGGTTCTCCTGCTTTTGTTTGAGTCGAGCTTTTGTTTATTTTTTTTTATTTGCTGAAATGTTATGTGGAATTTGAAATTGAAACAGGGCCGCGACACCCTACAAATATTATAGGTGTGAAGATGTTACGTTTTGATGTTTGCATTTTTGATACTCAATCACGCTGAAATATCCGAACGGATCTAGCTTTTATTCTTGTAATACCCATGGGTTGCGAAAACGGGATCAGAATTGAACGTGAGTGGAGCCGCGGGCAACAGTCAGTACTCAATAACGTAAGAAACATAAAAAATTACTCATGATGGGAAAAGATATCACCTGAACATGTACAAACAAGTTGAATTCCTGAGACGAGCTCAGCCGAAAACAAGGGATTTTCGATTTAGCGTTTTTTTGTTTTTGCTATTTTTTGCGATTTTTTCTTTATCTTGCAATGGTTCACCCCAGCAAGAATCTATTACCGAAAACAGCAACTCGATAGCTCATCTCCTTCATACCTAAAACCGTGACAGAAAATTGGCAACGACGACGTCGACGACAACTCGATAGCAATAGGGCTTTTCTAAAGAAAATCCCTAAAAATATATATTTTATACGTGTGTAACACAAAGAATTTAGCTAAAATTGAAGTAAGTATATAAAAAAGAAACCTATACCCATGGGGCCCCGTGCAGATCTTTGGGGTCAAACGGATGAGGCTCTGGTGCCGGTTTTCCTCTCGGGGTTGGGGGTCGGACGGTAGTCGCTCCCGTAAAAGTAAGGTGACCCCAAGAAGACACCGCGCTCCAAAATTACAAGCTTTAGATGTAACCGTGACTAACGCTGTGATGATGATGATGATGATGATGATGAAAAAATACGCATCATATAAAAATAAAATAGTCGCACTCCGGTAGTGCCGATAGAAGTGACAACTTTAACAATTACGTGTGTATTTTTTTAATTGTCATCATACGTCTCTCCCCCTCCTTCCTTTCCTCCCTTCAGCCATGCATCGATCCTTCTATTTTTGAATATGGAAAGAATGTCGTGACGATGACGCGAGTTCCATGATCTTTGTTAACCCAAAAAGTGCCCAACGCGTCTAAATAAGATTTCACGTAAGAAAAATTAAGTCGTTTAAAACCAATTATTCTTCAATAGTGTTATCAGTTCAACCCTAAAAAGTAGAAAAACCAATTTTCACTTAAAATAACTCACCTTTTTGAACAAGCTATAAAGAAAGTTTAAGAGGGTTATCCATTAAAATAAGTATAAGAAGATTCAGCGAAATACCACAATTTGAAAAATTATTACACCCGACCGCCATTGCGCCATAGCTGAAGTTCCTGAACTGTTTAAAAGTTCCACTATCGCTAGATAACGGAACCATCGAATTATGGGAACAGTCTAGGGTTAAATGAGTTAAGTGCTTACGTGGCGGTTTGAAACTAGAACAAGAAAACTTTAGCAAGAAGTTCGAAAGTATGGTTTTCGCAACAAGACTTCACGACTTGAGGATATTTCGTTTCTAATTACATTATAATATATTAATGATTCTAATAGTAAGTTTTTTGTTGCCTGTCTTTGTTTTAAAAGACTACTATAAAGTGGCAGGGCTAAATGCTAATGTCATATAATAAATAATAAATAAATATTCCATGAAATTCCAGTAAATTGCGGTTTACGATTTATGACGTATTACAAAAAAAACTATTTACTAGATCTCTTTCAAACCAATTTTCGGCGGCAGTTTACATAGTAATGTACATCATATTTTTTTATTTTTTTTTGTTTGATCATTCCGTGACATACGGACGGGCAGACAGACAGACAGACATGACGAATCTATAAGGGTTTCGTTTTTTGCCATTTGGCAACGAAACCCTAAAAAGATGCTGCCTAACCCTTTTTTTTTTTTTTTTTTTTTTTTTTTTTTTTACGTGCGGAAATCCCTTCGTGTCTCGACTAAAACCGCACGGTGTCCTCCCCAAGTGTCCGTTGCCGGGCACCCCGGGTAAGCCCTAACCTAGCTGCCTAACCCTTCATGTAATATATAGGTATATATAATATTGTTACAACGATCGTCGATATCTCGGAAACTACTGATCGAATCTTCTAGAAATTAAAACGCATTGTTAATGTCGAAGTACTCTATCGATCCGTTTAGAAAAATCCAGAAAAGTCAATACAAAATCACACGCCCTTTTGTCTACCAATACCAACTTTACCTACAAATCGCGATAAAAAGGGCATTCACCTCTATCGTCGGCACGACTGTGTAGGTACTTATTTTCTCGAACGCCCCAGTAAATACCTACTATTCTCGAACGCCCTAGTACCTTCCGGAATATTCTACCCCGCTTATTAAGAGCTATAAAAGGACGCCCGGCTATCGACACGAGGCAGTTAATTTTCGAAAGTGAAAGCGAACACATCTTACCGAAGTGAATCAAGAGAGTTATACCTGCGACTTAAGGAACTACTGTGGACTACTGTGAACTGCTGAGCGACTGGAACTGTTGAAGAGTACTGTGTGTGCTAGTTATTTAGTTGTCTAGTTTGTGGTGAGCGAATAAACCTCTTTGTTGTGTAAACGGCATTTAATTTGTACCCCGCGCACGTAACAACTGGTGTCAGAAGTGCGATGCCGTTATTACCACGTGAAGACGAAGGGCGTACTTCACGGACCAGACGTCAAGTAGAAATGGATGCTGCACGTCAACGGAGCCTTAAAGAGGAAGGGCGTCAGGCCGATCCTGCTATCTCATCGGTAACTACGGGAGCACCAGATGGAACCTCGTCAGATACCAACATGATGACGCTGTTGGCTTCTAAGATGATGCAGGCCTCTATGCAAGAAATGCAGGCCAATCAAGAGGCTAGTCGACAGACGATGCAGGCCTCCATGCAAGAGATGATACAGGTCAACCAAGAGGCTAGTCGGCAGATGTTACAGGCCTCCATGCAAGAGATGCAGGTCAACCAAGAGGCTAGTCGAAAGACGATGCAGGCCTCCATACAAGAGATGCAGGCCAAACAAGAGGCTAGTCAACAGATGATGCAGGCCAACCAGGAAGCTGTCATGGGTAAAATCGATGCAGGCATCCATGCACTGGGAGATAAAGTGAAGAACCTTGAAGACAGCCTGCAAATGCTGAGTAAGGAAGTGGCTTTGAAGACAGGAATCATCGACGACCGCTTTCAAGAGCTTGAAAAAGAGATCGTCAGGCTAAAAACCTGTGGACCTGTTGCCGTGACCATTGACGACCGCTTGCAAGAACTGGAAAAAGAGATCGTCAGACTAAAAACCTGCGGACCTGTTGCCGCGACCTCACCCTCATCAGCGAAGTTCGACCTACCACACTTCGATGGAACCTCCTCGTGGACAGCCTTCAAGTACCAATTTGAGATATTGGTAAAAACTAAAGCCTGGAGCAACGAGGAGTCTTTTATGGCCTTGACACTTGCATTACGAGGAGATGCCTTAGTAATACTGGAAAACCTGCCACCTGAAGGAAGGACACTGGAGTCTCTGATGGAAGCGTTAGACACACGCTACGGTGACAAGCACCTGGAAAATGTCTACCAAGCGCAGCTACGCGAGAGAAAACAAAAAGCTGGTGAAAGCCTCCAGGAATGGGCTGTAGAGGTTGAAAGGCTCGTTCGTCGGGCCTACTCATCGACACCCGTGATGATCGAGACCACCCTACTGGAGGCCTTCCTAAACGGTATACGGGACGCAGAAGTGAAAACTAGTGTACAGTTGCGTCACCACCAGACCTTAAAAGAAGCACTGGCTTATGCCCTTGAGGTGGAAACCGTACGGCAGAATGCCGGGATAAGTAAGGTCAGGGAGATCAATGAGGTAGTTGAGGAGGAGAGGAAGCCACGGTATGTCCCAACGTGTTATTCCTGTAGAGGAAGGGGCCATATCCAGTCAGAGTGTCCTTCGAGGAAACGGAGGAGGGTCACGGACTCCGGGACCCAGGTCGATCAAGATGTTCCGTTAAACTAAATGTCGCCAGGGCCGCGGGGCGGGCGCTGGCTGGTCGACATGAGGCCCCAACCATCACAATAACTCAAGTTGTCAATGGAAATAGTCTGATCATCGAGGCCATCTTAGACAATCAACCTTGCAGTTTAATAGTGGATACTGGAGCTTCACGTACAGTTGTAAGGCCGGAATTGCTGAAACGCACCATAAGGTGGGAAAAACGATCTCCGAGGTGCCAGCTTCAGACAGCTACTGGCCAGCCAGTGACCGTCCTCGGTGAAACAGATGTGGAGGTAAGAATTGGCGACCAAATATACCACCAGTCAGTATTAATTGCTAATATTACTGATGATTGCATTTTGGGACTGGATTTCTTGACGAATCACCGATGTGTCTTGGATATACCTAGAGGAGTGCTGAGATTTCCTGATCAGGAAGTTTGTTTACAAGGATCGCACCCGTGTACTCTTTACTGTTTAACGGATACGACGTTAGCTCCTAAATCGGAAACATTAGTCAGAGTGAGGTTTCCTGCGAAGACTGAACAAAGAAGATGTCTTATTGTGGAAGATACCGGCAGTCATGAAAACTTAATAACAGCGAGAACCTTACTGATGCCGAACGTAATCGCTAGGGTGAGAATCCTCAACCTCAGTGACGAAATAGTTCTCCTGAAGAAGAATAGTGTGGTTGGAAAATGTGAAGAAGTAAAGTACCTGAGACGGCTGAACAGCACTACGACTAAACAAGGCGGTACACAAATCTCCGAGATCGCATCCAGCAACTTCTCGAGAATTCAAAGGAAAACTTATCGGCATCAGAATTGCATCAAGCCAGAGACCTCTTGCTACGATTTAGAGACATCTTTGCAACCGGAAATGACTGTGGAAGGACTGGGCTCGTGAAACACCGGATTGACACAGGTGACTCCAGGCCTATAAAACAAAGACCTCGACGTTTACCATGGGCAAGAGAAGAGGAGGTAGCAGTTATGATTAAAGACATGGCCGATAACAAGGTGATTGAACCTTCAACGAGTCCATGGTCATCACCTGTGGTACTAGTGAAAAAGAAGGATGGCAGTACAAGGTTTTGTGTGGATTACCGAATGTTGAATAATGTCACGAAGAAAGACAGTTATCCTTTGCCTAGGATCGACGATACCCTGGACATGCTTAGTGGTATGAAATGGTTTTCAACCATCGATTTAAAAAGTGGCTATTGGCAGGTGGAGATCAGTCCAGACGATAAAGAGAAGACAGCCTTTAGTACAGGAATTGGAAACGGTTTATGGCATTTTAATGTCATGCCATTTGGTTTATGTAATGCACCAGCCACGTTTGAACGCCTCATGGAAAGAGTAATGGTGGGTCTACTTGGAGACGTCTGTCTGGTTTACCTGGACGATGTTATAGTTATGGGACGCAGCTTCAAAGAAAACCTGAAGAACCTGGAAAAAGTTTTTACTCGGATTCGTGAGGCTAACCTTAAACTGAGTCCAAAGAAGTGCGCTCTATTTAAAAAGGAGGTCAGCTATCTTGGACATGTGATCTCAACGGAAGGAGTTAAAACCGACCCCGAGAAGATTAAAGCTGTTCAAGAATGGCCTGTTCCAAAGAACAAAACGGAGGTTCGTGCGTTTCTGGGACTATGCGCGTATTACAGACGCTTCATTAAGCATTTCTCGGATATTGCAAAACCACTACACCGACTGACGGAAGATAAACGAGACTTCGTTTGGGACCTGGATTGCGAGCAAGCTTTTAGTACGCTTAAACAACGATTGTGCGAAGCCCCTATATTGGGTTATCCTACTAGGGAAGGTAGATTCATTGTGGACACGGACGCTAGTAACAGCGGAATAGGTGGAGTGTTGTCACAAGTGCAGGGAGATCGCCATGTTGTAATAGCATACTTCAGTAAATCGCTATCTAAACCGGAAAGGAATTACTGTGTTACTCGTCGTGAACTTCTCGCTGTGGTGAAGTCTTTACAGCATTTTAACAAGTATCTTATAGGACGAGAGTTTACACTAAGGACAGATCATGCTGCGCTACAGTGGTTGCTGCAATTCAAGAACCCAGAAGGCCAAGTAGGAAGATGGATCGAGCAACTACAGGAATTTCCCTTTGTGATAGAACACCGAAGTGGAAAAGGGCACGGCAATGCTGATGCTTTGTCACGAAGGCCGTGTGTCGAAGATTGCAAGCATTGTCAAAGAAACGAAGCCCGAGAAGAGATTAAAGTCATAAGGGTGAATGGACTTGACGACGAATGGACTGGAAGCAGTATGAAGAAGGCGCAAGAGGATGATGATGATCTGAAACCTATACTGCACTGGAAACAGCTTGGCAGCAAACCCCAATGAAGTGACGTATCTGCTTACAGTTCGACGACCAAAAGCTATTGGGCCCAGTGGGACAGCTTAGCACTGGTAGACGATGTCCTGTATAGGAAATTGGAGTCGAACGATGGTAAGGAAGTAACCATGCAAGTAGTGGTACCAAGAAGCAAGGTGGCCCCCCTTACGGCACATCCACGATGGTGTTTCTGGCGGGCATCTCGGAGTCAAGAAAACCCTGGTTAAAGTGCGACAGCGGTTTTACTGGCTTCGTTGTCGGGAAGATGTCGAGGATTGGTGCCGTAAATGCACTGCATGTGCTTCGGTTAAAGGACCGCAGACAAGAAGCAAAGGAAAATTGAAGCTGTACAACGTTGGGGCACCGTGGGAACGTATCGCCATTGATGTTGCTGGACCTTTTCCAACGACTGATGAGGGTAACAAATACATCATAGTAGTGCAAGACTACTTCACTAAGTGGCCGGAAGTATTTGCGACACCCAACCAGGAAGCAGTCACTGTAGCCAAGAAACTAGTTCAGGAAGTGGTCAGTCGATATGGCGCACCTATGGAGATCCACTCCGACCAAGGACGGAACTTCGAGTCTGCTCTGTTTCAAGAAATGTGCAAACTCCTCGGTATAAACAAGACCCGTACGACTCCAGCGCACCCACAGTCAGACGGAATGGTCGAGAGGTTTAACCAGACGTTGGAAAATCACTTGGCTAAAGTTGTCGACGAACACCAAAAAGATTGGGACCAGTACATCCCACTGTTCCTGATGTCCTATCGATCTGCGGTGCATGACAGTACGGGACACACTCCAGCTAAAGTAAATTTTGGTCGAGAGATAAGGCTACCAGTGGATGCAATAACCGGCACGCCACCCGAAAGTCCTAAGCCCGTAACGGACTACGTGAGTGAACTTCAAAACCGGCTGGACGAGGTGCACAGAATGGTACGGGAAAACAATTTGAAGACAGGTATAAGGATGAAAACCCGGTACGATAGAAATGCAAACACCAACAGTTTTGAAGAAGGAACACTGGTATGGTTTCACAACCCGCTACGCAGAAAAGGGAAATCTCCAAAACTTCAAGCTCGCTGGGAAGGACCCTATACGGTTGTCACAAGAATCAATGACATCACCTACCGCATTAAGAAGGGTCTTAGGGGAAAACCAAAGGTAGTCCATGTGGATAGGTTGACGCGATATCATGGAACAAATGATGCTCGGGACGAGCATGATTAAGAGGGGGGTAATGTTACAACGATCGTCGATATCTCGGAAACTACTGATCGAATCTTCTAGAAATTAAAACGCATTGGTAATGTCGAAGTACTCTATCGATCCGTTTAGAAAAATCCAGAAAAGTCAATACAAAATCAAACGCCCTTTTGTCTACCTATACCAACTTTACCTACAAATCGCGATAAAAAGGGCATTCACCTCTATCGTCGGCACGACTGTGTAGGTACTTATTTTCTCGAACGCCCCAGTAAATACCTACTATTCTCGAACGCCCTAGTACCTTCCGGAATATTCTACCCCGCTTATTAAGAGCTATAAAAGGACGCCCGGCTATCGACACGAGGCAGTTAATTTTCGAAAGTGAAAGCGAACACATCTTACCGAAGTGAATCAAGAGAGTTATACCTGCGACTTAAGGAACTACTGTGGACTACTGTGAACTGCTGAGCGACTGGAACTGTTGAAGAGTACTGTGTGTGCTAGTTATTTAGTTGTCTAGTTTGTGGTGAGCGAATAAACCTCTTTGTTGTGTAAACGGCATTTAATTTGTACCCCGCGCACGTAACAATATCTTTTATTGTGTACACAAGACTGTTGACGGCAGCTGTACGAAGACATAGCCACTATATTATACTTTAAACATTTGTGTCAGCATTATTTTAGTAAGTTCCTTAGTAAACCTTGTTTTGTAAACAAATTACATAGTTTTGAATTATGGTTTACTCAGAATTTGTTGGAGATTCATAGTTTTAGTTTACCTCTATATAGCAAGAGTACATACATTCATTTCCTAGCTTTGACCATGGCTAAGTTTTCCTGAAATATTGATCCTGTTCCAGCGAACCACAAGAACCTATTCTCGGGATAGAAAGTAACCTTTGTATTCCAGATCATAAGCTACATCCGTGTAAATACAGATCCGTTCAACCATTTTTGCATGATTAAGTTACAAGCAAACATGCTTGTAAACCGAAAAATTAAAAATATCTTTCTCAGGACGAGGCCGCGTTTCGAACTGGTGGTCCATTTTTAGGGTTCCGTAGCCAAATGGCAAAAAAAGGAACCCTTATGGATTCTTCATGTCTGTCTGTCTGTCCGGCCGTACTATGTCACAGCCACTTTTTTCCGAAACTATAAGAACTATGCTGTTGAAACTTGGAAAGTACATGTATTCCGTGTACCACATTAAGATTTTCAAACAAAAATAGAAAAAAAGCATTATTTTAATTTTCGTCATACCCATTAGCCATAAGTAGGTCTTCAAAAATGATATTGAGGTTTCTAATATAATTTTTTTCTAAACTGAATAGTTTGCACGAGAGACACCCAAAGTGGTAGAATGAACCCCCCTCCCCCCCTGTAACTTCTAAAATAAGAGAATGATAAAACTAAAAAAATATATGATGTACATTACCATATAAACTTCCACCGAAAGCTGGTTTTGAACGAGATTTAATAAGTAGTTTTTTTTAATACGTCATAAATCATAAACCGCAATTTCCTTTCCTTCCATTCATCCAAACTATCGTATTTACAATATGTAGAATTAAGATAATAATAATAGGAAATTCCTCGTAGTGCTTGTTCTATCAATTATGCTATCAACAACAGTATTGAATTATCAATACAATACAAACAACTCTATCGTATGAGCGATATAGCGCTTAAATACTACGCTTATTAATTTTAACCATGGTGTAGTTTACCTTTCGTTATTGTGGATGTATGCCCAAATTAATGTACTATCCTTACTAATATATAAATGTGAAAGTAACTCTGTCTGTCTGTCTGTTACGCTTTCACGCCGAAACCACTGAACCGATTTTGCTGAAATTTGGTACAGAGGTAGATTAGACCTTGGGAAAGGACATAGGCTATGTTTTGTCGCGATAACCGACATCTACGCGGGCGGAGCCGCAGGTAAAAGCTAGTAGTTTATAATTTATTAAATTCCATGGATATGCAAAGTCACGCGTAACGATAGCGTCTTGAACTGCCGCAACTACGGCAGCGTTCGTGTCTGTAAGATCTATACTAATATAAAATTGTAAATTAGTGGTGTCTGTACATACGAGTTATTTGAAAATAAACTTAGGTTTAGTTTAATGAGCGATTCTGAACTCAAAACTATTTTTTTTTATTTCTTGTCTGTTTGTTCACGATTGACGCAAAAACTACTGCACGGATTTTGATGCGATTTTTCTATTAGAAAGATCTTGGTCAGACTTAAAATCTGCCGTATGTATAATTGCAATTGGTTAAGTAGAACCTGAGATATGATCAAAAAACGATTACCGACCTTCGAGCGGGCGGAGCTGCAGGCATCGGCTAGTTGCAGATAGAATGCAGGAGAATCACCTTCGGTGATGTCGCCACGATTTACGGCAGCCGCCAGGCTACGTGGGTTTTTTTTCGTGTGGAAACCCCCTCAGGCTTCACCCCATCGGTGCCGATGATGGGGTGGGCGTGTCGTAATCAGACCGACTAAAACCACACGGTATCCTCCCCAAGTGTCCATTGCCGGGCACCCTGGGTAAGCCCTCGAAAGGATAACCCCAGGGTTATACCGGCGGACTTTGGCAGCCACCGCGGCCTCGTCTGGTGGGGTCGGGTTTTATCCCGCGTCGGTGAGTTGGCAGGCGTGTAACAAATGTCTGGTAATGCCACATCTGCCAGATTCGGTAGGAAGGTTAGATTCAAAAAGTGCTGGCTTGGCGTCGTAGAAGATGATATGCGTGCCAATGTTCTCACTGCCAGGGATGCCCAAAACCGTGTGAAGGCGATGCAAGTCCTTCATAACTCTGTATTTCTTCTGTTCACATCAAAATACAGAATTTGCAGCATGTTGAATGGGATTCGAATACACAATACCTCAATTTCAAAGCGATGTTCCTTTTTTTTATCGTGCGGTAATCCCTTCGGATACCCCCCCCCCTCCCCCCATTGGCTAGCGGGGGCGGTTATGTCGGGCTTGAACCGACTAAAACCGCACGCCGTTTGAAGTCTTCCAGTCAAGGTCTTCAGTCGCCGGGTTTGGGAACCACGGTGTCCCCGCCTATCACGCTTCGCTCCCAAATTTGTAACGTTTCTTGTTTTCGCATAATTGTTTAGAGAGTCTCCTAATCTTTCTTGATGAAAATTAAATTACAAACTTTGACCCTTTGCTGAACAAAGTTTAATGTGAATATAAATAAATTATTTTTCAGAAAGTGAGTCATAATTTATATAAAGGAGTTGGTTCGAACTGGGAAATAACACCGTGTGCTTCAGCGGTCACGTTGCAGAAAGTTGCATTTTATACAATTTTTCCTCCCTGATTTTATTTTTTCTTCCTTCTGTCTTCTTTGCTTTTCCTTTCTGGTCTGTCTGCAGGCACTACACAAATTTCACACAGATCAGATAGGCCATATACTTCCTTGCTACCGAAGTGATACAAAAAAACTTAAACGTGAAATGCATCATTTTTTTTTTTTTTTTTTTTTTTAAAGAATATTAGTAACCGAAATAACTAATATCCCCCTATAACTTATACTGATAGATTAAAAAATATACTGATAAGTTCAATGAGCTATGATGTTTCTACATCCCTTAGCAGTTTTTGAGAAATACACAAAAAAAAAACATATTTGGCGAACAAAAAATATTAGATGGAAAATTAATTACATCACAGATTTTGCCTGGTTTGAACTTACTTATCTACTGATAGAAAACGAAATAAAGTGATAAGTTTAACGATCTTTGATGCTTCTACATCCGTTGGTATGGAATTTAATATAAATTGAGCTATAGAAAAGTTTCTCATTTCTTGCCTAAATAACGTAAACAATAACGTTGTTTATATCAACATAAAGGTGCTCAAATATCCAATACCATCCTGACCTATTCGTAGTCCGATTTTGTTTAACTGCTCCCCAGTAAACAGCTTTTATTGGTCGTTAACGCACTTTTCATGTTTTATTGTCAACCATTGTTAAGAAGATTCACTTTACGACAGCCACTAAAAACCTTAGCGTTTCATATAAATAAGTAACTGCTGATCTGACGTATATTTGTTTGTTATATTTTTACGAAGCCTCCTTTATTTATGCTCATATAAATTCATAGTAAAATGACTGTTGTGGGGAGGCGATTGCATCAGTTTTTGTTTGGATTTCGTATGAAAGATAATACCACCTATTACGATCATAACCGTTTTTTTTTTTAAATCCTTCTTTAATTTTCTTCTTAGTTAAAGAAAAACTTTGAATATATACTATTTTAATGCTTTTATGGATACTATAGCAGTTGTTACTATAAAGATATAATGATCAAATTAAAAAAAAATTACCTGATTGAATTCGTATTAAAAAGCCTGAGTGGTAGAGTCAAGCAGCAGTCATTTTAGCCGTTGCATGAATGGGCCGACTCGACCGGGGAAGCACCACCCTCTCACAGAATATCGACGCCAAGTAACAGTATTTGAACTGTTACGTTCCGTTTGGTGAGTGAGAGTGCCGCAGTCCAAACTCCTTTCCCATCCCCTATCAAACTCCTTTCCCATCCCCTTTCCTTTACAGGGTCGGCAGCGCGAGTTTGACACCACTGGTGTTGCACACGTCCATAGGCCGCGTTAACCGCTTCCCATCAGGTGGGCCGTGTGCTTGTCTGCCACCTTAGTGGTATAAAAATAAAATTAAAAAAAGCCTTTGGGTCAAATCGGATAGAACATGGATTTTTTTAACGAATATACGTTTATACGAATAAATTTACGAGAGATGGAAAGCATGAAGAAGATGTTGAAAGGAGAGTGACAGCTGGAAATAGAGTGAATGGGGCACTACACAACTTTATGAGCAGCCGGAAAGTGTCCGAAAAGGCACGACTGGCTGTACATGGAGGAGTATTAGTGCCGACTCTTATGTATGGTAGTGAAAGTTGGGTGTGGCAGAAAAAGCATCAAAGTAGAGTGAATGCAGTAGAAATGCGTGCGTTGCGAAGTATGTGTGGATTGACTTTGAGAGATAGAGTGAGAAATAGCGTGATAAGAGAGCGATGTGGATTGACAGAAGATGTAGTGACGAGAATTGAGAAAGGTATGTTAAGATGGTTCGGTCATGTTGAGAGAATGAATGAAAGAAGACTAACGAAACAGGTGTATGAGGCGAGTGTGGATGGTACCGTCGGAAGGGGAAGACCTAGGCGCACATACCTGGACCAAATCGGGGAAGTGTTAGAAAAGGGGCAGGTCAGGAGTACCCTAAACCGACGAGCATGCATGAAGAATGTTATGAGAGTGAATGAGGCGAGAAAAGTGTGTCAGGATCGTGGCACATGGAGATCCGTGATCTCTGCCTACCCCTGTGGGAAACAGGCGTGATTTTATGTATGTATGTATGTAATAAATGTTTCATCCAGGCAATAAGATAATAAAAATATGATTTTTATAATGTAAAAATTCGTAACGAGGGTAATTAAAGTTAGCAAGCACCATTTTACCTCCCTCATTTTCAAAATTTCGTAAAGTGAAAAGGCGGAGGCAAAGTTTTCGAAGATCTATATTAATAATTTACTTGAGGAGCTACCCTTATCGCCTATAAGTTGCATCATTGCAGATGACTGCAGGTGAATAGAGGGACAAAAAGAGGAGAATGGTAAAAAATAAGAAGGGCGAAGACCCCAGTATCCTTACAAATACGAAGGTACGAATAAGGTACGACGTGCAGCATATTAAAATCAAATATCTTTAATTATATAATGTCACAAAATAACACTTATGAGCGTCAATATTCATGATTTTAAAGGGTTACAAAAATAGTCTTGAAAGAAACGCCTACTTTTTGTTAGGTAATACTAAGAGACAGTATTTCACAAGTCGAGCAAGGCTATTCTTACTGAGAATAGCACGACTTTATCACTTGTAATGGAAAAACTATTGACTATAAATGAATTACACGTTATTCTTTTTTTTATATATTTAGGACACGTCTATTTGACTTCACCTCGCCTGATGGTAAGCTGAAGGTAAAGTTGAGACTTTACCTTCAGCTTACCATGTGTACCATGTTAACAGTGGTGGCACTCAGCTTGACGGCCTCATCAGAAGAGGATTGTCGTCGCAGCACCGCGTGACACCCACTAGTGCTGCGACCACAATCCCCTTGCCCGGCTATGCACTTGCTGACCCCTGAACGCAATCAAACCGAAATTGGATAACTATGAAGGGTTTTTCGCAATCGTGCACGGTGGTACCCACCCGTCCGAATTTTGTGACAAATTTGTGTCATCAAATTTCTACCACCTAAGATCGACGCGATATCAGCTCTGCAGGTGAGCCTGGAAACAAGAAAAACTTTTAATATTAAACTTTTATTATAAACGATTCAGTGATGAGAATAGCATTTGACAAAATTTTGCCAATTCCCAAAATTTTGCAATAATACCTTACATAATCTCATAATACTATCTTTTTACAACACCCCAATTACCTCACAAACAGTTTCAATCAGTTTTTATGCTCTTAACGAGGTGGTTACTATCCATTGTGAAATTAGTGCACCCTTCCTATAAAGACGTTGATAATAAAAAGCAATGGTTACCTCATTACTTGATATAATCGGATCCAATCAGATAATCACATTACATTTTACGATATTATCTTTATGTACGGTTTCGTAAAATGAGAATTTTTTGGATACTTATCAGTCGACATGTATAAAAGGGAATTCCTTTATACGAATGACAATGTATTGGATTGTATTAATTAAAGCTTTTACGAGGGACGTATTTGAATATTAATACAAAAGTCCTTGAATAGGATTTTGGGATCAACATATATATACCAAGCTAGCTATTAATTTTAAAGCGAGTTAAAATTGAATTACTGATCCCGACGTTTCGGTTACTTTTATGTGTGACCATGACTGCTGAAAAGCAACCGCAACGTCGTCGGAGTGTTAAAGAATAACAGCAATTAAATCGCGATGGAATCCGTTAAAATAGTTTTATTTCAAAAACATTCTTATGTGGAAAATAAAATTAATGAAAAGTTATAAGATCGTATTTCATAGATTGAAATATGATTATAGAGATGAGTTTAAGATAATACAGGGGCTTTTCATTGAGACGAAATTAGCAAAACATAACTAGCCTTGTTGCTCACGGTTTTACTAGAGGTAATAAACTTTGATTACTCGAAACCGATATTATGATATTCTATATCATTAAATATTATAGGCTACATTATTATATTATTGTTTCCATGTGAACAATAATCTGAATCAAGTTGCAAGCTAAGGATGGTATTACAAATTTTGAGTCTTCTTCCGAGCACTATCCCGTTTCGTAAAACCGCACTGCGCTAATCTGCCTTTTGGTTTATTTTGGGTTTCACAGCTAAATAAGTAAACATTACGGTTGACCCGTACATCCCACCCACTGTAAAACATAGTCCATAGTGCTGAAGCTTTTGTGACTTAGACCAAAACCCAAAAACGTGACCAAATTGATTTGATAGGACTGAATCTTCACTACTTCTACCGTAGGCGATACAAAAATTGGAATATATTTTTGTCCGTTCAGACCGGTTAGTTAGTTATTTTTTCAGAACAATTGAATAGGCACTACTGGATAATGATTAGATATATGGAGCTCGACTATTAGGTATCTTCGGGACTGGGGTGTGTGTTGGGTAACCTCCTCGAGTGTCGCTCCGATTCCGATCCCGCTGCAGTCCGGGGGGAACGGAATCGGAGCGGCCGGTACACCCTGGGCGGCGGTCAATGGCTTCCCCTTCACCCCTTCATAGGGTTGGCATTGATCGTCGGCCAATACCCAACGTGGCGGGAACACATCGCTCTCCGTACTCCTCTGCTTTCAGAGGAGACAGGATGAGCGATGCTGTTAGTGGTGAGAAGGCCCAGGGTCAGCCGGCGTGCGAGGGATATGCTCTATGGGTAACCTTACACCCCGGCGTCTGAAGACCCGAGACGGCGTGCGGTTTTAGTCGGTGCAAGCCCGACATAACCGCCCCCGCTGGCCGGCGGGGGGGTATCCGAGGTATCTTCGGGACCCAAATCACTCACCCACAACTACTGATTGATAGTTGAGGCTCAGGCTTGCCAGTTAAACAGCAGCTGTACTGGCTAACAGGTGGGGTTGGTCTGAACCGCTGAAATCTTGATGGGGCCACGTACATCCTCCAAACTAAAATCTATCTTTATACCAAATTTCACCCAGATCCGTTCAGTAGCGCTGACACGATTGAGTAACAAACATCCATCCATCCATTTCAAGTTTCGCATTCATAAATAAATACTAATAACATCTATATATATAAAAATGAAACCCGTTTTCCGTTGTCACGACATAGCATGAAAACGGCTTGACCGATTTGGCTGATTTTTTTTTGTAGTTTTCTAATACTCTGTACAAGGTTCTTACGGAAAAAAATATTAAGAAAATCTCTCAGAATTTTTTTTTTCGTGCGCACACCGACGGTTTTAGTCGATACACGAAATAACCACCCCCGCTGGCCGGTGGGGGGTATCCAAAGGGATTGATCCTCCCCAAGTGTCCGTTACCGGGCAACCTGGGTAAGCCCTTGAATTCAATACATGGCGGATCATTTTGACGTAGCGAAGCACGTACCGGGCCGCTAGTATTATATATTATAGTATTAGTAATGAAATGAGCGTCAGAAACTTATCACCCCCCACGCAAGTTTAATTACCAGTAGTGTAATCTATATCCATTCAGTAGATAAAGGTTGCACTTCGCTAGATAACTTCGGCTAATAAGTCGATAAAGTTGCGAACTATCGCGAAACTTTCCAAATTTAATATCCAAACTCATTGGGCCGAAAAACAGGCCGAGGATCTGTGCTATGGTTGAATAAGTAGGTAAGCAAAATATTTTCAGCCCAAGTGGGTATCTGGAACTCGGTCTATGTAATCTTAAGTTTTTTTCCGCATCAGTATTACAGAGAAAATAGGGTTGAGTGAGAAAATTATGTAATGTATAAATTTTCTGTAGGTCTCTTTATAACAAATATCTGTGAGACTGAGGTTTGCTATTTTTTTTTTCTATATTAATATCATTGTATTTTATATATATATATAGTAGCCACGGTAGCCTAGTGGTATGGGTAATGGACTGCTGAGACGAGGTCTCGGGTTCGATCCCAGGTTTTACCATGGCACACACCAATGACTTTTCGATGCTTTTCGAAGTTATGTGTGTAGTTATCGCAGGTTTATAAATGCCCGGTTAATGGCAATAGGCTCGCCACCTATTACATTGGGACCTAAACATAAACTGGCGAAATGTGAGTGCTAGCACCTCTGCCTACCCCTTCGGGGATATAGGCGTGAGTTTATGTTATGTTTATGTTATGTTATGAATTTTATTTTAGGTTTTTTAGATTATGTATATCAATACCCACAATGTAACTAGGTACCTCAAAGATTTACGAAATGATACTATACAATGAAATGACGTTCTTCAGGAGTGGTTCCTGTAGGTTAATACGATAATTGCTCATAAAATAGTATTACATTTGAGCTAGTCAGTCTGGTACTACGGTCAATGTATCTGGTCAAAACGGTAGGTATTTACGTACTACGACCTCCGTCCTCCATGAGCGCAGGCCTGGGGGTGGCAGGTGAGGCCACCTGTCACCCTAGCAGAAGCAGGCCGGGCCAGCGGGGCGACTCCCCCCCCCCAAATCGGGGCAAGATAGGGACACCGTGGTTCCCAAACCTGAGGGGGCCATCTCGAGTAAAACCGCACGCCGTCTCGGGTCTGCAGACGCCGGCGTGTAAGGTGGCACCGCACCCCAACTGACTCAGGGCAATCCCCGGCCTGCTACTGCTGGGGTGAACAGGCGGCCTCACCTGCTACCCCTTTTTTTTTTTTTTTTTTTTTAACGTGCGGAAATCCCTTCGGACACCCCCCCGCCGGCCTGCGGGGCTGGTTATGCCGTGTCTCGACTAAAACCGCACGGTGTCCTCCCCAAGTGTCCGTTGCCGGGCACCCCGGGTAAGCCCTCGAAAGGATAACCCCAGGGTTGCCGGCGGACTTTGGCCGCCACCGCGGCCTCGCCTGGTGGGGTCGGGTTTTGTCCCGCTTCGGTGAGTTGGCAGGCGTGTGTAGGGCACACACGACACGCCTCCGCCACGGCCTGCTTCTGTAAGGACGGCGAGTCGGCCAACTGCCGTCCTCAGGCCCCGATCATGGAGGTCGGTAGTCCCGGGCGTAGATGAGTCTGCGGCGTCCTCGCCGCAGACTGCGAAACTCGGGGGGCAGGATTCTCTCCCGCTCCCTCTCCGCCGTCTCTTTCGCGCGCATTATCTGCTCGCAGAAAGAGGCGGCGGCGTGCCACTTGCTCCCGTCGGAGACCACGGCCCTCACCATGGTCTCCAACGAGAGAACGTCCACGCCCAGGACCGCAACGAGATCCCGGCGTTGACTCGCCCACGCAGGGCACTCCACCAACGTGTGGAGCGCCGTGTCTTCGCCAGGATCCTCTCAGTGCTGACACTACGGCGTCGTCTCCCGGTGGATGCGCCACAGATACTTACCGAAACACCCGTGTCCGGTAACCATCTGGCACATCCGGTAGGAGAGGTCCCCATGGTCCCTCTCCAACCACTCCTTCATGATCGGTCTCACCGCCGCAATGGTGGATTCCCCCCACCTGGGGTGCTCAAGTCGCACCCTCCATGTCTCCATGAGTTCCTGGCGGAGCAGGGACCGCTGAGCCCAGATTTCTCGGGGCTCTGGCCTATGGCCCTGGTCCAGCGCCTCCTTGCGCCACTGGTACAGCAGCGCAAGGGCTCTCGCTTCCAGGTCCCATGGAGGGGTCCCGGCTAGGAGACATGCCGCCTCGACGGAGATCGTGCGAAACCCCCTGATGACTCTGACGGCCATCGCTTTTAACGGGCTGTTTAGTACAGCCACGTTGCGGGCCGCCAGAGTCTCTGCCCATACTGGGGCCCCGTACAGGGCCATGCTTCGCACGATCCCCAGGTACAGTCTCCTAGTGGGGGCGTTGGGTCCCTTAACATTAGGCATCAGCCGTGATAGCGCGGCTGCAGCCCCCCTCAGTTTCGGGACCAGACTTCGGAGATGAGGTCCGAAGTCCCATCGGCTATCGAGTACGAGCCCAAGGTACTTCATCGTGGGCTCGATGCCGATGCTTACGCCCCCTACGGTTATGCTGGTTCCCGCAGGTGGCCCCCTCCGAGGCCCGTGAAAACACATAGCCTCGGATTTGTGGAGAGCCACCTCGAGTCCTAGCCGCCGTATTCGACCCACGACTTGAGCAACCCCTGCCGTGGCCTTTAGTGCCGCGCTTCGGTGCGTTGCTCCCCGCGCCATAACGAGGGTGTCGTCAGCATAACATGTTATGCTGACACCCTCGAGCAACGAACCGCGCAGCACCCAGTCGTATCCGATGTTCCACAGGAGTGGCCCTAGGACCGACCCCTGTGGAACACCGCACGACACTTCTCGCCGCCCTGGCCCTAGCCAGCTCGGGTAAACTATAGCCCTCTCGGATAGGTATGCCTCGACAATGCGGCGGAGGTAAGGAGGCACTCCGTGATACGCGAGCGCCTCCCTAACGCAGCTCCAGGGTAGGGTGTTGAAGGCGTTGGCGATGTCGAGAGACACCGCCACCACCACCCCACCCCGAGAGACTACTTCCTCCGCCAGGCGCCTAACGCGCATGATCGCTTCCACGGTGGAGCGCCCCCGGCGGAAACCGAACTGGTTGTCCGCCAGATCTGGCCCCACGTTCGTGAGATGCTCGACGAGGCGCTCTGCAATAATCCGCTCAAAGAGCTTGCACACCTCGTCGAGCAACACGATCGGCCGGTAACCGGATGGCTGGTCCGCCGGCCGCCCCGCCTTCCGGATAAGGACCAGTTTCCCCGTCTTCCAAGCCTTTGGAAACTGGCCCCTTTCGAGGCATGCGCTAAAGAGCGCCACCAGTCGAGGCCCTAGTTCCTCCAGGGCCAGGACCCATGCTCGGCCTGGAATGCCGTCGGGTCCGGGGGCAGTGCATTTCCGGGCTTTAAGCCGGAGCACTGCTACCCCCAGTTCACTCTCCCTGACTTCGGGCACATCGCTCTCGCTATTATCAGCGTCAGGCGCCTGAGGCGGAGCCATACGCGGAGGGACATGCTCCTCCGCTCTCGTTGGGAACAAGGAGCCCAGTATCCCCTCCAGCCGCTCCGGCTGGAGGCTCTGGGTCAGTAGGGGCGCCCTTGGGCGGATTTTGCCCCTGACCGCAAGGTAAGGACGCCCCCATGGGTTCTGCTCCAGAGACTCCAGCAGCTCTTCGCGGGCCCGCCGTTTGGCCTGCTTAATGGCTTCCTGGAGGGTCCTCTTGGCCCCCTTGTACGCCTCATACAGCTCCGCCTCTCGGGCTGCCGCATCGTCTGGGCGGCGACGCCTCCGGCGAAACCTCGTGTACTGGCGGCGAGCGGTCACACACGCTGCTCGCAGCTGTGCGATCTCCGCTGACCACCAGTACACCTGTTTCTTTGCCGGGCCGGGCTTAACCCTAGGCATCGCCGCATCGCAGATATGCGACATGGCTCTCCTGAACCATTCCGCCTCTGCGTCGACATCGGCAGGCCTGGCCAGTGACGGAATCCAGGCCTGCACTATTGATGCCTCCAGGAGAGCCTCCCGATCCAGGCGTCTGAGCACCTGCTACCCCTGAAGTATTTACGTACCTATATCATGATCGTATTAGTTCCCGTAAATATAAATTGTACAACGTTTTAAACCCACTTCTAACAGACTTAAAAGTAGCTAGGTTTTCCGTTCTCCCGTATGTTTGAACGTGACCGTTTTAGTAACTACACTACCGATGAGTATGAATATTTCACAGGGGTCATTTACATTTACGGTTTTAGTCGGTTAAGTCCGACATAACCTCCCCCGCTGGCCGGCGGGCATGTGAAGGGATTTCCGCATGAAAAAAAAATGAAATGGGTTATTTACACTATCTATATTAACTTTATTTGCACTTTTTACATGTAGTCTAATCGATTTTTATTGGTATACCAGCTGTGGCCCACGATTTTACCATCCGTATACGGTTCTATTCCATAGTATCGCTTCGTCTGCCCGTCCCTATCTTTCTCATCTTTTTTTCTTATTGTTCGGCTCCTTTTTCTTTTTTTTTTCGTGCTGAAATCCCATTGATGTTTTAAAGCCATCAAAGATTAGCTATCAATGCAAAAATGAACGTATTTTTTTTTAAAATCACACAATCAACTGGGAACAACCCTAAGAATATGATGAAGTTAATTCTCATAAGATACTACCTCAATAAAAGTGCTTTTTTTTTCGTATGATGGTAATAATTTTAGTTGATTCAGTAGCTTACTTTAGTACTGAATGTATTTACTCAACCTGGGGTTATCCTTTCGAGGGCTTACCCGGGTTGCCCGGCAACGGACACTTGGGGAGGACACCGTGCGGTTTTAGTCGAGACACGACATAACCACCCCCGCTGGCCAGCGGGGGGGTATCCGAAGGGATTTCCGCACGTAAAAAAAAAAAAAAGTATTTACTCAATCATTGTAAACAACGAATTTGAATAAACTTATTATAATGCTAGCTGTTGCCCGCGGCTTCACCCGCGTGGAATTCTGATGCCGTTCCCGATACCCATGGAACCCTATTCTACCACCATATAAGATACACAATTATACCATCAATTATTTTGTTATATCTCGAAGGGTTTTCGTTGAAAGTTATACGTCTTATTTTTTTTTCCGACAACTCCAACCAATATCATTATATATTATAACTAAAACCTTTCTCGAGAATCAAACTATCCATTGGTGAAACAGCATGAAAATTGGTGCAGTAGCTTTTGAGTTTATTGAGAACAGACAGACAGGCAGACGCGGCGGCGGAGGACCATGTTTTATAATACGTAGTGATGTAAAATATTTGTAAATTGTCATTGAATAATTCATGCAGGTACCTGCATGAAATTGATTAAGTATTACCTATGTTGGAACTGGAATGCTCTACCCGCACACGTGTATCCTTATTTTTACAAGACTAGATTCTTTAAGCGGGGCTTAAAAAACATATTCTTAGGCCGTCAACGTAGGGACTACCATTTTAGGATCGACAATATCTGGAATGGTGGCCCGTATCTTCTTCTTCTTATGTATCTACTTCACCATAGCTTCTGCCTACCCAGTGGGGTGGAGTCAATTAACGGACTGAATATAAAAGAAAAACAAACACTGATTTTACTATATAAGATACAAAATGTAACCATTTTAAATACCAACTGTAAACACAAAATATGAGCCTACCCTCATAAACTGAACTAAAATAAACAAAGCCATTCCATCAATATTATAGCACCAATCACGCGTCCATCCGATGATATCGATAATAATCGAAACCGTATTGTAAAGCAACATAATAGGAGGGCTAAATCGATTGTAAATCGTATTCGATTCGGTTGAAGCGATAACTGTAACACCTTCATCGTTTATATTACATGTGTATTAGATTCAGGTCGGGTGCGAAAAACGTGGTAAGTGGTAACAGGCACCGTTTTAATGGCACACCGTTGTAGTGTGTCGTTATCTTTATGAATCCGGCGTATCACTGTATGATGTGAAAGGTAACTGAGATAAGCTTTCGTCCCTTAATTGAGATTAGGTTACATTATTTTGAGATTAGGATAATGTTTTTGTGTCAGGTTATATGATATTGTGGGTTATTGTTTCAGTTTGTCGTTTGAAACCGAATTGTTATACAAACAGTTTTAACAATAAGGTACTGGTTCAAGCCCGACATAACCTCCCCCACTGGCTTCCGGGGTCTCCGAGTGGATTTCCGCACGAAAAATAAGGGTACTGGAGTAGATTCTATAGATGGAAACCCATTCCTATTACAAGTTAGCTTAGTGGTATACACTTAATTTGTAAGGATAAACCATAACTTTGCGATCACATTTTCCGGGGCTTTGGGCCCAAATCAATTGAATCTATAATGATTTATGTCAGTGTATTATGCTAATATATGATGTATGATGATCACTTACTGTATCATTTATGCAGTTATTATGCTAATATAATAACTGCATAAATGACACAGTAAGTGATCATCGACTTTACGTCACCCCATCCAAACAGATCAATTATTATTAATGCAATAGCTAAGCAAATTCTTCAAAATCGATTCGAATATATTCCTACCAGCCCTCCTTATTCGGATTGATCAACCGTGCCGTGACCACACACTTTCGTATTAGCAGACATAATATTTATGATGGTTTAGTTTTACGCTAGTTCTTTATTATATATTGCAATTGAAATCCACCAGCTTCTCACGTTACGCTGTGTACTCGCTGTCAAACAGAATAATGCTCCAGGAGTAATTTTGCTTAGTTTGTGCAACTTGTGAGTGACCTCTGTTGTAGCAACAAGAAAGGTCATTAAAAAGTTGCGCAATTATCTTGCAACCGAAATACCTCTGACAACGCTATCTCACCAACAGAAATACAATAATATGTAAGTGCTATTTAACTGCGGTTTTCTATATGAAAAACTTGATGCCTTACCTCCTATTGTATTGTGGTAATGTATTGTGGATACCCTTCTTCTTACAATCATATCCAATATCTTTTGAAAAAGGCATCTGTCGAGGTCATCAAGGTAGGGACCATCATTTTAGGATCATCAGCGTCTGGGATGGTGGTCCATATCATCTGGACTTTACCTAGCTTCTCACCATACAGCGGGATGCAGTCAATTGACGGAGTAAATCTTAAAAGAAAAATATATGTATAAAATTTCTTTATTTTCTAGCCCTCTGGGTTTCTACGGAATACTGGTCTATAAAATAAACTCAAATCTAATTAATCTGTCACAAGCCCTCGTATCTTGAGTACACAGGCCGAAATCCCTCGATTTACAATAGTATAGATTCACAATGACAATAGCTCAATGGGCATTCATTCGCCTCACCTCGCTTAGGCAGCTGATACACTGATCCATATTTATTTAAAGCGGAACTGTTTTGGAGTGAGTGAATTAATCAACCAAACTAACTTTAAATGCGACTTGTGTCATTGATTGCCGCTTAGATCGAGTGTCATGAGGTAACTGGTGTCATTTGTGATTCAAAATGCCGGTTAGGTTTAAATGGCTGGTTTATAAAACCATCAATAGGCCTGTCCTTTTACATGGCTGCAAAGGGTGGCCATTACTAGAGCGATACAAGGTATAGACCAACCAAGTGCTGGTTTATCATAATAGAAGATGACATCGTGCCAATGGCCTCACTACCTTGGATGTACAAGACCATATGAAGAGGAGGAACAAAAGCTGACATTGGACCCCGGACTCCGAGGTGAGAGCCTCGCATGCGACTAGGTCTAACGCTAAGATGATGATGATAGGTTCAAGAAACTTAAATACAATATAACACGTACAGAAAAAATTTGGTACCCTCTTTATTTTGAAATCGTGTAAAAATGACAATCTTTTGCAGTTCACATTGTGTGTCACCAGCCTAAAGTCGCATTATGAAGCCGCCCTCAAGGAACCAATGAAGATAAGACCTTTGTAAGGGATAACAGGAACGTTATAAATATATAGCTCAGTTTCCGAACACAATTTGGTCACTTTTGCCCCTTATTTTGTCCTTTTTGGGTCAATAACATTGTAGGCTTTCTAGAAAAGACTTTTAGGCCGAATCAGGCTATCATTATCCATTACTGTCGAAAAAGGCGAGGTAGCTTTTGGTTAAGATGAATGAGAGTGTGGTCTTGAATAAGTAAAAGGTCTGGTAAAAGTAATAGGATCGCGCCTACTTAAATAATTATTTTCTGAAATATAAATTAGTTTTGCACGCAAATCCAAGGTTAAACCTTTGATGAAATTAAACAAATCTTGAGGGCCAATTCTAGTAATTATACCATCCACAGACAAAATATGATTGAATTTGAAATTTTCATTGAAAATAAAAAATGTAGCCCAGTTTCGGTTTAATTTCAGTTCAGTCGCATGACGATCTGTTTGAAAATCTTTTTTAGTTTTAGGGCTGTGACACAAGGCTATCAGCCTAATCCTTAACATAGAAACAAATCATAATCTATCAAAACATAACTATTGACACAAGAATAACAGAATACAACAAAGACAAAGAACTTCAATAAATAAAATTAATACGCATTTTGTGCAAAATCCATAGAGAATTAAGAAAAAAAAACGATCAATTAGTTACATTACGAGTACTAATTTTGAAAATTAATTATTACATCAATAACTAACTCATTATCATAATCGAGAGATCATATAATTCGATTATAATACTACTACTAATCTAACTAAACCCTGTCGTAAAAACTGGTAATCAATCGAGAGATTCGAGAGTCGCTCTTATAGGATACAACGAAAATACTTATAGAATTTTGTAATTTTGGGGGTGTATTTTTCTTGCCACAGAGATGATGGTAGTTGGGCTGAAAAATACAGGAAAAGAAATGTATTATTTGTCAAACTGCTGACAACACCTAACAGAACGTCTTGGCTTTGTGATAGACGGAGAGCCCTCCTCAAAGCGAAACCTTCCAGACCCACACACACACAGCACACCGACAGAGACTAGAGTAGTGAGTCTCTAGTTAGCCCCACGTTGGGCGCCAATTTGCAACCGCTGAACGTGTCAGACGGTCTACAAATTTATAACCGCTGAACCTGTCAGACGGTCTACAAATCTATAACCGCTGAACCTGTCAGACGATCTACTCACCAGCTACCTCAGTAGTAGGGTGCATGAACTCCTAAATCCCAGGGCGCCTTTTCATCAGAGATCAGAGAATAGTGCTGTGGGTGTGCGAGGAACTTTCAGGTGTCACTTCAAAGAAAACTCTCTTACACACAGTTATACATACATATATTTAATCCATATACACAATACATAAGACACAAGAAGTTCAGATATACATAAGAAGGTTATAAGTTTACTTGAGAATTACACACAGGTCTTGCCGGTCCCTCCACTTATGCGTAGGGTCTTCCTAGCCAACCCAAGGTGGTTGAGGAACTCCTCTACGCTCAAGTAAGTACTAGATGATTGAATTTTAGGATACACACAAAATATTAAAAGTAAATTGTATATGTGACCAGAGCCTTGGTTGTCTGCCAGCACGGGGCCAAGCATCGAACCGCGAGTCCTCCATTGTCTACCGAGATGTAGACGAGAAGAGCCCTCGGTATAGCGATACTGAAGCTCGGGGCTGCTTCGATTGTGTACGTGACCATAGCCTCGGTTGTCTGCCAGCACGGGGCCAAGCATCGTCCCGCGAGTCCTCCATTGTCTACCGAGATGTAGACGAGAAGAGCCCTCGGTATAGCGATACTGAAGCTCGGGGCTGCCTCTCCGCTCAATAACGTTCACAAGGTGCGATTCCAAGACCCGAATCTGGGACCCTGAGACCAAAATGAGTATAAAGTATTGACTCTAATGCAGAAGAAACCTAGAAGCAGAAACTTACCAACGATGTGGGAATATCACTGAATCTAATTATTATAGGTTATGAACTTATAGAAATTGACAAAACAGTCTATACGCAAAATAACCGTTATAGGTTCTCAACAAAGTATTCTCAAGTGACGGCCCGCCAGCTGACCTGGCCTTATATACCGTCTAGCGAAGAACTTTCTCGAAAAGACCAAATTCCATCGTTTTTTTTCACGAGCAGTCTCACTGAAAACACAAAGTCACTCCGACAATGCGGCACAATAAGATGTCAACTTGTCGCTGTGAACACAAGGCAGACTAGGTATCTACTTAATTTATACGTATTTTACTAGACAAACCATAGCTTACGAAGATGAAAACCATAGAGGGACGGAGTTATTAAATTAGGGAAGAGCCTGGACTTTAACGTTTGACTACTAATCATCATTACTCTTCCCAAAAAAACAGAATACAGGGACACATTAACTGAAAATAAAATATTATTGCATCCAGTATAGCAACGCCATCTCGTGGTATTACTGTGAACCACAACACCACTATGGGTTTCCGATCGAACGCTGCTACACTCCGGGAGAACTCCATGCATAGATGTCGCTACCGGACTCGCCTTTTTTAACATCTATTTCAGAAAGTAAAATGTTACAAACGTTGTGAAGTAGGTATGTTGTGGAATAATTAAGACAAAAGTAGGGTATATTGGTTTTCTTTCATTGTTAAAATTATCTTTTTTTGTTTTCTGTTGTATGATAGTAATACGTAATTTCTAATTATATACTAAATATAATAATATTCCTTGTAACTAAGACGACACAGTTAATTGCCCTACAAATATGTATTTAATAGCTCAATGCACAAAAATTACAAATTTGACGTTTATAGAGCGAAGAGAGTACATGTTTCGTTTCGTTTGCATTACAATATCAATGACAAATTTAAGCAGAATATTTAACGATGTAGACTGATTTGCAAAGGATTTGTACTTTTTTCAACTTTCAGTCACATTTCGATACAATTATATTACAGTGGATGTTAGATCTTGGAAATTTTGTAACGACTTTTTTCACATTTAGGAGATTGACATGAGATTGAGACTAGACTGAGACTGAATTTGAATTTGTTTTTATTACGAGAATTGGCCCTCTGGTTGCATCTGACGCTCTCACCCTGGAGCCAGGGGCACACTCTCCATTTTATGTTTGGTTTATTTTGGCAATTACGGGCACGCCGCGATCTGAAGTCTCAACAACGGGCGCAAAGCCTTCGACAGAGCTTTGTCCGTTGATCAAGCAGGTTAGGTTGGCTTTAGCCCCGAGAATGCTAGAAGGTTAAAATTAAAAAAAAAGGTATACGTAAAAAAATATACCGTGATCATTTATTTGAATCGAGGGCCATAAAACACTTAGAATACATGTAACACACGACGTAAGTAATGTAGAATATACTGCTAGACTATGACTGTGTGTGCGTGGACTGTGTAGAATATGTTCATATGAAACTTGTGTTCCAAACGTCTTGTCGATCACTGTGGTCGACATTTTCAGTGGACGAGGGCGTAGAACTCTCCTCGGTGTCAAGCTCTCTGCCACTGATGTCACTGCCGAGGCGAGTTCTACGCACTCGTCGGCGCCCGAACTTGTACCACTGAAGATGTCGACCGCAGTGATCGACGAAACGTTTAGAACACAAGTTTCATATGGACCACGGCCAAACAGCTCGGAAGCAGTATACTCTACATGCAACGTCGGCCGTGAAAGCCTAAAGATTTATATAACTTAAGTAATATTTATTAAACACGATACCAGAGTATGGAGGTCCTCGTTACTTGGTACTAGGTACTCGGTTTTTCGGCAAGGAGTCATGTCGTGCCCGATCGTTTAGTAAATATAATATATAGTCAGCGTCAATTACACAGATTTCAAAATTGAAAATATAAATGGTATATCCACACACATCAGAGCCGTGTCCGAGACGTGCCAGGGCCGTGCCCGGCGTCAGTCCAGGCACTGAAGCTTCGTCGCTGGTGTGTAATATGTACACAACTATATATTCTTGAGCCCCTAACGGGGCACGGCCCGACCACGATCCGGGCACGGCCCTGATAAGTGTAAATATACCTTTAATTATATTTAACACGTTGATGGACAGTACTCTTTCTCAGGTTGTGGGTGCTGAGACAGTACTTTTTTTCATACATTGCCCATGGGCGTAGCGTCACAGCACGTTTATTATTCTAACACCTGATATGACAGAACGGATATAGACGTTACCGTCATAAGGTTGGTTAGTAACATTGGTTGATTGTCGACATCAGTGCGTATTCTCCATCATCTTCAAAAGGGTCATGACTCGATCCAGAAGTTGTAGCAACGTCAAATAGATCCTGAAGCCGCTTTTGTTCTGTGTCGTATGGATCGCGAGAAGCCATGTGAATAAATATTAGTTTAGAATTTAGAATAACTAAATCGTATTCAAAACACACGTTTACAACATAAATAAGTTATTTGGATATACAACTACTAGTTTCAGTATTTTGTCTCCATAAAACCATAAAATTACGTTGAAAACATACTATACTTAATTACGATCGAAAATATAACTACGCGCAAATCACGTAACGACTTGTAGGCACCCCCGAGTGGTGCAGTACTGGACAGTTTGTATTGAAATACGACGTCTACGGGCGTAGTGTGTGTGTAAAAGGAGTCATCAAAATGTGAATGTGTGTGTGTGTGGAGGTACCTTATTTGACCGGATTCTTGAACATTTTATAGTGACAGTAGAAAGTCTAAATATAATCTTTGGTGACAGTACAACATGCTCTTCTAAGTAATTGCCTAGAAAATTGTGCGTCTAAAGGCGTACTGATTTTATGTGGATAGAAACTTGAACGTCGACCGGCGTACTGTCGTATTACTTTTGGCTATCTCGGCGGCCATAGGCGGTACTGTCCGTCAATGTGTTAATAGAAATTAAAAAAAGTTCTTTGGTATAGAGAGAGTAATATAGGTATAGGAGTAATATAGTAATAAACGTCCCACAAAGTGTCACATGCCAAAGTATGTTTCCCAAATTTTCATTTGGCAAAAAAACATTTGGCAAAACAACTTTTCGCAATTTTGCAGTTAGCAATACTATTTTTGGCAATTTATTGTTTAACAAATAATTACATGGCAAAGTTTCATTTTACCAAGTATTAGGGCGTCAAATATGGTTTGGCATAACATACTTACTGCTGCATGGGTGTTTGTTTCACCTTGGGCAAATAATTTACAGGTAAGAACTTCTATAATAATTATATTGCTATTATACAAATCAATTCCAGCGCTTCGCTGGCTGCTGCCGCGGCACACTCGCTACGCTCGCTCGGCTCGCGCTCTGTTGGGGCCACAGTTCTAACCTAACCTTACCCACTTTTCTGGCAGTTCCGATCTAGCCTACGTAACTTATACGAAATTAATGTATTTTACTTTATTTATAATCAATTATTAATGAGACATGCTTTTTGAACGAACTTACTTTTGGAATATATTTTTTTACAAAATAAAGCATTTGCTTAATGTATATTTGACTTAATAAAAATTGAGCAAGTAAAAAGTTGCCAAATGAATATTTGACAAAGTGATCAAAATGCGAAATATAAATTTGCTAAAGATTCTTTTGGGAAATGAAAGTATGCGATAAGTTTTTTGAGAAGTGAAATATGACGAAACGTATTTTGCCAAACTGCAGGATCCCAGTAATATAATATTTACCAATGAAAATTATGTTTTGTACATTGTAAAATGTAGCATTTTCATTGATAGGTACTATATAAATAAATTTGCACAAAAACTAATTTTTAAAACCTTAAAATAATTTGCACAAAAAGTAATTTTTAAAACCTTTAAATGATCATTTACTTTTGACAGTAACTACCTATACGTATTCCACTTACATTAAATTTTAGAACGTTATTCTACCCTTAAAGATAAGGTACACTATAACACAACTCCTTCATACACAGATATATGGAGGCGCTCGTCTTCAAGGCACGTATTCTAGAGGTAATCGGCTCTCAATGGCTCACTACACCTGACCACAGGCGTTACACTGAATTAACTATGTATATGCCTTAATTATGCACAGGGTTGTCGAATAGAATACCTGGTATTATATTGAATCAGTATATTGTGTTTAGAATCTATTTATCTAATACCTTTAAACGAGTAATTCTTGTAAATATAATATGTATTAGGTCTCTGAATTTGGTGAGATGCCTTGGTATTGTAAAAATATGTATTTGATACAAAAAAAATATCGGTTAAATAAAAAATATATATATAAAAAAATATAAAAAAAACCACCAGTGTGCATTTTGAATATTAAACAAGCCCACTCTCGTAAAAGTGGACTCGTCTGTCCACAAAATTTTGGCCACACTTGGTTCTCGGGGGCTCGCTGACAGACCAAGTCGTTTTCGCAACCCTAACCTATAGTTCGTCACGGCGCGTGGTACTCGGTGGTGTTCGGTGACACAGACCTCCGCTCGTGTACGTCACTACGGTGCTTCGTTGCCTACGCGTCCCTACTCCCCTAGCCCTACTACCCTAGCCCTACTACCCTAGCCCTACTATAAGTATTTAAAAATACATATATATAATAGGTACAGGATATCTGATGCCAGGCGACCTAAGACTCCAGACGGACAGAGGCAGGAATTGGGGTGCAGGTGGTAAGGTTTTCTCACTGCCGGTCAAGCAGGCTCACAAGACCGATCAGGGATTTCCGCACGATAAAAAAAAAAAAAAAAAAAAGGTACTGACGGCTAAGGGTGTCTTGGCCACAGTGAGAGGTGTACAGGTAATGAGTCAAAGTCGGGCTCAACTTGATGACTGGTTTATTCTTACTTAACTATGATCTTAAATACTAATTTTATCATATATACACAACTATAACTACGTCTTGGTGTACTATTGGTGTGCATGCAACTTCAGCAGTCCTTTTTCCTCGTCCGTCATTTTCTCTACGTGATGATAAGCGCATATTAGTATATTCTTTGAATATCACGTAGCGTTCATTGACGTCAGAATATAGGAAGTTGCTGTAAGTCATGTTCATGCGTGAACAGACGCACACCATCCTTAGATGAAGTTGTCGATATGTTTATAAATGACCTACAAAAGATAGATCAGCTACCACTGAACAATATGAAAAAAGCTTAGATATATGACCACTATTTAACATCACGGCTGACTTGGCCTTTTCTGGTATATGATTACGGCAAAACCTTACTAGCGAAAATAGATGCAACTGTCATAAAATCACTAAAATCGTGGCTTGGACTAGCGCATTCTGCTGATCCCTCTGCTCTATTTAGGGATCAAAATAATTTTGGGATGAAATTAAAAAAACCAAAGTTACCAAAGCCCACATCTTAGGTAAATCCCAAGATGACACAGTCAGGGCACTCCCGATAGATAATACCGCGTCCGAGCTGGAATCTAGACTCATATTCCATAAACGATTTATGATAGGAGCCCAGTCAAACAGAGTGGGGTTGGGAGTAAGACAGCCAGAAAGAGGCCAAGATATACATAGGTTTTTTCTAAAACAAGACGAAAATGATAAATATCGAGTGCACGCGATGAATTTGGAAATCCAAAATTAATGGTTGACAATGGGAGAGTTCTGCATACCGATGGCCTTAAAGTGACGCACCTTGATCTATGACTGTTAAAATTCTATCTTAACACCTTTCAGATGACCCTCCCAGACCAGAGTAATCTGGTAAGGTGGGGGAAGGCCACAGAAAAACAATGTTATACTTGTGGTGAGGCAATAGGGACTGCTAGACACATATCAGTAGGATGTAGGGTGCTTCTCGATAGAGGCCAATACTCACGCCGCCACGATAAGGTGCTTATCATCATACGTGAAGCAATGAGTCTGGCAGTAGCTAGAGCCCAAAAAGGATTGACTACTAACAGACGTCATATCAACTTTGTGTCTGTTCATCCTTAACATCCAGGAACAAACCTTATTCAATCTAAGATACTGCCCCAAATTGGACTCTCCTAATCGACACGTATGAAAAGCACTATAAAATTCCGGAGGATGTTGGAGTTTCGTCATCTAGACCTGACATATTTCTTTACTCGAGAGCGATAAAATATGTGGTCCTTGTGGAACTTACTGTACCGTGGGAAACAAATATACCGAAGGACCACACAATAAAGAAAATAAATACTATGATCTCACAAACGAATTAACCAAAAACGGTTACGTGGTTAATTTGTATGCAGTGGAAGTGGGAGCGAGAGGCATACCAGCAAAATCTCTCGATAACCTACTTAAAAATCTAGGCCTATCGAGAGCTACAATAAAATCATTACTAGGACGAATGTCTAAAGCGGCACTAGTAGGTTCGCATTGAAATGGTATTATTTATATCGCCACGATGGCGAAACAACGCTGAGAATTTTACCTCACATCTGCTAACAATACAAATACCATTCATACAACATAAAAAATTATTCGTCTTCACGACGTATTTGAAATAAAGGAATATTGACACGTGTTAATTATTGCAAAATGAACTCTATGGACGTCTAAATTATCTCATTGGTTAATGCGTATTAAAATAATTTATAAAGGGCTTAAGAACCAAATAAGATGTAATTTGATTTCTTTGTCAAGCTTTGATACGAGACTGTTGGTTAGTAAACGGACGCGTTTACCAAATTTTGCACGATTGAATGTCGCTATGCTTTGAATGACAAAGAGTGTATATTACCTAGATTGGGAGTTAAATATTAAACGTAGCATGTTGCATGGAATGCTAGTAATTTAAGGTTAATGGTGTGTATATAATTAAAATATGCTTAATTTGAACTAGTTAAGATGTTTGTTTTAAAATAATATAGGCACGCTATTTTAAATACAAAAAGTTATAATGTTTGGCTAAAGATCCAATACGTGGGTCATTTCTCATAAAAAATACTACCTGATGCCCAAGTGACAAAGCGGCGTGTGACGTCATTTGGACGCAGCAAGCGGGGAGTCAGTGGAATATAAAAACTGATTTCAAACGGGGACACGAGATAGTTTTCATTGTAGCTGGTTGAAGTGCACACGCTCTGTTAAAATAGTTGGTAATTTTGTTGGCTGTGTTATGCTAATATAATTGGTGATTCTTTTGACGAATTGTGCATACTAGACAGTGACAAATGATAACGCTCTTTGGATTGAATATCTAAAGATTCCTATATTTTATAAATACCTTTCTCAATAAAACCCAAATTCCTGAAACGTGGCAAAAAAAGAACTTTTAGGTAACAAGCCTTAAATTCTGGGATTGAGTCTGATTTCGGAAGCGTTTCAAACACCTATTTCCTATAATCTAGGATCCGTGGAATAGTTTTAGGGGTTTTCGCAAGCTATTCCATTCCTTTTCCTTAGTTTAGTTCGCATTGTTACTCCCCTACACACAATTCGCACACAAACACACATGTCAAATCAAACACACCTGCTATCTTTGGTACGGGATAGTAGACCGGAGGTAAACACTAGCCATTTGAGTCTAGAATTATTTAGGTTAATCTGTCGAGGCGGATTAATAGGACTCGTAGGTAACATCATACTAAATACGTTTATTAAAGTGATAACTAACCGAAGTGAAGTGTTACGTAAATTATATCGCGTTAAGTCTTTGTTTACAAGATAATTATCATACATAACTTAATCAATCCAACAGCAAATCCATTGTGTTTTAATTAAAGTAACCGTGAATTTTATAGTAAAGTTGTAGATAAATACGTTATTCAATAATTAAAAATAGATATATCGAAAATAGTTCCAGAACATTGTCTGAATAAATCGTGATAGTTTGTTATAAAACTTTAAATATATTACTAAATAATATAATTGAAGGTTTCTGGTAAATTTCTACTATTTTATAGTATATTGGTTTGAATAGCAACATAAAGAACTGTGGTCTGAATTTATATAAAATTACGTTTGGAAGTGATTTAAATGATTACGTGAAATATCATTATCATTATAACATTTTATCTAGGCACTGTAATCAAATAATTAAGTGCATTATAACACGGCTGAATACATCATTCGAGAATTAGAGCAAGTATAAATAATTATTCCGTTATCAGTTATAGAACATTGATTTGAGTGAGCAGAAGTTGACGAGTAATATATTAGAGTAAATTATCTAAGTGGCTGATTCTTCATCTAACATTTGCAATATATCGAGTAACACATGGAAATAGTATCAGTAATACAAAGAGATGTTAGTTGGTGAACTCAATTAATATTCGACTTGTAAAGTGCAAAGAACACATAAGAGACGGCGTGTGGTTTTAGTAGGTTCATTCAGAGACATCTGAAATATCATTATTTGCACACAGTTTTCTAACGAGAGGGAGTATTTTAGTCGAATACAGCAATAAATAAATATATGTGTTACAATCAGCTCACTTAATAGATAATTTAAATACAACTTTAGCTCCTGGAACCATTTGGGTTTTCAGTTTGAGCAAGTTATCAGTGTGTAACATTTCTGGGGTCTGCCTGAAATCCATAAATTATATTTACAAGCTAAAACAGATGAACTCGTGCTAAATCAGTATTTATACCAGTCTCGAACGAAACCTACATTGGAATGCAGGCAAACCTAGATATGTGAGGCGATTTACGACGGGTCGGTTAAACTTGTAATGGTATTAATTAGTGAATACTAATATAAAAAAAGGAGAAGAATACTATTATACGTTTAGCGTTAGTGGAGGTACTGATAACAGAATTAAATTACTCTTGAAGGAGAGGAGGAGAAAATATGTTGATTTAATATCAACCAAAAAAAAATATATATATGAGCTCACGACAAAACATATGAAATATAAAAAAATACAGGCCATTATCATATAATCTGGATCCAGAAAACCTCAGTTACCTGGTAGATACAATCTACGACCGTAAATGATAACTTGACATTTAAATCAATATCGTATAAGTATAGAAACTAGATTTTATGCAGATAGAGTTCATTTTATTTCAACAAAACTCAAAAGATTAGAACATTAGTTAATATATAATATAAACCGAAGGTTAAATTAATTCAGTGAGGAGAATAATCACGGCGTACATTATTTAAAATAAATCGGTTAGGAATTCAATTTCACAGTTTAGTTTTATGTTTAGTTAGGTTTAGACGATTACAGCCAAGCTAGTGACGAAGATAGCCTTAAGGGCCATTTCCCGTTACAGTTTTTGATGCCCGGTGACCAGGATTCTTGTCTAGTATTAAATTTTAATACAACGAGAAAAGAACCAACTTATAAATTACTACAAAACATACCACGCAGAATATCAAATTTTTATTTATTACGTCCGACACTCACAGAAATAGACTTTTAAAAGAGTACAAAACGCGTATTCATTGTTTAAAATCTATTCTTTATTTATTGTTTAAAAAAAAAATATTACACAACGTAGGCAATTACTAAAATAGTAAGACTTTCTAAAAAGGGTCCAATACACAATACACCCAAAATTATTACGGATATCATAAACATAGGCAAAACTTGGGTCAGTCTTTGTCTATATTTAAGCAAACTAAAACTTTTGTTGACGCACGTGTAAACTCGTAACAATATTTTTTTGCCTTACGATTCTCATAGACATAGTTAACAAAACGGAAAAAAAAATACAAATACTCGATACATTTGAACATTTCAAGGGGTCTTAAAATAGGACAGTTTATCACGTACGAAACTGACATTCGTAAAAACTTAAAAACGCACTTGTGAAAACAAGACACTTAGCAATATTAGAAGTTTGAAAATCGTTAATTTCAAAAAGGTTTGACAGTTTATTAGGATAAGATAATAAACGAACTCAAAAAGGTTAGGCGCACTTAACACACTTGGTGTTATTTAATCTTAAGAATATTCTTTGAACACTCGAAAAATATTCAAAACGATAAATTTCAAATACTTAACTTCTACTCGAAAAATATATTTGGATAACGTATCTAAGTGAATACTTAAGAGCAATTCTAACAACAAATAACCAATACAAAATTGAGAGTATTCATTTTCACATGAGAAATAATATATTTTAATAACAAACCATGAGCGGAAAGAACATGCGTAATAGTCGTAGAGGGACTAGCGGTACTAATAACATGAATAGTGCAAATCAGACTAATCAATTGTTATCTGAAATATTAAATAGACTTACGAGATTGGAAAACGAGCGAATTGAAAGTGATAGTGGTCATAGTTCAGGTTCTCCAATAGTACCATTGACTAGCTCGGAAACGAACAATATTAGTAGTGAGACAACACGTCAAACGGTAATTGTACAAGTAAAGCAAAAATTACCTACATTCGATGGCAATAGGATGCACAATCCAATGAGTTTCTTGAGGGATCTTAAAGATTATTTTTCTATGACGGGACAAGACCTAAATACAGAACGAACATTAAGTTTAGCAATAGAATCATTATCAGGGGAAGCTAAAATTCGTATGAATATTTATAGAGATTATTGGAAGTCGTTTAGTGATTTTGAATCGGATTTCCAGAATGTATTTTGGAGCCAGGCAGAACAGGAAGTAGTAAAGTCTAGATTTATGACTTCAAAATATAATAAACAGAACGGGAGTATGGAGAAATATTTCGCGGAGCAGTTGGATAAAGTTTATGCTTTATCATTGCCTTTTACGGATGCAGAAAAGATAAATACCATTTTTAGGCAGTATCCTGAACATATACAAGTAGCATACTTTAGTAGACAACAACCTATGACAATCAAAGAAGCAGTTGAATTTTAAGACATCTGGAAAGAAATATAAGTGTAGATAGGCTCGGTAATTCACAGTCACAGAGTTCGACAGTAAATAGATATGAAAGACCACGCGGTGCAAATGTAAATATAATAGGATATAATTCCACGAATCGCGAACGAGGCAATAATACACGGGGTTATTTTTATAGGAATTATAACAGGCTGGGTCAAGGTGTAGCAAACGGTAGATACTCTAATATACGGGGAGGCGTTAAACCAATTGAATTTAGACCGGAAACGAAAGATCAAAACACAAATAATAGCGAGAATAATACGGAAACTAATTCTAGTACTAAGTAAAAAATGTAGTCATTAAGTTAGGTGGAATATGTGGGCTCCAAAGTTCAAAATTTAGTTTTTGTTAAAACATTTATTCATAAAAAAAAAAAAAAACAAATAGTTCCAATAAAACCAGCTGTAGGAGTAAAAGAGTTTGTCCGATTAATGACTTATAAGGCAGAAACGTTCCGATATGTTTATCGAAATCAAATGACAATAATTATGTTATGCAAAATAATAAATCATGCAAACATTATTAAAAGGCGCTGACTTTTTAGACTGCGAAAAGGATTCGCATAGATATTTAACATTGCAAAAAAAAAAAAAAAAAATTACAGTTTAGGAGGCGTGAATTTAACAGGTCTATTAGACGCAGGTAGATCCGGTTATAAATACATATATTCTATGCAGTATACCTATGGTAAGGTTCAAAGATTATATACATTGCGGAATCTTACAGAACGAGTTACATTCTACTAATTGTTATACCCTCATGGAACCCAAAACTAATAAAATAAAAGGAACTTACAACACTATTAATTTAGCGAGATATTATATAAAGAGTAAAGAGATTGAGTCGAAGGAATGCATCTGGGAACTAATCCTAGAAGCAGATCTTCAAAAGAAGTCTATTTCTAAGCGAATCAACTTAATTTGAAGTCTGAGGAGGCGACTGAAATGGTATTATTTATATCGCCACGATGGCGAAACAACGCTGAGAATTTTACCTCACATCTGCTAACAATACAAATACCATTCATACAACATAAAAAATTATTCGTCTTCACGACGTATTTGAAATAAAGGAATATTGACACGTGTTAATTATTGCAAAATGAACTCTATGGACGTCTAAATTATCTCATTGGTTAATGCGTATTAAAATAATTTATAAAGGGTTTAAGAACCAAATAAGATGTAATTTGATTTCTTTGTCAAGCTTTGATACGAGACTGTTGGTTAGTAAACGGACGCGTTTACCAAATTTTGCACGATTGAATGTCGCTATGCTTTGAATGACAAAGAGTGTATATTACCTAGATTGGGAGTTAAATATTAAACGTAGCATGTTGCATGGAATGCTAGTAATTTAAGGTTAATGGTGTGTATATAATTAAAATATGCTTAATTTGAACTAGTTAAGATGTTTGTTTTAAAATAATATAGGCACGCTATTTTAAATACAAAAAGTTATAATGTTTGGCTAAAGATCCAATACGTGGGTCATTTCTCATAAAAAATACTACCTGATGCCCAAGTGACAAAGCGGCGTGTGACGTCATTTGGACGCAGCAAGCGGGGAGTCAGTGGAATATAAAAACTGATTTCAAACGGGGACACGAGATAGTTTTCATTGTAGCTGGTTGAAGTGCACACGCTCTGTTAAAATAGTTGGTAATTTTGTTGGCTGTGTTATGCTAATATAATTGGTGATTCTTTTGACGAATTGTGCATACTAGACAGTGACAAATGATAACGCTCTTTGGATTGAATATCTAAAGATTCCTATATTTTATAAATACCTTTCTCAATAAAACCCAAATTCCTGAAACGTGGCAAAAAAAGAACTTTTAGGTAACAAGCCTTAAATTCTGGGATTGAGTCTGATTTCGGAAGCGTTTCAAACACCTATTTCCTATAATCTAGGATCCGTGGAATAGTTTTAGGGGTTTTCGCAAGCTATTCCATTCCTTTTCCTTAGTTTAGTTCGCATTGTTACTCCCCTACACACAATTCGCACACAAACACACATGTCAAATCAAACACACCTGCTATCTTTGGTACGGGATAGTAGACCGGAGGTAAACACTAGCCATTTGAGTCTAGAATTATTTAGGTTAATCTGTCGAGGCGGATTAATAGGACTCGTAGGTAACATCATACTAAATACGTTTATTAAAGTGATAACTAACCGAAGTGAAGTGTTACGTAAATTATATCGCGTTAAGTCTTTGTTTACAAGATAATTATCATACATAACTTAATCAATCCAACAGCAAATCCATTGTGTTTTAATTAAAGTAACCGTGAATTTTATAGTAAAGTTGTAGATAAATACGTTATTCAATAATTAAAAATAGATATATCGAAAATAGTTCCAGAACATTGTCTGAATAAATCGTGATAGTTTGTTATAAAACTTTAAATATATTACTAAATAATATAATTGAAGGTTTCTGGTAAATTTCTACTATTTTATAGTATATTGGTTTGAATAGCAACATAAAGAACTGTGGTCTGAATTTATATAAAATTACGTTTGGAAGTGATTTAAATGATTACGTGAAATATCATTATCATTATAACATTTTATCTAGGCACTGTAATCAAATAATTAAGTGCATTATAACACGGCTGAATACATCATTCGAGAATTAGAGCAAGTATAAATAATTATTCCGTTATCAGTTATAGAACATTGATTTGAGTGAGCAGAAGTTGACGAGTAATATATTAGAGTAAATTATCTAAGTGGCTGATTCTTCATCTAACATTTGCAATATATCGAGTAACACATGGAAATAGTATCAGTAATACAAAGAGATGTTAGTTGGTGAACTCAATTAATATTCGACTTGTAAAGTGCAAAGAACACATAAGAGACGGCGTGTGGTTTTAGTAGGTTCATTCAGAGACATCTGAAATATCATTATTTGCACACAGTTTTCTAACGAGAGGGAGTATTTTAGTCGAATACAGCAATAAATAAATATATGTGTTACAATCAGCTCACTTAATAGATAATTTAAATACAACTTTAGCTCCTGGAACCATTTGGGTTTTCAGTTTGAGCAAGTTATCAGTGTGTAACATTTCTGGGGTCTGCCTGAAATCCATAAATTATATTTACAAGCTAAAACAGATGAACTCGTGCTAAATCAGTATTTATACCAGTCTCGAACGAAACCTACATTGGAATGCAGGCAAACCTAGATATGTGAGGCGATTTACGACGGGTCGGTTAAACTTGTAATGGTATTAATTAGTGAATACTAATATAAAAAAAGGAGAAGAATACTATTATACGTTTAGCGTTAGTGGAGGTACTGATAACAGAATTAAATTACTCTTGAAGGAGAGGAGGAGAAAATATGTTGATTTAATATCAACCAAAAAAAAATATATATATGAGCTCACGACAAAACATATGAAATATAAAAAAATACAGGCCATTATCATATAATCTGGATCCAGAAAACCTCAGTTACCTGGTAGATACAATCTACGACCGTAAATGATAACTTGACATTTAAATCAATATCGTATAAGTATAGAAACTAGATTTTATGCAGATAGAGTTCATTTTATTTCAACAAAACTCAAAAGATTAGAACATTAGTTAATATATAATATAAACCGAAGGTTAAATTAATTCAGTGAGGAGAATAATCACGGCGTACATTATTTAAAATAAATCGGTTAGGAATTCAATTTCACAGTTTAGTTTTATGTTTAGTTAGGTTTAGACGATTACAGCCAAGCTAGTGACGAAGATAGCCTTAAGGGCCATTTCCCGTTACAGCATCAAATTTGGTTAGGCAGGGAGGGGAACTTGGGTAGTGAAGGTGAGTGTGGATGTACATCAACAAAAAGGGGCCCTTCTAAACCTACACTTGGGTCGCAAGTCCCAAGCACTGTCTCGAGTTCCCAACTCAGCAACGCGGTGGACCCGGCACCCGCACGGAGAATCCATGGATTGCTAAGAATATCGATCTATAATATTTTTAATTTTTTTATTTTACCCGATTTTTTTTTTTGTTTCAAATACATATTTTGTCGATACCAAGTCATCTCACCAAATTCAGAGACCTAATTTTGTGACACCTCTACATCTGAATCTCGGTAACGGCTCCAACGATTTGAATAAAATTAAATATGCAGGAGGTTTCGGGGCGATAATCAAGCTGGGTTTAATTTTTAGAAAATGTCTAAAAAAACCAAATTCAGTTGGGTCACCCAGATTTTTAGGGTTCCGTAGCCAAATGGCAAAAAACGGAACCCTTATAGATTTGTCATGTCTGTCTGTCTGTCCGTCCGTATGTCACAGTCACTTTTTTCCGAAACTATAAGAACAATGCTGTTGAAACTTGATAAGTAGATGTATTCTGTGAAATTTTGGGGGTTCCCCATACTTAGACCTGAAACTCAAAATTCTTTTTTCGTCAAACCCATACGTGGATATCAATGGAATAGCTCTTCAAAAATGAAATGTGGTAAAATGAGCCTCCCCCCCCCCCCTGTAACTTCTAAAATAAGAGAATGATAAAACTAAAAAAAAATATATGAAGTACATTACCATGTAAACTTCCTCCGAAAATTGGTTTCAACGAGATCAAGATAGTAGTTTTTTTTAATACGTCAAAAATCGTAAACTGCAATTTACCTTTTATTCATAAAACATTATTATGTTGCCGATCCAATCTAAATCTTTAGAAAAAAGTAAGCGTACAAAATGCTTAAAAAATTAATTGAATTATTAGGTTACTTGCCGCTATGGAACCCTTCATGCGCGAGTCCGACTCTCACTTGGCCGCTTTTTTATGAATGATAGGCTCACGTTTGTTCTCTATCTCACCTGGTCGTAAGTGACGATGTGGTCTACGATGAGTGACGCCTGTATGATTATCTAAGGCACAGGCAGAGGTGTATTACAACAGAGATTTGGACAAATATTTAGACGATCTGTGTGGCATTGGAGCATTCGATTGCTACGTCATCAGACACAGGCTCGATACCTGCTCAGAGAAAATATTTGCATGCACGATATGTCTATTTGCATTGATCTGAGGGTTTTGCAGTGACTATGATCTGGAATAACACATAAAAAGCCTTTGTGTTATTCCCGATTTTTAGTCTCCCTGTAACCGTGGCTACTAAAAAGCAACCAAAATTTCGGGATCAGTGCAAACAATAAAATAAAACTGAATTAATCGTGGTATAATCCGTTAAAAATTGTTTTATTTCAATGACGCCTTAAATTTCTATTAACAATTTTCAGATTTTAAACTGAAAATTATTATTAGAAATTTAAAGATATTTAAAATGAAATTCCGTACCCACCTACTAGTTACACCTCAGTGGGTATAATTGGCAGACGTTCTAATACAAGTAATTAGTAGATAAAACTAACTAAACATTAATTATAGTTATGTAATACATAAAGGTATTATGCTAACTTCGTAAACATCATAATTGTACTTACTTGTACTATTTGTGTCTGTATGAGCAAAATTAGGAGTATAAAATCATCACGCTTATTAAACTACCTCCGTCCATGGTAGTATGGTAGTAGGGCGCCCATCTGCTAAGTCAGAGGTCGCTCAGTGCATATATTTGTAAACATGAATATGTAAATTTCCATTGGTATTGGTGTTTTACAAAAAAATACTGTTTATACGACTACAAGTATGTTTATCCGCATTCTAGAAACCATCTTATAAGCTTGCGTCTAGATGTCACTGCTTCATATATACTATGTGTTGATACCAACACGAATCACTAATATGCGATTTCGAAAAATAATCGCAGGAAATAAAAATGAAAATAAATGAAAAATCTGGCGAAAATAAAATGGTGACTGTAAGTTTTATTTCCAGATTCTTTTCTCACTGGCTTTACCCATTGCTTTATGGATCTGGCTGTAAATGAAGAAGCATTAATCTTGACGTTCATAAGTGTTACTTTAAGACCTATATAAATAAAGATTAGATTTTGAGTTGCAAGTTAGTTCTGAACTTCATAAGATAAAAATCCCGAATTTAAAAATTCCTAGGATACTTATCTTATTTTTATTTCTATAAAAACCTAATTCTGACTATGACGAGCGTTTTACCAAAATTGTCAAATAAATTCAACCGTTCTGAAGTGATGAGTTTACCGAGAAGCTGTGATCCAATTTTATTCATGGACTTAAATTGTTGGCGAATGCCAATAAAAATATAATACGGTATATTATTATACAGGGTAAATTTTTCGACACAATGGAAAAGAGAAGAAAGAGTAAATGGGCCCTGGTCTCCGAGGTGAAAGTTTCGGATGCAACGGGAAATAAAGTTAAGGTGACTATGATGACATGCCCCCAGAGTAAATATAATTCCAAGTAAAATCTGAGAAAAAAAAGTATTTGTTAAATACTGCTTTTTATTACTTTTCGTTTTTTAGTGGCGACAGTATCGGATGGTAAAACAATACAGTGAGTGCTTTTTTTATTAATCGGATTTGATACCTGACTAGGAATATAGATTCTTTATAAAGCCTGACCTGAATCTAAAGAATGATACAGTTTTAGTTTTCATCAAAAAACTTTTGCTGATTTTTGTCGGGGATAAATTTTATTAATGAAAATATTATGTTTTGTTGAGCTTCTTTCAATCATGCCCAGTTGCAAAATGGGTGTATTTTAGTGTAACACGATACACGATAACTAAGATAACGGCCTCGTGAAATTTAGTATTTACTGCATAAAGTGAGATATTTTTCTCTATCGTTGAATGTTTTTAAGACAAATCACGAACGGAACAATGACGAGAGCGATTACGGTAATGAGGTTCAAAAGTAGTGCAACCCTCTCTAAACAGTATAAATAAAATCCGTATTCTATTTTATTGCTTCAAATAACCAAATCTGAATTCTGAATACTTGAAGGTGCGTACATAAATTCTGTTACTATTGCCTCTCAACCCTACACCGAAGCTACAGTGAAGACATCTGAAATATTCATATCCGTATGTGTTCGGGTCAACTTAACAAAATTTGTAGGGATATGTAGTCAGCTTATTGAAATGTAATTTCCTCTGAAGATATTGAAGGATCACTGAGCTGTTTTTATTTAAGTGATTTAATAGTATCTATCGTATTCTAAGACATAGACTATACGTATAGAAGACTATATATCGGCTATCTAGGCCCAAAGTAAAAATCGCGTAACTGGCTTAAATTATGAGTTATACAATACGGATTAATATAATTAGGCTTTATTTTAATAAGAAACACTCAGACCCATGTACGGCGTATGGAATCTACTAAGATTTTCGGAGTCTGAGCCAACCTCAGCTACAGGTCAGCGCACCTGCTAGTAGGTAGCGTAGGCTATCCTCTCGGGGTTGATGTGAGACGGCAGTCGCTTTCAGAAAAGTCAAGATAACCCAGATCAAGGGAAAGAGTAGGAGGGCGTATCCCGGGCTCCGGAATGCGAGCTTTGGATGCAACCGAGATCGGCACTCAGGTGAAGAAAATGGGTTCTAGAATGCCGATATGCATAATTAAATACGGGTAGGTACATTATATTTTTATAAATAGATTTATAATCATATTTATAAACACTCAGACCAATGTAATTCCACCACCATTATTCCATTCATTATTAGAAAAATTTACTAAAAACGGGAAATTTACCATACCACAGGTCGTCAAGAGCTTGATTTTTAAATAAAAAATAAAAAATATAATTTTAAATATAAAATAGTAGCAATATCAGTTTCAATCCAAAATATTTTTTGGTTTATTTTTGTGAAGCTCAAACGCGCCTATTGTCCCCTATTTTCCCATGACGACCTGTTGAAGGATTTGTTTCTATTTCCACTTCACGTACAAAATATTCGCCATTTTGCATTTTGATAGCATTTAGCGGCTTACAGGATCTCTAAGCGCTTTAGAGGTCATTTTTATTGCTAGTCCTTAACCGCGGCCCGCGTGGAATTCTGATCCGTTCATGCAACCCATGGGAACATATTCCAGGGATAGAAACCTTTGTGTTATTCCAGACTATAATCTATCCTTGTACCAAATTTCAGCCAGATCCGTAGAGCCGTTGGAGCATGATTGAGTAACAAACATCCAAACTTCAAAACATCTTCACAGACTTTCACATTCATAACATAACCTTAGTAGGAAGTAGGATAGGAAGTCGAATATGATAGAATAGTACGATAGGGGAATTTATTTAAAAGAAGCAGATGTTGCCTGGTAGAACTTGCTTTAAGCAATAAGGCTGCCCATATCAGTATAAAGTATAATAATAATATCAGGATGCTATCGAGGCTACCATCTTACTGCAGTGCATCAGAGATGTCCGCTGAAGCACACACGAACGATTTTTATGCCTTAATGCGTAAGAAGGTTGCCTCCATACTACGCTGGGTTAGTTACTACCATTCTGATAGTGTTTGCGGAGAGGCTAGTCGAGCCAATGCTTGATAGATTCATCAATCCGCATGTAGCTTGATTAATCTGCCAAACTATTATCAGACTCGTGACTGAGTCCAATTAAGTTAGTACATTGCGAGATTCTATCGATCTAAAGTAGACTATCGGTCTAAGACCTCCCCCTGACACCCAAATTCGTTGCTTGTTACCTTCTTCTTCTTATCCAAGTACTTTCCCGGTTTTACCCAAAGCCCTGAGTCTGCTCTCTCATAGTACCTACATTACATTATTTGGCTTGGCTTTTACCACGCCATCGGCGACTGCCGTCTAATCCTACAACCCCAGGATGAAAATCAGAAGCTGGGATCCCAAATATCTAAGTGGAGCCCAAATTACCCATAGCTTGTAAGCTTGCAAGCTTTACCTAGTTTGGGCACAGATTACCTATTAGTTGGTACAGATGAATCACTGCCTGAAAGATCAATGTAATTGTACGAGTTAGATGTGTATTTGTCCACGCGATCGGCCGCTGTGTGCAAATATGTATCTTAAAGCTCGAGCGTACGGTTATTATTACGTTACAGTCGCTTGGCCCTTGGAGTTATTATTAGTCAACATCGTGATGTTAGGGCTGCTTTTCTTAATTAAAATTTAATTTTTAATTAAAATTATATGTATGTGTCTATAACAAAAGATAGTGACAACTTACGATACCGTTACCTCACATTATACATTCGTCATCTTATATTAAAAAAAAGTAGATACGGCACTGGTGCTTGAAACAGACACTCAAAACTAGGCTAAGTAATGAAGCCATTTTTTTTTTAATCCTTTTAATATAGTATCAACCGATAAAAGAATACGTAGGTGAAGTTTGTAGGTAGGTAACATTGTTTAAAGAACCTGAATTTACAAAATTATAAACCTTTCTTCATCAATAGACAGGTGGAAAAAAGAAAGATTTTTATTTGAGTTATCCATACACTTCACACGGAATATATATAATAGCATAGAATACTAACCAAACTAAATCCGAATGTATGCATACGTTACGTATGCGCCGACGGCTGTTGAGAACCCTATTTAATGAATATTTCTGCTTGGAGTAGGTGCTTATGGCTCGCAAGTGCATAGAGTGCGTGAGGCCTGGTTAGGGTCCAGACGTCTCTGAAGGTCTCTGTAGGTGGTAGAGTCAAGCAACAGTCATTTTGGCCGTTGCATGAATGGGCCGACTCGACCGGGGAAGCACCACCCTCTCCCAGAATATCGACGCCAAGTAACAGTATTTGAACTGTTGCGTTCCGTTTGGTGAGTGAGAGTGCCGGAGCACAAACTCCTTTCCCATCCCCTCCCAAACTCCTTTCCCATTCCCTCCCAAACTCCTTTTCCATCCCCTTTCCTTTACAGGGTCGGCAGCGCGAGTGTGACGCCACTGGTGTTACACACGTCCATAGGCCGCGGTAACCGCTTCCCATCAGGTGGGCCGTGTGCTTGTCTGCCACCTTAGTGGTATAGAAAAAAAAAAAAAAACTCATATACTCGTATAGTAAGCGAAACATTTTTAATTACACTTACAAATCTTTGATATCTGAGGTTAATTAATGTTTATAAATTTCCTTCTGTTTTCCAAAGTTCGCTCTGGGGATTACAATATATTTTATGACCCCAGCATCCAGTCAACTCGCTATAAGACACAACTTAATTGGTCACCGAAGCGCACGGATTGTGACATACGCCCTTCGACCTTTAAAATGGTTACTGAAGAAACAGATAGAAATATTTCATTGACATGTGCGATAAATTTGATGAAGGTTTTATTTTATATAGTAGCCACCCTGGGGTTATCCTTTCGAGGGCTTACCCGGGGTGCCCGGCAACGGACACTTGGGGAGGACACCGTGCGGTTTTAGTCGAGACACGACATAACCACCCCCGCTGGCCGGCGGACCCCCCCGCCGAAGGGATTTCCGCACGTAAAAAAAAAAAAATAAGCCCTTTAGGTTTCAGCTTTGGTATGTCGTGAAACAAATATTGCAAGATAGTTTTTTTTAACACTGTGTAGAAAAAATCTATTCAGAACGGGTGATCCGATATTCGGCCTATATTGTACCATTTTGCATAAATGCCTACGATTACTCCACCAACGACCAGTGGGCTGACCTTGAGCTATCTACGGCTTGAGATGCCCCCCTCGGGATACAGTGCCTATACCGGCAATTAAGTTAATTAAAAATATGAGACATTCACGAAATAAATTCAGCTGACAATGTAACCAACATAACTTGATTCTAAGGTGGAAGTTTCCAGAAGAAACTTCCAGAGATCTATTATCATCATCAACATCTCAACGTGGTTCCCAAAACCAATCGGAGGCTTTCATCTCGATATCCCGGAGTCCGATTACTTCTTCTCCTTCTTTATATTTATTTGGCTTATGCCAGTTTTGCGAAAGCGACTGCTGTCTGACTTCCCAACCCCTAGAGGTAAGCCTGCGCCAGAACCTCGGCCGTCAACCAGTAGATATGGCTTGCAGGTGAGATGGACTTAGCTCCAAGAGTCTTCGTGAGGCCTCATACACCCATGTCACCTATATCAGGGAAATAATATAAATCTATACATGTATACATATAAATAAAATTTGAGTGTCTGTTTGTAATATTGAAATAACCGTTTTTACTACATGTATATCAATATAATATATACGGTAAAAACACCAAAATAACATTATTTACAATTTTTGTCTGTCTGTCTGTGTGTTTGCTCCGGCTAATCTCTGAAATGGCTGGACCGATTTTGACGGCACTTTCACTGGCAGATAGGTAATGTTACAAGGCGTAACATAAGGTACTTTAATTTTAGAAAAAAAATAGGGTTCCGCGCAATAGAACCAAAACCTTAAAAATCGAAATCCACGCGGACGAAGTCGCGGGCACAGGTAGTCATTAATATATATCACTAGGTCGGTTACCAGCTTCGCAATCAACCTAAACTTAAGCGTAGCGAGATTTGCCTATCCAACAATAGGTCAACGTGACCGGTCGACTTTTTCCATTGATTTGGTTTTTCGGTGATTATTCCTCGATGGTAAGACCGATCTGGACATTCGACCCCTTACGACACTCAGTAATGTCTACTTGATCACCGTGGCAAATTTGGTCGAGATCGGTCAAACGGTTTCGGAGGAGTATCATTTGTTTGAAATGCAACTTAGAAACCAAAGACGCTTCGCTCGCCTTCGGTTCGCTACGCTTAATTAGCTGATGCCCGCGGCTTCAACCGCCTGGAATTTTGATCCCGTGCCGCTACCCAGGGGACTCTATGCCACCACCACAACCTATATAAGATACACAATTCCACCAGACATCATTTTGTTATATCTCAAAGGGTTAAGGCAGCGTTTTCGTTGAAAGCTCTCTGATGGTTAATTTTTTCTAACAAATATCATTATTGTCGGAAGTTTACGCGAATGTCACACATTGAAATAAAACTATTTTAACGGATTCTATCGCGATTTATTTGATGTTAATTTATATTTCTATTATATATACGTCAGGATCAATGTAAAATATAAAATAACATCAAATAAATCGCGATAAAATCCTTTAAAAATAGTTTTATTTCAAATATCATTATATTTTAGCCGAACAGACAGATAGATGGACAGACAGGACTACGCGGTGGAGGACTTTGTTTTAAAATATGTAGTGATAGTGATTACCGTGCCCATGTTTTATACCTATTTTCATTCATCTGTTCGGGAACTATGTAATCAACCGCATACCCGAAATGCCGCGACGGCCCTCAAATGACGCTACCGTTAATAAACCCAGGTGACCACTTACCATCCAGTAAGCAGTAAGCTTATTCTCTACCTTAGCAGTCTAGAAAGGTCATTATAGCGGTGATAGCCTCGACCTCGATACCAGCCAGCTGTGCTAGAGAGATGTACTAGAGAGGAAGGGGTCAACCCTGGGGTTGTCCTTTCGAGGGCTTACCCGGGGTGCCCGGCAACGGACACTCGGGGAGGACACCGTGCGGTTTTAGTTGAGACACGACATAACCACCCCCGCTGGCCGGTGGCCGGCGGGGGGGTACCCGAAGGGATTTCCGCACGTTAAAAAAAAACCCAGCTGTTAAAGTAAAAGAAAAGTTAAAACACGTTGTACTTTTCTACAGGTTTACATTTTTACTTTGTTCTAAGATTTCCATAAAGGCGAGAATATAATGAGATTACCCAATTTTTGTTACCTTTTAAATGTTTTAAGTATAAGCGTAATGTTATTGTTAATATAAACAGTTCTTAGACTGAGTTTATTTTGTGAATCTCGCTTAAAGTGATCTGTTTTGTTAAAGACATTTAGCTGTTCTTTGTGTGTGTCTGTAACTTTTAATAGTAAGGGATTGCTCATTATCCACTCTCACTATTTTATGGAGAATCAATTCATAAGATTCTTAACACAGCTCCCTCCTCAGACACTTCCAGAACCCATTAATATTACTAGTTTTAATATGATATGATCAATCTATAGAGATGAAGGATTGGGGATTAGAAGAACACAAGCCAACGTGAAGTTACACTAAATGATTTCAGTCATCGCCACCTATTCAGCCAGAACTTCCACAATTAAACTGAAATGTCCATGACGTTATCGTCAATATAAACAGTTTATAATCTTACAACACAAAGTCAGTAAACAACTCGTTGAATAGAATTGTAAAAAGTGTAGTTCTGGGCCTGTAGACAAAGTCACATTCTACTAGTGGAATCGCTTCGAAGCGAACCTTCAAATGTTCAATATGTATGGGAGTGACATTTTTTGTTACACGTGACATGTCGACAAATGTTGTCTCTCCCATACATTTCGGTCTTTTGAAGGTTCGCTTCGTTGCGATTCCACTAGTAGAATGTGACTTTGTCTACAGGCCCAGTTGTAAGAGGCATGCGGAATCCTCATTCAAACTTGTAGTAAATGGTCTGAAGTACAGCCGCTATCGGTATTACCTTAACACATCCCAAGTTACCGACCACCTTACCTCTAAACTGTAAATAAAATAATGAAGAAAAATGGGAAAATGATAATTATATTTAATATTATCTATACTATTACTATTCTAATCTATACTATAATATTTTATTATAATCTATACTATTATTATCTATACTATACAATATATCGACGGCCTCTGTGGCGTAGCGGTAGTGCATTTGACTGCTACGAAAGGGGGCGCGGATTCGATTCCCGCTCAGTGCAAATATTTGAATGCATGAATATGTCTATTTACATTGCACTGGGTGTTTCTATGTATGATATGTATTTATTTACAAAAAAAAGTATTTAAGTATGTTTATCCGCATTCTGGAACCCATAACACAAGCTAGTTAAACTATGCTTACTTTGGGTCTTGAAAGCGCTGTGTAGAATGTCGTTGAATATTTATTATTTATTTATATATTATCTAATGATAAAATATAGTAAAGATTACAAAAATAATTTTTTACAGTATATTAGTACATAACTGGAGTTACTAATATTCCCCCTAACCCCTCCAGCTAAGCTAAATTGCTTGTGTTAGGAGTGGGTTCACGTCGGTAGTGTAATGGCCAGGATTTAAACCCGGGACCTCTCGATCGTAAGGTAGACTCCTTAACCATTAAACTAACGATGCTTCAATACAACTATAATAAACTTTATTTATTAATTATACATCAATATTTATTGATTCATTTCTAATGTTCAGCAACTTCTGAACTGCCGCGTCGGCAAAAGCTAGTAGAGAATACATCACTACTTTATAATGGTTAACAAAAATGCCCTGAGCATCCAGTTTTTATCAGGAACATTTCCTATCATATCTTTCTTCTAGTGCAGTTTTGGAAGTAGACTCGTGCCCGAGTGGCTTGCCAAATCACCTAATATCGTGCAATGGCATCCGATTTGCCATTTTTGTGGCGAAGTTTGCGGGGTGATAATATGAAAATGTGTGTCCAATAAATATTTTAGTAGAATAGGTTATAACGAGTATGTACGAAAAAATAATAATGATAGGAGTATAATAGCCATTCGCATTTTGACATATCGCATTTGTAAGTTAGTATTCGGCAACCTTTTAAACTATAGTACTATAACTTAACTATACATAATACTTGATATTGTCGGAAGTTTACGCGAATTGACATTGAAATAAACGGAGAATCGCGATTAATTTGATGTTATTTTATTATTTACATTGAACCCGACGGTTCGGTTGCTTTTCAGCAGCCATGGTCACGGGGAGACTCCTCGTGACCATGGCTGCTGATAGAAGGCTGATGCAAATAAATCGCGATAGAATCTGTTAAAAATAGTTTTATTTCAATATACATAATACTCTTAATAAAATTGTTCTCAATCAAATGTATATCTACAAAAGAAAAGCTCGGTACAAAAGGGATCTTAACTCAGAGTTCAGTCTGTATGCATGAATTTGGTTTACAGTTACCATAATTCAGATTACGATAGGTAAATGAAAAAGTTTCGAAAGTGCGTGAAATTATTAATTGGGTAGTAAGAGCTATTTTGTAATTTTAAACTTTGCTATTCTCAATGGACTTGTTTTATCTTTTTATATTTGCCTACCCCGACGTGAAAGAAGCGTGAATTTTTTATGTACCGCTACATATTATAAAATAAAGTCCTGTACTCTGTGTATACTCAGCGTGTACTGTACTGGACAAACTCAAAAACTACTGCACCGATTTTCATTTTATTTTATGGTTCACGAGGAAGGTTATAAGATATTATTTGTCAAGTCTTTGTAAACATTGGCTAAAATATAATGATATTTGTTGGAGGTATCTAGAAAATATAAGCCGTCTGGGAGCTTTCAACGCTGCCTTAACTCTCTGTACGTGAAATTGTATACCTGTGGTGGTGGATTAGGTCGCAACAGCTGGTGTATGTATATTTATAATCTTCTGTATGTGTGTAGAACAGCCGAACGAACTCTTCAATGGTAAGTAAGCGACAGAACCAACTTGGATGAAATTTCGTGTGTGTATTAGTAAGATTCACCGTTGAAAGGATACCTCTTTATGTATAGTTTTTACTACTGATGCTATGCTGCAATTAGCATCACAGATTTTGTAGCATTTAAGATGGTACGTAGTACGTATAATGTTGTCATATGTTGCCTCAAAGCGAAATAAATTGACTTTTATGTGCTCGGCGTCGTTGAGAAACGGAGCAACTTTATAATGTTTGCTCAATTACATTCGCGGTTTGACAAGAACTTCATGTGAATTTTTGAATTTTAGTCGATGTTCACGTCGAGGTATTAGACGTACACTCAAGTGACTTTCATCAGTGCAGTGCTGTTATGTAGTTCCGCCGGTATTGCAATTTTTATGAGAATATATTTCATCACAACCTGGAAATTTACCCGGGGTGCCCGGCTTAACCGGGGTGCCCGGCAATGGACACTTAGGCAGGACACCGTGCGGTTTTAGTCGCTTCGTGCACGACATAACCGCCCCCGCTGGCTGGCGGGGGGGTATCCGAAGGGATTTAGGGATTTAGGGGAAAAAAAACCAATGAACATCCGCCTTACCTACATATACATATAGGTCGTGAACATTGTGATGTTGATGTGTTAGAAACTTAGAAATGTCATGGTGACCATTATTTAAAACTAGCTGTTGCCCGCGGCTCCGCCTGCGTAGAATTCTGATCCCGTTTCGCAACCCATGGGAACCTATTCCCGGAATAAAAAGTAGCCTATGTGTTATTCCGGACTATAATCTATCCTTGTACCAAATTTCAGCCAGATCTGTTCAGCCCTTTTTGCGTGAAACAGCAACAAAGATACATACATACATACATACATACATACGTACTCACAAACTTTCGCTTATATAATATTCGTAGGATTTTACAAATCCTCCGAGCATGGTAGCATGATTTTCTGTATGCGGTCGGCACAGCCCTTGTTTAAAATACCCCTGAACTCACACTGATCGTCGCGTTGGGGCGGCGTGTGTAGCCCGAGACGGCGTGCGGTTTTAGTCGGTTCAAGCCCGACATAACCGCCCCCGCTGGCCGGCGGGGGACTATCCGAGGGGATTTCCGCACGAAAAAAAAAAAATTAAAAAAGGTACCCGATGTTGGTAGAAGGGTGATTTCGTCTTTTGGCATAAAGAGTGATTTAAATTGCTTCTATATTCAATTAATTTTTTTTTACTACGTGTCTAGGTGGCTCAGCTGGCCAGAGCGTTCCCCCTGTAAGGGACTGATCGCGGGTTCAAGTCCCGTCCTAGATGTTCTCTTTTTCCGATCTAAACCTATAGGAAAAGTATGCTACTATATTGTCACGTGTCTCATTTTAGTGCTAGCTATAGTCTCAACTTCAAATGAATTGGTTCGAAAATTTGATTTGTTGAGTTTTACGAGAGCGATTGCCGTCTGATCTCCCAATTCCGAGAGGTAGAGCCTTCATGAATCAGCAGGTGTAACGGCTTACAGCTGAGGTTGCCTTGAGTCCCGAAGATGTTGGTGAGGTCCCATACACCCTATTAGGTAAACCCATTCTAGTTAAAGTAAACCCCTATTTATTTTTTAGGGTGTGGAAACCCCCACGGGCTTCACCCCATCGGTGCCGACGATGGGGTGGGCGTGTCGGAATCGGACCGACTAAAACAACACGGTGTCCTTCCCAAGTGTCCATTCCCGTGCATCCCGGGTAAGCCCTCGAAAGGATAACCCCAGGGTTACCGGCGGACTTTGGCCGCCACCGCGGCCTCGCCTGGTGGGGTCGGGTTTTATCCCGCGTCGGTGAGTAGGCAGGCGTGTGTAGGAAACACACGACACGCCTCCGCCACGGCCTGCTTCTGTAAGGACGGCGTGTCGGCCAACTGCCGTCCTCAGGCCCCGATCAGGAGGTCGGTAGTCCCGGGCGTAGACGAGTCTACGGCGTCCTCTCGGCAGGCAGGCAGGGTTCTCTCCTGCTCCCTTTCCGCCGTCTCTTTCGCGCGCATGTCCTGCTCGCAGAAAGAGGCGGCGGCGTGCCACTTAGGGTAAATTGCGTGGGTATACGAGGGTTCAATGTTTATCAATTTGTGTACCAAAGCAGGTAATATATTTATTAGTTAGTTTGAGGAACTGACAAAGGCACGTAGGAACTCAAAAATTATTACTTGAGTACTTCATTAAATAATTAGCTGCTCGCGTTGGTTTCACCTGGTGGAATTACAGCACCTTACCTACCCATGGACTTTCAAGATTTTTCTTTCTTACAAACCTTGTCCTGAAAAAAAAAAACGAATACTATGTATTCATAACATAACACAACTTCACGCCTGTATCCCCGAAGGGGTAGGCCGAGGTGTATTACACACCCACGATTCGCCAGTTATGTTAAGGTCCCAATGTAATGGGGGGCGAGCCTATTGCCATCTACCGGGCACATTATTAAGCGAGCGATAATTAACACTTATGAATACACACATAACTACGAAAAGTCAGAGGTGTGTGCCCAGGGCGACTGGGGATCGAACTCGAGACCTCGTCTCAGCAGTCCGTTACATACGCCACTGGGCTATCGCCGCTATGTATTCCTCTCAAAATATTCCTTGAATAATACTAATTTAGTTACGTACACATCAAAGAAAATATGTATAAGGGAGAGTCTCGTGGCTTGAATATTTATTATTTCGTATAACGTTGTACGGAGTAATATATTTTTTATTCAGTTAGGTTTAATATATCCACTCCTGGCCTGTATGTTATCGGAAGGGTTTCGAAGGATAAACATTCCTTTATCTGTGGTGTACTTTGTGTAGCATTTTACTTACTAATCTGTGACTACGACACACTACACAGCGCTGTCTAGAAACCAAAGCATAGCTTAACTAACCTGTAGTATGGGTTCTAAAATGCGCATAAATATACTTCGATACATTTTAATTTGTAAATACATATATATTATACTCGAGACACTCTGACCAATGCATATTGTCATAATTCATGCATACAAATATTTGCACTGAGCGGAAATCGAACCCACGACCTCCGACGCAGCAGTGGAATACTCTACGATACAGTTTGTAAACAGAGTTATTGTAATTACTGGTGATTAGAAAAGAGTGGTAGTGAGTTTTCATTACCATATTCTTTTCTCGTGGATTTAAATGTAAATGTTAAACATGGAAGTAATATCTTGACCTTTATATGAGTGTTACTATGTGAATGATGAAATTGGTGAACATAACATGAACATTAACACCTGCTTTTCTCCAAATGCGTTTTGTTCGTGACAGCCACATCCACTAGCTATCACTCTTCAGTAGACTATAATAGATAGGTAGAAGTTTCGAAGAATAAAACGCACTTTCTGAATAGATAGTTCGAAGATAATAAACACCAACGAGTAATGGAAGCACTGCCAATCTTTAATTTTCTATTCTTACTGAGCTCCTATTTACTTACTTACTTACTGCGAATTGGAGAGTGATTTTCAAATAAATCGAGCCTAAAATCATACAGTAGCAATCATACGGACGGCCTCTGTGGCGTAGCGGTAGTGCATTCGACTGCTACGTCAGGGGGCGCGGGTTCGATTCCCGCTCAGTGCAAATATTTGTATGCATGAATATGTCTATTTGCATTGGTCTGGGTGTTTCTATGTATAATATGTATGTATTTACAAAAAAAAAAAAGTATTTAAGTATGTTTATCCGCAGTCTGGAACCCATAACACAAGCTAGTTAAACTATGCTTACTTTGGGTCGAGAATGCGCTGTGTAAAATGTCGTAGAGTATTTATTTATTTATATGCAAATGATTTTAGCTTATTGGTATAAACATAGACCAATATTTATATTGGTCTATGGTATAAATTTATCATATAGACAACGTTTCAATTTACTTAAACCTACTAATAGTCTTTAATTGTTCTTTCAATATAATCACGCTATACATATTTACATGTTACTGGCACACAAGTTTATTGCTAATTTGATATGTGTCGTGCCACACGATTTTCGAGTCGAACACTTTTCACGAAATGCTAATTTACTACCAGATGGAGTACTCACAGAAAGATATGGGGATGCTCTTGTGTTATATTTCAAAGGGAACCACGCAGTAAATATTACCGTATATCATACGACTTAATATAACTTTAGTTTTTAGCTGAAGCTGGCTTAATACTTTCTTGTAAACATCACATACAAAATAAATTGACTGGCTATGCTGAAACAGCAACATATTTTATACTCCAAAATAATCTTCTTACATCGGTAGTAACATACAATTATCCCATTAGAAATATTAGCCAATAGAAATCAGTATTCCGGACTAACATAATAAACTTTTATTGTGCTATAAAAATCAAGTGTTCGAGTTTTGTACGAGTATGAATGTCGACATCCGTGCGAGATACGAACGTCTTCAGGGCGGCTAACCTAAGAATACCGAAATAAAAGACGAAGGATTCTCACTGATTTGGACACAATGGTTACATTTTTAGGGTTCTGCGTGAAGAACATAAGTAAGGACCTTATAACTGATCAGGGGCGCGATTCAGTAATGCAACGTTTTCAAAACATGTTATTTTATTTCGATTAGAAAGATAACGTAAAATATGATCTGTCAAAACAAAACGTTTGTACGTTTCGTGAGGTTATTAAACTAAAAACCTACTAATATTATAAATGTATGTATTTATGAAGGTATGGATGTCAACATAACATAACATAAATTTACGCTTGTATCCCCGAGGAGGTAGGCAGAGGTGCATTACACATCCACGATTCGCCAGTTATGTTGATGTCCCAATGTAATAGGGGGCGAGCCTATTGCCATCTACCGGGCACATTATTAAGCGAGCGATAATTAACATTTATTAATGCACACATAACTACGAAAAGTCAGAGGTGTGTGTCCGTGGCGACTGGGGATCGATCTCGAGACCTCGTCTCAGCAGTCCGTTACGTACCACACTGGGCTATCGCCGCTTTTTAACGGCAGGTATGGATGTTTGTTACCCTTTTTAAAAAAGGTTTTTTTAGCTTTTATGGGAGCGACTGCTGTATTATCTCTGAATCCCGAGAGGTGTAATGGCTTGCTAGTGAGATGGACTTGGGCCTTGGCAGATCTTAGCAAGAAGAATCTTAGGTGATAAGGAAGGCCGACGAAGAACATCCGACCTACATATAACATCATTGATAATGTAACTTTATATAGGTAAAAGAGTTTTAAAATCGATCTACGAGTAGTATTTGAGTTTATTCGTTACAAACAAACATACAAATATGTCTATATATTATTAGTGTAGATAAACAATGAGCGGGACCCAGAGCGTGTAAAAAGACATGGCATTACCAAGATTTTTTGCCTTCGGAATAAATGAATTCTGCATCAGTTGGTACAATGAGGCGTTCAACTCCTTTTGTCGCCCAAGATAATAACGAAGAAAATATCGTGAGAAATTAAAATGAGTTTGCAGCGCGGTGAGTAAACAAGGGAGAGGGTGGCTAGCAATTTTATTTTCCAATGTCGAATCAATAAGTAGAAGTAGGACACAGGATATTGCTGGACATTAAAATGGAGAGAAAAAGGCGTTTTAATTACGCTACGTCGCTTTGAGAAGTGCTGAAAGCTGGACTACTATTGTGGCATTGATACTTTTATTGGACACCACTTTTTAAACAAAAGCTTTATCTGCATTCGTTGTGTTAGTTTTCCTGGTATTTATCGTGCGTGGTTTGAACTCGAAGCAAATAATGAATGCTATTTTAATCGCAAAAATGCCTCTTCAGGTATATAAGTAAGCGAACCTTAACTTCGTTTATTACAAAGTTAGTTTGTTTGTTGGTTATTTGTTTCTTTGTTCGTTTATTTGTTACCTACTCACGCAAGAATGTAGTAAGACTTTGACATGTTTGTCTGTCTCTCTGTTTATTACGCAAATTACGCACAAATGAAGCATAACCGGGATCAGTTTATGTGGGTCGCGAGTATAGGCTGTTATTTTATCATCCCTGCTTTTTATGACTACTGAAAAGTAACCGAAACATCGTAATGAGTGAAAATGTGAACATCATACGAGATAAATTGCGAATAAAAATAATTTTATTGACGAATTATTCGTCAATAAAATTATTTTCATTTCAATGAATAATATTATTTTTCCTCTATTGCCAATGGCATCACAATTATTATACAATATTATTGAGGTGCTTTGTCTCGTAAACCGAGTGAATCAAGTAAATCGAGCCAGTTGATGATAATCATGATAAAATTAATAACTATCCTGGTACTCAAAAGTGAATATATTAAACTATTTGTTGCCCGTGGCTCCACCCGAAATTCCATTTCGATCCTATCCTATTCCAGGGATAAAAAGTAGCCAATGTCCTATTCCAGACTATAATCTATCCCTGTACCAAATTTCATCCAGATCTGTTCAGCCGATCTCGCGTGATTGAGTAACAAACATCCATCGGTCCAAACTTTCACGTTTATGATATTAACTAGCTTTTGCCCGCGGCTCCGCCCGCATAGATGTCGGTTATCGCGACAAAACATAGCCTACGTCCTTTCCCAAGGTCTAATCTACCCCTGTACCAAATTTCAGCAAAATCGGTTCAGTGGTTTAGGTGTGAAAGCGTAACAGACAGACAGACAGAGTTACTTTCACATTTATAATATTACTAGCTTTTGCCCGCGGCTCCGCCCGCGTAGATGTCGGTTATCGCGACAAAACATAGCCTATGTCCTTTTCCAAGGTCTAATCTACCCCTGTACCAAATTTCAGCAAAATCGGTTCAGTGGTTTTTGCGTGAAAGCGTAACAAACAAACTTACATTAGCATTTTTAATAGTAGGGAGGATATTATAGTGGGATGAGAAAATAAATTGATCATTTCATCGGTGATTAATTAAGTAGTTAATTCGTTCAGGCATTCACGTCCTTGTACTTGTACATCATAGCGTGATGCATGTAGATGCTGGCTATCAGGTAATCCAGAGCAGCCGGGATTCCTGGGGATTTACTTTTCAACATTAAAAAAAACACAAAAAAATCGAATCTTTTGGTTACATTGTAATCGAGTTGGTCACGAGAGCACATTGTAACTAGGCAGCCTTGTAAAAAAAAAGCGTCATGATATCAAGGCATTATGACGTAACTTAATTATCATGGATTCCACGGCAAAATTTCAAATTAAAAAAAGTGCTTTCCACCAATGAAATAAGCTACTTTCCACCCGGCTATCTACCCATGAAAATTAAACTTTCCAACAGGAGAGGTGAAAAAGTCATTAGGTCAGTGGGTTTATCTTCTAGGCCTAAGCCAATTTTACCTGCAAGTCAGTACACCTGCTGATTGACGGACTCTGGCGCAGGTTTTAGTCTCGGGGCTGGGAGGTCAAACGGCAGTCGGTCCTGTAAAAGTCAAAATGAACCAAATTGTGGAAGGAGGAGGTAGTGGGGTAGGAGAGCGTTCCTTGGCACCAAAGTGTAAGTTTTAAATGCAATCAGGAATGGTGCTCGGATGAAAAAAGAGGAAATACGTGAATTTGTTCGTACAAGTCCGTTCCAAGATTATAAAGCTCATGTTATGCACTGAAGAACAAGTAATAATTTGAGAAGGTAGATTTTATTTTCATGAGCCAATAAGATCTACTGTGAATAATATTTTTATTTGTTCAAGACACTGCATATTATTTCAAATAATACTGGAGTATTTCAATATATCAATAGCGCCGATAGCCCAGTGGTGTACGTAACGAACTGCCGGGACGAGGTCTCGAGTTCGATCCCCAGTCACCCCGGGCACACACCTCTGACTTTTCGTAGTTATTGTGTGTATTATAAATGTTGATTATCGCTCGCTTAGTAATGTGTCCGGTAGATGGCAATAGGCTCGCCTCCCTATTACATTGGGACCTAAACATAACTGGCGAATCGTGGGTGTGTAATACACCTCTGCCTACCCCTTCGGGGATACAGGCGTGAAGTTATGTTATGTTATCTTCAAATATGCAAATAATACATAAACCTTTCGGCGATATGGACTTGTTTTCATTCTAAGGATATTTTGAAACTACTTGGTTTTCAACACTGTTTTTTTTGTTTAAGAGAGCAGTATAAATAGTAGATTGTTACACAAGGGTTGAAAGTCAGCCATTTCACCCGAGATATTTCTGGCGCTCGAACGAAGTGAGCGCGCCAATAGTTCGAGGGTGAAATGGTGACATTCACCCGAGGTAAACACTCTACTTTTCATTTCGACTATGTGAGGAAATTAAAATACTACACACACATTTAATGAAACAGGTGTATTGATTATCAGTTAAAATTTAAAGTAAAATTAGAACAATTTGAAATGGATTATTAACAACAGCTTTTGCCTGTTCTTCAATCTCATCGGGAGTTAAATTAATATCCATGTCACTGCAATCACTTTCCAAAACCATTTTTAACCACAATTAACACAAGGTATTTATTTATATTGAATCTCGTTTTCCCGCTAATTATTTAGTAAGTTTGCTGTTTTTTAATTTGTTTCTTTTTAATTCTGAAAAAAAAAATTATAATTCACGTACATACTGCCAACATTAGAAAAGTTTTGAAAATCGAATCTATTAGTTACATTGTAATCGAGTATCTAGGCGGCCATATAAAAAAAAAACGTCATGATATCAAGGCATTATGACGTAACTTAATTATCATAGACTCCATGGCAAACCCTAAAATTAAAAAAAAAATACTTTCCGCCCTAGGGATGAAATAAGCTACTTTCCACCCGGCTCTACCCATGAAAATTAAACTTTCCGAACAGGGGAGATGAAAAATAATTTTTGGTTGTTCACACTAAGACCAGTGGTGGTATTCTGTAAGAGTGTTTATAAATCTCGACAGCTGAATCTGAGGTGAGATATCATATTCGCCATAAGAATTTTGATACTTACCGCGGATTCTACTATCGAGATACATAAACGTGTTTACAGAATAGTATAGCAGATGCGGATTAAAATCCTGTCCAGTAATTTATGTAGGTATATATAAAAATGTTAAGCAGGTCCCAGGTTCGAATCCTGGCGACACTACCGACCTGAACCCACTCCTAACACAAGTAATTTAGATTAGCTGAAGGGGTTTGAATAAATACTAGTAATTTCGGTTACTAATAATCTTTAAAAAAAATAGACAATATATTAAAAACAAGACAGGATAATACAAGACAAGATAAAATTCTAATCAATATATATTTGATGGTTTTCAGGTGTCGAGATCAACCTCACAGCAAGTGGTACTACGGGATGCGACGCGAGCACTCGCTGGGAGGTACCGATGCGAGGTATCAGCTGACGCGCCTTCATTTCACACGCAAGTTCGCTCTGCGTTTATACATGTTGTTGGTAAGTGGTAGTGTTATATTACCGTTAATTAGCACTATTTTTCGCAGCAAGACTGTATAAAATATTACTGTTTTATATATAGCATACTAGTTATTCTAAGAAAATTGACAAAGGTCACCCGAAAAACGAATTGAAATTGGGCTGTGGCTGTGTTATCGACACGGCCGTATGTTCTACATGAATATATCTCATAACGGATAATACGCTGCAAAATTACCTCAAATTGGCGACACTTATCCTTCACCGCGCTCAAATTGTCACAAGTAAGGACTTAGCTGCTAAAGAATCAAAGAATTTATTACGCTATCTATTAGCAGAGATGTAATGGATTTTTGGATGGAGATGATAGAGCTGCAGCACCAAACTGTATTCCCCGATTTTGTTATCATTCGTTTTTTGAAGCAATTTTAAAGACGTATTCACGTCAAAAACTTGACACATCTATTGAATAGTGAAATGAAAAAAGCCTTCAAATTTAGACTTAAGGAAATGAAGTTGGGTGAACGTAACTAGCGACTTGGGAAAACAATCAACCGAATAGTTCAACGGATTTGAACAACTTCCAAACTATGCATACAGGTAGTAAGTACTTATTCTCGTCTTCTTTATTACTCATTTTATCTTTTCAGACCAAGTTGAGTTTATTTAATTCTCAAAATGGATATTTAGTTAAGTATTTATTCTGCAGAACTGGAAAGATCGTGTATTTCCGACACAGTTCGTATATTTCCGGGCCACATATGAATTTATTCCCATACGCCTACGCTTATTCAAATACACGTGGATAGTAAGTAGGCAGTAATCAAACTACTTTTGATTTATAACCAGCGGCAGTTGTTGACGTTTATCGCTTGTATTATGGGTAATGACGTCACGAAGTGGTTAATGACGTCACGGCTCCGGAATTGATTCGCTACACCAAGACGGTAATGTAATTTCGATAGTTCGGAGGGTGATATAATTGTTTGGCGGGAACTTTCAACTTTTTTTGTTGGAAGTGCTCTTGTAAGTTCGACTAAATAAATAAAGAGTGTTTTGAACTCTTATCTTGGTTGTTATGAAACTTATATAAGCAGTATTATGGTTCTTTTTTCCTTCGTTTCTGTACTTATTTTCTAAATGTGCTCCTTCACAGGAAATATTATTTTTATTCCCCTGTTTTATAACATTCCAGATTCGATAGATTTTAAATCGGAAAAAGAGAACATCTAGGACAGGATCCTAGGTGTTCTCTTTTCCGATTTAAAATATATAGGAGAAATAAGCATATTAATTGCTTAAAAATTAAATTGAATTAAGGATTCGATTTTGAGCATTACTTTATAATAGTGCCTTCCTAACTGATTAGCAGTCGCTTGTAATGTAACATTTCAGAGTTTTCTTTTTAAAAATAATTTTAGTATCCAACCGAAATTAATAGTATTCCCTCTAACCCCTCAAGCTAAGCTAAATTGCTTGTGTTAGGAGTGGGTTCACGTCAGTAGTGCTCAACCAGAATATGAACCCGGGACCTCTCGATCGTAAGGGCGACTGCTTAACCAATAAGCTACCGACGCTTCATTCGTTTTTGTTACAAGTTGTATCAAGATAAACAGATTTGCGTACTGTGATGCTCGGTACTACTCTCTTACTGATGAAATGTTCGAATTGTATTATTACAGTTTGCGGACTGTAATGTTTGTTGCGCCTCTGTAACGTTACATTACAAGTGATTGCTCCCGTTGAGGGAGCACCTTTTCGAGTGCACACCTCGAGAGCAAAGCATGCACCAGAGCTAGTCCGTCAGTCAACAGGCATACCGGTATGCAGGTGAGGTTATTTTGAGCCCCAAAGATTGTATTGGAGTCCCATTGACGACCTGTGTAGTGCGTTCGACTGCTAAGTCAGAGGTCGCGGGTTCGATTCCCGCTCAGTGCAAATATGTATATTTGCATTGGTCTGGGTGTTCCTATGTATAATATGTATTTATAAACAAAAAAAGTATATAAGTATGTTTATCCTCATTCTAGAACCCATCTGACAAGCTGTGCTTAGTTTGAGTCTGGATAGCGTTGTGTGATTTGTCCTAGAATATTTATTTATTTATTATATACCCCAATAAAATTTATATATAAGTATATTAATATAAAATATAATTATGAAGAATCCTTAATATTGATAATTAGCTGAGGCCACGACTTCGTCAGCGTGGATTTCGATTTTAAGGGTTTTAATTTTTTTGCGCAAAACTCTAATTATTTTTCTAAAATTAAAGTAACCTATGTTATGCCTTGTAATATTACCTATCTACCAGTGAAAGTCCCGTCAAAATCAGCCGAGCTGTTCCAGAGTAAATTCGATTTTATTCACAATTTTGTAGGTTTTAATTTTTTTACACAGAACCCTAATTATTTTTCTAAAATAAAAGTAACCTATGTTACGCCTTGTAATAATACCTATCTATCAGTGAAAGTCCCGTCAAAATCAGCAGAGCTGTTCCAGAGTAAATTCGATTTTATTCAAAATTTTGTAGGTTTTAATTTTTTTACACAGAACCCTAATTATTTTTCTAAAATTAAAGTAACCTATGTTACGCCTTGTAATAATACCTATCTATCAGTGAAAGTCCCGTCAAAATCAGCCAAGCTGTTCCAGAGTAAATTAGATTTTATTCACAATTTTGTGGGTTTTAATTTTTTTACGCGGTACCCAAATTATTATTCTAAAATTTAAGTAGCTTATGTTACGTCTTGTACCATTACCTATCTGCTAGTGAAAGTCCCTTCAAAATCGGCCCAGCCGATCCAGAATAAATCATATTTTATCCACAATTTTGTGGGTTTTAACTTTTTTACGCAATTATCAGTTATTTTTCTAAAATTTAAGTAGCCTATGTTACGCCTACAGACAGACAGACATACAAAAATTTAAAAAAATGTATTTTTGTTATAAGTATCGTATACATCATCATGTGCAATGATTAAAAATCTGTTATTTTATTATTACATACAGACACTTCAATTTATTTATTTGTATAGATACCATTTCTAAATAATCACGCATTTTGAATTCATCGGAACTGATATAATGCAATCTTTTGTTATTTCTATTTGATAAGTAATGCCAATGTTAATATTCGAGAGACATAATAAGTATGTATGCAGAATAACTCTGACACAAAGCGTAACGTGGTTCCGCGCACGAAGCAGTATTAAAATATGATGCAATCTTATACGCGGCTTAGCCGTTTGTTGGTGGCTGAACTCCTCCGTAACCACTCCCACGATCTTGACCAAATTTACCACGGTGATAGTGTGGACACTGAGGAGTGTTTTGAAGCGAGATGGTTCATGTCCAATGTACCATTGAGGAATATTCACCGAAAAAAAGTTTCACGAGCGCGGGGCCTTAGCTAAGCGCGCGACCGTAGAAAGATGTCTTATTTTCAAGTAAGAGTCTTGCTCGCTCAGCTCAATTTACTTCAGTCGCACCCTGCCCTGAATTCCTAGTTTATTCTTTTCCTTTATTCTTCGTAGCTGCTAAAGACTCAAGCCTTCTTATTTAAAAAGCAAATAAGATACCTCTTCCCACATAGCCGTAAAGTTCATAGCATTTTATTTTTAATTAACTCAGTTGCTTGCTGTTAAGATAGTTTATTGTTCCATTTTCAAGCAATTTACGTTTCAATTTGCGGTTTTTAAATTAAATATTTTTACTAAAATATTGAATGAAGCTGTAGTGAATTTTGATCCATTGAATACAGATTTTATTTTAATATAGGTATGTATCTCAAGAGAATTGTATTTATATTAATTATCTTACTTTTTATCCTGACTAATATTATAAATACGAAAGTAAGTTAGTTTATTTGTTACTTAATCTCACAAAATAGCTTTAAAATAGCTTAAATAGCGGCTGAATAGCTTAGGCGTCTTGAGCTACTCATGTTTGATTTATTTATTTTATATTAATATTACAAACAGACACTGCGATTTTATTTACTTGTAGGTATAGATAATATAGCGTTACCAATTTGAAATGTATCAGTAGGTACCTACTCATACTCACACCTTATTATATTCGAGGTAAGCAATAATAAAACTAAGCCATTTGCTTTACACACATGTTGCATCCACACATACTTTCCTGGTATATCATATCATATAATATCATTTAATAAAAAAGCTCTTGTTCAACGTAAACATGCCATATTAACGTTATATCCACAGGCAATGTCCGTTACGCAAAGGCTCTTCAATATTCTAAGTACATATTGGCAATGAAGGCAGGGAAAAAAATAGTATCAGAAAGTTAGCGCGTTCAAACCGCCGCCGTCAGGTGTTGTGGCGAACCGCGTACGTTATTTTTTTCTTTTTCGATATTGGTACGTGCAATATAGTTTAGCGATGAGTATTACGTATATACCACAGATAAATAGTAATACTTTTTCGACCGCAATCTCTTTATGAAACTCATGTAAGTTGTATCAAGGTAGGTTATTATAGAGGTCTATTGAGATTGTTTTGAGTAGTGTTATGGAAGATTCCAGGCTTTTCTTTTATATTTTTATATATTTATACCTGTATTAAAGAGATAGACAGAGGTATTTTATAACCATATTTTTATCTGCTGTTGAGGTTTTATGACAGAAAACATAAAACACTTTACCCGTATCAGAAATTTACCTAGTACATAGTGCAAATTTTTACCAAGATAAGTTATCCAGTGTATCATGTGTAACATAGACATTATCCTTGTATATTATGTTATATGTATATATGTATATTATGATATTATATCTGTTTAAGTGTGTGTATAAATTTAAGTACCTATGTATGTTAATAATTATGTATTTATATAAGTATGTTTATATTATAATCAAACGCCAATAAAATACCGAGCACTCCAACCAAAATTTCCATCCGAAGGTTGACTGGCAGAAATTGCGTTAAGCAAGAAGGGTCCGTTGTAATTTTCTCTTTTCTTTAATTTCTGTACCATCACTATTGTTATTAGCGTACAATAAAGTATAAAATAATTAAATAAACTCAATTCAAGTTAAAAATGATTACCAATACCGAAAGAAGTTTATATATCCCTATTTTCATGCAGCTATGGTGCAGGAATGTAGTTACATTCCTGCACCATTCCTGTATAGTTATACAGGAATCCGTAGATGGAAAAAATCACACAGCAATAGATTATACTCTGGAATAACACATAAGCTACTATATATCCCTGGAATAGGTGCCCATGGGATGTGGGAACGGGTCAAAAGTCCACGCCGGCGGAGCCGCGGGCAACAGCTACTAATATCATAAAAATCATCGAAACATCTTCACAAACTTCCACATTTATAACATTAACTAGGAATTCAGTGCTTGGTGAGACTGAAATAAATTGAGCTGAGCGAGCAGGACTCTTACTTGAAAATAAGACATCTCACTATGGTCGCGCGCTTAGCTAAGGCCGCGCGCTCGGTCGGCGATTATTGCTCACTGGTACATTGGACATGAACCATCTCGCTTCAAAACACTCCTCAGTGTCCACACTATCACCGTGGTAAATTTGATCAAGATCGCGGGAGTGGTTACGGAGGAGTTCAGCGACCAACAAACGGCTATGCCGTATGAGTAATAATATTGTTTTTATGTTTGGGGTAATCTTCGCTAACACTGCTCTTATTAGAAAAAAAAACTTTTACAATTTGAAATGTACCGATCACCGATAGACATTATTTTATGTGTAAATTACTATGACTTAGGTTAAAATAACTCATATAAATCGAAGCGACGCGAGGGCGTTTGCTTGTACAAAATAAATCGCGATAGTATCCGAATACAGATCGGTTTATTTCAATGTCTATTTATTTATAAGTCTACCCTCAAATGTACCTACCAATATTATTGTATCTGTATTTCGCTCTAAGATTTCCTCTTTATTCTATTATTAGAACTACCAAGCACCAAAAGCCCTAAACTAGTCCGCAAACGACAACCCAAACAAAATTACTACGGTACCAACTTACACAGACCTTTATATTTTATAACATGGTCGGTCGAAATCCTTTGCATTTCCGTGCTCGACGATCAGCCCTTTCTTTTTTTGCACTGGCAAACTCACTGCGTACAAATTGAAATGTCTCATAGCTTGGAATATGGTTAATTTAGTGGCATCGGTGAACGGCATTTCTGTTTTTATCACAGTTTCACATATAAAAAGTGTTACAGAAGTTATAGTTTTAAAATGTCTGGTTAGGTAGGTATTTGGTAGGTACTATTACCGAATAGCAGATATATAATGTTATTCTTAATACTAAGCAACAAAATTAAAAGTGATTAGGGCCTACGCTGCGTCATGCGTGTGCACACACACAAAGTGAAATTCCGCTAATAGAATCGCTTCGAAGCGAAGTCCGAAATGTATATGGGATTGACATTACTTGATACACGTGACATGTCGACAAATAATGACAATCCCATACATTTCCAACTTTTGAAGGTTCGCTTCGAAGCGATTCCACTAGTAGAATGTCACTTTGCCTCGGCCGACCAGGGTTCCATGTTGGGGGTCAGATAGCAGTCTCTCCCGTTATAGTCAGATTAAGAGAAGGACTGGTGGTAGAAATTTGGTGACACAAATTTGTCACAAAATTCGGCCGGGTAGGTACCACCGTGCACGATTGCGAAAAACCCTCCATAGTAATCCAATTTCGGTTTGATTGCGTTCAGGGGTCAGCAAGTGCATAGCCGAGCAGGGATTGTGGTCGCAGCACTAGTGGGACCGGTGGGTGTCACGCGGTGCTGCGACGACAATCCTCTTCTGATGAGGCCGTCAAGGCTGAGTGTCACCATTGTTAACATGGTACGTGTATGTAATGGTGACCCTCTTTCCTGAGACTTTACCTTCAGCTTACCATCAGGCGAGGTGAAGACAAATTGACGTGTCCTAAATATATAAAAAAAATATAAAAAAAAAGGAGTAGGAGAGGTGACCTCGGGCTTTCATTTCTTCTACTTCCATAATTGTTTTCATGTACGGTAACTGATGTTAAAGTTAAACCTTGTCGAGGATACAGGCCGGGTCAATAGTGCCCCTCTTGACCTTGTCCATTGATTTAAATACTTATCCCCGAAATGATATATATAATTTTTACTATCTTTCTTTTATTAAAATTCGCATTTCTTTTTTTTAGTTTTTATTTGGTTAAATGGTAATTTATTTTGTTAAATCAAATCTTTAACCTGAATTAAAACCACTTAACCTACGAAATAGAATTTTTGCATGTTGGTTTAGTTCAGATGACGATACATTTTTGTGGTAGGATGACCTACATCGATGAATTTAAAATTTTAGCAATATTTTAGGGTACCGTTGCCAAATGGTAAAAAACATAACCCTTATAGATTCGTCATGTCTGTCTGTCTGTCCGTCCGTATGTCACAGCCACTTTTTTCCGAAACCATAAGAACTATGCTGTTGAAACAGGGTAAGTAGATGTATTCTGTGAACCGCATTAAGATTTTCACACAAAAATAGAAAAAAAACTAGAAATTTTGGGGGTCCCCATTCTTAGAACTGAAACTCAAAAATTTTTTTGTCTTCATACCCATACGTGTGATCTATGATCTTCTAATATCACTTTTTGCTAAACTGAATAGTTTGCGCGAGAGAAACTTCCAAAGTGGTAAAATGTGTCCCCCCCCCTCAAACTCAGATAATGATACAACAAAAAAAAAATTACCATGTAAACTTCCACCGAAAATTGGTTTGAACGAGATCTAGTAAGTGGTTTTTTTTAATACGTCATAAATCGTAAACCGCAATTTACCTTTCATTCAATCAACTCAAATATGAACTCGCACTTGGCAGGTTTTTTTTACATTGATGAATACTCGATTATCAAATTAGTGAAGTACTTCGAAAACTCTTATGGAACTCGTTTCAGGTTTAAATAGCCGTTCACAACAAATCCGTACAGTCCCGTACCGTAGGTTGTCGAATACAAATGAAAAAAGAAACTCGAGTAATTTATTACTTTTCTAAACGAGGCATTGCATAAAAACTCATTCATGAAACATTTCTTGTTTTGTAAGCCACACTTTACTACTCAAATTTCCCGATATAAAAACATTCATATAACACCAAATGGTTCATGTTTTTTTTTTCAAGAGACTTTATGGAGAATTTTATTAGTAATTTTTCGTTTACAACCTTTTAAAAATCCCGGATTGATGTTGCTATAAATTTTGTGGCTACTACCAAGGCAAATTTTTATAAGACCGTAATTCTTATGGTAAGGTTTTAATGAAAATAAGAATTTTTAGTGTCGGCTTGTATTAAATTTGAAACACATTATTGGCCGGAATAAGTAAGTTGTGGAAGGGTTGTCTAAGGGTACAATTTTGTTACTATTTTTGAATATGATCGACTTCTAAACAACTGCATTAGATTCGTTTTTAACCTCCGCAAGTACGACCATGTGTCTGCGTGTCGTGCGCAACTAAATTGGTTGCCGATCCGCCAACGTAGAAATCTACGTGCACTTACCACTCTCTATTCAATTCTTACATCTCCTACTCCTCCTATCTACCTATCGCCTTTCTTTCAATACCTTTTTACAAACCACGATAGAGACCTTCGCTCAAAAAATAATCTTCTTTTAATCTGTCCTGCACATACTTCTGGGTTTGTTCATTCTTCTTTTCCAATACAATCTGTACTCCTTTGGAACGCGCTACCTCTTGAAATCAGGAAGGCCACCAGCATTCATGTGTTCAAGGCTAAAGTTCGCCAATTACTTCTCAACAAACTGGCAGAACCATCACGGCAATAATTTCAAATTCCTCATACTTTTAATTTATGTTTATCGAATTTATGATTTGTTATATATTGTGTATTATTATGTATATAGTATATTTATTTATATGTATATATATTTATTTATCTATATGTGTAGGTATTGATGCATACTACTGTAGTGTAGGTATGATATCACTATACAGTATTATATTTGTAGTTGTTTCATCAATAATTTTGGCTCTCAATAATGCACCTACTACGTTTCTCTCTGCACCACCTTTGGTTGACTGGTAGAGAATGCCTGTGGCATTAAGTCCGCCTATGTACTTGTGCATAAAGTTCAATAAATAAAATAAATAAATAAATAAATAATAAATCTCAATAAAAAAGTGTACACCTGTAGGACCCTGTAGGACACAGTGGGATAGAGCCAACGTTCTTTTATTATGAATCGGAACGTGACTGAGAAAATCTTATCACCCAATAATCCAGTTAATATCAACATACTCGTAGCAATTTGCGGCATTTGGTTTTAGTACTTTTTTTTTCGTGCGGAAATCCTCTCGGATACCCCGGATATCTCGGATGCCCCGCCGGCCAGCGGGGGCGGTTATGTCGGGCTTGAACCGACCAAAACCGCACGCCGTCTCGGGAGTACCTTTTTTTTGTCGTGCGGAAATCACTTCGGATAGCCCCCGCCAGCCAGCGGGGGCGGCAATGTCGGGCTTGAACCGACTAAAACCGCACGCCGTCTCGGGTCTATAAATGCTGGGGTGTAAGGTTGCCCATAGAGCATATCCCTCGCTCCCCGATTAACCCTGGGCCATCATTCTCCGGTTTCGAGATGGTCCCCTCGGGTTTGGGAACCACGATATTTATATTTTTCTCTATTTTGAGTTTAGCACAATCCAAGATTGCTGCCTTTGAAAATCCTTTTTTTTAAATTCGAATTAAGAATAACTAACACAAATGTGCCAGCAACAATTTGAGATCAAATTTTTTAGGGTTCCGTTGCCAAATGGCAAAAAACGGAACCCTTCGTCATGTCTGTCTGTCTGTCCGTCCGTATGTCACAGCCACTTTTCTCCGAAACTATATGAACTATGCTGTTGAAACTTGTTGAAAAATGTATTCTGTGAACCGCATTAAGATTTTCACAAAAATAGAAAAAAAAACAATCAATTTTGGGGGTTCCCCATACTTAGAACTGAAACTCATAAAAATTTTTTTCGTCAAACCTATACGTGTGGGATATCAATGGATAGGTCTTCAAAAATGATATTGAGGTTTCTAATATCATTTTTTTCTAAACTGAATAGTTTGCGCGAGAGACACTTCCAAAGTGGTAAAATGTGTGTCCCCCTCCCTGTAACTTCTAAAATAAGAGAGTGATAAAACTAAAAAATATATATGATGTACATTACCATGTAAACTTCCACCGATAATTGGTTTGAACTAGATCTAGTGAGTAGTTTTTTTTAATACGTCTTAAATCGTAAACTACAAGTTACCTTTCATTTAATCAACTTAAATATAAAAATTTTACTTGCTGCTACGGAACCCTTCATGGGCGAGTCCGACTCGCACTTGGCTGGTTTTTTTCAAAGGTCAGATACGTTTTAAACTACACCAATAAATGTTAAATATCCCTACCAAATTTTAAGGCGTGTATGAAATAAATAATAGTTTAAAATGAAAAAAGCATGCTTTAATGGAAAAACTAAATGTTAAAAAAAGGAATGATCGTAGCAAATAATAAGATTTTGTCTCTGCCGAAATCGATTGTGACTATGTATTCCATGAATTACTTTCTTAACTTTGAAAATGTGGAGCGAAACTGGAATTAAAATTAACGCAAGGTGAATAAGGAAATTTTTGAAATGCGGGCCAGACAATTGGGGCGAATGTGTAAAATACCATCATTTCATTAGAGGTTTTCCAACGTTCTACGACCATTCGTCATCAAGTCAACGTAATCGTGCTACAATTGTATAAACATGATTGTTGATAGATAATACAATTAGCTAGTAATTCAGATTATAATTAATGTGGGGTTGTCAGCACTGACTCCGCCCAAAGGCGGGTAAGGATGACGCGTATATACAACCGCGTTAATTCTAATTGTCTGCGCATTTGATGCATGAAGGAATAAATTGAGTTAAATTGATGAAAGGCGAGAAACTAATACTCGGTGACGGAGGTCGAAAATAATTAGTGGTAGACATAATTAACTGTCTCGATGACCCTGCAGTAGCCTTGGATTCGGTTCTGAGGTTGGTGAAAATTTTAGACAGGGGTGGACACAAGCAGAAGCTGGCCCAGGAATTTTATGTGGAGTGGGTTTCCAATCCCCGTCAGGTGGAGGTGGTCGCCTATGTTGGCGGCCAAGGCCTGTTCTCGGGGATATCTTCTCTAAGGCACACTAGATTCCCTGGCCACAAAGGCCGATGCAATGAAATACCATGCGGTTTTATTCGGTTCCACGTTGCTCCGGTGAGTTGGAAGACGAACCAACTTAATATTTCTATACTATTATAAAATTATAAGTTGTTGTGCATATGCTGTCATTTAAAAAAATACTTGGGTTATGTTAAATGAATGATTTAGAACATTTTTTTTTTGTGTTCTTGTCTTTTTGTTCGCGATGGACGCAAAAACTACTGGATAGTCTTGGTCAGACTTAAAATCTACTGATCTCCGATTCCAAGTTTTTTACTTCTAAGTTCTAAGTTCTCATGGGAACACCCGGTAGGTGGCACTGCAATCGGATTATAGGATTGCCTCAGCCCGTGCGATACTGGGACGTGTCAGCTAGCCTATAGTTATAAGATTGTAAATTATTTGTGTCTGTACATTGCAGATATTAAAAATACTTTTCGGTTCATGCACGACATAACCGCCCCCGCTGGCCGGCGCGGCGGTCAGAAAGCGAAAGGTCTTGGTCAGACTTAATAACTACTGTATATTTTATTACAATTGGTTGAGTGGAATCGAAGATATAATCAAAAATAGAATCATCAAGGGTACTTTTGATCGTGATAACCAACATCCACGCCTGCCGAGCCGCGGGTCTTAGCTAGTTTTTTTTTAAAGTTATATTAGTAACCGAAATTACTAATATTCCCAGCTGAGCTAGTGTTAGGAGTGGGTTCACCTCGGTAGTGTAATGGCCAGCATTCGAACCCGGGACCTCTCGATCGTAGGGTCGACTTCTTAACCACTAAGCTACTGACGCTTTAACTAAAAATTATATGAAAATGATACGTTAGAAAATGACACTTACAGCCCTGAGTTCACAGCTCAAGCTACATTCAACCTGACCAGCCAATTAAGGCAAACCAGAGTTGAGAGATTTGTTGCACTCGTGAGAGATAAAATCGTTAGCCAATAAACGCCAGCTGGCCTAAAATAGGTCCACAAATTCTCAGAGGATTCATATTCAGCTCAACGCAAGCTGCATGTGGAATGGGTTTTGTGGATATGTTTTAAAAAGTTAATAAACTTTTACGTTGTTCTTATAAAGATAATAAGTGCCGTGAAAGCCTCGGATGCAACCGGGGACAATATTGAGATAATGATGATAAAATAATCAGTTTACCTATTCCAATGTAATTTCGGGATTTCGGGACCTATATTTAAAATAATTAAAAAAAAGCTACTATAACCTGGGAGTCTAGAGTGAACAGGCTATTTCTAGGCAAGCTTGCTCCACCTTTCGACCACATTATCACTTTGCAACAGGTGACATAGTGGTCAAACGCCTATTCCAAATATTAAAAAAAGAAAAAATAGTATCCACGTGCAGCGGGCCGATCGACCTCTGAAAATTTATAAACGTTACCTTTTCAGTGTCCAACTTTACGTGGAAGAGTTTGATTATGAAAAAATTTAACTTTCAGCTGAAATTGTCTTTGGTTCAAAGTAATTTTTCGGCATTATTTTTTATTTCTCAACCACCGCTTTTAGTTCATTTTGTTTGTAGAAGTTTTTGAGCGAGTGCTAAACTTTTTAATTTAATATGTTTCTGGGAGTGTGACTGTAGAAGTTTTCTTGCATTCTTTAACGTACCTGAGTAATTAATGTGTGCAATAAATAGAGGTGTCACTTTGCATAGCAAAAAGAGAGGATTAATAAAGTTGCAGATTACTGTATTATTATTTAATATATGAAATAGTTACCTGATCAAAATATATGAAAAGTTTCGTTGTACTTTTTTTTTTGTGTGTGGAAATTCCTTCGGATACCCCTCCGCCGGCCAGCGGGGGCGTTTATGTCGGGCTTGAAAAGACTAAAACCGCACGCCGTCTCGAGTCTACAGACGCCGGGGTGTAAGGTTACCCATAGAGCATATCCCTCGCACTCCGACTGACCCTGGGCCATTCGCAGTGTCCCCTCTGATAACAGCAGAGGGGTACCTGGAGCAACCCCCTCCCCCCCGCGGGCCTTGCAATCCTGCCATACCCCTCGTGCAATGGTGTCAGCTGGCCCTGAAAAGGGCCGGTTGGTCAGACTCTTGGCCGTTGACGTTGTCACCAGCTACTCCAGAGGAGCAATCATTGATGCGTCGTCGCCCACGTTGCCCAGGGTACACCAAACTTGGAGGTGATCCAACCAGTCGCACCCCAGTTTCGTTGTACCTAAAAAAGAAATTTTATATTTAAAGGCCATTGAACTTCTATTTTTTACAAACGGTGGTAACCAAATGGTCAGACCATTGGCGTTTTTCGGACGAAGTTCAAACTCTTATAGAAGTCCAATGCGATAGTCATTACTTACTAAACCCATTATTCATACATTTGTGAAAAGTTCGGTGAAATAAAGATTCACTTTTAAAGTGTAAAAGAAGGTCATCAATTTTAGATTAGGCGTTTGTTAATGTTCGTTGTTCTTGTAATAAGAATATAATATACAAGAACCTACTTTAATTAGTAGAATAAAGAAATGAGGGGAAAAAGTAGAATTGAATAGATCAATAAGTATAATGATCTCATAAAAAATATAAAAATAGTTTCAAATTTGTACCTATAACCAATATCTAGATTCTAGCACTAGCAATCGACTAGCGATCGGCGAGAATATTAACATAACATAAGATTGATAAAGAATTATTTCCTGTATATGTTGTTAAAGTTAACACATTAATATATTTCACAGTTAATATTGCCATTATTAAATAATAGAGCATTAATTAGTACATTTTATTTTTGAAGAGAAGCATGTCAGCTTTCAACTTGATAAAACACAGTGAGCAGCGAAATAAACCGCTTGTTGGTCCGTGAACAGCTTACAATTGAGACAGCTTTGTTTGTTGGGGTTGCTGTGTAACTGTAAGTAGCTGTTTAATGCTATCTAAATGCATTCAACAGCTACATTTACAATATAATTGTACCTGTTATATAGTTATTTTTTCTTAACAAACAACTCACTTCAATCGAACATAATACCTCATGTATAGCTATCGCACCCACTGTCATTACACCACTAAAGTTGTCTGAATATAAACCACCTAATATTAAAAAGGAAAAAAATAATTAAATATATCATAAAATCTGGCTATAGTATGCTTTCTAGACAATAATAATACGACAATAATGAAGTATGGCGATAAATAAATCCTTTTGCTTGGCTGTCATAAAGTCAAGGGAGCGTAAGATTATTAATGCTGTAAGGATTTTTATCTCAACCATCTTTAAGATGTGTTCAACCACGTGAAAATGAGCTATATGATGCTCAGTAAGATTATGTTATGGAATTTCTTCTTTTTATAGAGTTATATAAGAGTTAATTAAATTATTCGTATCATGATGTGAATTTCCTGTGTGTTTTTAAAATATATTTGAAAAAGGCTCGAAAGGAGAATGTTTTATATCAATATATTAGACATACTCTTGAGGTAAATACTTGCTAGCAAATCTAGATATAGGCGGAGACTTTGTGCCAACAATGATTTTTAAAAACACGAATAGGTGTCATCATCAGTAAACTTCACAATTACTGTTCTACATGATATTGCCGGAAGTTAACGCGAATGTCACACATTGAAATAAAACTATTTTTAACGGATTCTATCGCGATTTATTATTTATTTGCATTACTGTTAACGAGTGTTTCATAGGTTAGTAAAACAAACAACAAGATAAAATACTTCATCTAGTAGTATCTACAATATAATATTTATAAAATATCACATGAATTTTTACTTTGGAACTAAATATTCCCATGGAAAACGATAAAATAACAAGAAACATCTAAAATATTATATTATCGAGAAGCAGTAACTTACCATATCCGCCCCTATCTTTGCTTAACTTGAGCCTTTTATTCTTTTGCTTGTTTTTTTTTATTCTCTGTTCTTAGTGTACATGCAAGCGGTCGCAAATCCGATTTGTGTATCTCCAGACTTCGAATCGGACCGCTGCCATTTTAGTTCGTATAACTTTGTTCACATAAAATACTCGATCAATGCTATGTGGTTTAGTCGAATTGAATTTGTGTTGTTTGTAGTATGTAATTAGATTCGTGTCGTTCTACTAATTTTGTTATACAATTGTTTGAAATTCTTTTCATATCAAATCGAACCTGAATAAATCAAATTTATGGTTCAGAACCAATAGACTTACAAAATTTTTAGTGCTCTCATTCAGCCTATTGGTAGGTATGTTCCAGATTGATAATTTAATTATTTGATTTTCTTAAGAGTGGAAGTCGGGGTAGATCTAAATAACTGGAGTTCTTATTTTATATTACCTCTCAAACTGATATTGAAATATTATAATTCTAATAGCAAAATTATGTAAGTTTATGCCTAGGCCTATTGCAGTCCACTCATGAATATAGGCCTCTCCCAATATGCGCTATACCACCTAGTCTTTCGTTTCCCGCATCCATTTTATCCCCGCAACCTTTCCAGTTAGTTCATTTGGCCAGGGTGCACCCCACTTTTCCTTTGCCGATTCGTGATCTCCACTTTATGACTCATTTGGTTGTTGTAGACCATTCGTCCTGCGGCAGATATGGCCAGGTTGCTTGATTACGCAATTATCGACATTGAGAAGTATTGTGCAAGCACCAGAAACTTTCCCACTTCTCACTTATCTATTACTTTTTCTCATTCACATTGTCTCCTTTTCCTCCTTCTCCTCCTCCTCCGGGTGCACCGCGTGACACCTTTGGTGTTGCGAATGGTCATAGACATTAGAAACCTCTTATTAATAGGTGGCTCTTGTAAAACAGAGTAATACATCGGCATAACCACCCATATTCTAAAATTAATACCATCAATACTTTCAGACAACTTGTTCCTTGTGGTTTGTGAACAACATTAGGTAACAAGTTAATATCTTATTGGAAGTCAAGGCTGATGCAGCAAGGTTAGGATAACATAAATGTTTGAACAAAATTGCTTCTCCAAATGGTAATATGCGGATCGTTAATGCTAATGTGTACAGTTAGTAAAATGTGAGTGTAAGAATACTGAATGTAATAACCATTGGAGTACACACGGACAAGGATATAAGTATATACCTGTATCCTCCACATATTGTACAGGTGTATACATATTTCCTTGGCCGTATGTACATGTAAGTTGTTTACTATTACCGTTTATCCGGAACTTTTTCTTGAGACGTACCCTTGAGACTGAGTCTGGGCTGTGTATATTCTGTCGGATATATAACAGCCAAAGGCCTGGGCAGCAATAGGGTTAAGGGCAGCCATCGGACTAAATGCAGCCAAAGGTAAAGCGACTAAGGAAAAGCCCTTTTTCCTACTCTTATTCGACTATTAAAACTTCATAATAGAACTTCACTTCAAACATTTCATTTTTTATAACACCATAGAAAAGTTCAATGTTCAAAATGACAACTATATTTACAGTGTTACTAGCTGAAATAGCGTTTAATAAAAATGTTCAATTAACTATACTGCCTAAAATATATTCATAACTAAATGAAAAATATTAAAACGTTCAGAATATTTACGCCCAGGTCACAAAAGCTCTGTATATCAGATATGTCAACCAGAAATCCATCCATGTTAGAATCCAATGCTCTGTGTGTGTCTCAATGATGTACACGGACGTCCGGACACCAAACAAAAACCAGTAAAAAATGTTCCGAATACTTTTACAATAAAACAAAGAAACTTTTGTTACGGCTGTCTGTCATCACAAATCCATGCTGGATCCAGTTTTGTGGGGGATCTCTTTTATTTCCCTTGATTTATATTTGTGTGTATTCGATGTTGAGCTTCATCTACACTAGCGATGATAGCTTGTTTTTTTACAGAACTTGCCGAAATGAGTTAACACAATATATTTTTCAAGAAGCTGCAATAGAAATCTAAAGATTGAAGGCTATCATTTTAGAGGCCAACAATCGTCACTTCCAAAATGATGGTCCTCAGTTTTATCTTTCGACTGCTTAGTCTACAGTCGCGGGTTCGATTACCACTCAGTGCTTAGCCGTACATAGGTCTGGGTGTTTTTATGTATAATAATACATATATATATATATATATATATATATATTCTTTACTCGGAGTGTGAAAACGCATCTGTCGACGCTGTCAAGGTAGGGACCACTATTTTAGGATCTTCATAATAGATGGTCGCCCATATCGTCTGAGTACAAAATGCAAAATTGCATGCGAAGACATTTTATGCAATTACTTAAATCTTGCTTCTCAACAAAGATGTACATCACCCCTCATGTACACTAAGCTTTGCGTTAACATGAGTGAAGTACAGCTCAGCCTTTATTATTAACTCATTTTATTCCTTCAATTCCCATTTACGACGTCAGATTACAAGGAAAGGAGTTTTGTAATGTTGTTCCTGATTTGGGACCAAAGGTTAGATGAATGAGCTCCTGTAGTATTACCTACACACTCCGTAGTATGTTGTAATAATCGGATAGTTTGGAATTTATTTCTAAGTTATGCTAAAGAAATCTATTAATGAACATATGATGTATGTGGGGGAGACTAAAGAATATTGTAACGGTGCTTAAATTGGACCACTCCTATATTTGTCAGAAGTGGTCCAATTTAAGCGCCTGTTCAATATTGGTTACTCTCCCCTATATAATGATATATTTTATTGGTTATATATATATATATATATATATATATATATATATATATACGATCGGCTGCTTAAAGATTTTTTCATCAAACGAAGTGATTCAATTCAATTCAAATGATGTAAATAATAAAATCACATCTAATAAATCACCATAGAATCCGAAGAAAAAAGTTTTGTTTCAATGTAATGTAATGTATAATTTTCATTTTAAATATGTGCCTCATATAATATATAAGTATTATAAGTAATTATCATACATAATAAATTATACATAATAAAATAACCGCGGTAGCCTAGTGGTATGGGTAATGGACTGCTGAGACGATGTCTCAGGTTCGATCCCAGGTTTTACCATGGCACACACCAATGACTTTTCGATGCTTTTCGAAGTTATGTGTGTATTTATCGCAGGTTTATAAGTGCCCGGTTAATGGCAATAGGCTCGCCACCTATTACATTGGGATCTAAACATAAACTGGCGAAATGTGGGTGCTAGCACCTCTGCCTACCCCTTCGGGGATATAGGCGTGAGTTTATGTTATATGTTATGTAATAAATTATACCACTGACAAATTGACAGCCATTACTGAAATTAAATTCGTTATAAATTGGAATAAAGAATACTATCCAAGGTAATTCGAACATACCTTGTAATCGATAGACACATAATCGATATAAATGATCACTCAATGTCAAATAGTCGGCCCTCGAGGGAACGCACTCGTGCGCCACCACTTATTATTTGTCGACGTGTAAATGCGAATATGGGTAGTGATGTGAATTTTACCAATATTGTTCTTGTCCATGAAAAATAGGAGCAGTCGATGAAATAATTAAAATAAAACTTATTTATTTATTTGAGACAAAAATAGTTACAGGACAAAGTCTAATCACAAATTATATTTAAAATAAACATTATTTACCATGTAACCCAAAAATTGTCCATAAATTCACGATAAAGTAGCAGATACCTTTACAGCTTTGTATTTTGACTTTAGAATAGCATTGGATACTTATTAACACCGCCCAAATGCGAGTTGAGCTCGCGTACGATTATTTATTAAATTAATAATTAATTCCAATTGTTAACTTATAAATGATTTGGAATTCTTTCTTTATTTGTACTGTAAGCGCTTGCTTTTTTCCAAATATCGTGATTCTAGGTCAAAGGAAACTACAACCTGACGACATATGTATATTATCGTAATATGTAAAAAAGGGGCCAAGTGCGAGTCGGACTCGCCCATTAAGAGTTCCGAAGCAGCAAGTAACAATGTTTTTTTTTTAATTTTTATTTGAGTTGATTGAATGAAAGGTAAATTGCGGTTTACGATTTATGACGTATTAAAAAAAACTACTTACTAGATCTCGATTAAACCAATTATCGTTGGAAGTTTACATGGTAATGTACATCATATATTTCTTTTTGTTTTATCATTCTCTTATTTTAGAAGTTACAGGGGGGGGGGGACACAAATTGTACCACTTTGGGAGTGTCTGCCGCGCAAACTATTCAGTTTAGAAAAAAATGATATTACAAACCTCAATATCATTTTTGAAGAGCTATCCACAGATACCTCACACATATGCTTCGATGAAAAAAAAATTTTTGAGTTTCAGTTCTAAGTATAGGGACCCCCAAAATATATTGTTTTTTTTCTATTTCTGTGTGAAAATCTTAATGCGGTTCACAGAATACATCTACTTACCAAGTTTCAATAGCATAGTTCTTATAGTTTCGGAAAAAAGTGGCTGTGACATACGGACGGACAGACAGTCAGACATGACGAATCTATAAGGGTTCCGTTTTTTGCCATTTGGCAACGGAACCCTAAAAATTGTGTTGTTAAAAAAAGAATTAAAAGAAAATGGTAGATCAGTTCAAAATGATAACATGAACCGCTCGAGCGACGAGTAATTTATGCGAAATAAGGCTAGACCATAGGTTCACAGATCATGAAAATCCAATTGACTCGTGACCCGCGATTGAAATCTATTATTAATAGCGAATTCAAAATGGCGTCTATTCATTAGTCCCCCGATACGTGAGCTTTGTACGCATTCGATTCAAATCGATTCCGATGACGCGAATATTCGATTACATGTTTAATGAGAATTGAGTGTACGATGTTTACATTATCATTTTATTTTGATGCTAAAATTATTTGATTAGATGGCATTTGATTCGACGAATTATATCGATATTGATGAATTATTATTCCAGATTCATTTTCCAGATTTCCATTCAAGATTTGCACTTATTATTTTTGCGTGCGATTAATTCGTGTTAGGTTCTATTGCTATGTTCAACTAAAATATCTTTAAAATAATTATATATAATATCTACGTACATACAATGTACACTAAATGTTGAACGTATTAAAGTAACCAAAATAGGTACCCATGAGTATCGTATAAGATGAATAAGGGATACGCCTTTTTGCGTTTTGATGGTACCTAAAAATGAAGAATCAAAGAATCAATTTCGTTTATTCAGTTTAGGCACATAAAGAGTACATATGAATGTCAAAGTTTTACAATTGCGTTTGTCAAAAAATTATCAAAAAGATGTAAATAAATCATTTGAAAATGATTCTTTCGCTGGTTCGGTAGTTGGATCTACTGAGAAGAGACCAGCAAGAAACTCAGGTAGACTGAAGATCACAATTTTACCACTGACCATTGTTGGCAACTGTAATGGTACTTAGTAAAGAAACGAGCTTACAATTTCGCTACTGAAATAGCTGAAAAGAAAAAAGAAACAACTCCGGTGCAAAGTTGATACAACAGAAAAAAAAAACTATTCTTCAACAAAAAATAAACTCTTGTATTTTCAAACAATGCACAAATCTTTTAGTTTTGCCAGTAGAGGTTTTAACTCGACAAGTTGGAGGCAATGGCACCCCTGGCATTGCCGGAAGTGGCGGTAACGGCCTACTTCCGGCACGTCGACGCCTGCGGCCCTCACCTCGTTATGTTGGTACTACATGAGACTCAGACAAGTTTTGTTTTACTTTCAAATCATGTTAATGAAATGGTAACTGAGTTATTCACTTAGAACTGGTAATATTTATTCTGTAGAAAAACTAATTTATATAAATATTTTTGATTCGTCCATAGATTTGTATTAGGTACCCTAAATATACACAGCATATAAACATAGATAGGTGTTCAATTAAATTTTTAAGCATTTTGTATGCTTACTTTTTTCTAAAGATTTAGATCGGAAAAAGAGAACATCTTGGATGGGAACATCTAAATCTTTAGAAAAAAGTAAGCATACAAAATGCTTAAAAATTTAATTGAATTAATTAGGCGGAGTCATCAAAAAACAATGTTTAAAAATGACTGTAAAGTTGTTCATTGTTTCCGTAGTTCGCAAGAATTACGGTAGATGGCTCCAACGTCGCCTTAAGACGTAATAATGTATCGGAGAATTTCAAATATCTGGGACGTGTCTAGGTGGCTCAGTTGGTCAGAGCATTCCCCCTGTAAGGGACTGGTCGCGGGTTCAAGTCCCGTCCTAGATGTTCTCTTTTTCCGATCTAAATCTTTAGAAAATAGATAGGTGTTATCTAATTTTAAAGAAGTCCCGAAGACCTTAGTGGGACTTTTAAGTCTTAAACGATATTGGGTGTATTTATACACCCAATATCGTTTAAGACTTCTCAATATAATAAATAACATTGAAGTGTATTTGTTACGTTAAAATAACAGTTTTTAAATGAATGCATGTGAATGCATTTACAGCATTTACTCCAAAATATCAATTTTTAAAACTTTTGTCTGTCTGTCTGTCTTTCTGTGTGTTTGAATTAGGTAATCTCTGGAATGACTGGACCGAATTGAGACGTAACGTTAGACACATTTATTTTAGAAAAAAAATAAAGTTCTGCGCTAAAAAAATTAAAACCGAGATGTAAGTACACACGGATAAAGTCGTAGACACAGCTAGTTGTTAATAAGCTTGTTGATCTATGGAAAATTATGTTTGAAAATGACTAAACTAGATTATCATGTTAGTTAGGCTGTTGTCCAATGTCTAATATTAACTTCGGTACCTTAGTGGTTAAGGAGTCGGTCTGACGATAGAGAAGTTCGGTTCCGATCCTGGCCATTACACTACTAACGTGAACCCACTCCTAACACAAGCAACTTAGATATATTATATACGTCTCAAGGCGATGCTGGAGCCATCTTGCGAACTACGAAATAATGCCCATCTAAATAAAAAGGAACATTAAGTATACTAATTGCTTAATTTAATGGAACAAACAACTTAGCTTCGCAGAAGGGGCTAAAAAAAAGTTATACGAGAGAATTTCGATATTGCGATGCAAGATCTGCCGTTTCACAACAGTTAGACAATGATCTTTTGTTTTCAAAAATAACTTGAAATCGACGACTTCGTTAATCCTGTAGCAAAAAATTGCACTTATGGTTGTACGAACCTTATTGTTTTTATTTGATTTCTGAGTCAGGCCGAGTATTATGCAGTTATTTTATTAGAAAACTAAGTGTTCCCCGCGGCTTCACCCACGTGGAATTCTGTTCCCATTCCCGCTTCCCAATGTAACTTATCACAGGGATAAAAAGTACCCAATTAATTAATAAAGAAAAAGAATCTATCCCTGTGCAAAATTTCCATAAGATCCGTTCAGCCGTTAGAACGTCATTGAGCTACAAACATCAAAACATCCAAACATCTTTCCAAACTTTCAAATTCTATTAAGTAGGAAGCAGAATAGTAGGAAATAGGAAGTGGGGCGTAGTAAAGAAATATGTTCGTTACATAATCATAGGTTGCTTGCTGACGTGAGCAATACTATTATTGTAAAAGCGTGGGTGTACGATATACGTGGGCAGCCATTACTACGTACTGAAATGGCTCAGCCTACGTATTCGGTTCGCGTTAAAGAATCAATTTACGCAATCTTAGAATTACTATTTTCCACGACACGCTTGCACGCAGGCATCTCGAGAGGAGCTGGTTCTTCTCCGGAACTAACTATGGTGGACAAGAACTGCCAAAGGCTGGTGAGCATTCGCTGAGCATTTTGTTTAATGTTGCTGATAACCGAAACACCGTGTGATTTTAGCTGTACGACTCCAATACAAGAGTTTGGTCTTACCTTCTCGGCACTCGGCGAGGTGATACCCAGAAGTTTCTTGACGAAAACAAACTTATTATAAAAGGCATTATCATCATCGACTTCTATCTTGTCTTACGCTTGTCCATTATTCTTGTCCTAATTATTCAACGTCAGCGCAACATGTCAGTCTCCTCTATGCATTCCAGTCAGATATCTTCTCATCGGCCACTCCCTCCCTTACCATAACTTTTTTTTATCGTGCGGAAATCCCCTCGGATACCCCCCCGCCGGCCAGCGGGGGTGGTTATGTCAGGCTTGAACCGACTAAAACCACACGCCGTCTCGGGTTTTCAGACGCCGGGGTGTAAGGTTGCCCATAGAGCATATCCGTCGCACCCCGACTGACCCTGGGCCTTCTCCGGTTTCGAGATGGCCTCCTCGGGTTTGGGAACCACGGTGTCCCCGTCTTGCCCCGGTTTGGGGGAGGGGCGCTAGTCGCCCCACCGTGCCGGCCTACTTCTGCTGATTTGAAAGACGGCTTCACCTGCCACCCTCAGGTCTGCGCTCATGGAGGACAGGCCTGAGGTATTTTGATACACAACTGCATTCGTTTTTACACCTTTCTCACAAAAATGTACCTCTGTTAAGCCCCAATAAGAAACTCCCAACCATACCATGAGCGAGGATGGAAAATGACCTCGTTGGACACGCGGAATACGGTTGCTCGCTTCTTCACTACTGTGTGCGTACACCTTATCATTTTGTTTGTTGTAGCTCTCTTCTAATCCGAAAAAAGAATTTCCCGATATTTTTTTCCCGCGTACCGCTTCAACAAAGCGCGGCATCTCTTCAATCTCAGGTCCATTAGACGAGCATTTAAACGATGTCCTGTTTTTCTTCGATATGCCCGAAGCCCTAAGTCTTCATTTAACACCCTTTTCACCGTGGTTCTGCTTAACCCCATCTGAAGGGCCAACAGTTTCTGCTTACCTTTGGGATTTCTTTGAATTCGCGCCTTCACAGCTTTTATCACTGCTGGAGTCCTAACAGACCGAGGGCGACCACTTCTTGACCTGTCATCTACACTAGAGTCTTCATTGTATCGTTTGATGGTACGATAAACGAATCTTTTGGTTATATTCAAATTTTTCAGTATGTCAAAAATTTGAATTGGCGCGTAACCGCAACGATGCAACGCAATAACTGCAACACGGTCTTCTTTAAGCGTCCACTCCATATTTAAAAATGAGTAAAATTCTAAAAAGTATACATTTTTATTTTCATGAACAATTCGAAATTCGAATTCAATAAACTTTTTTGTGGCCAGCATTCTAAAAGAAAAGTTTTTACTGTGTGACAATACTTATGACCTGACTAGGTATGTCTATCCAAAGACAACCATTCGCTTCTATTTTTATTTCTCATTTCACTGTTGCATCATTCAAACTTTTCTAATATACTCATTACTTATTCTTTTCATTCTCATCACAGGACGTCATATGAGGTTTTGCATTAAGTGAGTAGGTAGGTACCTATATCACCTAGGTAATAAACATTCGTATAAAATCTTGAGCGATATAAAATTATTATTACCCGCCATAAACGCGAACTCCTCTCGATTACACTTCAATAACGACGCCATAAAATTCCATATTATAAATTAAATTATATTATTATACTTTATGCATGTCTAGTAATGATAATTATATTTATATGATTATTTTATATAAATTAAGGAAAGAACGAAGTAGAACGGACGAAGAAGCAGCGATAGCCTAGTGCTAGGGGTTAACGGGAACACTAGTAATTTCGGTTGCGAATATTTTTTTACAAAAAAATAAAAGAATAAAAAATAAAACATTTTTATTTAATTAGGGCTCATGGCTAAGTGGTAACCGAGTAGATTAACACATTGCAAAGTTAAAAAATACTAGCCAGGGCAGTCTTAGGATGGGGGACAATTCTTAACACAATGAGACCCCTCCGTGCCTCTGAGAGCACATTGAGCCTTCGGTCCCGGTTGCCATACGAACATCTATGGCAGACGTTACGGGTAGATTTAGCCCTTAGAGTTCGGCCGTTTCGTAGTAAGATCGAAAAGCTGACCCCAACGTGAGATGTGTCTCTGACCAATCTATTGACTGATTTGAAATGGTTTCGCTGAAGTTCATGTTCAAGCAAATGTTGAATGATGCTTTTGACAACTTATATATTTGATATGTAAGTTTGCAAAACCAATTCTCAAGTTTAAAGATAATTTTACGTAATATGTTTATCACCAATATGACACCGCGCGCCCCGACTTAAGTTATTTTAGATACTGCTCGAAGTAATAGGAGCCTCGTGAAGTTCAACTTCCGGTCCTTATTCCTTTGTCTACATTGGTCCCCATTTTTACTATTTGGTGTATAAGGACAGATAAATTAATCATCATCATCATCATCATCATCATCATCATCATCATCATGATCATAGGGTAAAAGTTTTGTATGTATATAACGATCGCTCGACAGAGCTTGCGGTAACGATCGACGAGATATTTTTTTTTTTCGATATTAGTCGAAACGTCAGGCAATCCAAACGTATGTTCATACTTATACATGTTTTTTTTTGTTTTTTTTACGTGCGGAAATCCCTTCGGATACCCCCCCGCTGGCCAGCGGGGGTGGTTATGTCGTGTCTCGACTAAAACCGCACATCGCGAAATTCCCGTTAATATTATTATAGATCGACGAGACAATCATTCGCATTCGTTCAGTTAGTGTCCCCAGTATTATATTCTTCTGATACGCAAACACTTATCATTTTCATCTCTCCTGTTCGGAAAGTTTTTTTTTCATGGGAGCCGGGTGGAAAGTAGCTTATTTCATCCCTAGGGCGGAAAGTATTTTTTTTTAATTTATGTTTTGCCATGGAGTTCATGTTAATTGAATTACGTCATAATGCCGTGATATCATGCCGCTTGTTTTTTTACATGACCGCCTAAATGCACATCTCGTGACCAACTCGATTACACTGTAAGGAACCAATAGATTCGATTTTCAAAACTTTTCTAATGTTGGCAGTATGTCAGTATGTACGTGAATTATAACTTTTTTTAAGTATTAAAAAAAACAATTTAAGTTTGCTAAAGAATTAGCGGGAAAACGAGATTCAATATAAATAAATACCTTGTGTTAATTGTGGTTAAAAATAGTTTCGTAAAGTGATTCCAGTGACATGGATATTATTTTAACTCCCGATGAGATTTAGGAACAGGTAAAAGCTGTTGTTAATAATCTATTTTCAAATTGTTCTAATTTTAGTTTAAATTTTAACTGATAATCAATATATGTACCTGTTTCATTAAATGTGTGTGTAGTATTTTAATATCCTCACATAGTCGAAATGAAAAGTAGAGTGTTTACCTCGGGTGAATGTCACCATTTCACCCCCGAACTATTGATATATCTCGGGTGAAATGGCTGACTATCTACCCTAGTGTAACAATCTACTATTTCTAGTAACATAGTGCGGATATTCACTAACTCAATTAGACACGTAGCTATAAATAAATCGGTTTGAAAACTTAATCACTACACTGAAATTAGTCTGTAACTCTAACAAATTAATCCTAACTAACAATTTTAGTACTTAAGGCAATAACTCACCTCGCTGAAACCCTTTCGCACCGGTCAAAGTTCATCCTAAATCTTGACCAATCAATTGACTGATTTATAATGGTTTCACTAAAGTTCATGTTTAAGCAAATGACCTTTTGACAACTTATATATTTTACTAGCTGACCCGGCAAACTTCGTTCCGCTTTCAAATCATGTTATGTTGATTGCCTTATCAGCTGAATTTATTTCGTGAATGTCTCATGTTTTTGATTAATATAAACGCTACTATAGGCACAGTATCCCGAGAGGGCCATCTCAAAGCCGTAGATGGCTCAGGGGCAGTCTGGGTGCAAGGGAACTGCCTTATTGGACCACCTTGGACCCCAGCATTAGAGACCCGATATGTCGTGTGGTTTTGGTCGGTTCAAGTCTGACATAACCACCCCCGCTGGGTGTTGATTAACCTTGCGGATTTCGGAAAAAAAAAAAAACAAAATTCCACAGTAGGATACAAATTTAAAAAATCAAACGGTCGCTAAATAGGTTAACACTAACCTGACATTGTTTTATGTATATAGAATTGTCAGTTTGCAAGATCAAATATCAAGCTTGAAAGATATTTTACGGAATATGTTTAAAATATTGGATGTTAGTACACTATAACCTTATCAGCATCCGATTTTGGGGCCCTGGGTTTATGTTTCTACTCCTCCATTTCATAATTAACTTTATCTTGAGTTTTCCGGAGGCAACCGCCGTCTACAATAATCTTCTAAACGGAAGAATCCTTTTCTAGTAACACAGTGCGGATATTCACTCATTCAATTCAGACACGTTGCTGTAAATTAATATGCCCAAACTCTGAGAGAAAAGATTATACCAGAGCCTCGTCCGTCTATCAGCAGGTGTACTAGCTTGGAGGTGAGGTAAGCTTTGACAGTAAAGATATTAATAGGACTCCTTGTATGGGGTACTAACTAGTGTACAATCCGATTGGTACACTAGTTGGTACGGCTGGTGCAGTGATTTAGAACAATGAAAAAACATTGAGCACAAAACACAGTGCATTTATTTGATGAGATGAAGAAGGCGGCCCAGATTGCAACCAAAAGTCTAAGTTAAAAATATCAGTAAGAAGATGATTGCAGCATTTTTGCATACCGTATATAAGTTTTGGTAAAGTTTGAACTAAAACTTCGCAATATTGAAGTTAAAATGTAAAAGTGTGGTAAATTGAAGAGCCTTATTTGAAACTTTCTTAAAATATCATCTAGAACTGAAATCAGTTAAAATTTAAAATTATGAAAACTACTACAATGCATTTTGATATTGGTTCCTTATTTCTTCCATTTAGTAGAGCTATGTTCTTACCAAAATGAATGAATCGCCACGGCTAGGGTACTAAATGTGTTCATCATTCACTACACTCCTCTGTGTATAGGGTACCCTAACAGTATAAATAAGCACTTTCTTATTAGGTCTTAGCGATAAATTGTTTCCACCGTTTCTATCTTTTAAGCTAGAACGCGAGAGCTTAAAATATAGAGAAGGTTAAATAAATTCTTTGTAGCATATTTATAACGTCATCGTCATCATCTCTTTGTCCGCTTTCCGAATTTTACTTCTCCACTTCGCACGGTCTTGGGCATCCTTGATAGTGAAACTATTGACAAGCATCTTCTACGATGTCAAGCCACTTCTTTAGTCAACCTCTCCTGCCGGGCCCAGTTGGAGTGGTTAAAAACATAATAATAGTTATTGTACTGCTAGTTATTTTTCCTCACTACTACTAAAAACTTCTCAATAATACGTGACAATTTATATTTCCACCAAAAACCGTAAATGGTCTCAAGAGCCAAGCTAAGCAAACGTGTTGTAAGTGCACTTAATGTTAAAAGCACTCAATAATCTGAGCAAAAATACCTTCGAGAACTTAAAAGGAACGATTAAAGTACTTGTACGGTACGACAGGCAATTTACTACTTCAGAATGCAATCTTGTTTCTTAAACAATTCGACGAGACGCACGCTTCGGGGGAGGAAAGAATTTCGTATCGATTCAATGTAAATCTCATTATTTTACTGGCAGAGCTGGTAGATATAAATACTACTTTCTTCAAGCATCAACAATGATACATTAAATGCTGGTTTTGATTCTCAGCTTGACTGTTGTTGGACTTACCCGTAGGTAGGGTACAGGGCCCTGCTAACACCTTTGGGGCCCAACGCACTTGGGTTGGGCCCCGACTAGCAAGTTACACTTGCTAGTCGGTGCACCTGCTAAACAACGGACTAGGGCCTGGCACAGGCTTTTCTCTCGAAGTTGGGTGATTAGACGGCAATCGCTCCCAAAAAGTCAACATATCGATCAAAAGCAATTAGCGGACCCCGGGGGCCAAAGTGCAAACTTTGGCGGCAACTGGGAAAATGGCTTTAAGGGTAACTGTGGTTGGCTAAAATCGGTTGCTGCTTGAGATTATTTAAATTCCTAGTCACGATGGATAAACATGCGTACAGTCATCTGTCATTCCCATTTGGTTACGCAGATACCACATCTATCTACTGGTTACAATTATATATTATACTAGCTTTTACCCGTAGCTACACCTACCCGCACTTATTCCAGTGACCCACAGGAACCTATTCCCTAAATAAAATGACTGTGCTATTCCAGATTATAATCTATTACTGTATCAAATTTAGATCCGTTGAGTCGTTTTCGTGTGAAAGAGAAACAAACATACATTTATCTTTCCGCTCTCAAATACTTTGAAATTTTTAATATTAGGAGGATAACAAATTGGGGTTTAGATGAAATCTAAAATTGAATTTGCCAAAACGTTAATATTTACTCTATTTCCGATAACCTGAAAACGAAATGCAATGCTATTAACTCGCTTTGGTTCGCTCTTTGTATCACAAAACTGATCGTTTTCCAATGATCGGTGGCACATTATTACGTAGTTTTCATAATTTCATTTATGTTACCCCAACTCGCTTGTATAGAAAATAAGTTATTTGTTCTGATGCATTCGATGTTTCAGGAATTATTAAATTATTACTTACTATACAATTTTAACAAGTCCGCATAAAATAGGCTCTTTTGTGTTTAGTGATAGAATTTAAATTGCAGTACCTTTTTTTTCGATTAATAGATTTCTCCTATTATTGCATTTCTAGTAGGCAATTTTAGAAAATTTAACTTAACTTACGGTGAATACTGTCGAAGGTGCGACAGTACTTCACACCGGAACAGTTGCTCAACTTGTACTGTATGTGTGTGTACTGTATGGAGTAATGCTCGTAGCTGTGTGATGGCTCAACTAAATACCACCTGGAAGCGCTTGAGACAATAGAGAGACGGGCCAAGAGGCTCATCAATAACGATGCACTCGTCGAGAAAAGGCTTCAGAGCGTTGAACATCGACGCAAAGTTGCAGGCCTATCGGTTTTTTACCGGATGCATTTCGGAGAGTGTGCGCTGGAATTGCACAACTTGATACTTCCAAGCCCTTTCCACCAACGAATGACCAGACGCACAGCGACGCGCCACCGCTACATGGTAGAGGTCAAACGTGAGCCTATCATCCATAAAAAAAAAAGAAAAAAAAAAGAATATTATGAGCTATCTTCTTAAATCTTCTTATCCTTGCAGTTTCACCCGCCTTTTAATTTAAAATAATTAGCTTTGGATTTTGAGGTAGCTCCAGAGACTAGCACGTACGAACAAACAAACTATTCAGCCTTCTCATTAGTATAGATGGTCATGCAACTATAATAGCAATATTTAACAATATCTCATAAACTAACGAATCATAGTCATTTTAATTGACTAATAAACGAATAAGCAATCTAACATCACCATGAAGTGACTAGCCTAAAGTCCTGCTATGACTTTTGTGATCCATAATACTATATAGTAGAACGATAGTATATTTACGCGAAAAGGGAATGAGAGGCAATGCCATATAGTAAATTGCGAGAAATCAAAAATGGAATGCTATTTACAGAAGGATTGAATGAAATTAACAAAGGTGCTGGGTAAATCAATAGTAAAATATAATAAAACTCATAGTTTTGTTTTTGTTTATACGTTATCTATAGTGATTACTTACTACCTTATTAAGAAAACATTGTTTTTATTAGTTAAGCAGCACCATGTATAATTATAAAGGAGTTTGTATAATTATAATTATAAACAATTTTGCTTCGTTAGCGTTGGGTTACTTGTGATACTAGGCGTATAAATAGGAACTGATACAGGTTTATTTAGTATCTGGAATTATAATAAACATCTGATATCATGGACATTAATAATTATATGGCCAATGTAGATTGATATAATTATCATCAAAAATTATTGATGTTTCATTGATAAGGTGAATTTTAGTAGATGATTTCGTGAAATACAACCATTGCATGAAACGGCCAGCCATTTTAGAGGCTCTTAAAGATCTAAAACGAAGAACAAATATGAATATGAATAAAAATAAAGATCTAAAGAGAAGAAAAACTATGAACTGTTAAAAAATTTGAATATTCAGACATACAAGAACCAATGGTGTCAATGCTTAGGATGCCAAGCTGAGATGACGATGACGATGACACATACAAGTGTCAAATATCTTTAATTTACCTTTTCGAAGTTTTATCCCCCTGTGCACCAAGATGGCAACAAAAACTATCATGATAACAAAGTTAATAAATACGCAGCACGTGTCAAAGTTATTAGACGTTACACGTCCAATAAAAGGCTTTGTTGAGTGCAAGAAAAAATATTATACCACTGGTTATCCTTAGTCTTGGAATGAGGAAATGTTGGGATTAAAGGACGTTATTTCTGCTTTATTATCATTCTTATCCTGACGTTGAATGGGAGTACGCTTTGTAATTAGGTACAACATACTTAATATCATGGATGGCATTATGATTTTTATACTCCGCCCGATGGAAGACGATTGCTGTAATGCGCTTAAAATATCTAGTGTGCACTTTTGCCTTCGAAATATCTTGAAATACAAATACATTTTCTTACCTTTTGAAGTTAACATCTAGAGCATACGATTTTAAAACATTTTTATAAGCAACTAGCGGCCTGAGTCCTGGCTTCATCCATATATAAATTTGTAAAAAATCCTATAATCCGATCGCAGTAACATCTATCGACGCGAAATATAAAAAACTACGTTGAAGCGGATTGTATACCGTGTCGAAATTTGAGCCCAATTAATGCAGAACATTTGCAGTTTTGAAACATACACAAATAAATTTATTGGAACACAGAAAAATTGTGGTAACCATCAATATCTACTGCGCTACAGTTCTACAGTACCAAACTGTTATAAACACCAAGGGTTTGCATAAATATATAACAACATATTCATATGCTTGTTCAAAGTTAATTTAAATAAAACACACATGTTTCAAAAGTTAAATCTAATTTACCGTAGTGGTAAAGTGGCTCACGTTGCGTTGTGTAATAACTTGCGCGGACTTTAGTTTAGCAAGTGCAGTCGCTAGCAAACGCAAGCTGTTGTTGCTACCTATTCCTATACCTATACAATTGCTTTAGAGAAATCCAAAAAGTATAGTTCTGTGTGTCGAATACAAAATTTCGTTTCGCTGCTTTACTTGTATTTTACCCCACTGAAAAGTTTATATCAACTTCTTGGAGAATTTTCTCTCCATTTTTAGCCAATCCGACTAGAAATATATTTGTAATCGTTTAATATTCGTCTTTTTATAGCATTACATAACTGCAACGACGTAAACTACAATAGTCGGTTATTCATCGAGAGAAGAAAGGGACCGATTAAGAACGAGGATGTACTTTGAGGCCCGATGCGCAGCGGAGGGTCACAATACACACGAGTTGGGAATCGCACTTTCTGCCGAGTGATACATAGTGCTTTATTAGTATAAAGCACTATGTATCACTTGTATCACTTTCTTAATTTTTCATGTAGGGGTAGTCCCCTACATGAAAAATAAGAAAGTGTGTGTTGTACTTATACTTCTTTGGCGTAACAAGATAAAAATCTTTCATAAAAATTCATCCTTCGCGTTATCTTACGTTTGTAGAAATAATAATGTAAAAATTCATTTTAGTTTTTGATGTAAATAAATAATACATATCGACAACTAACCTCAAATTCTAATAACGTACTCAAAGTAAAATGTTAACTAGCTAACTGCATGGTATCGGTTTTTCATGACGGTGTGCGCACGCATCATAAAACTTACTCTCGTCATTTTTTCGTAACGGGCCAAAAGAAGTATAACTTCAAAAATAAAACTTTTTACAATGGATTTTCATTCAAATTTGTCGCCCGCATATTTCTACGGAAGTTTTGTCTCCCGTTTAGTACCATAACAAAGGATTTTCATAGACTTTTGAAAAAGCACTAGGGTACTTTCTGAGTATGTGTAGTATAAGATAACTTCAAACTTTTAGTGAATGATCCACAAAGCTCCTCAGGGCTCAGGTCAAGTTCACCTGCACGTCGCGCGCCGGCACATATGCTCATGGGGAACCCCTTCGAACGCTTTTTTGTCCTAATTTACTAAACTTTAGCATAACAGATTTGGCATTGAATTTGAAGGCATAACAATACTTTGGCATAACGATATTATGGCATACTGTTTCTTTAGTCATAACTATCATTTAAACTTATATATTTGGCCAATTTTTAAATCGCTTAAACTTATAAAGTATATGTACTTTTATTCGCATAACAGTTTGCAGCATGTAACTATCAAAAGTTTTGATCGGATATAGTCCCTATTTTTGTTTACTATCTTATAATGACTATTGATACCAGTATCAGGATTAACACCCCAAGTCGGATAGATACCTAAGGTTAGAAGGTTTTTAACTTCCGTGGTTTTTTTTTTTAATCATACAGAAGTACGCAGCTGAGCTCCGTCAAGTTCTTTCCGTCAAACTATAAGACAACGACCATCTTCAGTCTCCCCGTGACCATGGCTGCTGAAAATCAACCGAAACGTCGGGTTCAATATAAATAGTAAAATAACATCAAATAAATCGCGCTAGAATCCGTTAAAGTCCGTCAAATAAGTCCGTTAAATAGTTTTATTTCAATGTGTGACATTCGCGTAAACTTCCGACAATATACAATTTAATGCCGAATGATTCTTATGCGTTATGATCATTAGAAGAAAATAAAGTATGCCATATCTGCCGAAGGACCGATGGCCAATGGAGCAAACGAGTCCTAGAGTGGAGACCACGAATCGGTAAACGGAAGGTAGGACGTCCCCCAGCAAGATGGACGGACGACCTGAAAGAGGCAGCTGGGATAGACTGGATGCGCAAAGCGGAGGATCGGGTGCTACGGCGTACAATGGGAGAGGCCTATATCCAGCAGTGGACTGCAATAGGCCAATTGATTCATTTGATTGATACTAAATTATGACATTAAATTTTATGCGTTCTTGTCGTTTATGGACAAGGCTCAGGTGCAGGCCTTCCTCTCGTGGTTGGGGGATCAGACAGCAGTCAATCCTGTAAAGTCAAAAGAAACCGAAATTTTCCAGAAAAGAGTGGGGGAGTGGACCCCTGACTTCAAAGTGCAAGGTTTAGATGCAATCAGGATTGGCGCTTGGATGAAGAAGAAGATTCATTAAAAAGGAATTCAAATTTGTCACGAGAAATCATAGGCGGACAGGGATATTTCAAAACATTCTTTGGCCCCTTTGAAAATGAGAATAGCATCTGTAACGGCTGCTAATTGTAACTCTTGTTATTTTTTTTTACAGTTATTTTTATTTATTTTATTCATAATTTTGTTATTAGTAAAATATAACATAACATAAACCTTACATTGCATGCTGTGTTCACATCAAGTAAAATATAATCACGCAATGACTTATTGTTAACCTATGCAGTGTATGTAATACTGATTGTATTCAGTTTTGTGAACCAATTAAAAAAAAAAATTACCTTAGAATATTTTTTTTCGTGCATGTTTCGGGCCGGGAGAGTTCTAAATCTCTCCCGGCCAGATATTAGACAGATATTGGAACATGTGAAGTTTGAGAAATAATTACTACAACTATGGAAAATGACATTGCGATAAAGACGCAGAAATATCACAGCAGAACAGTGTACCTAATTTTAACGAATCTAGCAGTATGGCAGACTTCCAGCAAAAAGTAGGTGACTTCTTAACTCAAGTAAGAGGAAAAAAATACGGGTCTATGTGCGAATCGTGTCTCACTAATTAGACGATACATTTTCTGTGGGGTGCATTAACCTAAATGACCAAATTTTTTGTCTCCCTCTTGCGGCCGAACAGAAAAATAAAGCGATTCACATAATGATGAAAAAAGCGATTAGAGGACTAGACAGAGGTTTCTACACATAACATGTAGTTGTAGAACTTAGATTTTTGCTGAAGATGAGTTGTATAGTTTTGAACATTAGCAGACTGTTTGATTCGTAACGTTACGTTGTGAGAAGATAAATCCTACTAATATTATAAATGTAAAAGTTTGTATGGATGTTTGTTACTGTTTCACGCAAAAACGGGTTTACGGATCTAGCTGAAATTTGGTAAAGAGATGGATACTAATCTGGAATAATATATAAGCCGTAGAAGAATATATAAGGATGAATAAAATTGCGTCTTTTTTTAACTTTCATACTTACGTAAACATAACATACTTACGTGCATCACGTTGGAATACACTCGATAATGTGTGTGTCAATGTGACGCACTTCCGCACTAATGTGAATCACAGTTCGGCACTTTAGGGCTACAGTCAATGTTATAATCCAAAATTAATGTCAAGAGTAAGCCTATGTTATCTTTATAGGTATTTAAACTATCATGGTCACTAACATAAGTATTAGAGTTAACGGGTTAACTATTAGAGTTAACTATGTTATCTTGTTACTATTCATCCACCATCCAGCCGGGTGGAGTCAATTGACGGACTGAATTATAAAAAAATATCCCTTCAATAGATGCAAGAAACGATAAAACGTAACATAAATCGTTCTAATCCCAACATTATATATGCATACCCTGGTTGACGTTTGCTAATGGTTATTAAATTGAATTTTTATGCGGTACAGTGTATACGCAGCGAAATGATAACAATCTTTTTTAGAAAAACTGTGTAAATTGGTAAAACATGTCCCTGATTAATTTATATTCAGATTTAAGTAAACACCTATGGATACTACTTCACTGGCACTTTTTGAAATGGCTATAATTTGATCTCGGCTATTTGTTAAAAAGTAAACCCTTGCTGTTGAGTGTATGAGTTTTTCCTCACTGTGGTTTATAGATCTACATTCAGTACCCTTCACACTGCCATCAGATGGCTACTTTAAATATTTTTATAGTATTTAAATTTTAGCGCCAATATCATCTAAGCTCTCCCGTGCATTACCAGGTTCATCGTAGATCTGTGTATTTCTTAGTCAGTTTATGAGTGACTAATTAAGTCTAAGTAACTAAGATTAAGTAAGTAATGAAGTCGGTAGAGGTTGTAAATACAAAATCAACTGTATTTCCCAATTCAAATGGGGGGAGGGGGGAAGCCTATTATGTGCAAACTTATAGATAGCATAGGATCGACGAAGCAGTCGTAAGATCTAATATCTCCATCCAGTTTGAGAAATTCACGTAAACAACTAATAACATTTTCTTATTGAGCTTCTGTTGGATATTTTTTTGCTTTCTCAGGTGGCTCTAATTTATAAGGGGATTTCTCTCTATATGACTTCCGTCTAAATGCGACAAACGGCTAACCAGTATAGTGATTGACCATAATAACAATATTTTCCGCACTCTGATTCCCTCATCCTATGAGCCTTTTTCCAGCTCAGTTGAGGTTTTGCAGTCTAACTATTATTATAGATATCTAACTTCTGAATTAACTACAGTCTGTAGTTGTCGGACTTTTTAGGTCTTAAACCACTCGTGACGACTGCCATAGACGTTCGTATGGCAACCGGGACCGACGGATTTACGTACTCTCCGAGGAACGGAGAGGTATCAATATGTTAAGAATAGTCACCCATCCGTAATTTTTTCAAAAATTATTGAGAAAGTAATATTTATCAATTTGACTAAACATTTTGAAACAAACAACTTGTTCCACGATGGGCAGAAGGGGTTTCGGCAAAATAAATCAATAAACATGGCAATATACGATTTTTTGAGCCTTATTGTCAATAGAGTAGATCAAAAACTGCCAATAATGGGATTGTTTATGGATATGTCAAAAGCATTTGACTATGTAGATCATAAAATTCTAATAAATAAACTTAACCGTTATGGCGTCAGGGGTAATATATCTGCATTAATTGAATCTTACCTTCATAATCGTCAGCAAAGAACTATTTGAAGCAGAATAGTCAGAAGATCTGAAGTAACTTTCAGTTCTTCACAAAGAACTGTAACCTACGGCGTGCCTCAAGGCAGTGTCTTAGGACCACTGCTCTTCATTATCTACATTAATGACTTTCCGCATTCTGCTTCCTATCCTATGATCATGTTTGCTGATGACAGTACTCTAGTTTTTAATAATAATGATATAAATAATTTTGAAACTGACATTAATGAGAACATTACTACGGTTATCAATTGGCTTACTATGAATAATCTTAAAATGAATTTAGATAAAACGACAATAATGCAATTTAGACAAAGTAAAAAGAAATCTATTGACATAAATATAAATTATAATGGAAAAATCATTAATAAAACCGAGGTGACCAAATTTCTTGGTCTATACATAAATAAGTCATTGAATTGGAATGAACAAATTCAGAGTGTGTGCAGTAAATTACATCAATACGCTTATAATTTGTACATGCTTAGGAAAACAGTTAATGAAGCCACTTTGATTACAGCCTATCACGGTATTATTTCCTCAATTTTAAGGTATGGAATTATATTTTGGGGTAATGCAACTGGAAAAGAAAAGGTTTTCATAGCGCAAAAACGATGTTTACGAGCAATGTGCAATTTGTGCAGAACGGATAGTTGTGTACCGTTTTTTAAGAAACTTAAAATACTTACAATGCCTAGCCTATACATCTATGAAACTGCAATGTTTGTTAAACGAAATATGGATAAGTTTGAAGCAGTTAGTAGTGCACGTCGAGCAGATAAACTGCAACTAGTTTCCAGCAGAACGGCACTACATCATAACAGCATCTTTGCCATGGCACCAAAAATATATAATAAACTGCCAAAATCCATTAGACTAGAGCCAAATATAAATATATTTAAAAAAGAACTGTCAGTATTTTTGGTGAATAAGACGTATTACTCGATTGTGGATTTTATAAATGATAATAATATTGGTTGACATCTATATAATGTTGGTTGACATTTAATATTGATTAACATATTATATTGATTGACATATTATATTGATTGACATATTATATTGATTGACATATTATATTGATTGACATATTATATTGATTGACAAATACTATTTTATTCGAATTTCCTTATATTAATTGTTTAAATGTGAAAATTGATATGTATATTCCGACATTACTAGACTTGAAACTAATCGTTTAGTTGTTTTGTAGTTGATTGATTTTTATTTTATTTATACTTAATATTAATTGAATATTTCGACTTTGAAACATGATTGTGAAATATATTTAAATTTGATGCATGTTATTTTGTACACCACACGTGTGGTAGGACATAGCGCACATAACATAAATTATAAGACCTTTATAACTAAAACCTATGATCCACAAAATAAAAATATTATGATTATTATTATTATGATTATCCGAAGACTGACTTGGCTAGGATTGCTTAACTTTGCAAAGTGTTAACCTGCTCAGTTACCACTTACCCACGAGCCCCTCTCATTCCCTGATCTACATTACTGTATGTATATTTAGTTACGCTACGCCTAACCAAACTAGGGATAGTTCCAACATACAGCTCACAAACGCAATACAAATTAAATGGGCTACTTGGATTACCAGAGTAAATGATCCAATTAGTGTTTCGGTGGGTCGTCGCCGTTCAGAGTCAAGACAAACGAGATTGCCTGCTACGGGCACCTGCTTCGCTGTTTACGGAATGGGATTTTGGGTTCCGTCTTGATTGTCGTCCGCTCTATTTAAGTTGTGACCGACCGAAAATTGGGCGTTTCACCCTAAAAACAGGAATGAATAGAGCCGTCTAGTTTAGTAGTGTTTTTATGAGCTGTGTACATTGGAAATGTTATAAAATTACTTTTATGATAAATAGATGCGTTGTGCTCTTGGCGTCAGGGTTCAAGATTGCCCAAAAATAATATTTCACTCAATTTTACAGTGTTATTTTATCCATACGATCGAAAGCGGGATTAACATCTGGAGGTAGATTACTGTGCAGCTAATTATTTCCTACAGGTTTTCTAAAAGAGTAAACGGAATTACTTTAAGTTGATCGTTTTACCGTTCTGTTAGTGTTCAACACTCGATCCTAAATATTTATATTGTGGTATATAATTGTGTTACTCCTGTGATTCCTGTACACCAGAATAAAAATAGTGACTAATGAGGCACCAAGCATGGCACTCGGTGACTTCTAGGGAAAGTTGAACTCGGCACTGACCACGTATTTTAAGAAGGCGTTTCGAGTTTGGTTCGACGGAATTGGTAAAATTGTTGAATCCAATTACCTCTTAGCAAAGCAGGAGACAAAAGAAAAGAAAGAAAAATAGGTCAAGATTCTACAAAGTAATCAAAAAATAGTGACAATAGGGTATCATGAACTTGGGACTTTTGAGTCTGAGTGAATTAGGTATATTTGATACCAATATTATGCCTGGCAGATACGTTACATGTGCGGAAAATTCGGAAAGTTCGCTAGTGGACATTAATTCCGCATAGTATAACGCCCCCATCTGTAAACTATTTTGTATATTGTTCACATTAATTGCGTCAAAAACTGCACTCCCAGGTTATGATGGGCAGACTGTTCACAATCCGAACAGTTTCATCTAGTTTTTAAAATGGTTTATTCACAGACAGGAAAAAAAGCAAAAAAAAAACGCTGATGATAGTCATAGCGGTGGCGCTTTCACGATTGGACGATTCTAAATTCGAATTCCAATTTTCCTCCTAGAATAGTGATAAAATAAATAAATAAATATTCTACGACATTATACACAGCGCTTTCTAGACCCAAAGGAAACATAGTTTAACTAGCTTTTGTTATGGGTTCTAGAATGCGGATAAACATACTTATATACTTTTTTTTTGTAAATACATACATATTATACATAGAAACACCCAGACCAATGCAAATAGACATATTCATGCATACAAATATTTGCACTGAGCGGGAATCGAACCCGCGCCCCCTGTCGTAGCAGTCGAATGCACTACCGCTACGCCACAGAGGCCGTCAAGTGATGTTATAGTTATTTACAAAAATTACTAAGGTACTAAAATACGAAATTCACGATTCATTCTGAACATCAAACCCTGATTTCCATACTAAAAGCATTAACATAAAACTAAAATTACGCAATTGAAATATCTATTTGGCTCGAAATTTAGAACGTAAGCAGTAGTAATTTGCATGATACATTAGTCCGTACTAAACGCTATAATTTTCGCATTAAAATCATTCATTTTATGTTTCTAGTGTACTAGTTTGAATGATAAAGATAATACATACAATATAATGTTATTGCATGTAAGGTCTTTCTACTTTTGGTGGTGGGGATACAACAGTCTGCCATTTAGTACTGTCCCTACAAACTTCATAATAACATTAGTAAAAAAAATGGATAGCCGACGTTAGGGATGCAAATTTCCAGGGCCACTGTCGGACCAGTGTAAGGTACTGTACTGTTTGTAAGGTACATTGATACTTTTTTATTTTATTCTTTTCTATGCTGACAATTCGGGCATCATAGTACAAAATACCTTTAATATTCTGAAGGTATCTGAATAGAAATTTGTGTCCCTAACGTGGGGTAGTCAAAAAATCGAATAGTAGAAAAAATATGGAGAAATACTTTTTCTTTTGCAATAAACTTTTGAGACCAAAATAGTAATTATTTCATACGTCTAATATATACCTACTTCCTTGTGATAGGTACCAAGATACTTACAGTGGTGACCCTGACGTGATCCACTATTGGTATTTTTGTCCCTATTAGAAGAAAGTACGTATATTTTAAGTGTGTGAAATAATTACACGAATGTCATTAAGTTATCTTGGTGTATTTGCGACTGAACAACTTACACTGTGGGCGCAGTCGCCTCTGGGTACACATACGTAATTATATACTTGAAAACATATCAAATATCCCATTTGTATAATGAAAGACACATGAATGTAATTTTAGTAATTTTTTATTGCAGACTTATTTTTATTACAGAGATTATGAGAGAAAAAGAGTACAAAGTCATATAATGTCGAATTGACGTTTTTAAGAGCGAGTGTTGCCAGATGCTAAATTTTATTTAATATGAAAAATGTTACATGTTTAATAATTAATTGAACAGAGTTGGGGGCGGCAGGGATGCCTAATGAAAATGAAATTTTTTAACAATATAGCCAGCAACTATCTTACATAATAATGTTATACAAATGCTAAGCACTAAGCACATAAGAACTCTTTCAATGTGAACTTGTAGTTATAAAGTGAAAATGTTTTACAAATTTCTAAAAGAAATTACTTTATAATAAACCCACAGCCAGGCATTACAAATAGAAAATAAATTTTGAAAAAGAAATGTCTTATAACTAGTTCTGATAGTTAACTAAGTTACAAAGGAATGATTATAACATTACAAAGAAAAGCTTATGCTTATTAAGTAGTGTTGGTATTAACATACTAAACCTTTTAAACACATCAATGTAAAAAGACATTATTAAACTAATATTATATTAACTGACCTATGTTTACTTAATATCTACTCACATAAGGGAAGAGGACACAAAGTTCTATAAGAGCGCACATAAATCTTATCAGACATTTTTACATGCGCTACTCTTACTTTTCCATCCGGGCCTGGTACAACTTTTACAATACGCCCCATGGGCCATTTCATAGGTGCTACATTGCTTAACTTTACAATAACTAAGTCACCTAATCTTAGATTTACATTATCATATTTCCATTTGGTCCGGTTTTGTAACTGGGTTAAATAATCTCTATGCCAGACCCTCCAAAAATCCTGCTTCAGCTTGGTACACAAATTCCAGAATTTCAACCTATTTGGATTTAAATTTGTGTATTTGGTTTCAGGATAGCTAGTCATCTGTGTACCAATTAGGAAATGTCCAGGAGAAAGATAATTTAAATCTGAAATCTCACTTGACAATGGGCACAATGGCCTAGAATTTAACACAGCCTCTATCTGTGTAATTACAGTATAGAGTTCTTCATATGTAAGTGCAATATCACCCACAATTCTTTTAAAGTGATACTTGAGGCTTTTTACTCCAGCCTCCCACAGGCCACCAAATTCTGGAGAATAACTGGGAATGAATTTGAATTGTATGTAGTTTGTTAAGCAAAATTTATAAACAGCATCTTTGTGATTAGGAGAGGCTTGTAGTTTGTACAAATCTTTCAATTGATTTTCAGCACCTTTAAATGTTTTTGCGTTATCGCAATATATAAAGCTAGGTAGACCACGCCTAGATATAAATCTTTTAAGACACGCTAAGAATGCATCAGTTGTGAGATTACTAAGCAACTCCACATGCACTGCCTTTGTGGAGAAACATACATAAACAGCTATGTATGCTTTATTGACCATTGGTTTCCTGATCCTAGCCACTTTTAAATTAAATGGGCCACAAAAATCTACTCCTACGACTTGAAATGCTCTATTAGCAGTCACTCTGTTAGAAGGTAGACTTCCCATGAGAACCTTTGCACCTTCAGCTTTTATGCGAAAGCATTTTATACAGAAATGAAGAACCTTTTTTATCTCCCTCAGTCCACTCATTATCCAATATTTTTGGGACAAAGATGACAAAACTAGTTTGGCACCAGCATGTAAGAGTCTTTCATGCTCTTTAATAATCATCATTTTTGTGAGATTTGATGATTTGGGCAGTATAATGGGATGCATTTTATCATAAGGTATATTAGGAGCATTCATCAATCTTCCTCCCACCCTTAAAATTTTATTGCTATCCACAAAGGGATGTAAACTACACAGAGTAGTTTTACAAGGTTTGTTATTACAAAGTGAAGTTATCTCATTTGAGAAAAAAAGTGATTGATTATATAGTATTATAACTTTTAAAGCTTCTGAATATTCTTGGGTAGATAAAGGGCCAGTGTTTCTTACACTGCCTTTTTTAGAATTATGTTTAAAACGCAAAATATAAGCAACTTGAGTTTGTAACTTGTTAAAATCTGAGTATCTTTCAAAAATATTAAACCCATGCTCAATTTTACAAAAATTAATGCATTGAACATTTGGCTTAGAGTCAACAACATTCTCAAGTTCGGACTCTATGTCAGTAGTTAAAGTATTCTCTAAGGGGGTTGTTATTTGGAAAGCACTATGCTGATACTCTACATTTGATAAATATTGGGGACCATGCCACCATTTTAAGCAATTTCCTAATTTATCAGGGTCTACACCTCGTGATAATAAATCGGCGGGATTGTCCGAAGTTTTAACAAATGACCACATACAATTAGTAGTAAGATCTTTTATTTGTTTGACTCTATTAGAGACATAAATTTTACCTTTAATAGGGTTTGAATAGATCCAATAGAGGACTATCTGTGAGTCAGAATATAAAAATACAGGAATATCAGCATATTGACTGCTTAGTGAGGCTCTTGCTCTGCTTGCTAATTGAGCAAGTAGAAGAGCGCTATTCAGTTCAAGCTGTGGGATTGTGTGAGATCTTCTTAATGGCGAAACTCGAGATTTCGCACACAAGAGCTCTACTTTCACAGTGCCATCCTTGCAAAGAGTTCTTAAGTATAAGCAACATCCAAACCCTTTGAAAGATGCATCGGCATATCCCACAATTTGAACTGAATGCATTTCAGTTGAGGTAACATATCTAGGAACCTTAATTGGTTGCATGTTTTTGAGACAAAGTAGAAGTTTATTGAACTCTACTTTTTCATTGGAAGGTACTATAGAGTCCCAATCCATTTTTAATGCATATAATTTTTGCATATAAATTTTAAATTGCATGATAATAGGAGCTATAAGTCCTAAAGGATCAAACATACGTCCAATAAAGCCTAAAATTTTTCTTTTAGTACATATTTCAATATCATTAACCCATTGTTGACCACTGTACCAATTTGGGAACAGTTAGTTTTTTCAAATGTACCCCCATATTATAATTTATAGCCATCCACTTATTACTTCGTTGTGTAGTTAAGATTGCGTTGGTTTCGGATAACGATCACTGAATGAATATTTTTTTATAAATATTACTTTTCATAAGTGTTAAAGTTTCTTATTGTTAGGACAGAGGAGGTGAGTGTACTCTTTTTTCTATTTGACAAAATTATTAAAAACATATTTTATTATTACTTTCGTAATCATAAGATAACTAATTCTCCTAGAACATGGCAGTATTTTGATGTAATAAGTTTACTTATATGAGAAAATATAGGTCCCTAAACATAGGTGTACCAATATTGGCACAATGGCTATAAGTGTACTAAACATATTTTTCTTATTATAGAATCAAAATGAGTCGCAAGCAGTATTTTAGTGGGACCAATAGCTTCAAGGGCTTAGAAGACGCTATAAATGCCTTGGATGAAAATAGTGATGACGATGTAGAATACGATTTGGGCATAATTCCACCTGATCCAAGCGTTGTTACGGATGAAGAAGAGAGTAGAGATGATATGTCGCCTCGTTCTTTACCTAATAACGTCTCTGGCAGTTTTGAGGTATTCTAGGTCTCATCATCCGAAGATAGTAGCGATGATGAACCTTTAGCTACTAAAAGAACGCGAATCAGTATCACTCGATCAGTGCTGTCTACTGGCTTCGCTGTTCGCCAACGTTCATCAGATGTACCAATATGGCGAAAATGGGCATCGATATATTCTACAAACGTTGTAGAAACTGATAGCTTATTAGAGACTGAATCTCTTGTAAAACATGAGTCGATAGATTTGACGCCAGTTCAAATATTTGAAAATCTGTTTGATGATGAAGTACACTATGATTATCGACTTTACCAATTTGTATGCTAGCCAAAATAATCGGCATAACTTTTTTATTACTACTGCAGAGCTGAGAATTTTTTTCGGAATACTTATCCTCACAGGATATCACAAACTGCCACGTGAACATTTGTACTGGTCCTTAGATGACGAAGTTGGAGTTGTGTTGTGTCAAAAGCAGTACGTTGCACAATAGCAACCAATGATGACTCCCATGAACCTTTAGGAAATTGTGAAAAGATGGTTTTCAGAAAGAAAAGGAAAGGTTGATGTACATATTCCGCACGCATTCCAAAATTATAATAAAAATATGGGCGGGGTGGATGAATTAGATCAATCTATATCTTTGTACTGGATTGGTATTCACGGTAAGAAGTAGTGGTGGGTACTATTCACTTATATGATGGACATGGCAAACGCATGGAGATTACAAGTAATTGCCAGAGGAGAACCAATGGATCAACTGCTATTTCTAAGAAGTGTCGCCAGATATTATCTCAGCCAAGCACCGCAACGAAATGTAGCTCGTCTATCATCATCCAACATAGACTTATGCGATTAGATGGCGTTGAACATGCACCCGAGAAGCTCCCAAAACGAGTGAGGTGTTTTATATGTCACGTTAGAGGTCGCTGAGGCTGTAAAAAATGCAAAAAGTCACTGTATTGAAAAGTTGTGCTTTGCAAATTTTCACTCATAAGAAGCCATTGTGCCAGTTTGGGAACACCCCTGTAACTTCCTGAAAATTTTTCATATTTCAGTATTTTCAAGTTTCATTCATAAGTTTACCTATTGATTGTCCATTAATAAAAGAATTTAGAAAATATCCTTAGCAGTTTTCATTTGGCTTCAAATGGGTTAAAAGGGGGACACACAAATGTGAAATTGTCAGACATAATGTCACACTTCAAACCTAATGTTTTAACAACATTGTCTTTATTTAACTCAATTTGATCAAAATATCTCTGATCTGCCGGCACATCATTTAGAACCTCACTGCTGTTTGAGCACCACTTATGTAAGGTGAACCCTCCTTCTTTGAGCAACCCAATCAGCTGATTTTTGAGCTCATATAGAGAGTCCTTTTTATTGCTACCACAGAGGATATCGTCAACATAGGTATTGGTCTTGATAGCCTGTGCTGCCAGAGGATATTGATCATTAAACCTGTTTGCTAACTCTAAGAGACATCGGGCGCTTAGAAAAGTTGAACACTTGAGACCATAGGTCACAGTTTGAAGTTGAAGGCAAAGTATAGGTTTTGAAGGGTCATCTCTCCAGAGTATATTCTGTAATGGTCTGTGGTGTTCATTTATTAAAATTTGTCTGAACATTTTTTTAATATCTGTTATAAGTACATAGAGATAAGTTCGAAATATAAGGAGTATATCGAACAGCTCATTTTGTATGAATGGTCCATTTAGTAGGACGTCATTTAAAGAAATCCCCAATTTAGAGTGCATACTCCCATTGAAAACCACACGAAATAAGGTTGTTATACTGTCTTCATTAAGTACAGCATGGTGAGAAAGAAAGTAGACCGAGGATCCATAAACATCATAGCAATTTATGTCAACAATCTTAGCGTGCCCTAATTTCAAATATTCATGAATAAAGGTCTTATACTTTTCATAGTACTCATGATCTTTTTTGAATTTATTTTCCAATGAGATAAACCTCTGAAGAGCCACTGAGAAACTATCTCCTATTTCCAGCTGATCAAGAGCCTTGGTGAGAGGCATATTAACCGAGAATTTATTATTTTCCAACAGAACTGAACTTTGAAATGATTGTTCAGCTTTCTCAAAGTCACCTGAATTTGTCACTGGCTCCTCAGGCATCTTCTCCGACAACCAAAATTGTTCCATTATGTTATCTAATCTTTTATCATTTTTACACATTATTAAATTAGTAGAAATAATATTGCCACTGTGTTTGGGTTGATTACAATCCATGTTTCCTCCCACAATATAACCAAATAGTGTGTTTTGCAGGACTGGACCAGACTTTAGTTTTATACATCCATCTAATATACTTTTAAAGTATACACTTGCACCCAAAAGAAGAGATATTTCAGAAGGTACATTAAAGTTTACATCCCCAAGATTAATTTGTTTAGGAATATCCAGCCTAGTCGCTTCAATGTACTTGTGGGGCAGTTGTGATGTTATATTTTCTACCACATGGCAATCTTTTACATTTAATTTAAGATCATGAGCACATGAATAAACTGAAAGATTTACAGTTTTATTTAAATAAGATGCTTTCTTTCCAAATCCTACTACAGTTGTATCTTTATTGTTTTCAACAGTAAGTTGTAACTTGTCAACTAATGACTGTATTATAAATGATCCTTGACTTGCACCATCAAGAAGCGCTTTGCAAAAAAGTTCACGACCATATTTGTCGATGAGCTTGACTTTAACTGTAGGAAGTAGAACCTCATCATTACATTGATTTATTGAACACATTGCAACATTTGCATTTGCAACCTCCTCATCGGGTTTTTCTTCATGTAAAAGTGAGTTGTGGGGTTTTTTGCACACTTTACATTTAAAACTGAATTTACATTTATTAGGATGTATATTTAAACAAATTTTACACCTATTTGTGTCCTCTATAAATTTGATTCGTCCCTCTAGAGGTGCTAATTTGAAGTTTGGACACATAAAAACAGGATGGTTCTGTTTCTCACAAAAGCTACATAAAGCCTTTTGTTTATAGCTAGAAACAACATTGGCTGTTTTAACATAAGGTTTTGATTGATTGGGCTTGTGAACGCTATCATTGGTAGTGTTCACATTTGGAGAACTATCCTCTAAGGCCTTAGCCCTCTTTTCCAAAAATGAAATGAATTCCTCCATAGTAGGATTTTTATCAAGGTCCACTCTTTCGAGGTGGTATGCCCTGTTTGTGTAAGAATCAAGTTTCCTGGCAAGTATGGATACCAATAGCATATCCCACTTATCAACAGGTTCACCTAAATTTTTTATAGCATATAGTTGCTGTTGAAAATCTGTCACTAGTGACCGAATAGCTGTTGCTGTTCCTTTTTGCATATTAGGCAAATCGAGCAAGATATTTATATGATTTGAAATTAATCTTGCCTTGTTGTCATATCGTTTTTTAAGTAAAGTTAAAGCCTCAGAATAAGACTCATTTACAACAGGTAAATTTATGATAACAGATAATGCTTCATTTACTAAATAATGTCTCAAATAGAATAGTTTTTGAACATTGGACAAAGATTTATTGGTGTCAAATACTGCTTCGAAAAGATCCATGAAGGGTTTAAATTTAGTAAAATCTTTTCCATCAAATGTTGGAATTTGAATGTTAGGTAATTTTGATGCAGATATATCAACACAAGCTTTTACTTCTTTTGCTTTTAAATCCTTCACTGTTTGGCAAAGTTTAGTTAGAACACTGAAATACTTTTCTTCGATGACGGACACATCCTCTAAATCTGAACTATCTAATAACAATATTTCTGTAGTTACCTCTTCATATTCCTTATATGTGCTAACAAGTTTATTTTTGCGTTCTTGTATCATCACTTCGCCCGCCGCTGTTAGGATAGACGCATCATTAACGAATGCCTCCAGCCTTGTTATTGTTCTTTTGATATGACCCCGCCTAACACGTAACCGTTTTAGATCTTCATCTGCCATAACTATTTATTCGTTCAATGAACAGCCTACGTAGGCCGCAATGTTTATGCACACACAATATATATTTACCGCACAATATTTACTATGATCTGTCAAACGTATGACTTGTCAAACACACTGCCTATTGACAAAATTGATAGGTACTTAGGGGATTTCCGCACGAAAAAAAAAAAAAAAAAAAAAAAAAAAAAAAAAAAAAAAAAGGTACTTATACCTATTCAGCACTATGAATTACTTTAATCTCTTTTATTCAGTATTGTTTCACTAATTTTTATAGAAAATTAGCCTTGAGTTTCTGCAATAGGCAGAATTTTGTTGTGGATGCCAACAGGAAAATTCCGCTATAGCCGCAATTTCCTGGCCGATGAACAATGCGCCGCAGATAGCCGGCCCAATTCGACGAATCCACTCTTTTATAAACCGCCTGCTACTTACCAGACGTAGGAGACGTCGCATCGACTTATAGACACAATGCGCGAGGAATTTCTTGCGCAATGGCCGCCTTTGATTCACCCTCGCACGCGTGGTCGCGCGCCGATTTTACAAATTCACCGAATTTGCTCCTTTTTTCTTCGAAAAACACTTAGAAACGCTCGAAGGACCACTTTCATGTATAATGAAAGACACATGAATGTAATTTTAGTAATTTTTTATTGCAGACTTATTTTTATTACAGAGATTATGAGAGAAAAAGAGTACAAAGTCATATAATGTCGAATTGACGTTTTTAAGAGCGAGTGTTGCCAGATGCTAAATTTTATTTAATATGAAAAATGTTACATGTTTAATAATTAATTGAACACCATTTCATGACAAACATGTGCCCCTACGGTAATTGACATAATTCAGTACAAGTGGAAAAGCACAAGTGATTTAATTCAAAACATTCAATAACAATTTCTAAGCCACGGAATTCACAGCAATTTCCAAACAACCCAACTCACAGTTACCGAAAGTATGATGGTATCACAGTTAACATTCCCGTCTTAACCGTCAAGGATTAGCTCAACTGGCATCGTACTGCTGTGACATTTGACCTTTAAATAATACAATGCATACCGTTGACCTATATTGCCTATTCACTCTCTTGTGTATGTGAATGTGAATAAGAGGAAATCTGTCATAAATAATATGACAACTGTGATTATTTTCCTGTTTATCAAAGTTTTGATATGCGAGGTCTCTTGATACTAGTACCGTATTTTATAGATAAAAGAGTCAGAAACCATCTCTAAATTGCACGATTACTTCTTAAAAGGTTTGTGAAAGATACCGCAGTATAGATATCAAGCAGCTTTTTTTTTTTTTTTTTAACGTGTGGGAATCCCTTCGGATACCCCCCCGCCGGCCAGCGGGGGTGGTTATGTCGTGTCTCGACTAAAACCGCACGGTGTCCTCCCCAAGTGTCCGTTGCCGGGCACCCCGGGTAAGCCCTCGAAAGGATAACCCCAGGGTTGCCGGCGAACTTTGGCCGCCACCGCGGCCTCGCCTGGTGGGGTCGGGTTTTATCCCGCTTCGGTGAGTTGGCAGGCGTGTGTAGGGCACACACGACACGCCTCCGCCACGGCCTGCTTCTGTAAGGACGGCGAGTCGGCCAACTGCCTTCCTCAGGCCCCGATCATGGAGGTCGGTAGTCCCGGGCGTAGATGAGTCTGCGGCACCCTCGCCGCAGACTGCGAAACTCGGGGGGCAGGGTTCTCTCCCGCTCCCTCTCCGCCGTCTCTTTCGCGCGCATTACCTGCTCGCAGAAAGAGGCGGCGGCGTGCCACTTGCTCCCGTCGGAGACCACGGCCCTCACCATGGTCTCCAACGAGAGAACGTCCACGCCCAGAACCGCAACGAGATCCCGGCGTTGACTCGCCCACGCAGGGCACTCCACCAACGTGTGGAGCGCCGTGTCTTCGCCAGGATCCTCGCAGTGCTGGCACTGCGGCGTTGTCTCCCGGTGGATGCGCCACAGATACTTACCGAAGCACCCGTGTCCGGTAACCATCTGGCACATCCGGTAGGAGAGGACCCCATGGTCCCTCTCCAACCACTCCTTCATGATCGGTCTCACCGCCGCAATGGTGGATTCCCCCCACCTTGGGTGCTCAAGTCGCACCCTCCATGTCTCCATGAGTTCCTGGCGGAGCAGGGACCGCTGAGCCCTGATTTCTCGGGGCTCCGGCCTATGGCCCCGCTCCAGCGCCTCCTTGCGCCACTGGTACAGCAGCGCAAGGGCTCTCGTTTCCAGGTCCCATGGAGGGGTCCCGGCTAGGAGACATGCCGCCTCGACGGAGATCGTGCGATACCCCCTGATGACTCTGACGGCCATCGCTTTTAACGGGCTGTTTAATACAACCACGTTGCGGGCCGCCAGAGTCTCCGCCCATACTGGGGCCCCGTACAGGGCCATGCTTCGCACGATCCCCAGGTACAGTCTCGTAGTGGGGGCGTTGGGTCCCTTAACGTTGGTCATCAGCCGCGATAGCGCGGCCGCAGCCCCCCTCAGTTTCGGAACCAGACTTCGGAGATGAGGTCCGAAGTCCCATCGGCTATCGAGTACGAGCCCAAGGTACTTCATCGTGGGCTCGATGCCGATGCTTACGCCCCCTACGGTTATGCTGGTTCCCGCAGGTGGCCCCCTCCGAGGCCCGTGGAAACACATAGCCTCGGATTTGTGGAGAGCCACCTCGAGTCCCAGCCGCCGTATTCGACCCACGACTTGAGCAACCCCTGCCGTGGCCTTTAGTGCCGCGCTACGGTGCGTTGCTCCCCGCGCCATAACGAGGGTGTCGTCAGCATAACACGTTATGCTGACACCCTCGAGCAACGAACCGCGCAGCACCCAGTCGTATCCGATGTTCCACAGGAGTGGCCCTAGGACCGACCCCTGCGGAACACCGCACGACACTTCTCGCCGCCCTGGCCCTAGCCAGGTCGGGTAAACTATGGCCCTCTCGGATAGGTATGCCACGACAATGCGGCGGAGGTAAGGAGGCACTCCGTGATACGCGAGCGCCTCCCTAACGCAGCTCCAGGGTAGGGTGTTGAAGGCGTTGGCGATGTCGAGAGACACCGCCACCACCACCCCACCACGCGAGACTACTTCCTCCGCCAGGCGCCTAACGCGCATGATCGCTTCCACGGTGGAGCGCCCCCGGCGGAAACCGAACTGGTTGTCCGCCAGATCTGGCCCCACGTTCGTGAGATGCTCGACGAGGCGCTCTGCAATAATCCGCTCAAAGAGCTTGCACACCTCGTCGAGCAACACGATCGGCCGGTAACCGGATGGCTGGTCCGCCGGCCGCCCAGCCTTCCGGATAAGGACCAGTTTCCCCGTCTTCCAAGCCTTTGGAAACTGGCCCCTTTTGAGGCATGCGCTAAAGAGCACCACCAGTCGAGGCCCTAGTTCCTCCAGAGCCAGGACCCATGCTCGGCCTGGAATGCCGTCGGGTCCGGGGGCAGTGCATTTCCGGGCTTTAAGCCGGAGCACTGCTACCCCCAGTTCACTCTCCCTGACTTCGGGCACATCGTTCTCGCTATTATCAGCGTCAGGCGCCTGAGGCGGAGCCATACGCGGAGGGACATGCTCCTCCGCTCTCGCTGGGAACAAGGAGCCCAGTATCCCCTCCAGCCGCTCCGGCTGGAGGCTCTGGGTCAGTAGGGGCGCCCTTGGGCGGATTTTGCCCCTGACCGCAAGGTAAGGACGCCCCCATGGGTTCTGCTCCAGAGACTCCAGCAGCTCTTCGCGGGCCCGCCGTTTGGCCTGCTTTATGGCTTCCTGGAGGGTCCTCTTGGCCCCCTTGTACGCCTCATACAGCTCCGCCTCTCGGGCTGCCGCATCGTCTGGGCGGCGACGCCTCCGGCGAAACCTGGTGTACTGGCGGCGAGCGGTCACGCACGCTGCTCGCAGCTGTGCGATCTCCGCTGACCACCAGTACACCTGTTTCTTTGCCGGACCGAGCTTAACCCTAGGCATCGCCGCATCGCAGATATGCGACATGGCTCTCCTGAACCATTCCGCCTCTGCGTCGACATCGGCAGGCCTGGCCAGTGACGGAATCCAGGCCTGCATTATTGATGCCTCCAGGAGAGCCTCCCGATCCAGGCGTCTGAGCGCCTAACGTGGATCCGGGGGATTCGCGATGGTCGGCGGCAGGTTAGTTGGAGGGGAGACGTTGAACCGAATATATTTATGGTCGGAATCCGTCTCCTCCTCCTCCACCACGCGCCAACTCTGGACGCGGCGAGCAAGAGCAGGGGTCGCGAATGCGACATCCACGACCGAACTGAGCCCCCGCCGCTCCCAGGTGGCGACACTCCCCCGGTTGAGGACCTCTAGACCACGGGTGTTGGCCCAGTCCTCCAGTACTCGCCCCTTGTCATTGGTTTCCCGGGAGCCCCAGGCCTGAGACCAGGAGTTGAAGTCTCCCAGGACCAAGACAGGACGAGGACGGCACGCAGCGAGAACAATGTCCAGTTCAGCGAGCCTTAGCTCAAGCTCGTACTGGTCAAGGCTTGGCGAGAAGTAGACGGCCACGACAGCCAAGCCCTCATAGTCCGCCGCGACACAGCCTCTGCACCTTGCAATGAGTGCAAGGCGCGAGGTGTCCGCGGCGGACCCCCCGAAGACGGTCGCTACGCCGTCCAGGTCCACCGGGCTTCCGGGGTGGACCCAGTACGGCTCAGCGACCACGACCACATTAATAGACCACTCCACGATGCTCTGGTACAGAAGATCCTGAGCACCGGTGCAGTGGTTTATGTTCGCCTGCAGGATGCGGATTGGTGTGTCCATTAATGGACGTCCATCTCCGCATCCCGCCGCGAATGTGGCCGCTCTTGAGCGGCACCCCCGCTACCCGTTGCGGACGAACGGGGCTTTGGCCTCGAGGCGGCGCAGGTTCTGCTGTCCGCCCGGTGCTCCGCCGCTTTGCCCTCCGCTACGCATTTGTAGCAGCGCGGCGGAGCATCACAAGCACTGGCCTTGTGCCCGGGCTGACTGCAGCGGAAGCACCGATCCCCCACGGTGTCTCCCGCTGTGCACTGCACTCCCACAAGCCCCACGGCCAGGCACCTGAAGCACCTGGTCTCGCGGGGCTGCAGGAGTTGCACCCGCGCCTTTAGGAAGCCCCCAACGAGGAGGCTCCGTTCGTCCGCAATTTTCTGCGCCGCTGCGACGGGGCAGTTGACGACTGCCGTGCCGTGACCGGTGGAGCTGAAGCGGATTTCTCCAGCTCTCACCTGATCACGGGGGCAGCCGCCCGCCTCCACGACGGCGGAGATGACTTCCTCCGTCGTGGCCGCGTCATCCAGACCCGAAATGCGCAAACCTGCGCATTTGTTGGGTCTGGTGACGCGGACGGCTTCGGTATCCAGCGACTCCCTCAGCTTGGCCGCTAGGGCGTCGGCTTTGGGGCCGCTGGTGGCACCGGAGACCTCGAGGAGGCGAGCTCCGGTGCGAGTTGTTTTGCACCGGAGCCCCCCCTTTATCTCGAGGGCCTTGAGGTCCACTGAGGCTTTAACCTGCCTTAGGACCTGGGCGTACCCCACGCCCTTCTCCACACCCTCCGTCGTCACCGTCAGGACGACGGCAGTGGACCGTGGGGCGCGGAGCCTCTTCGGCGCCTTCGCCGCAGCAGCTTTTGCCGCCTTCTTAGCCGCCTTTTTGGCGGCTTTTTTCGCCTTTTTGGCGGCTCCCGCTACCACCCATTCCTCCCCTCTGGAGGGACGCTCGGGTGCAGCGGGAGTGGCGGGTATGGCGGGGGTGGGGGTGCCGCGCTTTTTCCCCTTCCCTTGTGGCGTTGGGGCCACTGGGGTGACGGGGCCGGGCTTACCACCGGCAGCAGCTGCGAAAGACGCAGGCCGTGCCAGTGGGGGACGGTAAGCCCGGTCCTCCAGAACACCGAGCCGCCTCTCGATAGCCGCCAAGAGCTGCACCACACTAGGCTCTGGCGGCGGATTGGGCGCCGGCCTAGGCGCTGATTTTGGCGCCGGCTTAGGTGCCGACTTTGGCGCCGGCTTTGGTGCCGAATTTGGGGCCGTCGACGTAGGCGCCCCCCCCTGGCGGCGCAAGAGCCCTCGGGTGGTCCGCCACCTCCTGGGCTCTTGGGGCCTTCTGGGCCTCCGGGGATCCCCTGACCATCTGGGTCAGTTCCCTGACCTCCTCCCGGAGGACCCGCTGTTGCTCCAAGGAGTTGGCCAGCTTAGTTTCCAGGCTTGTGACCCGGGCTCTGAGCTTCACCTCCTCCTCGGAGACGCTCCTACAAAGGAGCTCCTCCAGCGCTGTCCTGGCGACGGCGACGTTTTCCGCCACCGTCTTCTTCTTGCCCGACACATTTTTGGACCCTTTAATGGAGTCCGTTATGCGGGCAAGTGCTGCGAGGAGTTCCCTCGCCGTGGGGACGCCTTGGTCCCTGCCACTGGGTAGTGGAGGGACGTGCACCGGCTGCTTTGGCGTTCTAGCCGCCGCGGTGGCCAGTATTTTGGCCAGCCGATCGTCCTCGCTCGAGGAGACCGTCCGTTGCCCGGAGCTTCTGCTCCAGTCAAGGGACGGTCCACCCGGGCGAGGCCGCTTACGTCGGAGACCCTCCTCGGTCTCCATACGGCTGGATACTGACTCATTGTCAGTACCCGCCGTCGACGCCGCAGACGCAATGTCCGCGTCCGTGTCCCCGCCTACCGGTAGCGGAGTAGCGGGTCTGGTGAAGACGGCCCCAACCGACCGCGAGTGAGGCCGCCGCCTCACCTCCTTTTCACCCCCAGCCACCTCCACTGCATCATTCCGAGTACCGTTGTTAGCGCCAAGTTCGTTGTTGGTATTTCCGTCCGTTTTTGTTTTTAAGGAGTTTACATTGCTTATAATATATCCCACGAGTATGGGGGAAAGATGGTCCGTCCAGGCGGAGCCCCCCGCACCTGGATAAGCCTATATACTATGGAGGTCGGCTGGTATCCATAGGTTTTGACGACTTCGCTGTCGGGTGTTATAGACTTTTCCTTGTCGTGGGCCGGCCAATAAAGGCAAGCCCTCCGGTCGGCAAGTTCACAGCGTACCCTTCGGGAGCCACCAGTCAGGTCGTTGCTAATCACCTGCCGATTACGGAACGCGAGAGGATGGCTAGTCCTCTCTCACCGGCGGCGGTACAAGTGCCCGTCGGCCCCTGCGTTAGCAGTGAGCCAACCCGCCCCTGGATCCCCCAGGACCCTACGGTGGTCTCCACCACTAACAGCATCGCTCATCCTGTCTCCTCTGAAAGCAGAGGAGTACGGAGAGCGATGTGTTCCCGCCACGTTGGGTATTGGCCGACGATCAATGCCAACCCCATGAAGGGGAAGCCATTGACCGCCGCCCAGGGTGTACCGGCCGCTCCGATTCCGTTCCCCCCGGACTGCAGCGGGATCGGAATCGAAGCGACACTCGAGGAGGTTACCCAACACACACCCCATATCAAGCAGCTAATGTAAAAGTGTCTCATTGACTTCAATAGCATATTATCATTTGTAGTTATACTGGAATGAATCGAATTAGTTCTATTAGAGAGTGTCCGATCGGCGAAAACTTAACCTAGTCCAATTCAACCCCACTAAGATACAAGTATGTGCATTAACCGTTAATCAAACCCTATTCGCCACTTGTTGCGCCACAATTCCTAAACATACCACTCACCGTCACCAAAAGTATCGGGATCCACGGTGTCGATATTTTCAGCGAGGTCCAGTACCACAGTCACTTAGAGGTTAAGGTCAAGTTGGCATTTAAGAAACTTGGAATGATCAACGGGGTGAAGCAGTACTTCACTGCGGAGAAAATACTTCTTCTTTATAAGTCGCAAATTCGGCCCCGCATGGAGTATTGCTGTCACCTTTTTAACGGGGCACGTGCATACTAACTCTAAGAGGTCCCATCGATTCGGTGCAAATACGTGTGCTGCGGATCGTCGACAATTCCATACATACAGGCAACCTCTCAGCCTTAGGACAGATTTTGCCTCACTGTGCGTGTTCTACCGCCTATACAATGGTGTGTATTAAGGATTGTTTGATAGGATTCCCACGGCCACATTCTGTTATGGCACCACTTGACCGATTGATGAGGAATTTATCCCCACACGTTGCTACTGGAAACGGTGCGTACAGTGAGGTATGAAAGGCATTCATTTCATTCATTCCGCGCACCCTTAGGCTGTGAAATGATCCCCTGCTGTGGTTTTCCCAAGCGGCTAAAATATGGAGTTCTACAAGAAATAAATGGCATAAGAAGGCTTATACAGACCCGACAGCGCGAAAAAATAAAAATAAAAAGAAAATAAAAAAAAAATATGTAAATCTACTTTTTTCGTTGACTGTATGTATATTGTAGAGAAAAGTTCCATGCAACTAATACTTTTAAGTTTTCAAAAGATTACTATTACAGCTATAATTTTCATATCGCTCATCTGTCCAACACAATGCTTTGAGTCTAACTCATGATACTAAGCGGTTGAATAGTGTCACGAGATACGACCACACTACACTGCAACCAATTATCGAGTTTAAATCCAAGCATTAATAATTTAGATACGCTGAATTTGACTTGTGGTAAGATATATATGTAATGGGCTATGGATACGTTCAGGAGAACTATGATAATGTCTTAGGTGTAAGTTTTTTAAATTACTTCAAGCAATTGCTATACCTGAGACTTTGAACTTTGATGGTACACTAGGAAACACCTCAGAATCAAATAGACAATATGAAATTATGAAGGTATCATCTAGGTAAGTACGTTACTGCGATCAAGGAGTGTCGGAATTATTTGAACTTGGACTACGGAGGCTGAACAGAACGAAAATCTCGCTTAAGTTATGGTAGGTATTACGTTGATCCATTAGGTTTAGGATAAACACGTGACGAACTGAGCTAGACTTGAACTACGAAAGCAAATAATGGAACTCCTTAACAATGCTCCTTAGCAATGCTAATGAATGTTTCGTTTAAGTTATTGAGGGAATCAGGTCGATGTTACAGGTTCCTTAGTATAGAAACAAGGAGTAAGCAGCATTATCTACGATCTATAGTCTTCGGTGTTTCTTATGGTCTTTCGTTTTCAGTCTTCAAAACTTTTTTAGTGAATTTGCATTTGGGATAAACTATTCTTGCACGGTTCTATACTCTCTTTTGAAATAGCCTCCAATGCATATGTCGTACATTGAAATAGGCGTTATTGCCTTTTTTTGCTTGTTTGATTAATATGTCACTGCCTCACATGAGCAGCGTGTTTCGTAGGTCTACCCGTGTTCACTTTTAGAAAACCGGCCAAGTGTGAGTCGAACTCGCCCATGAAGGATTTCGTAGCAGCAAGTAACGATTTATGACATATTAAAAAAACTACCTACTAGATCTCGTTCAAACCAATTTTCGGTGAAAGTTTACATCGTAATGTACATAATTTTTATTTTTTAGTTTTATCGTTCTCTTATTTTAGAAGTTACTTTATTACTTTGGAAGTGTGTCTCAAGCAAACTATTGAGTTTAGAAAAAAATGATATTAGAAACCTCAATATCATTTTTGAAGATCGATCCATAGAACCACATACCAATGGGTTTGATAAAAAAAAATTGAGTTTCAGTTCTAAGTATGGGGAACCCCCAAAATTCATTATATTTTTTCTTTTTTTGTGTGAAAATGTTAATGCAGTCACAGAATACATCTACTTACCAAGTTTCAATAGCAAAAAAATGACTGTTACATTTGGATGGACAGACAGACAGACAGAATGAATCTATTAAGGTTCCGATTCTGCCATTTGGCTACGGAACCCTAAAAATCTGTTATATTCACTGTATATACGTCTAAAATAAAAAGACGTATAAACACATTTGTATTTTTTGTCTAACCAAAAAATATTGCTTTGGTTTTTTTTTTAGCTCGCTTTATTGATACCAAATTTTTTATGATTCCTTGTTGGAAAACTTCAATATATTAAACTCAAATATCAATACATCATGAACAACAGATATACTAGCTGTAGCTGCATTGCTGAGGTATTCATCAGTCAGGTAATTGAACTTGATCTGTAGGTATACACACAAATCACACACGACGTCGAAGATTGGATTTTATTTGCCATCCCTGTACCACAGTTAATATACATCAATTTCCCTATCCAGACCTTGGTGTGCTATTGGAACTTTTTTCCCACAGGAACCTTCTACCACAATAAAAGAAGATTGTATGACCTTATCCAGGTCTTGATCTATATTAGATTTCAGTCAAATCTGCCGAACTATTTTTACCCGACTGCGCCAGAAGGAGGGTTATGTTTTTCGAGACTATTTATGTATGTATGTTTGTATGTATATTTGTTTGGCACGCTCTGCAGCCTGAACGGCTCGATGGATTTAAGTTTCACAGGTGTCGGTAGATTCGTATTTACGGTGAGAGTGCTACTAGCCATATCAAAATAAAAAAAATAACAAAATGGCGGATATTTGGCGACAATTTTTTTTTTTTAAAGAATATTAGTAACCGAAATTACTAATATCCTCCCTTACCCCTCCAGCTAAGCTAAATTGCTTGTGTTAGGAGTGGGTTCACGTCGGTAGCGTAATGGCCAGGATTCGAACCCGGGACCTCTCGATCGTAAGGTTGACTCCTTAACCACTAAGCTACCGACGAGTTTGATAGCAGGCGGGACCCATTTGCAAATCCTAAACCGAAAGAAAATTAATGGGTCCCGCCTGCTATCAAACTTGTTTTGGTCTTTTTTGGGCAGTCGGGTTTTTTGATTTTTTTTTATTAATAATTTTATTGCGTTATTTATTACTAATAACGCAAAAATGGCTCGGCAGATTTGACGGTAGGTTAGGAAGTATAAAGAAAATACTTATAATGGTTTCGAATATTTAAAATTCATTTCGAGTCGTTACAGCGAGGTCACTTTATGGGTACTTGCATAACCCGGTTCAGTTGACCCGAATACTTTAATATAACTTTATTTTTGAGGTAAACGCTGTTCGTATCAGTTGAATTTATGTGAAGCTTTTGAACGTGATGCGGTTCTCGTAAGTTTAAATAAATACAAAATTTAACGACCATTCCGCTAAAAGACGAACGAGATTTTTTGAAATTTCTATATTACTAGCAACCCGGTCTCGATTCGCTTCAGTTATTATGAGTTGTTTTTAGGGATTTTCTTTAGAAAAGCCCTATTGCTATCGAGTTGTCGTCGTCGACGTCGTCGTTGCCAATTTTCTGTCACGGTTTTGGGTATGAAGGAGATGAGTTATCGAGTTGCTGTTTTCGGTAATAGATTCGTGCTGGGGTGAAACATTGTAAGATAAAGAAAATTGTTGTATTCGGCTGAGCTCGTCTCAGGAATTCAACTTGTTTTATATAAAGCCGTCGTAATTTACATATAATATATGATAGGAGTCTACGTCCATTGAGGATAATATACATTTCAAGTGGTGAAAGAATTTTACCAATAATTACAGTGATTCCAAAGATTACCCCAGACAATATTATAAAAATAAACTTGCAAAATTCGGCGTCTCTCTTTATAATATTAGTATAACTAGATATCATACTGTCCAAATATAAGACCTACATAGTAGACCAGTAATTTGAACAAACATTGTGTGACAGTTCGGGGGTGAGGAGAGGGATGCGGGAACGCAGTCATGAAAATAGATAAATAGAAAATACAAACAAAACAAAACAAAAAGTTATTAATGAATACTAATACTTATTCAAACATCTGATGAATGATAGGTATGAGTTTTCTAACACACTTTTATCACTTGTTTTATAACAAACATAACATACATAACATAACATTACATAACATTAGAATTTGTTAAGCCACTTTTGTCGTTTACTGACCCTACCTTAAGTGTATGCATTCCTGCTAGCTTGTCATAGCGGCCATTTGTCAGTAATTAGGTGCTAAAGGTAGGTAAGATTAGGTGCTAAAAGTAGGTAGGTAATTTGTTAAAAATTAGAAATTCCCATACTTACTTTCCAGAATTATTTTCTTATTAGCGGCACTACCGAATGGTGTAATGATACAGGCTGTATTTTTTTCTCAAGGAACGAATTCCGCGAAGCAATAACGTACGGCAAACTTAGAGAAAGATCTCATATTCAACAAAATACTTTTCGGGAGTTTCCAAGGTTCTGGTAAAAGGTGCGGCTGACGGAACGTTGCTACCAATGTTCATAATGAGTTTTTAACAATATTTTCTAACACATACGTAAAAGTCAGTACTGCAAATTTAAATGAACTTCATAGTATTATTACCTACCTTTAGTACTTGATTACTGATAATTGGTCACCGGAACAAGCTAGCAGGCACAAGTCAAGAAACACATCTACACTACATTGTCCCATACATTTTATCCTTGTAAAAATAATTGAGTTCTGGTGAGCCCGGGATCTTGCTCGAAAAAAGAGAACTAAACTTTCATCATCATTAGCAAACGAAAGACATGTACCCCACATTAGGCAAGATGTCACTGGCAGCGTACATTTTTCAACAAATTTTCATAAAACTGTCAGCAGTATGCGAAACACGATCCACCCCGCACGTTGAACTTGGTCAAATAAATTAAAATTCTCATTGCAAGTGGTCCGGTGAAATCGTGAGGAAACTGCTGTCGCCATTTTTTACTGCACAACCGGAAATGGCATCAAAATGGAAAAGCATTATTTTTTCCTGAATACGTACAAATTATTTTGTTGGGGCTTGTCGAGTTTTGTTTTATTATCTTGCTTTATGACGACCAGTATAGTTTTTGGTTGTGATTTAAATGATTTTGCTTTTTATTGTACTTTTATGTCCCTAAACTGGTTATGTTTATGGCTTTTCTGATTTGTTGTGTGACTGGATTTTACCCTTTAAATAACGTCATGGTAAAACGAGTAATTTTTATTAAGTCGCTTTAACAATAGGGTATAGAGTTTATACATAAAGAGAGAGAGAGACAAGCGAGGATTGTGAAGTACCAATAGAATCATTTCATTTACCTAACCTCGCTCCGCTGAGCCGTTTCATCTAGAGCTGCGTAGAGCGTGGCTAGGTAAATAAAGTGATTCTATTGTTCTTAACAAACACATACCTCACTACGCATCCTCGTACGGCTCTGGTTGAAACGCAGCCTTAAGCTAGATGAGAGATGACATGTATTGATATATAATTGTAAAATTAATTTGACTTGTGTGTTGAAGAATTCAAAGTAGTATATATTTACCATCGTTCAGTTTTAATTGTATACTACCCAAGTATACAAACGCGGAAACTTCTACACTTTTAGAAATAAAAGTGTAGGAGTTTCTGGCAAATATTTATGATTTATTAATTCGTTCCTAGAATTGCTGAAAAAATTTAACTGAATTGCAGGCGATGCAAAACAAGAAACTTGGTAGGTTGGCAAAGTTAAGGCCAAACTAAAAACGGAATGAAATAAAAAATATCTTGAGTGTAAATTCTGACTAAATGACATTATAAAATCAGTATGACTGTGTGCATACCACTAACCCCAAGAAAAGCGTAAATACAATTCTCATAAACTTCACACAGATCCAAGCAGCCGTAAATCCGAGTTAATACGAGCAAGAGTTCAGAAATTCTTTGACAAAAGACTTATATCTCGACAGAATGTATGGAATAAGAATTACTTATTATCGCTCTGGGTATCGTACGTTTTATGGCCCTAGTATACGGTTCACTTAACCGGGTAATCTTCATAAGTAATAATAAAATATATATCTCAACTTAATAAGTCAGATCATGAAAAACTTTTGCAGTATTTATTAATGTCAGGCAATCAAAAAGTTTTGATTTGAATTTACGAGTATCCGATCGTATTTGTTGGTTAGTGAGTAGGTGATAGATCGATCGACATACAAAACGCTGTAAAAACTTTGATTAAGTGTTGTTCTATTTAGTTTTTGTTTCATAAGGCTTCTTATGTTGTAGTAGAATTTATATATAGCCCCATGGTGCACGTAACGGACTGCCGAGACGAGGTCTCGAGTTCGATCCCCAGTCGCCCCGGGCACACACCTCTGACTTTTCATAGTTATGTGTGTATTAAAAATGATGATTATCGCTCGCTTAGTAATGTGCCCGGTAGATGGCAACAGGCTTGCCCCCTATTACATTGGGACCTAATCATAACTGGCGAATCATACATACATATAGTCACGCCTTTTTCCCATAGGGGTAGTAGGCAAAGACAACATCTTTCTACTTGCTACGATCTTGGCATACGCCTTTCGCTTCTTCCACTTTCATAATTGTTTTCATACATGCACGCCGGTTACGGGTACTTCTGACCTTCTTCAATACGTCGTCGATCTGATTGGCATACGTACGCCTAGGTTGACCTTTACCGGGTTGCCCAGTAGCCCTCGCCTCATAATTCTGTTTCGTTAATCTCCTTGCATCCATCCTCTCTACATGACCGAACCATCTAAACATCAATCATAGGTGCGTAATACACCTCTGCCTACCCCTTCGGGGATACAGGCGTGAAGTTATGTTATGTTATGTTAAAATTTATTGGTCCATAATTGACAAATTTCTTGTAACTGCTACTTAAGATTATAAATATAAATGTTTGTGAGAATGATTGGATGTGTGTGTGGATGTTTGATATTCTTTCAAACTATTCAAACTATTGAATGGATCTGAATGAAATTTGACCAGAAATTGATTTATGGTCTAGAATAGTATATAGGCTACTACTTATCTTAGAAATACCCATGAATCCCTTTAAAAAGACCTACAAGGACATACTATATCGTAAGTGTTACTACGACATAATGGATATCCTTAGTGGTAATTTTTAAAACATTGTTATGCATGATATTCTTGGCTACTTTTTACTTTTTGATTTAATGTTCAATTTATTTTTGAGAACTTGACATTGTTTGTATTGACATTTCTAAAATATTGACATGAACTATTTAATTTTCTATTTATGCTGTTGACTATGTTTAATGTTTTTGTGATTTGCTATTTAATGTTCTTAATTGTGACATAACATAACTTATAATTTATTTAAAGTAATTTTTCAACAATCAATAATTTTTGTACGCCTGTCTGGGCATAACATGTTGGCACTGTAACAAACGACAATTATATTGTAACAACATCCATGTAACCCGTGTTTATGCAAATAAATGAATCTTGAATCTTAAAAAAAAATTAGTTTGCTGTGGGTGACACTTCAACATCATCTCAGCGTTGTGTCCCGATTGCATCAGAGGCCTACACCTCGGAGCCCATGGTCCACTGTCCTGCTTTTCCTTCTCCACTTCGCACGATCTTGGGCTTCCATGTTAGTGAGACTATTGGCATGCATGCCATCCATTATGACGTCAAACCACTACTTCTTGGATCTCCCCCTCCTACCGGGACCCAGCGGAATTGTCATGGCTGTATGTCACATTTATATTATATAATGTATTATTTTATTTCATGTTGATCTGAAATATAAATTGATTTACAGTGTAGTTTTCCTTTTAACTACAGGAAAACTACACTGTAAATCAATTTATATTTCAGATCAACATTCATAAAATTACAATTGGATTTCACTTGGGTAAGTTCATCCAATTTTCAATTTTACACCGACTCCAAAAAATATCCTTTATCTCGCCTGATTGCAAGAAACATCCTCAGTTCTTGTATTCAAGGAAATGAACAAAACACGCACTGAGCTACGAGTATTTTAATTAAATATTATGGGATGGTATTCCACTGTGAAGATAAACAGAAAAAGAAAAGAAATGGCGGTAAAGCTTCTAGCACTTATACTAGGAATTTAGTGCAGAGTGCGACTGAAATAAATTGAGCTGAGCGAGCAGGACTCTTACTTGAAATTTTTTTTAAGAAAAACAAAAAACCCGACTGCGTAAAAACTAATTTTAAAAAATACGTGAAAAAGTTAACTTAAATAAAAACTAAAAAGAAGGAAACAAGCCCAGTAGTTTAGAATTCTGTTAAGTAATACTAAATAACTACACAATTGAAATTGTTTTATAATCGATACACACATAAAACAAATCATAAATTCTAATGCAGAACAGAACGAGTCACAGTCGGGGCCCATTAAAATTTTACCAATCAAATCTTCCCAAGGGGCCGCGACTGTGAGTATGGCGATATCGAAGTTCTGTAGATAGACCAGTTATCGAACTTTTTAGGGCTCCAACTACTCGTAACAACTGCCATAGATTCTGATGGCAACCGGTTCCGATGGCTTAACGTGCTCTCCGTGTCACGAATGCTCTCCGAGCTACGGAAACTCCTACTTATGCACACTGTACAGTACGAAACAGTGCGTAAGTAAGCATTGACGACACTCAACTTCAATTTTACAATGCAGAAATATAATACACCTCTGCCTACCCTTGCGAGGATGTACAAGTGCGCTTATATTTGAAACCAATAAATGTAACCTTGTTCACACATTTACCTACTCAACCAATAGAGGATTTAGCAGTTACAAAGATTGTACGTTCACTGTTGGAAAAAAAAGGATCGTATGTATTGTACAATTAAATCCGAGATGTTTTTCGTGTCATTAAGTAGGATAGGGTAGATGTAATCACCTAATTTATATTTATTTTTATGTTCAAAGCGGTTTCATTTGCTGGGTTAACCTGATATTGCTGACACCAGATGCAAATTAGACAGTGAATTGGTTAGTTAAATTAAAAAAATTGAATTTCAATTTAGAAATCTTAATCAGTTACTTTTAGACCGTTTGGTGCCTGTTCTTCGTAAGGTAAGTACACTTCTGGAAGCGAGAGCCCTTGCGCTGCTGTACCAGTGGCGCAAGGAGGCGCTGGAGCGGGGCCATAGGCCGGAGCCCCGAGAAATCAGGGCTCAGCGGTCCCTGCTCCGCCAGGAACTCATGGAGACATGGAGGGTGCGACTTGAGCACCCAAGGTGGGGGGAATCCACCATTGCGGCGGTGAGACCGATCATGAAGGAGTGGTTGGAGAGGGAACATGGGGACCTCTCCTACCGGATGTGCCAGATGGTTACCGGACACGGGTGCTTCGGTAAGTATCTGTGGCGCATCCACCGGGAGACAACGCCGCAGTGCCAGCACTGCGAGGATCCTGGCGAAGACACGGCGCTCCACACGTTGGCGGAGTGCCCTGCGTGGGCGAGTCAACGCCGGGATCTCGTTGCGGTCCTGGGCGTGGACGTTCTCTCGTTGGAGACCATGGTGAGGGCCGTGGTCTCCGACGGGAGCAAGTGGCACGCCGCCGCCTCTTTCTGCGAGCAGGTAATGCGCGCGAAAGAGACGGCGGAGAGGGAGCGGGAGAGAACCCTGCCCCCCGAGTTTCGCAGTCTGCGGCGAGGACGCCGCAGACTCATCTACGCCCGGGACTACCGACCTCCATGATCGGGGCCTGAGGACGGCAGTTGGCCGACTCGCCGTCCTTACAGAAGCAGGCCGTGGCGGAGGCGTGTCGTGTGTGCCCTACACACGCCTGCCAACTCACCGAAGCGGGATAAAACCCGACCCCACCAGGCGAGGCCGCGGTGGCGGCCAAAGTCCGCCGGCAAACCTGGGGTTATCCTTTCGAGGGCTTACCCGGGGTGCCTGGCAACGGACACTTGGGGAGGACACCGTGCGGTTTTAGTCGCGACACGACATAACCACCCCGGGTATCCGAAGGGATTTCCGCACGTTAAAAAAAAAAAATAAAAAAAAAAAAGGTAAGTACACTTAAAAAGGTACCACTGTTTATTTTTTTAATTTATTTATCGACATACATTGATATTACAGGTTACAAACCTTTTTTTTTTTTTTTTTTTTTCGTGCGGAAATCCCTTCGGATACCGCCCCCGCTGGAGAGCGGGGGGTCTCCAGCGGGGGCGGTTATGTCGGGCTTGAACCGACTAAAACCGCACGCCGTCTCGGGTCTTAAGACGCCGGGGTGTAAGGTTACCCATAGAGCATATCCCTCGCACCCCGACTGACCCTGGGCCATCTCCGGTTTCGAGATGGCCCCCTTACTTGCTCTCCACTGTGCCATCTGCTAATCAGAGGGACACGTGGAAAGCTTCCGAACAGCCCTCAACAGGGCCGTCCTCGCCTCGGTCGGAGTTGGCCGTAGGCGGCAGCGTCTCTCCCGCCCTAGGAGACAGGCGCTGCCGTCTCCGTTGCCCAGGGTGCACCGCGTGGAGGTCCCCAACCAAGCACCCCCCAACCAAGCACCCCACAGGTTACAAACCTAATACAGCAATGTAGAAATGAGAGAAAACACATAAACAATCACAAAAAATAAAATAGTAAAAACAACCATAACATCCTAAACTGAAGTTGAGTGAGGCAATCCAATGCCAACCTCTCAAATTCCGCCAAAGTACAGACAAAAATGTTCAACCGCTTCGAGATAAGGTTTAAAAAATGTAAAGCCCGAGTTATTGGAGCAAACCTTTGTATCATCATGTCAGCCAAACGCCGCCCACTGCTGGGCATAGGCCTCTCCCAAGGATCTCCACAACGATCGGTCCTGCGCTGCCCGCATCCAGCAGCTTCCCGCGACCTTGACTAGATCGTCGGTACGCGGTCGCTATTCGAGAACCTTTCCGCCCCGGCGGTCATCGGTTCTCCGCGCTATGTGTCCCGCCCACTGCCACTTCAACGATGCAATCCTTCGAGAGATGTCGGTTGTTTTAGTTCTCCTGCGGATCTCATCATTTCTGATTCGATCGCGCAGGGAAACACCGAGCATCGCTCTCTCCATTGCTCGCTGGGTGACCTTGAGCCTTCTTATGAGACCCATGGTAAAGGACCACTTCTCGCTTCCATATGTCATAACTGGCAACACACACTGGTCAAAGACTTTCGTCTTGAGACATTGAGGTATTTCTTGTTAACTTTTGTATATTAGTGCGAGATGTGGGCACCACAAACACCTTCGTCCGTGGCGCCTGCCGCAGTCTTGTGTTTGGGACAAGCAGCTTCAACATTTCCAATACTTTTACTGTTGTTTGATTAACGAGGATCTAGCGCTGGCATTCCTCTCAAGGTTAAGGGATCAGATGGCGGTCGCCCCCATAAAAGTGAACCGAATCATATTATGGGCAATACGAGTAGAAGAGCGGATCACAGACTCAAAAGTGCAAGCTTTGGATTAAACTGGGAGTAGCTGAATAAAATTTCTAGCTGAAGTTTTTATTTAGGAAAAAATAGGTCAACTTTTAAGTAGTAGTGTGCCGCTTTCCCTACATTCGTATCCAGTCAGAGCACACAGATGTCTTCTTCTCTTCACTACACTCTATAAAACATAGTCCTCCGCCGCGTCGGTCTGTCTGTTCGTGATAAAATCAAAAACTACTGCACCGATTTTTAAACTGTTTTCACTAATGGATAGAGTGATTCTCAAGAAAGATTTTAGTATATTATTTTTCAAGTTTTTGTAAACATTGGCGAAAATGTAATAATATTTGTTGGAGCTGTCGAAAACAAAAGAAAAATGAGCCGTCTGGGAACCTTCAACGAAAACGCTGCTTAATCCCTTGGAGATATAACAAAACTAGCTGTAGCCCGCAGCTCCGCCCGAGTAGAATTTTGATCACGTTCCCGCTTTCCATGGGAACCTATTCCAGAGATAACCTATGGGATATATGTGATAGCCTATGTCCTATTCCAGACTATAATCTTTCACTTTTTTTTTACGTGCGGAAATCCCCTCGGATACCCCCCCGCCGGCCAGCGGGGATGGTTATGTCGTGTATCGACTAAAACTGCACGGTGTCCTCCTTAAGTGTCCGTTGCCGGGCACCCCGGGTAAGCCCTCGAAAGGATCATCCTGTACTAAATTTAAGCCAGATCCGTTCAGTCGTTCTGGCGTGATTGAGTAACAAACATCCATCCATACATCCATCCTTCTATTCAAACTTACATATTTATGATATTTATGGGATGGGATGATGTATGGTGGAATTGTGTATCTTATATAGGTTGCAGTGGTGGAATAGAATCCCACGGGTATCGGGAATGTCGGGCGAAGTCCTGGGCAACAGCTAGTCATAAATAAATTTAAAATTAAAAATCCCCCAACATAGCTAAGATCACTCCTGAGTAATTCACCTTTCAAACAAAAAAACAAAATCTGAAAGTCAAACTTATAACACCCTGTCGTTTTTGCATCGGGGCTTAAAAAGGGGTAAGGACGCAGTTAAAAAAAGAACCTTCGATGCGGACCAAACCGCATGTAGTTAGATATCAATCGGCCTAACATTTGGCCTTTTTTCACCATTTGTTTCCTCGACACGACATTTTAACCGAACAGTACCGTTCGTGGTCAGTGTGGCTGGCGGACTGAGTATAAATTCAATGAATACGTCGAATAAATGGAATAAACCCCGGTTTATATCTAATCTATTCATTTTTTTAACCGTTTGTTTCTCTCAATGGCCTTGCCTTGTTCAAGCATGAACATGACTTTCTAGAAGCTTCCTATATTCTGACGTCACGGCCACTACGTGATATTCAAATAATATACACAAACACACTTATCGTCACCAGTATTGGACTGGAGTAGTCTAGGGTGACGGGAATAGGATTAGCTAGGATAATTTCCATTAGGGATATCGTAGTAATAACTCATTAGGTTAGGCTTCTTTTTTCGGTGCCAACGATGGGGTGGGCGTATCGGAATCGGACCGACTAAAATCACACGGTGTCCTCCCCAAGTGTCCATTGCCGTGCACCCCGGGTAAGCCCTCGAAAGGATAACCGCAGGGTGGCTGGTGGACTTTGGCCGCCGCTGCGGACTCGCCTGGTTGGTTCGGGTTTTATCCCGCGTCGGTGAGTTGGCAGGCGTGTGAGGACACACACGAGACGCCTCCGTCTTAGGTTAGGCTAGGGATAGTTTAGGAGTAGGCCATTAGGGTAGACTAGGTTAAACATTAGATTAACATGTTCTCGGACAGTAGAGGTATGTCCCGTTTGTTTTATTTTTACCAGCTATAGAACTGTCATTAAAGATAATTTTTTCGCAAAACGTGTGGCCTTTTTAAGTCTAATTACAAAATATATTGCTGTTTCCATCGGCTTTGGGATACCCCGCGCTATGCGTGAGACAGTGTCAAGTTTTAAACTTTTTCGACTGTAATATTTATTTTAGTATCAAGTTTTTTTTTTCGATCGATTCCTTAACCACTAAGCTACCGAAGCTTCATTCATTGATTATTATAGCTTGTCATTCAAGATGATATAATTGAAGTTAAAACTTCTTTCAAGTATAGGAAACAAGATTATCAGATTGGCAGATTGGCTACTTTTTGCCAGATATATCCATCCGTGCGAGGGATATGCTTTATGCGCCTCGTATCCGAGGGGATTTCCGCACGAAAAAAAACAAGATATAGGCATCCGGAAAATTTTCCGGGTTCGGGACCTACGCGGGGGTGAAACGCAGGACAATATTAGCTTTTTAATTAAATTTGATATCAGATAAAAGTGAAACAGATTTTCGTAATGTAGTAGTAGTAATGTTAGTTGAATACTTTTTAGTTTAGTTAGTTTTTGAGAGTAGCAGACGCCTTATCACTCTTCTGTTATTTGCTGTATTAATATGTCATTACCTCTACCTCCCTCTCTGCAGAAAACAGTGCGTGTGGTATACCTCTGGAGCTTCAAACTTTCATAGGCAACGGTGTCCGCTTACCACCAGTTTATTAGCTACATTATCTTATCAATTACTATTATAAAATAAAAAAGTCTTGTTGCAAAGTAATTCTGTCGTCAAGTGGACCCGCGGGACCAGTTGCGAGTGGGTCCAGCTGACAATTATTTTTATTTATCTTATGCGTGACTAAATAAATCTAATTGTGTAAATTGTAAATGTATAAAAAGTACATAGTTTTATTAAGTGTCACGTTAGACATCTATTTGGTCTGCACTGAACCCCTTCTCGGTTGAAGGCCTCAATTTCTATTATATCACGAAAATTACACATATTTTGCAATAAATACGTTAAATGTATACTTAGAGTGCATTAATGCGATACATTAATTAGCCACGGTAATTCGTGCTATATCCGAGTACAACCTATAATATCCGCATGTTATATCCGCGTATTATGTCCGTGCGGTTAACTGATATTACTTCTCTCTCTTTATTGCAATGCTTTATGTGCCAATATTAGTTGAATGATATACATGTTGTTATTATAAAAACGTCTATATTATTTCTTTAATGATGAAGTAAATTGGTTTGGTATTAGTCATTTAAGTATTTTGTAGGAAGCTAAATAGACTATTGCTGGACATAAGTATATTCTTTTGAGCGCCATAGCACCCTACCCTTCTACGTCCAGTCCATCCCACAACCTTAGATAGTAAAATAAAAAAGTATGAACTGTTTTCTACTAAATTTACTGTTATTACGGAACCCTTAGCGCGCAAGTCTGACTCAAGAAAAAATTGACATGCAAATATAGGTGCGGCTGGTTTTTACAGTTCATTATTTTCTGCATTTCTCTAGTAGAGATTTGTTATCATTTAACTCTTATCAGGTTTAAAAAAAAAAATTCTGGCCTGAGTTAATATGAAGAATGTTACTGGCTGTGATTATAGCTACTATGCAGGTAGATAGGTTTGTATGTAATTGCATGAAAAAAATATCAGAGTGCATGGGGTTCTATTAACTTCTTTTGGGGTCCTGCTGGTTGGTACACCTGCCGATCAACGTACGAGCCTCTGGCGCAGGCTTTCGTTTCCGAGGCTCTTGTAATATCCAAATATAAAATCGAAAGCGATCCCTCGGTTTCGAAGTGAAATTCTCGAACAAAAACGATAACATCACTATAAGATGTCGATAACGCTACATCCCTATTACTATTTAAATTCAAATAATAACTAAACTTCGTAATTATATTTACGTTTATAAATTCCACGTCAAGGGAAATTATGTTGATCCGCAATCACAGTACTGCACTCAATTTAATCTATCTCTATAAATATGTGTTTGACAAAAAGTGTTAATATATATAAAAAAGGATCCACACATAAAAGAAAATAAAAAATATAAGTAAGAAAATCTACGCAATAAGTCAAACTTATGCGAATGTTGCAGGTCGTCAAGAAAATCTTCGAAGTGTTCCATAATGTCGTAATGGTTCTAGAGATAGATAATGGCTACTAAAGCTTCATAGATTTACTCCCTACGTCTCGACACATAAATATTCATAAAGATAGGGGACCCGGTATTTTTAAAGGAGAGAAAAATACACAAAATATTATACCGTTTCACGCGCGAGAAAGCCGTGGGGAAGACGGATGGAAGTAGTCCCATCACTGTACAATTACGTACGGTGTGCCGATGGGAAACGACGTCTTGTTAACACCTTAATAACGTATTCAATTTCTAAAAAAAAAAAGCTATTTCTTCAATGAATATTTTAAAACCGATTCACACTTAGCTTTCTGTGATTTTCTTGATAGAGCAATAAATCATCTTTTACTACGAAAAATATGAATAAAATTGAGTGAATCTGAATAGAAGCGAACCGTAAGAAATAATATTTCATTCGAGCGCTGATCAGTAGGTACATTTAGATGAGACAGAATAAGTCGTGAGAATAAAAGAGCGAATACTGAATTTATGAATGCAATGAACCGTGAGAGTAGTGACGCCGGAGCGGGGCGGAGGGAGAGGTTACATGCATATTTGATTCCGTCATAAACTCAATTTACAGCTAATCTCATCTCAGATTGTCGAAGAAATAAAATTTCACACGCCGTTGGTTCAGTCGTGAATGTAAATAGGGTAGGCGCGGGTGCGAGCTTGGAAGGATGTGAGTGGAGCACGTCAGCGGAGGGGAGGAGAGGGGGTGCTAATAAAATATACTCGGCAGAGTTCACGGCTCATTTAGCACGAGACGCCCGCGCCGCGCACCAGCAAGAAGCTCGGCAACAATTTAATATTTCGCCTTTAATTCCGGGCACTAAATTAAGCACCGGCCCGTAATCTCGAGCTGCGCCGTTAAATTTTTGTCCCTGTGATCAGTATCGGTGGGTGATCGATTTTACGGGCCTACCGGTCTCGCGTTTCGTACGGTTGTAACTTTTTAGTGCTCCTTTTATTACGACAAACGATTTTAATCAAGCGAGTTTTTGTTCAGGGCGGACGCCATTAGCGCCCCGGAGTCGGAATAAAATTCGAAGTTAAGTCGCATTTGAGTCTCGAGAATTTGCTTTTAACTTCGTTTGATAGGTCGTTTCTGAGGCGTTTAGTGACCTTTACGTTACTTCATAAAATAAGTCTATACATGTTTAGTTTTTCTATTAATCAAGCGTTCTGATTTGGCTCGCCTATATATAGCGTCTATAGTCAGTTTGTTAGAAATTTCTCATACCCATTCTTTCATTCTGTCTCTCTTTCTCTCATCATTTCTGTCTTGTAATTTTTATTTTCCTTTTTCATATTCGAAATAGAATATCCGAGATAAATAGTTTAGTAGTCATAATTAGTGTATACAACAAACAACTCATTATCTTGCCAATATAGTATACAAAGGTTATCTGGAATAAATCACAAAATGCGTCAAGACCGCCCATTATACAACTTAGTTAATCACCTTTCCAGCACGAAAAGGGCATCTTTGCTGCGTAAAAACTCAGATATCTGATTTTGCTATGAGCAAGAGGAAAAGCGAGGGTACGCGGTGGACAGGTTGAGCACGGTGCAGCATGCCACGTTGTTTGATAAATATTATAGATACCGTCTTGTTTTTCTTCTTTTTACGTAAAAATAACTATTATGTATTATCCTCCGTTTATATCTTATACTTGATGTGCAATAAAGAGTAGGTAATAAGTCGGTTCAAGCCCGACATAACCGCCCCCGCTGGCCGGCGGGGGGGGTATCCGAGGGGAATTCCGCACGAAAAAAAAGGTAGCTAGACTCTTTATTACACACCAAACATAGGAACATAGACTCGTGCGTTGATATAAATAAATATTCTACGACATTCTACACAGCGCTTTTTAAACCCAAAGTAAGCATAGTTTAACTAGCTTGTTTTATGGGTGCCAGAATGCGGACAAACATACTTTATTACTTTTTTTGTAAATTGTATGTATTTATAAAAATAAAAAATTACATAGAAACACCTAGACCGATGCAAATGGACATATTGTTGCATACAAATATTTGAACTGAGCGGGAATCGAACCCACGCCACCTGCCGTAGCAGTCGAATGCACTACCGCTACGCCACAGAGGCCGTCAAGTTATCTATCGCACAAGTTATACTTACCTATATTTCAGTTTTGTAGGTAGGCCGTCTTGGCTAGTTTACTAGTAAAACGTCGTTTTTGCATTTAAAACAAGATGAGAAGTGTGAAATGCTACTAAAGCAACAATATGAAGTTTTAAAATTAAGGAAATCACTCGTGAAACTCTCATTCGATGGTAACTATACACAAAAAGCGTTGTAAGGACTAAGTTTGGCGAGAGTCGGCAACCTCCCGCGATTTGTTCTAAACTAACCTTGTAGTCTTGTCGCAAGAAAAATCTCGTAAACCTTTAACAACGAGATCATTTGCGAAACTTTAAGGTAATGTTCGATAAAATAGAAGGGTACTATAACAAGCATCGTATTATTTGGGAGTCGTGAAAATGTTACAATATTTTTCGACACTAATATTTCTAACTCGAAATTTCTCATTTCAGTTATATGAATTATTAAAACATTAATGTCTTTTCATTTTTTATTGTGGAATTCTAAAGGTTTTATTCAACTTTGAGAGAGAAACTCGAATATTAATTACTGTCTTATGTACTATCCATTAGTGTCATAAATTCATTAAGAGACAGTCCTTATGACTGGAGCATAGTCAGTGGTGGCGCCAGTTATATGATTAAATTAATTATAAATTAAAATATTATGGGCACATCCATTCCCTGCAGGTCAACCTGCTACCATATCAAGTGGTTTCGTGCGCTGCCTATTATGTTCCCAGACCCGCTATTTCAAAGGTGAGCGGGGCTTGAAAGTACATATTGGTAAGATCCACAAATATCAAAATGTACTTCCAAGTCCCATAATCCCTGTACCCACTACAGGCCAAGTCTCACCCAATACCTTCCAAATTCCCTTTTGGCAAACATTAAGTGCATTGAAAAATTCTGTTCCGGTTTTAAAACGGATTCCCCGCGGCGCTAGGCCTTCTGTGGCTCATAATTTAGCCAATTGCATCAATCATATCGTCCCGGCGAACTCCATGACGGCCTGGGAACAACTGCTAACCTCCCCCTATAGAATATTACATGTTAAAAACAACAATAGTACACAAAAATCTTTGACAGCCCAAATTAAAGAAAATTGCTTTAACACTGCGCATTACTTTAATTCAAAATTACCTTATACCAATACTCAAACCAACAAATGCAAATTCATTGAAAATAAAATAAGGGAAGGTGATATAAGGGGAGCTTCGAGACTACTTTTTAGTAGCGATGTGGTGGCACCTTACTCTCCAGATACGCTAGCAGGTCTGCAGAGTAAGTATCCACCGCCATCAACTGACCTCTCTTTCCCAGAACCACCAAATACTGACACTGAGTATTTCAGTATTACTGCCAAGGACGTATTCACAGCCGTTTGCTCCGTCCGGAGTGGATCTGCTGGGGGGCTCGACGGCCTGACTCCCCAGCTTCTTAAAGATTTGATGTGTCCGAGCGCTGGAGAGGCTGGTGATGCCCTTCTGAGGGAGCTGACGGCCCTGGTAAATTTGATGCTCTCCGGCAATGTGGATGAAGGTATCATCAATATCTTGTATGGTGCCAATTTATGTGCCCTGCGCAAGAGGGATGGTGGCATTTGTCCCATTGCCGTAGGGAGCACGTTACGACGTTTAGCAGCAAAATTTTGTTGCAAGTATTATAGTACCGAGCTTGCAGCAAAATTTCAGCCCCTGCAACTTGGTTTCGGTTAAAAAGGGGGCTGTGAGGCTGCCATACATGCACTGTCCACGTACCTTGGCAGCAGTGAAGGTGAGGTCATGATCAGGTTGAGGAATGCCTTCAATTCAGTAAATAGGGATACCTTGCTGACCCAAGCAATATTAAAAACCCCTCACATCTATAAATTTCTTTGGCAGTGTTATAGATACACGACAAATTTAGTTTACAAGGATCATCTTATAGAATCGGCAGTTGGATGTCAGCAAGGTGACCCATTGGGACCAGTCATTTTTAGTCTAGCGATACACCCTATAATTCAACAGATAAATTCAAAATTCAACATATGGTATCTAGACGACGGGACCCTAGGGGTAGCGAACAAGCAGTTCTACAAGACCTAGAACTTATCAAAAATAAATTTAAATCCATTGGCTTAGAACTTAACTCTGACAAATGTGAAATTTTTATCAGTGACAAAACACACAGACTCTCGACTATAGAAAAATTTAATTATTTGGCTCCCAACATTAAAATAGTAGAAAAAGCTTCACTACGCCTCCTTGGGTCCCCGGTCTTGGAAGATGGATATAATTCATTCATAGAGGAAAAAATTCAAAATTTTGAAAAAATAACAGAACAGATCAGTTGCAAAAAATAAGTGTTCATTCGGCTTTCACCATACTTCAGTTTTGTCTTTTTGTCCCTAAATTTACTCATGCACTTCGATCATCCCAGTTTTAGCAACATCTGACACTTTTGGCAAAAATTGACAACATTATCCATAATACCCTTAGCAAAATTTTAAATTGGCCCTGAACGACCGAGCCTGGCTCCAAGTATCTTTACCGGTTCGCTTGGGCGGTCTCGGTGTTCGCAAAATTTCCGATGTTAGCCTACCAGCATTTCTGTCGTCGGTCCATGCACTGAGGAGTTAACCAGGAAAATTCTATTAAACACACAGGTTGACTCTGAAGTGTCGTGCAAGACCGATGCCATAAATGCTTGGAAAGTGGCTTGTCCCAATACTGAATTGTCTGATAACCTTTTCTCTCAGAGACAATTCGACGCGCCGCTCTGCAAGTTGGTCAAAGATAATTTAATAAATACATCTTCCAATGTTTCAGAGCGGGTGCGCTTGTTTTTAAAAACAAAAGAAAAGTTTTGAGATAAAATTTTCAATAAAAAAATTTGTTATATGATGTAACTTAAAATGTTTCCTTAATTTTTCCTTTATCTGTACTATAAGACGTTACTTCGTACTAAATTTCAAGATTCTAAGTTCACGGGAAGTACCCTGTAGGTTTTGATTCCCGTGCGAGTTTCAAAAATTTGCGGAAATTTGCGGCATAAACGGCTGTATCTTTTGATTGCTTTGGCTTAGAAGTTTGATTTTTTCACAGCTCCAAGGGACAGTAGACCTGAGTATTAGGTATAAATTTCAGTTTGATACCTCCACGCGTTCCTGAGAAAAACAGTCATGACAGACGGACGGACGGACGGACAACGAAGTGATCCTATAAGGGTTCCGTTTTTTCCTTTTGAGATACGGAACCCTAAAAAAGGTTCTATTAATATAAAACCTTAATTGCAAACTATGCCCATGATAAACGGTTGATGTCTTCGTTAAATTATAAAATATTTGGAATTTATTTTATTTTAATCTAATATCGATTTTATTTCTTTGGAATATTTTTCTATAGAGTAAAAAGAAAATATAAAGATGCTTTACTGACACGGTTTAATGAATGGCTTGAAGAGTTTACCTAATGTAAAAATATGGAAAAATCTCCAAATTATTCATATTCTTTTATTTGAATTTCACAAAGAGGTGGCAATTTGTCCCTAACCCTTAAGTCAAGTGAGTTTGGGTATTTTGCCAAAATGTCGGTCGCCAAGAGTCACCGTGGACTTGAGTATGATAAATTATTATAGCACGTCAAAACTATAGATTACACTGATTAAAATCGAAAGAGTAAACTAATTCACATTGGCTGTTACTCGCACATTTACCAGCTGATTATCTTTTACCAAAAACTCACTATCCCGAAATTTCTATACGATCAGGACTTACGCGGGTGAAACAGTCAGGCGATGCGTTTTCATATAATTCTCATCTGCAATCGTATCAGAACTTCAACAGGGAATGAAATTTAACACTTTTTAAACTACAGTTTTTAAAACACTAAATACTTTTCATGGTCTAAGTTCAGACTACAGTCAGTAGTTAGGAATGTTCCTGTTCAAATAAAAAGGTTTCTAAACTCCCATAAACCGTATATTGTTGATATTCGCAAAAGAATTGCCATTTGAAATTTTCTAGTCTTAAAGTTTGAATAAAAACAAAAGCTATCAGATTGGCATCTTCGTTGTATTCGCAGACGTGAAAGAAGCTTTAAATTTTTATGTTGAAAACTTTTCCTTTACTTATTTTATCAATGCTTTTTGAATATGAGAGCACGTTTCACTTGAATATTTTAATATTTTTATTTAATTTTATTCATACAGACATCTTGAAATTTAAGTTACTATTAAAGTCAAAGTCAGATATTTGAATGTAGAAGAAGAATTATATAATAACCTCTGCGTGTACCGCTACCCCTCCTGGGCATAATTGGTATTTACCCCCTTAGGGGTGAAATTCCCACATCAATCCAAAGGAATCAACTGCAAAAAATAAAAGTTTCTAGTCAAAGCTGTTTAGGCTCTGCGCTTCTTGCATATATAGATATGCAAATGAATAAGTACAATCACGGCCACAATGCAATTAATACGCAGGTACAAATATTTTAATAAATAGAAATTTACTAGTGGGCTGGTCCCGGGTTTGCCCGGAAATAAATTCGTAAAAAAATCCTATAACTTGATTGCAGCGCCATTTTTACCGACGCGAGAAAAAAAAAGAGATTAAAACCAGCCGGTTGTATATATCTCGTCAAAATTTGAGGTCAAACTACGCAATTTTTTTTTAGATTTTGATGCTTACACAAACCAAATTTTTTTGGGACTAATCTCACCCTCATTCCCTCTACTGTAACTCCTGTACACCAGGATCACCTGCCTCCATCGAAATTAATACCTGCATCGAAATTAATCAGAACTAAATTGAAGGAGTTACACATATAATAAATCCACTTCCCTCCTTAGTTAAATCCATTCCATTCCACGTCCATTTTGGTCCCATTCCCGGTATGTTCCAGGTATGCTATTGACGCTGGTGCGGAGCGCGAGCGCGTGTCGCAGGCGACTCAGGCGCCGGAGGTCGCTTAACGATCTCCGTCCTCCATGAGCGCAGGCCTGGGGGTGGCGGGTGAGGCCACCTGTCACCCCAGCAGAAGCAGGCCGGGACGGTGGGGCGACTAGCGCCCCTCCTCCAAACCGGGGCAAGACGGGGACATCGTGGTTCCCAAACCCGAGGGGGCCATCTCGAAACCGGAGATGGCCCAGGGTCAGTCGGGGTGCGAGGGATATGCTCTATGGGCAACCTTACACCCCGGCGTCTGTAGACCCGAGACGGCGTGCGGTTTTAGTCGGTTCAAGCCCGACATAACCGCCCCCGCTGGCACGCGGGGGGGTATCCGAAGGGATTTCCGCACGAAAAAAAAAAAAGGTAATTGACGCAAAAAATAGAAAAAAAAATTTTGAGGCGGGTTTCATATCGTGTAAAAATTTGAGCTCAGTGCAGAACTGGTTTGAAAAATCTGCGGAAAAACCGTTAGTTTTACGCTATTTAAAAAAAAGAACTAAATTTATTTCAGTATGTATGAAATACGTAAATACTTGATGAAACTATTGAAACGGGACGGCAAACAGGAGGTTGAAAGCAACTCAATAATATATAGTGCAATGTTGTTTTGTGAAAACTTAAAACTAATGTGTGCGCTTTGTGAACTGAATAACGCTAGGATTATCATTTTATATTTTGAAACTGTCTTATATTTTGAATAGTTTTAGTCACAAGATGCTTATCTGACCAAAAGTTATAAAATTCATAATCATTATCATAACAAAGCCACAGTTGCGTCTAAATCTTATACTTTGAAGCCCGGAGTCCACTCTCCTTCTCTATCTCTTGAATAGGCTCATCTATGTTTTTACAGGAGCGACTTCCATCTGACTTCCCAACTCCGAAAAGAAAGCCTTTTTAAGTATTTAGTTAAAGATACAAATTGACCGATATAAGAGTATAAAGTCGCCCCGGTAAACACGTTCGTAGTTATGTGTGTATTAATAATGTTAATTATCGCTCGCTTAATAATGTGCCCGGGAGATGGCAATAGGCTCGCCTCCTATTACATTGGGACCTTAACATAACTGGCGAATCATGGTTGTGTAATACACCTCTGCCTACCCCTTTAGGGATACAGGCGTGAAGTTATGTTATCTTAAGAGTATAAAAAAGGTATGTATTTTAAAATAGTGTTAATCGTTAAACAATTGAATTAACTTGACTCGGTTCAATATTTTATGAGTATCCTACCCTGTAGCTTATGCCATATAATATATCAGTATGAACTAATTCGATATAATTTTTAACCAACTTCAATAAAGGAGGAGGTTCTCAATTCGACTGAATGTTCTTTTCTTCTAAGAAAGAACCGAATCTATTCAGGACATTTATTTTAAACATAAGGCATCATAATTTACACATAATATATTATAGCCTATGTCCAACGGTGATAATGTACCTTTCAAATAATGAAAGAAATTTTCCAACTAGTGCAGTAGTTCCAAAAATTACCCCAAACATTATAAACAACTCACACACAACATTCTGCCTATCTATTCATTTACTACAAATATCAACTGTCTCCAGTTGTATAATTTATTTTGGCTACTATTCTGTTGATGAAACAAAGTCATATCATATCATATTCACTTTAAAAAATTTAACGCCGTATGCACATAGACAAAGAGATATTTTACAGTCTAGTACTGGAAGGTATTGCTTCCCTGAAGAATTTAAAATAGTGCACCAACAGCATATTAGTTATGTTAACAGCGCTTCAGAGTTGGGCATGCTAACAATTTACCCGAGCTCACACGTGTACGTGGTCCGCAACTTAATATAGATGCCTCTCTCGTGTATTGGAGAAGGTATTCGTTTGAGGAATACTGTTCAAAAATCCTACTTTTAATAGTACAAAGCCAGCAAACAAGCGCCCACTATATATAATTTAAGAAGTAACGGAAATAAGTTTCATTGCATTTCATTTAAATACATAGTTACAAATAAATTGTTACATTGTGTTGTTTTATGAATGGCTATGTAACGTTAACAAAGGTCTGTAACGTTGGCACATGTACTAATGTAGGACATTACACGTGTGCCAAGTACATCTAACTTCTATCAAGATAAATCTTGAAGTGTTAATATTTCTTATACGTTTTACCTGAAAAATTGTAGTTATCTTTGGACTTCTGGTCTCTCACCGATTGCTGATTACTGTGTAGGTGAGGTTAACCAACCAACCGGGTCTTCTAAGCGGTTTTTTTTAATGAATGATAAAGCACCTAATGAGGTCTACCATTGTAACATATCTGAGACTTAACGTTTAGCGTACTATCAGGCTAGGTGAAGTTTTATTTACGTGACCAACATAAGAAGAAAGAAACCAACGTCATCTGTAAGCCGGTACACATGCTGATTGACCGGCTTGAATGTGTTGGGAGTTCAGACGATAGTCTTCTCTGTGGAAGCCTAAATAAACCGAATTGTGGGGGATTTCCGCACGATAAAAAAAAAAAAAAAAAAGGTATAAAGGGAGAGCGATAGTGTTAGTGAAATAGAATAATCCTTTCAAGAAAATCTATATGTTCTAATTAAAAAAGAATCGTGGTATCAAGCAGTTTTTGAGCTGTCTAATTCTCATTATTAATATAAAGGGAAATTCACCATGAATTTAAACCTAACGCTGAAATATTGGATTCCAATATTTCAACTTTGTTAATAGCGATTCCGTGACGTAATTTCGGGTGATGTTTAAGAGCAAACAAAACTGTTTACTTTTATCCGTGCTACGTTTTGTGCGCTGAGTACTGATACTGCTAACACTAGTAAAATAATAAAATATTGGGAAATCAAATTGATCACTATGTATAGAACTTCAAAAGATGTTTTGTTTTTTATTGAAACTTGCTGATTTGGGCGGGCTTCGCACGGATAAATCCTATTTATACAAATAAATAAAATTGAAATGTATGTACGACCACGTAAAACAAAAAAAATATAGATTTGTCTGTCTTGTTGTTCTATAGTGTTGTATTTCGGTACCCCCGGTCGAAACGCTTTTCAACTTTTTCACTGTGGGTCAGTGAAAAAGTTGCTATTCCGCTACGCCCCCGGCCGAGACGCAACGATTCTTTTTTCAATGACACGGAGGAGTCTTAATGCGTTAAGAATGGTCACCCATTCTAAGACTGACTTCGCTAGTATTGCTTATCTCTGCAACGTATTAATTTCCTAGGTTACCATTTAGCCGCAAGCTCCTCTCTATGACTAAAAATCTTAAAATAAATCAGTCGGGGTGCGAGGGATATGCTCTATGGGCAACCTTACACCCCGGCGTCTGTAGACCCGAGACGGCGTGCGGTTTTAGTCGGTTCAAGCCCGACATAACCGCCCCCGCTGGCACGCGGGGGGGGGGGGGTATCCGAAGGGATTTCTGCACGAGATAAAAAAAAAAGGTACACACCTAATACATACTGTCTAAATACTTTGTATCCACTTTTAAGTATGTTGTGACTGACATTATAAATTCTAAAATGAACTTTTCAATGAAAGGTTAGTTCTGTGTTCAGTAAATAGCGCCTTAATTCGGGTTTATAAACCATAGCAGTGTTGATCTGAATCCGCGTATCAAATTGGCCACATAATCCTCTGGCCGTGAGCCCGGCGTACAAATAGGTAGACGAAATTCGATATGTTAGTATTTGGTGAACGATATTATTATGTTACGAAATTAATCCGTAAGTACAAAGTACTTGGCAATTACCTTAAAACGAATAGAAATAAGCTTTATTGTACAGCAATCGAGTACACAATTAAGTACTATATTTTATTAATTCCTACTTACATAATACGGAATGAAGATACTTCAATGCAGTGTTGTTAACTATCTCCATTTTTCTCTAGATTATATTTATATGGTTTCATTTTATAAAAGTACAAATTATATTATTTTTGGTTTAACATTAATGAAGTAGTCGTTTTAGTAGCTTTTGTATCATGGAAATTATTCGAAAATAGGTAGAAACAGTCAACGACAAAAGTTGGTTGACACTAAAATACTTACAAACCTTTGATTACATAGGAATACATAAACCAATAGTGGATGTGGACAAAGTTTTAATATTATTTGTGTTTTATTTATTGTTTTAGGAGAGTTTTTCTATGGGCCCCGGAGTCGGAATCGGCTACTGGAGGCATCCAGTCTTATCGTAGGAGGTAATGCTATCTAGGGCTCATAATCGATGGGGGTGGGACTTTCAATATCATTTCCGAAGTCTAGCCTCTAAGCGTAAGATGGTGGTAGTGGTGCTCTCGCGGCTGCTGCCCAGGCTGAAGAATCCCGACGCCTCCTGCAGGAGTGAGTTTCTGCATCGTATATATCGGCTGTATTGTATTCACACACTGGCAGAGTGTCCAGTGTGGATGGAGCGGCACTGTGTCCTTGATACCGTCGACCCGCCGACTCCGTCGGAGTGGGTAGCCTCAGTGGTAGTGACGCGCACAAAAGAGAGTACAAGGCGCCCCGGTTAGTGGAGATGGCAAAACGATCTCCGTCCTCCATGAGCGCGGGCCTGGTGGTACGTTTGAGGCTAGCTGTCACCCTAGCAGATGCAGGCCTAGTGTGGTGGCACGTCGTGTTTCCGCGCGCGCATCTATTTAGGGGATTAGATCCCCAAAAACGCGTCGGGGTCGCCAGCACTGGCGACTGGAGCCGGTCAGGGTCTCTGGGATATCCTTTCTAGGGCACACCAGATTCCCTGTACTACATGAGCATGACGCAAGAGAGACCCTGCGGTTTTGGTCGGTTTAAGTCCGACATACCAATCCCACTGTTAACTCCGGGATGAAGCCCGCGGAGGTTTCCACACATAAAAAAGGGTTACAATAGTTTAGGTGTTGTATAGATTTGAATTTATTAAGCGACTTCTGTCGTTGACTGTACTTAGTATAAAATATCTCTATTTTTCCGTTATCTTTCTATGTAATATGATAAAACTGTAAAATTTGTTGTGTCTATACATTGTAGATATTTAAAAATACAGTTCTTGAGTTATGTTAAATAAAGGATTCTGAACAGATAAATATTTTTTTTTAGAATTCTTGTCTGTTTGCCTGTTTATCTGTTTGTTCATGATGGACGCAAAAACGACTGAAAAGAAGTTAATGCGGTTTAAGAAAGGTCTTGGTCAGACTTAACTTCTGCCGTAGGTATGTTTGATTGCAATTGATAGATATGATCAAAAAACGATTATCAACCTCCGCGGAGTCGCGGGCATCAGCTAATCAGGGCCAGTAATTTATAAGTTCGGATTCAAAATACCAAATATCTTACCTTTGTCAATTATGATCACTGATTTCAGTAATGTTTAGACTATGTTATCAGTCGATACCGATGGGGAGCGATTCCTTGACACCTAAACTTCTTGCTTAGTACAACTGCCTCCCCTTTTTTAGGTTATATGTATTTTCTGTGTTATTATCGTTTTCATATCGCACCTCAAAATAACCCGATTGACCGGAAATCCAGTTAGGCATCGCAGGTTTACCGACCTAAATAACAGGCATAGTAACTACGATCCGCAATGTGGCCGAATACCTGGCGATTGAGTTGTAACCAAATGCCAACCGTGCCTCCGCGTTTTTCACTTCTCTTCGTATTTTAATTCGAAAAAAGGTGCCTTAGCAATTTAGCTTACAGAAACTATTTTAGAAATGTAATTTATATTTTAAGGCTTTTTGAACAATGACCTAATTGTACGAGTATTTTAGTGAAGAATTTAAATATAATAATCGGAGAATTTCGAATATCTGGGACGTGTCTAGGTGGCTCAGTTGGTCAGAGCGTTCCCCCTGTAAGGGACTGGTCGCAGGTTGAAGTCCCGTCCTAGATGTTCTCTTTTTTCGATCTAAATCTTTAGAAAAAAGTAAACATACAAAATGCTTAAAAACTTAATTGAATTAAATATAACTTATTATTATTATCTACTATACAGTATAATATAAGGTGTTTTTGAGGTACCACCAATATCAGGTCGCTTAACGACCTCCGTCATCCATGAGCGCAGGCCTGGGGGTGGCAGGTGAGGCCGCCTGTCACCCCAGCAGAAGCAGGTCGAGACGGCGGGGCGACTAGCACCCCTTCCCCAAACCGGGGCAAGACGGGGACACCATGGTTCCCAAACCCTAGGGGTCCATCTCGAAACCAGAGATGGCCCAGGGTCAGTCGGGGTGCGAAGGATATGCATACATATGATATGCTCTGAAGACCCAAGACGACGTGCGGTTTTAGTCAGTTCAAGTCCGACATAACCACCCGCACTGGCCGGCAGGGGGTATCCGAGAGGATTTCCGCTCAAAAAAAAGGCACCACTAATATACCCCGGGCCCATACCAACCTCGCCTGAAAGCTGGTACTACTGCTGATTGACGGACGAGGCTCTGGCGCAGCTTTTCATCTCGACTCCCATAAAAGCTGTATAAGTGAAATGAAAACAAGGAGAAGGACTCCGGCTCAGGCCTCGGATGTTACGCGGGCAACAGCTAGTTTAAGCCTCTGTGGCGTAACGGTAGTGCATTCCACTGCTACGACACGGGGCGCCGGTGTTGATTCCCGCTCAGTGCAAATATTTGTATGCATGAATATGTCTATTTGCATTGGTCTGTATGTTTCTATGTATAATATGTATGTATTTACAAAAACAAGTATATAATTATGTTTATCCGCATTCTGGAACCCATAACAGAAGCTAGTTAAACTATGCTAACTTTGGGTCTAGAAAGCGCTGTGTAGAATGTCGTAGAATATTTATTTATTATTTATTTATAACTCACTCTAGATTTACTAATAACAGTCAAAAATAGAATAAGAGGTTGAGTTTATTGAGTTTAGGTGTACATCCTTGAGGTCTGGGGCCCTGGCGAGGGGTGGGTGGAAGCTCAAACGGTCAAAAGCTCCTGGAAAAGCCAACATACCAATGTAAAACTGTAACAGCCGACATACCAAGCGGAACTGGGATATCGCTATGAGGAGGTTGAGTAGCGGTATTACAATAATTTCAAAAATGAAGTATTATCCAAATTCAACGCATGTTTATTACGTACATTCCTACTACTACGTACACTTCCACTACTATAAATCCTACAAAACTAACCAGTGATAATCTCAATGAGTTAAAGTTAGGTAAACTGTCTTGCAAGCCGCAGCGAATTTAATAAGAAGGAAATTGAAGAAGTTGGCTATATGAGGAATCTGCTTTGAAAGGGTTAACTCAAATATTATTCTAGTATTTTATTCACTGCGTCTAGGGAATTAAATTCCATATCGTATTAATAGAATTTAAGCTATCAAGGAATATATTGTTTCATTGAAGAAGTTTTTAGGAAGAATATTAATGTTGTAGAGGGGTGTGTAGTCCCAGCGGGATTGTAAGAAAGGTTTAATAACAGTAAAGTAAGCTTTGAAGTATGCAAGGACTGTAGCAGAGAGCGGTCTATTGTCACTGCCTGCCCTGGTGGAAGAAAAGTGTGGATGTGTTAACATACCTGTTCCTATCGGTTAATTGTTCGCCTAAAAAAGGGTTGAAATCCAATCCAATGCCAAGTTTAGATGCACTTTAAAGTCAATCATAATCATCTTCATCAACAGCCTGATCCCCTGGTAAACATTTGCCATTCCCAAGGCTCGCCACCACACCCAGTCCGCCTTCCATCTGGCCGAAATTCACTTTACCATACACCCAACTTAAAACATGGTATAGTTGTGAAAATACGTGGTTTTAGTCAGTGCAAGCCCGACATAACAGCCCCCGCTGGCCGGCGGGGGGGTATCCTAAGGGATTTCCGCACGATAAAAAAAAAAAAAAAAAAAAAGGTAGGTACTTGATTAAAAATATCTCAAATTATAATACTTCTAAATTTCAACTTGGCAGGTTTTCGTGCTGTACGTAACACTTGATTTATTTAATAATTAAATTAATCTGCCAAGTTTACCGGTCAGTGAGTCAGTCAGTGCCAAAATTTGCTATATTCACAGGGTCATATTTCAGGATCTACTGAAGCTATATCTATGAAATTTGGCATACTGCTTTAGTACTGCTTTAGTACTGCTTTAGTACTGCTTTAGTACTGCTTTAGTACTGCTTTAGTACTGCTTTATATGATTACGTAAGTACAATTTTATTTCTGTACTTGCAATAGGCACTGAGCTACAGGGGGGTCAAAAGTGGGTCGAAACGGTTCTTATAAATAGTGCACGGCATGCGTGCGGCCTTTTGCTGGAACTTGGCCTGCGTGCGCTTAGATAACTTCGATATCGCCAGTGGATGGTGGAGCTCAGATGGCAGTCGCTTCAAGGAAAATATCAAAGTTCGACCGTTTCGTAGTTAGACTGAAAGCTGACCCCAACTGAGTTGGGTGAAGGCGCGGAGGATGAAGAACTTCTCAGGCAGATAGACTCGAAAGGATAAACAGAGGTGTGTCTTTAGGAAGGAGGCCAGTCCAAACCGGTCTTGAATGATACTCACAGAAAGATATATGAATAAACTCTTTTTAGGGTTCCGTTGCCAAATGGCAAAAAAACGGAACCCTTATATATTCGTCATGTCTGTCTGTCTGTACGTCCGTATGTCACAGACACTTTTTTCCGAAACTATAAGAACTATGCTGTTGAAACTAGGTAAGTAGATGTATACTGTAAACAGCATTAAGATTTTCACGCAAAAATAGAAAAAAAATAACTATGAATTTTGGGAGCTCCCCATACTTAGAACTGAAACTCAATATTTTTTTTCATCAAACCCATACGTGTGTGGTATCTATGGATGGGTCTTCAAAAATGATATTGAAGTTCCTAAAATCATTTATCTCTAAACTGAATAGTTTGCGCGAGAGACACTTCCAAAGTGGTAAAAGGTGTGTCACCCCTGTAACTTCTAAAATAAGAGAATGATAATACTAAAAAAAAATATGATGTACATTACCAAAAAAACTATTTGTTACATCTCGTTCAAACCAATTTTCAGTGGAAGTTTACTCCACCGAAAATTGGTTTGAACGAGATGTAGTAAGTAGTTTTTTTTAATGCGTTATGAATCGTAAAACGCAATTAACCTTTCAATCAATCAACTCAAATATAAAATTTAAAAAAAAGCATTATTATCCTACTTGCTGGTACGGAACCCTTCATGGGCGAGCCCGACATGCACTTGGCCTCTTTTTTCTACTTCACCGGGAATAATGTGACTTTTCACCAATAACAAAAATACCTTCTGATCGTAACGTAATCAGCTAATGCTAAAATTCGGTTTACCGTTCACGAATTTTGCATCTCATCCAATCGAAAAGCACAAAAACCTGTAATCCAATCCTAAAATAAGCCAGATATTGAAATGGCTAAAAGATTGCAACGCAAAATCGTTCCTTAAACCCGAAACGCACAATTTAACACCCCAGCCTCGGTGAGACGCGCATTTCGACAACCGATTGCCCATTACGAAGCGACGATATAAGAAATTCCAATAAAACCCAATAGAGGTAGGCCCTAGTTATCTTTGAAATAGGGAGAATGGATCGTGCACTTTTATGGGTTGTATATGGAGTCCTACCAAGTTCATCGGGCCCAAGCCAATCTGACCAGCAAGCCGGTACACTTGCTGATTGACGGTACTTTGCCTTTGGTACTTTACCTCTCGGGATTGGGGGTTGAAAATCGCTTCCATAAAAGTGAAAACAAATCAAGAAAAGGAGAAGCAGTAGAGCGGACCCTGAGCTATAAGTTACGAGGTTTGGATGTGACTAGGATTGGTGCTCAAATAAAGGAAGATTGTACAGTTGTCCTCAGAAGTAGCGGAACACTATATCAGTAAATAAATTGATGTATATTTATTTTTCTAATCTTCAGAGTACAAATTTAACATTTTTCGATGTTTATTTATTATTGTATGTAAAGTTTTGGAGCTACGGTGGTCGGTAACTTGGAATGTTTAAACTAATAACGATAGTTGAGCTGGACGTGAGTTCCTTTTCTAAAAATTCAATGAAAATAATATAATGTTTTCAATATACTCCAAATTATTACTTCGTGTTATAAGGCCAAGTTGGAGTGTAAAATACTGATGTATGTAGACAGGAATTCCAACCAATCCAGGACGTGTCTTAGTAGATCATTTATTTTGATATAAGCCGTTGACCGCGACTTCGCTCTCATGGAATTCTATTCCCAATCCCGCTTCCCATGGGAACCTATTCCAGGGATAAAAAGTGTGACCGGGAAATCTGGTACCGGACTGCGTACTGGATTTAAACTTTTTCTGATTCAATCTTAAAAGATCAGAAGTGTTACAGGATAAAAGTTTGATGCTATATTTTTCTTCACAGAATACGAACCATTTAGTCCATTGAAAAGTTACATTTGGGGTTGCGTTTTTTAGAGGACGCCATTTTTTTTTTTGATGTGTAGGGGTGGTCAGTGTAAATCTAAAACCAAGTTTGTGGGGTCGCCACCCTTGTCCCACGTCCGCCATCTTGAAAATACGAGTTGAAATGGTTTTTAGGATATATCTCTTAAACTATTTGTCTGATAAAAATATTTGCTAACATTTTTTGTTGCAAATTAAATTCTCTACAACTTTGGTCCAGTAACTTTTGTTTTTTTTTTAAATTTTGTTATTATAATTTTTTTAATTATTAATCTTGCAATATTATAAATAATTAATTATTGACTATTTTCCCCACCACCCACAAGATACACATCAAAAAAATAAAATTGCGTCCTCTAGAAAACGAAAGGTAAGGCCTAAAAAATGTAACATTTCAACGGACTAATTAGCATTAATTTTTATTGCATTGTTTTAATTCAGTAAGTCTTAACTAACTTTTCTTTTATAAGACTCTGACTTACTTGTCAACAGGGTCGCTATGTACCTGATTAGGGTACAAACACACTTGAATTCTACTTCACTGGGAATATGAATGGAATTAGGGAATGATAAAGTCAGAGAATTCTAATATATTGGACGAAACTTTAACTCTGCGGTACTAGATAATCTCGTGATCCCACCACTAGCTTCTCAGTGAATCTAAGTTGTCGTTTAAAGAGGGGAGCAAAACTTATTACAAATTGCTACGAATAAACGAGGGCGACCCAATCAAGGTGAGAGGGATGCTCTGTGAGCCGTGATTTGATGTACTGACGGCATTATCGAGTTTTATATTGATGATACTTTCGTTATGCGGCGATATTTTGATGAAAATTATCGTTTGACTAATTGAAATAAGTTCTAAGTTTAGTAGAGCTATTTTTTTCCTAGGACAAGCAAAGCGGCTTCATCAGAGGAGTACCATAATCTTACTGAATGAATGTACTAAGACATACGTGGTAGAAAATATTTAGGTCTACCCGGGAATAAATACTTGAAAGAATAAATTTTATAACCCGATTACAATGCCATCTATCGAATTGAATTGTGAATTTATACCATAATATGCTATAATATTGAATTTCGTGCTTCTCACTTCAAAAGTGAAGTAATATTTTCTTAATAGTTCCCTATTTTTTTTTTATCCTTTATCCGCTCCTAGGGGTAAAATTTTGGAGACCCATAGAAAATAGAACACGAGTACATTAGTTTCTAACCAGAAGCAAGTACGGAATTACTTGCTTCTTATGTAGAAAATTATGAAGTTCCATTGAAACTTTCATCCCTTATTTTTTTCCAGATTACCTCCTCACGTAGATATTGATTTTGGTCCCAGGATTAATATCTAACTAAAGGAACTAATATCCTTTATTATGCTGTTTTGTGGCCCTTATTTCAGGCAAATCCAACCAGCCTTGTTTGTGTGATTGAGTTACAAAAGCACAAACTTATAAACTTCATATTTATAACATTAGTTGAATGTAGACCAGTGAAACAATTCAGAAACAGAGTTGAATGGTCCAACTAAACGAATGAAAAAACAACACAATTAAACTTCAGGACTGTGCTAACTCCTCAACTACTTTAAAACTTGCTTCTTTTACAACCGCGCTTCACATTTTAAAGAGAAAAGTAGGTAATGTTTTAGTATAATTTACGTGTATTTCGGATATACTCTGCTATAGCTTCAGTTTAGAACCGGTATTTCATAGAATTATTGTTATTCTCATATGCAAGAGTTTGTCAAGTTACGAATATGATATTTGAGTACTATATGGCCATATGGCATCATAGATCTGGTTGTTCCCTTCCTTTTGATAGGGCAAATATGCAAGGGTTGTCATACTCACTCACACATGATATTTGAGGGCCATATGGCAACACGGATTTAGCCATTCCCTTCCCTTTAATATGGAGAGTGAGTTGGGGCTGGTCTATGTACGAGTATCATGCCCGTGAACGGATGCTACTTGTGGCTACCGCCTGTATATCTTATAAAGGGTAGGACATATTAATACTCATATTTCGCTAAGTATGTTTTTAGGTCCCACAAGATTATGTAAAATGCTATCGTATTGTGGCACTATTTTAGTGTCTGTAGGAGTAATGTTGGTTAAAGTCCCCCTGGACGACATCAATTACGGGATGAGCCAGAGTAGCCCTTGTATTTTACATCACCGGGAACCCCTCGGCATATATATATAACTAGCTGACCCGGCAGATTTCGTACTGCCTCAATCGATGACAAACCTTTTAAACCTTCTTTGGACCTCCACAAATAATTCAAGACCAAAATTAGCCAAATCGGTCCAGCCGTTCTCGAGTTTTAGCGAGACTAACGAACAGCAATTCATTTTTATATATAAGAGATGGCCCCCTCGGGTTTGGGAACCACGGTGTCCCCGTCTTGCCCCGGTTTGGGGGAGGGGCGCTAGTCGCCCCACCGTCCCGGCCTGCTTCTGCTGGGGTGACAGGTGGCCTCACCTGCCACCCCCAGGCCTGCGCTCATGGAGGACGGAGGTCGTTAAGCGACCTCCGGCGCCTGAGTCGCCTGCGACGCGCGGCGAGCATGTTGCGGGCTCGGCGGGCCGGGAGAGTTCTTAACCTCTCCCGGGCGCGCTCCGCCATCTCCTTCGCGAGCATCACATGCTCGTAGAAGGAGGTGGCGGCGGCCCACGCGCTCGCGCTCCGCACCATTGCCGCAATCATGCTGCCGAGCGAGAGGACTCCCACCCCGATGGCTGCCACGAGGTCACGCCTCGGCACCTCCCACGCCGGGCAGTCCGCCAGCGTGTGCAGCCCTGAGTCCTCGCTCGCGTCACAGTGATGACACTCAGGCGTTGGCTCCTTCCTGATCCGATGCAGGTGGTCCCCGAAGCACCCCTTCCCGGAGATCACCTGCGTCAGTCGGTACGAGAGGCTTCCGTGTCGCCTCTCTAGCCAATCCTCCATGATGGGCCTTACCGCCGCTATTGCGGCGTGCCCTGCGCTTTGTCGCCCAAGTCGTTCTTTCCACTCCACCACGATGGCCTGGCGGAGCCAGGACTGCACGGCCTCGATTTCTCGATGCTCGGGGTTCAGTCCCTGCTCCCGCGCCTCCTTTCGCCACTGGTACAGTTGCGAAAGGGCTCTCGCCTCCAGGTCCCATGGCGGAGTTCCGGCAAGGAGACTCGCAGGAGATCGCATTTGGCCGCTTTTTTTTTTAATCTGTTGGCGTTTGGTTCGAAAAAATGTAATACTTCGTCAATAATTGTGTTATAAAAGAAAAGCTATATTCAGCCCGCAACATGCTCGCCGCGCGTCGCAGGCGACTCAGGCGCCGGAGGTCGCTTAACGACCTCCGTCCTCCATGAGCGCAGGCCTGGGGGTGGCAGGTGAGGCCACCTGTCACCCCAGCAGAAGCAGGCCGGGACGGTGGGGCGACTAGCGCCCCTCCCCCAAACCGGGGCAAGACGGGGACACCGTGGTTCCCAAACCCGAGGGGGCCATCTCGAAACCGGAGATGGCCCAGGGTCAGTCGGGGAGCGAGGGATATGCTCTATGGGCAACCTTACACCCCGGCGTCTGCAGACCCGAGACGGCGTGCGGTTTTAGTCGGTTCAAGCCCGACATAACCGCCCCCGCTGGCCGGCGGGGGGTATACGAGGGGATTTCCGCACGAAAAAAAAAAAAAAGGTCTAAGTATGAGGAGCCCCCAAAATTTATTGTTTTTTTATATTTTTGTGTGAAAATCTTAATGCGGTTCACAGAATACATCTACTTACCAAGTTTCAACAGCATAGTTCTTAAAGTTTCGGAAAAAAGGGGCTGTGGCATACGGACGGACAGACAGACAGACATGATGAATCTATAAGGTTTCCGTTTAATGCCATTTGGCAACGGAACCCTAAAAAGGCATGCCTCAGTAGTAAATCCGTCGTATTTCTAAATCCGGAATACAATTGGCATAAAACAAATCCCTATTATCTTACGAATTCTGTAAAATAACACATTCAAATGCCCGTATACTTTTCCTACAAAAGACAATTTTCTTTAACAATCGACAGGCTATAAATATACTTAGTCGCACATATATCTAAGTCGCAAAATGCGACTGAACGACAACAAGCTATGATTTATATACACGCTATACGATTTATAAATGTTGGAACCTTTTGTTTTTTAAAAGTTTTATAAACACGCGAATTGAAAATAGAACCAAATTTTAAGCTTCGGGCTTCTTTTTGACTAGTACTATAGATGATAGTTTTAGGGGTAGATAATAATTTTTCACTTACTTCCTTTTAATTATTATTCCTCTTTATTTGTTACCATTTTGTTATCATGTTTCCATTTTTAAATACATTAAAAAAAAAGTAACAATTTAAAAATATAAAAAAAAGTATCCAATCATTATAGATATAGCTTATTCAAATAAAAAAATGTTCATCCATAGTTGTTTTCAGGTTTATATTTTGATGTAGAGGCTATCCCCTTTTAACTAGAAAAAATCATTAAAAATTACTAAACTTGATACTACAGCCTATGCCGCTATTGAGAATTTTTAAACAAAATACCACCTCATAAAACTTTACTCAATCCGAGAATCAAACTCGGAACGTCATGCACAGTTATCATTCCCACTCATTACCGCTACGCTACCGAGATATTCTCATTCAATGTATTTAAGCTTATTATTAAATAAGTGAAGCTAATTTACTCGAAGAAAATGAAAGTAAAAGAATTGAGCTGTTTAAAGTTTAAAGTTTTGTTGTGATAATAATTGTGTTGACAAGTAAAGTCTGTGAAGGAAATTGGCTGTTGTTCTTAAAGGGAGTTAGTTATAAGACGGGAAATTGGTCTGGCTTATGTTAGGAAAATGTAGGTAGGTATATAAATTACCAGCTGAGGCCCACGACTCTGCCCGTGCAGAGCGCGGTTATCGTTTTTTGGTCATAGTCTTCGGTTCTACTTAACCAATTGTAATTAAACCTATGGCAGATTTTAATTCTGACCAAGACCTTTCTAATAAAAAAAAAACCGCATCAAAACCCGTAGTTTTTGTGCCCATCACAAACGAATAGAGAAACAGATAACAATTCCATGAAAAATATTTTTGTATTTAAAACCGTTCGTTTAACATCACCCAAGTATTTTTATTAAATACCTTTTTTTTCGTGCGGAAATCCCTTCGGTTACCCCCCGCCGGACTGCGGGGGTGGTTATGTCGACTTTGAACCGACTAAAACCGCCCGCTGTCTCGGGTCTTAAGACGCCGGGGTGTCAGGTGGCCCTAAGGCATTTCTCTTGCACCCCGGCAAGTAAGCATAGCCTAGCATGTCAGGAATTTGCGTATAAAATAATTAAAAGTAGACATCGAAGGAAACTCTGCATTGCCAGCCGCACTGTGTAATATAGGTTCTGGATCTATAGATAGGTTCCAGGTCTAATGCGTGGCAATTATTTATGATGCACCAGTTATTATATGAATAGGTGAATATAATAATAATAATAAGAAACAAAATTCAAGTAGTTGGTTTCTTTATAACCTTTAAAACGAGCTTAATTGTAATTCCTTTACTGATTAAAATAACCCTCCAACTCCATACCGACAACATCCAAAGAGTTTAATCCCGAAACCTAATTTCACTGAACTTTTTCATTAAATCCGTTTACCCCACTCCCCTATATTCCAACGGAAATTAAACGGCCAACAAAAAGCTTTGAAACTTCTTTGTCTCAAAATACGAACTTTAAAGTTTGCATGCATTTAGAAGCTATAATCGCGCAACTGTTGCTCAACTATATTGACATTGGGTTTAACATCTATAAAAAATACGCGTGTTTTCTTCTTCCTACAGTTTTGGGTCCTTTAAGTGGGGTGTGAAAAAGCCTGTAATGAGGCCGTCAAGCAGAGAGTCACCCTTGTAAAATTATCGGTGTATGTAATGATGACCCCCATTACTTTAGCTTAGCTTTAGCTTTAGCTTACCATCAGGCGAGGTAAAAAAAACCGATATAAAAAAAAATGGAACGAATAAGAGATATTGATTTAAGGACGAACATGTTAAACAATACTTTAAAGTTAGATCCTGTAACTAATTTGATGATAAACCAAAGAGAACTTTAATCCATCAATAAACATGAAATCTAAATAAAAATGTGCAAAGTATCAACAGCCATTTACAAAATTAGTAAAAAAGAAAATATTATCTAAACTTTTTATTCTTTTGCAGCTATTTATCGTCAAGAAAATTGACAAGAAATATCGTCTTTTTGATTGAGTGAGACGAAGTCGAGCGAAAGCTCCTCATACCAGACTTCAGGATTTTCTTTGTTACAGGTCTCCTCCTAAACTACTAATCCAATCAGAACCAAATTTGGCATGATTAAAGAGGTCAATCAGAGGAAGGTTTATGGATATATTTTTAAAAAAATAATGCTACCACAGAGGAATGATCACCGTTAAAAAATTCCTGATGGAATTACATAATAATCGCTCGAGACACAGTGTCCCCATATTTTACACGCTCAGAAAGCATTTCCAGAGTTGTGACTTTCAAAAAGAATTTTCAAAATCGGACTTGCCACGGAGGAATGATCACAGTTCAAAATTTTCAAAATCTGATTCTGCAATAGTCTCACTCAGCTCAACATTGCAAGCAGCGATTCGCCTTGCAGACCTAGTATATTACTGGATACTGTCCACACTTACTGTATTATGACTGGGAAACAGACTATCCGTCACTAATCAGTCAATCAACCTACATCACAAAATAGTTAGGTGTGCAACATTTCTAAATAATATCAGACAACTAAATATTAGACAATGTACACGAGTACTTACACAAGCGTATTGTTTTTGTCGTTTGTAAGGAACCCTAAAAACTTTTCACTATGCAAATGTTTTTGCTTCGCACGATCCCCAGGTACAGTCTCCTAGTGGGGGCGTTGGGTCCCTTAACGTTGGGCATCAGCCGCGATAGCGCGGCCGCAGCCCCCCTCAGTTTCGGGACCAGACTTCGGAGATGAGGTCCGAAGTCCCATCGGCTATCGAGTACGAGCCCAAGGTACTTCATCGTGGGCTCGATGCCGATGCTTACGCCCCCTACGGTTATGCCGGTTCCCGCAGGTGGCCCCCTACGAGGCCCGTGAAAACACATAGCCTCGGATTTATGGAGAGCCACCTCAAGTCCCAGCCGCCGTATTCGACCCACGACTTGAGCAACCCCTGCCGTGGCCTTCAGTGCCGCGCTTCGGTACGTTGCTCCCCGCGCCATAACGAGGGTGTCGTCAGCATAGCACACTATGCTGACACCCTCGAGCAACGTACCGCGCAGCACCCAGTCGTATCCGATGTTCCACAGGAGTGGCCCTAAGACCGACCCCTGCGGAACACCGCCGCCGTCAGAGTCATCAGGGGGTATCGCACGATCTCCGTCGAGGCGGCATGTCTCCTAGCTGGGACCCCTCCATGGGACCTGGAAGCGAGAGCCCTTGCGCTGCTGTACCAGTGGCGCAAGGAGGCGCTGGAGCGGGGCCATAGGCCGGAGCCCCGAGAAATCAGGGCTCAGCGGTCCCTGCTCCGCCAGGAACTCATGGAGACATGGAGGGTGCGACTTGAGCACCCAAGGTGGGGGGAATCCACCATTGCGGCGGTGAGACCGATCATGAAGGAGTGGTTGGAGAGGGACCATGGGGACCTCTCCTACCGGATGTGCCAGATGGTTACCGGACACGGGTGTTTCGGTAAGTATCTGTGGCGCATCCACCGGGAGACAACGCCGCAGTGCCAGCACTGCGAGGATCCTGGCGAAGACACGGCGCTCCACACGTTGGTGGAGTGCCCTGCGTGGGCGAGTCAACGCCGGGATCTCGTTGCGGTCCTGGGCGTGGACGTTCTCTCGTTGGAGACCATGGTGAGGGCCGTGGTCTCCGACGGGAGCAAGTGGCACGCCGCCGCCTCTTTCTGCGAGCAGGTAATGCGCGCGAAAGAGACGGCGGAGAGGGAGCGGGAAAGAACCCTGCCCCCCGAGTTTCGCAGTCTGCGGCGAGGACGCCGCAGACTCATCTACGCCCGGGACTACCGACCTCCATGATCGGGGCCTGAGGACGGCAGTTGGCCGACTCGCCGTCCTTACAGAAGCAGGCCGTGGCGGAGGCGTGTCGTGTGTGCCCTACACACGCCTGCCAACTCACCGAAGCGGGATAAAACCCGACCCCACCAGGCGAGGCCGCAGTGGCGGCCAAAGTCCGCCGGCAACCCTGGGGTTATCCTTTCGAGGGCTTACCCGGGGTGCCCGGCAACGGACACTTGGGGAGGACACCGTGCGGTTTTAGTCGAGACACGACATAACCACCCCCGCTGGCCAGCGGGGGGGTATCCGAAGGGATTTCCGCACGTAAAAAAAAAAAAAAAAAAAAAAAAATGCAAATGTTTTTACGTTTATATCGACTCTGACGGGTTCCGTGACAGGACACAGTTACAAGCCCAGTTTACTATGTAGAGTATCGATAAGAATCAGACCTAATATACCGTGTCGTTGCATATGCTCGGCTTTTTCTTATTATATTGCATTTGTGTCGTTTGAGTTTTGGCATGCCGACTTGTTATTTCTACACGATTTTTGTTTAACTTTTTTATATACTCCTAACACAAGCAATTTAGCTTAGCCGGAAGGGTAATTAGGAGGGGGACTTAGTAATTTCGGTTAATATTATTTCTTTAAAAAAAAATCGAGGTGATGTTTACGATAAACTAGCTGTAGACCGCGGCTCTACCCGAGTGGAATTCGGATCCCGCTCCCGCAAGCCAAGGGAACCTATTTCAGGGATAAAAATTATGGCATCAATGTATTATTTTCACTAACTTTCACAGTTATAATATTATTTAGATGATATCTTAGTTTTGTTTTGCATTTTACAACCACACTTACAATGTATTGTAAAAGTATTAAACCTTTATGAGCAAGTATAAATTTAATTTAGATCTCTTGATAGCTACTCAACCTTTCAGCCGAAATAGCTATTGTCCTTGTAATTAGTTTATGGCTTAACATTAATGACAACAAAAGATATTGCTAGTCAAACATTTTAAGTGCCTGTTAATGTTTCGTGTTATACACTAGCGGTTGCCCGCGTCTCCACCTGCGTAAAATACTGTTTCTGTTCCTGTGGCCTATCGGAACTTATTCTTTGGATAAATAGTAGCCTATGTAGTATTCTAGACTAAAATATATCTCTAAGCCATCTGTGTGTGTGTAGTCGTTCTGATGTGAATAAGTAACAAACATCCATCCAAAGTTTCGTATATATTAATAGTAGGCACTAGCTGTTGCTCCCGGTTTGGCCCATAGGAAATAATGATCTCGCGATCCACATAATCCTATTGCTGGCATGAATAGCCGCTTTAATATAACAATATCAGAATAACTGAACGGAGTAAAAAATATTTGCATTGAACACATAATGAATATTTATGTTCACTGCAAATATAGACATAACATAACATCAACAAAGTTAGCAGCGATAGCCCAGTGCCGTACGTAACGGACTGCTAAGATGAGGTCTTGAGTGCGATTCCCAGTCGCCCCGGGTACACACCTCTGACTTTTCGTAGTTATGTGGGCATTAATAAATGTTAATTATCGCTCGCTTAATAATGTGCCCGGTAGATGGCAATCGACTCGCCCCCTATTACATTGGGACCTTAACATAACTGGCGAATCATGGGTGTGTAATACGCCTCTGCCTACCCCTTTGGGGATACAGGCGTGAAGTTATGTTATGTTATGTAACATAACATAACTTCACGCCTGTATCCCCGTATTACATTGGAACCTAAACATAACTGGCGAATCGTGGGTGTGTAATACACCTCTGCAAATATAGGATTATATTATAATCCTATAGATTGTATTGTATGATATATAAAGGCTGAACTTATACATATTTAATACTGAATAGAATAGTAGTTTATGCAACTGTCATATATGTGTCTATATTGTGTGAATATCCGTGAACGGTTTTTACATTGCAATGTATGCTAGGCTCGCTATAGTACGCCCGTAAGCATCTTAGTCGTGAGGTCTTGAACGTTACAACAGGTTTTCTTATTATTTACATTGTGAATATTTTGTAGTAGAAAACCTATTTCAAACTTGCTTATTACAACAGACAAAAAAAAATTATACAGTCGAACATAGAGCCTCCTCCTTTTTGAAGTTAGTTAAAAATAGTAAAGAACGACACGGTTTGGTCTTTTGGTTGAGTAATGGCATTAGAACCTAGAGTGAACCTAGAGATTCGAGATTCAAGGATATTCCATACAGTGTAATATGGGTTCTAGAATGCGGATAAACATAAGAAGATATTTTTTTATACTATCATAAAATTGAAAATTAGTTGTCTACACATTGGAGGTATTAAAAAAATTGGGTTAAGTTAAATGGACGATACTAACACAATTTTTTTAAAATTCTTGTCTCTTTGTCCGTTTTGTTCGTAATGGACGCAGAAACTACAAATCCAATTTTGATGCGGGTTTTTCTATTGGAAAGGTCTTGGTCCGACTTATAATCTAACGTATGATTGATTACAATTGGTTTAGTAGAAGCGGAGATATAACCTAAAAACGACACCCGCGGGCATCAGCTAGTATAATAATATGATAAGAACTAAACCAATGCAAATTTATATATTCATGCAATGAGCGGGAATCGAACTCGAATTGACCTTTGGCTTAGCAATCGAACACTTTACCACTATGCTATCTAGAACCTTTATTACAAGCTATGCTTAGTTTGTGTCTCAGAAAATCTATTCATGTTTTCTACTAATAACGTAGGTATTTTAAGTGCACCAGACAATTACAATATAACTCAAAAACCCCCTAATTGATTTACCAGCTTCGCAGACCTAAGCTGTTAGGGAAATATGGGGACGTAATGGATTCTGACATTGAATTCCAATCAACCTTTGAAGCCTGATTTACACTGAAAATTGATTATCCACCTTTTTGTTTGATGAAAGCCTGCTCTAGTCAATGAAAACACGGATTTAGTCTGAAGCGATACGATAGTCCATGCAACTATTTTTATCCAGTGTACCGTTGAAGTCAGTTTATGAAAGAATGGACTTAATTGGATAAGTTAATTGATAAAGATTTAGATCGGAAAAAGAGAACATCTAGGACGGGACTTGAACCCGTGACCAGTCCCTTACAGGGGGAATGCTCTGACCAACTGAGCCACCTAGACACGTCCCAGATATTCGAAATTCTCCGATACATTCATACGTCTTAAGGCGACGTTGGAGCCATCTACCGTAATTCTTGCGAACTACGGAAACAATGAATAACTTTACAGTCATTTTTAAACATTGTTTTTTGATGACTCCGCCTAGTCATTAAAAAACAATGTTTAAAAACCTTTTTTTTTTTGCTGTGGCTGAAGGCGTTGGTTTCTTTTGCTTGATGTTTGATTTGATAATTTGTTTGGCATGACATATTCGACTGTTAAGTTATTGGTCACAGGTTTAATGGTGGTTGAATGCCAGTATTTCTATAGGTACATGAATCTATTTGCATTGGTCTATTGCAGTCTACTGCTGGACATAGGTCTCTCCCAATGTGCGCCATAGCACCCCGTCCAATGATTTTTTTTTTATACCCGGTCTATTAAACCTACTTTTTTCAGGTCATCCGTCCAGCTAACTGGGGGACGTCCCACTTTCCATTTGACGATTGCTCCAATGGCCACCGATCCTCCGGTAGATGTGACCAATCCATTGTTAAGTTAACGATATAGCTGTACTATATCGTTAGCTTTAGATCTTTGTCGAATGGCTTCATTACGAATATTGTCCTTCAAAGAAACCTTAAACATAGCATTTATATGTATAATGTGCATTTATTTATAAAGCAATGTAATTAAGCATCACAATAAGTTAAAATATTTTTGCGAGATATACTTTTGTTTTCCACAATGTAACATTCTTAAGGTGAAAACGTTCTGTCCACGGCAGCCCTGTTAAGGAGCGTGAAAATGGCCTTATACATAAAAGATCATCCCATTTGAGTTCAGGTCGGTAGTTCGATCGTGACCGTATAAGTTTCTCTAAGAAGCCACGTAATAGAACCTTGAAATAGAGGTCACAAGATTTGAAATAGGAACTGTGATTTTTGTAAAATCGATTCGAATGTTTCAATTGATAGGCATCGTTCTGTGTTGATATTGAACTTGATTTAGCAAATGATTTATCGATACGATAGAAGAAGAAGATGAAACGAATTTCTTAATCTTGTTATTGTTAAATTATAATATTATCTGTGCCGAATTGAGCTAACAAATGTTAAACAGAATATCTTTTGCTTTTATCCTTACTTCTAACAGACTACATAATGTGCAATTGTTTCTTGTTGGATACCCTTTTCGATAAAGTGTTGTACATGTAAATCGATGTAGTAGTTCAGTATGATTTTTTTAGATTGTACCACACAATCTAAGAAACGATAACTACTTCACATAGAAACATTGAAATTACAGAACCTGCATAGCACAATGATTGCATATCGGTCGAAAGTCAAACAGTCATTTTTTTTCCGCTGGGCCGCGGCCCACCTCGTTTACCTAGCTAGGTCAGAGGATCCTCATATTGCATTGGAGGGTCATCATCACATAGTTGCGTCGTATGAATAATACCAAATTGCTTGATTATATTTATTTTCCTTCAAAGATGTTTGTTGATCGAAAATTATATTTATAATAATGATAGGTTGATTCTATTCCGAAAATCTGAAAGAATATAGAAAAATACCGCAAACAGGAAAAAGTAGTGACTGATTGTTTTTACTCCGTGAGCTAATGTTTTTCTTTTGTTCCGTAAAGTAACTTTCTGCTTAGTGATATAAATAAGGCGGGAAACCCTCAATAGTAAGCCGTTCCATATTCAGTAATGAGAATGAAAGAAGAAGAAAAAGATGCTTAATTACTTCATAAACACCTATTTGGGCGCAACCCCACTTATTTTAAATCATCCGTCAATCAACAAGTATAGTTAGTGGCAAAAATCTTAACAATTTACTCTCGCGCCAATCAACCAATCATCTATACTAATATTATAAAGAGAAAAGGTATGATTGTTTGTTTGCATTGATTAGGCTCCGAAACTACTGGACCGATTTCAAAAATTCTTCCACCATATGTAACCGCCAATCCCAATATTGCCACGATATCAGGACTTACGCGGGTGAAACCGCGTAGCGATGCTATTAGAATATAAAACTAATCACGGGCTCAAACGGATCGCATCATTTTTTATTTTTTTAAAGAATATTAGTAACCGCAATTACTAATATTCCCCCTAACTCCTCCAGCTAACTTTTTTCTAAAGATTTAGATCGGAAAAAGAGAACATCTAGGACGGGACTTGAACCCGCGACCAGTCCCTTACAGGGGGAATGCTCTGACCAACTGAGCCACCTAGACACGTCCCAGATATTCGAAATTCTCCGATATATCATATACGTCTTAAGGCATCCGTCCGTAGTTCGCAAGAATTACGGTAGATGGTTCCAACGTCGCCTTAAGACGTATATGATATATCGGAGAATTTCGAATATCTGGGACGTGTCTAGGTGGCTCAGTTGGTCAGAGCATTCCCCCTGTAAGGGACTGGTCGCGGGTTCAAGTCCCGTCCTAGATGTTCTCTTTTTCCGATCTAAATCTTTAGAACAAAGTTAGCATACAAAATGCTTAAAATTTAAATGAATTAATTAGGCGGATTCATCAAAAAACAATGTTTAAAAATGACTGTAAAGTTATTCATTGTTTCCGTAGTTCGCAAGAATTACGGTAGATGGTTCCAACGTCGCCTTAAGACGTATATGATATATCGGAGAATTTCGAATATCTGGGACGTGTCTAGGTGGCTCAGTTGGTCAGAGCATTCCCCCTGTAAGGGACTGGTCGCGGGTTCAAGTCCCGTCCTAGATGTTCTCTTTTTCCGATCTAAATCTTTAGAAAAAAGTTAGCATACAAAATGCTTAAAATTTAAATGAATCCTCCAGCTAAGCTTAATTGCTTGTGGTAGGAGTGGGTTCACGTCGGTAGTGTAATGGCCAGGATTCGTATCCGGGACCTGTAGATCGTAGGGTCGACTCCTTAACTACTAAGGTACCGACGCTTCATCGTCATTCGTCGCTTCGTCACTGGATGATCAGTCCTTTTATTGGCTATTCGGTTCGGCAGTTAGTGCACATGCGTGAACAATTTTGTTAAGATTTTTGCCCTATATACCAGGAAGCATGTGGGGTTGGTTTGGTCCTCATCGGTATTTCCATTGGTGGGGCCCCACATACCCAGACCGCTTTATCCCTCTATGGCACAATTCATTCAAAAATAAGCACTCCTCAATCAATGACTTTACACCATTATTTTATAGTAAATCAGAATTGGAATCAAAGTATGCAATTAAGTATTTCTTTAAATAACTATTGTAATATTAATTGGGTATTTTGTATGAATCAGTTTTCCTGTTTACTTGCTTTTATTGGCAGAAAGCTTACTTAAAACGAAAGGCATTATGGCCCCTTGTTATGTCAATTTTATGGAAATATCAATATTTGCGTTTTGCTATCGTAATGGTTATGTTTTGCGATGAAAATTTATTGATATTTAAGGTGGCATTGACTGCGTTCAATATGGTTTAATATACAACATTTTGTTGGATTCATTTAGTAGTATCATTGTCACCCAAACAATTGAGACAAGTAATGCATACTTGTCTCAATTGTTTGGGATCGGTGCAAAATGTCATTTTCTTCCATATGTAGTAGTCGTAGTCACTAAGTTTTTATATGTGATGATTTTTCATAATAATATGAGATCCATGCTGACCTAGGGCCATACGAACAACGGTGCCCCCGTCTTACACCCGGAAAAAGGGCCACCCCAGCCCCTCAGATACCTAGAAATCAAGAATTTGTTCCCAACAAGTAACACCCTCAACTGTCACACTGTTACTTGATGGGAAATTTTTAAGAAAAAGTTCCCAACCAGTCACACTGCCAGTCACACTGTTACTCGACGGGAACTTCTTATTAGTAACTTCCCAACCAGTCACACTGTTACAGAGTTTAATGAAAATTCCTTTTCACAATAAATAACGGTATAAATATGTTGCGACAAAATTAAGACTAAATAAAGACTAGGTCTGCAAGGCGAATCGCTGCTTGCAATGTTGAGCTGAGTGAGACATCGTGAATCAGATTTTGAAAATTTTGAACAGTGATCATTCCTCCGTGGCAAGTCCGATTTTGAAAATTCTTTTTGAAAGTCACAACTCTGGACATGCTTTCTGAGCGTGTAAAGTTTGGTCACAGTGTCTCGAGCGGTTATTATGTAATTTCGTCTGGAATTTTTTTAACGGTGATCATTCCTCTGTGGTAGCATTAATTTTTTCAAAATATATACATAAACCGTCCTCTGATTGACCTCTTTAATCATGCCAAATTTGGTTCTGATTGGATTAGTAGTTTAGGAGGAGACCTGTGACAAAGAAAATACTGAAGTCTAGCATGAGGAGCTTTCGCTCGACTCCGTCTCACTCAGCTCAATAAGTGCACGAATGCCACGCTAACACCCCGACTCAGAGTACCCCGACTCGGATAGGTTAGGTTAGAAGGCTAAGGCGGGAGCTCCGCTCCGCTTCGGATTAGCCTTCGTGGTTATTTTTTATAAACCACCCAGAATGCTGATAAACGTTTAAAGTCCATTAAGCCACTGTTGTTATTTTGTTGATTTGTAATTATAATTAAAAGCGGTCTTTTAATTATAATTACAAATCAACAAAATAACAACAGTGGTTTAATAATTTTGTTCAAAAAAACTCTGTTATCAATATATATAATTCAAATATATATATTCAATTTGCTATGTATCGTATTCTTTTAATTAAGTAATGAAAGTGTGACTGGTTGGGAAATTACTAATAAAAAGTTCCCATCGAATAACAGTGTGATAGTTGAGGGTGTTACTCGTTGGGAACAAATGAAATCAAGTATCTCATATTGCAACTTTTTCATAGATTAATAAACTATTTTTCAATTTTATAGAATGAACATCTATTCGCGGTTTACCCTTGAGATATGTGTACTGTATATACTATATCTATGCTAATTTTATAAAGAAACAGGCTGAATTTTGTGAGTTTTTATTATTATCTCTTTATTTACTTTTAAATTACTTATAAATTATATTTTTAAATACATATTAAAAAAAAGAAAACATCTATTTAAAAATATAAAAAATAGTGCTCCACCGGCAGCGTGGCAGGGCCCACGCTACCGGCGGTCGGGGTCACAGAGAGAGAAACCTCCGGACAATGCGTGCCGTGTCGAGGATGACCGCCTTCTGCATCTGACCCTTGACCCAACCATCTAGCGAGAGTCTCTTGAGTCTCTTTATTATTTTTATTATTATTATTATTTTTAACAGGCAGGCAGTCGAGACAACTGATAATGCCTGTATCCTGCTTGTGCCCACTAGTGTTTTTTTTTTTTTTTTTTTTTTGTTTAAGGTGTTGGTCTAATCTATTCTTAAATTGGTTAATGTTCTGGGCTGTCACAACATCATGTGGTAGCTTATTCCACTCTCTCACTACCCTATTACTTAAAAAGTTTTTGTGTGGATTGTTATTCGAGAAGCTGGTGGATAGTCTTAGGTGGTGGCCTCTGAGGTGGTTATTATTGTTGCGTGTGAACAAATTGTCAAAGTCTTCAATGTCGTAATGTCCACTTAAGATCTTGAAAGTCTCTATCATGTCACCTCTGTCTCTGCTTTCTTTTAGAGTTGTAATTTTTAAAACTTCCAAACGCTCCTCATAGGGTCTCTCTTTCAATGAACGTGGAATTTTGGTGAAGCTACGTTGTACCTTCTCCAGGAGTTCAATATCTTTATTAAAGTAAGGATTCCAGATTTGAAATGCATATTCTAGAATTGGTCTGACAAAAGTTTTGTGGATCTTAAGCATCATATCTGGCGTGAGAACTTTAAAGGTTTTTCTAATTAAATAAATTAAACTTCTTGCTTTCTTGACGATTGATGTAATGTGTTCATCCCACTTTAAGTTCTCTGCAATTTTAACTCCCAGGTCCGTTTGTACCTTGACATCTGTTAGAGGCATGTCATTCAATTTATAGGTTAGGCAAGGATTTCGATTACCTATGTGTAGTACTGTACATTTTGAGGTGTTGAGGTTTATGAGCCACTGTTTGGACCAGTTGGCTATAAGGTTTAGATCGTTTTGGAGCTCGTCATAGTCAGTTAATGGGTTGGCGAATATTTTAGTATCATCAGCGAACATACTGACATCGCAGTCTAGACAGTTTTGGAGGTCAAAGGTATATATGATGTACAGAACTGGGCCCAAAACTGATCCCTGTGGCACGCCACTATGCACTTCCATATGATCTGACTTTTCATCACCGATTCTCACTTGTAGTGTTCTTCCACGCAGAAAGGATTCTATCCATGTGAGAAGTTTTCCACGTATGCCTATATGTTCTAATTTGTAGAGAAGTCTTCTTATAGGCACTTTATCAAATGCCTTTTCATAATCGAGGTAGATGACGTCAACAGGTACTCGTTCATTAAATTTCTCAATCCAGGATGATAAGCATGATAATAAGTTGGAGACCGTGAAACGATGAGGGCAAAAACCGTGTTGTTGTTGGGGAATAACTTTATGGTGAGAAAGAAATTCCCTGACGTGCTTGACTATAATTTTTTCCATTGCCTTGCAAATGACGCTAGTTAAGCTGATGGGTCTATAGTTTGCTGGTTCTTGTTTACTTCCCTTTTTAAATATTGGTGTCACCAATGCTGTTTTCCATATATCTGGTAGGTTGCCAGTTTCATAAGCAGTTTGCATTATCGTTGACAAGTAACTAGTTATATTGCATCTTTTTAATATTGCAACTGGAATATCGTCAGGTCCTGGGGATGAGTCAATTTTCATTTCAGAGATAACATTGTTAATTTTTTCAGGAGTAAATGTAATTTCTTCAATGGAGTCCATTATTCTCAGTGATGGGTCAAGGGCAGGTAGATGGTCATTCGGTTCCTTCTGGAAAACACTTGCAAATTGGTTAGCAAATGCCATTGCAATGTCACGAGGCTCTGTCACAGTTACTCCGTGCTCATTATGTAAAATGGTAGGTATACTGACTTTGGATGTGACTTGCCGCCTGATATACGAGTAAAATCTCTTGTTTCCTGCGTTTATTATGTCTTGCTCATAGGCTATGCGGTTTTTTCTGTTGTGATTTATTAATTGGTTGTTTGCTTTTCTATAGTCCTTATAATGTTCATTGAGGCCCGTTAGCTGATATCGATTCCACAATGCTATTTTTCGATTTATAAGTATTTTGCTTTCGTTTGAGATCCATGGCTTGTTCATAGTATCTTTACGTATTTTTCGGGGTACATGTACATTAATAGCTTCTTCAAGTGCTTCATGTAAGACGTTGAATTGATAGTTCACACAATGTTTGTCTGTAATATTGCCCGGCAATGATAATCGGAGATGGTCGTTTATTTTGTCGTAATTCGCTTTGTTGTAATTTAGTTTAGTTTTATGTTGTGTTTGTTGTATTGGTGCTTGCAGTTCTATGGTGGCTAATAAGCACGTATGATCACTTTTGCCGATTGCGGCCTGGTAATCAATGGTGGCTATGAGCGAATCATCGTTTGTTAATATAAGATCCAAATATGAAGGTTGGTTTCCTTGCCGAAATCTAGTGTGTCTGTCGACCAGTTGCCTAAGTTTACTGTTATTATACCATTGTACAAAGTTGCTCTCTTTTGGTGTCAGGTATCCACTATTTTGCAGTGGCCACTGCACTCCCCCGTAGTTGAAATCACCCATTATTATCACAGTATTAGTCTCAGAGACATGGTGCAGTTGATCCAGTAAACAATTGTCTTGGTCTATTGAAGATCCATGTCCTCTATACACCCCACAGAGAGAAAACTTGGTTGTTGCCAATTTTAATATCCATCCATAAACATTCAGAAGCTTCATATTTTTTGTTATAGATGGTATTTTGTTTTATTGTCAAGGCGTCATTTTTCTTTGAAGCATATACTGCAACTCCTCCGCTGCGTTTACCAATCCTGTCATCTCGATGCAGGTCGTAGCCTGGTATTGACACAACTGAGTCTGGTATGTTTGGCTTGAGCCATGTCTCTGTGACAATGATTAGAGTAGGTTTTAGTAAACAGACTCTGGCTATTAGTAAGTCCAATTTGGAAGTCACAGATTGTATATTAGTGTATAGGATTGATATTGTATGTAGTATTGGTCGAGATAGTCCATAGTGGTAAGTTGTTAAGTTATGCTTTGGTACTGTGTGGCGATTTGTAGTTAGTTTTTTTGTGTGGTAGTTTTCACAATAGTTGGGTTCCCTCGAATGTACCTAATTGTTATATCCGTTTCACCTTCACTGGCACGTTTATTAAGTTCTTCGCGTAAGTACTTTATGTATTCTTTTTGCATGGGAGTTTGATCCGATACAATGTTCGAGGGTTCTGTTAGCTTGTTCCTATTACGAAGAAATAGTGAAAAATCTATTAACATCTGACAAGTAGCTTGCAAAAAGTTTTTGAAACTACCCACTATTTTTCAATGGCCTCGGCCTGGAGGCGGTATCTTTTTTAAGTGCACCTAAGCGAAACACCTTAATTCCTTTGCAGTTGACTTTGTTTGTGACGGTGTTTATTATAGCTCCAGATTCCTTTATATCGTGTTCCTTCCTCTCATCGGGTATACTACTTGATGATTCGGGTACATCGTACATAATAATATTGTTCGCTCTGTTTGCCCTTTCTGTCATTTGCTTTTCTATAGTCCTTATAATGAATTGCTGATTCAGTTGCAAGCATACTTTGGCGCATTCGCAATTGCTTAACCTTTTCAGAGAGGTCATTCAGTTTTTTCATAATCATTGGTAGCTGAGCCATAGCAGATTTGCAATCACTGCACAGGAAAGTCATTACGCGTGCAACAGTCTTCAACTCCAGCACTCTTACTTCAGTGGGCGACAAACCATGGCAGTCCCCACATAAAATAATTTTACAAGAGTCACATGACACGGATGGTTTTTTATCCTTTGGCGGTTTATTGCATTTAGCGCATGCCACCAATATTGCTCCAGTATTTTTTTTATTTGAACTCATCTTTGATACCAAAATAAGGTTCCTTTCCTGGCAACACTGGTTGTCTATGGCTAATGTCAAATGTCAGTCGCCGTCAGGTTTGGCAGAAATGATTAAATAAAATAGTGGGTAGTTTCAAAAACTTTTTGCAAGCTACTTGTCAGATGTTAATAGATTTTTCACTATTTCTGCTACATAACACAATATTTAGAAGAGATAACACTCGCACATAACCGACGAATATAGTTCCACACTTTCAAAACATCTCCAATCAGTTCCATACACTTTTACGCACAAAAACAATATTAACTGAGACCGTGGTTGTTCGTTTGACAAAGACTTGACAGCTCATGAATTTTGTGAGTTTATTTATATTATTATGTTGAGAGTAATCTTCGGAACCACTGCACTTATTTTTATAAATTCTATCATCATGTGAAAGGCACAGTATTCCCGATGCATATATGCTATATTTATATATATAAAACAAAGTCATGTTGGTGGTGTAAACGGGATAAACTCAAGAACGGTTGGACCCATTTTCATGATCTTTGATTTTTTAGAGTTTTCTCCGCCTATACTGTGCCTTTTGTTTAGTTTTTATGAAAATCGCCACGGTTCCCCCCCCCCCCGCCCTGCGGGGGTGGTAATGTCAGACTCGAACCAACCAAAACCTCACGCCGTCTCGGATTTTTAATGCCGGGTTGAAAGGAGATATTCACGAAATAGATTCAGCTGATATGATAACCAACATAACCTGATTCTAAGGCAGAACGGAGTTTGCCGGGTCAGCTAGTAATAAATTAATAGGTAAATAAATATTCTAGAAAATTCTATGCAACGCTATCTACATCCAAAGTCTCAGTATAGCAGTAAGCAATATGCATTAACTCATATACATACTTAAAAACATTGTTTTTGTAGATACATACATATTATACATAGAAACATTTCATGAATACAAATATTTTCACTGAGCGGAAATCCAACCCGCGACCTCCGTAGTGGCAGTTGAACACTCTATCACTACGTCACACAGTATATATTATTAAAAAACCTCATTTAAACTGAAACGAAGCGAGGGCGGGTTGTAAGTAAGTAATATAAGGGATAGGTATGGTTTTAGTCGGTTCGAGCCCGACATATATATATATATATAATGGCCGGCGGGGGGTATCCGAAGGGATTTCCGTACGAAAAAAGAAAAAAAAAAAGGTATGATAAACTCGGGGTGCTAGGGAAATGCTTTGGGCCACCTTATACCGGTGTGTGGTTTTAGTCGGTTCAAGCCCGACATAACCACCCCCGCTGGCCGGCGGGAGGGTATCCGAGGTGATATCCGCACGAAAAAATGAAAATGGTAAGATAAACTGATGTGGCGACTTAATTACCCTAGGGAACTTGTTCTTTCTTTTCCACAAGGTTCTGTTTGCAAGCAACTGCCCTCAAAATATTATTATGCTTTCAAAACACGAACGGCTCTACGACATCATAAACATCGTGAAAGTGCCCCTATAACTTAGCCCCAAACAGATATTAATACCGAAGTTTCTTTTGTAGTGGTAGTGCATTTCTATAATCGTAAATAGAAATACGACGCGTCGAATTTATTAGTTGTGTAAAGGATTCTGTAGAATTATGGTTATGAGATTATAAAATGCCATAAAACACCATTAAACTTAAAATCTTTTGTTCAGAAATGTTTCATTTTGATCAATTTTCTTCAAGTTAATTTTATGCTGTTTAATTATACGCGTAAAAAATTAACAATATTATAGGTATAATATACTTGGGGTGTGTGTTGGGTAACCTCCTCGAGTGTCGCTCCGATTCCGATCCCGCTGCAGTCCGGGGGGAACGGAATCGGAGCGGCCGGTACACCCTGGGCGGCGGTCAATGGCTTCCCCTTCACCCCTTCATAGGGTTGGCATTGATCGTCGGCCAATACCCAACGTGGCGGGAACACATCGCTCTCCGTACTCCTCTGCTTTCAGAGGAGACAGGATGAGCGATGCTGTTAGTGGTGAGATGGCCCAGGGTCAGCCGGGGTGCGAGGGATATGCTCTATGGGTAACCTTACACCCTGGCGTCTGGAGACCCGAGACGGCGTGCGGTTTTAGTCGGTGCAACCCCGACATAACCGCCCCCGCTGGCCGGCGGGGGGGTATCCGAAGGGATTTCCGCACGATAAAAAAAAAAAAAAGGTATAATATACTTGGCAATTAAAATAGTGTAACTATTTATTCAATTTTAGTAAAGTTTCACACAAAAAGATACAACACAGTTAATGCTTTGATAAATTAGTATTTGCACGATTAAGGATGGCACTTTCAATCAACATTTTTAAAGACATTACTTAGATTTTAAAGTACAATGTTGCCCACCGATAAAAATGCTCATCGATTTTCATTGCAGAGTGTATTCTTACCGTAGGTACTCACTGAAATACTGCATCAGTGCAGAAAATTTGGATAAATCATACGTAGCAACATTTGACCGAAATCAAAGGCGTTGAGAAATCCCGATACCAATATTCAAGTTTACTTTACATGACATGTTTAAGAACTGGAAGGACTGGTCTGTCAATCAATCAATCAATTAGCCTATCCACTGCTGAACATAGGCCTCTCCCAATGTACGCCATACCTCCCGATCCTCCATCTTCCGCATCCAATCTATCCCAGCAACCTTCTTCAGGTCGTCTTTCTCTATCTGGCTGGAGGGCGTCCCACCTTCCGTTTGCCGACTCGCAGTCTCAACTCTAGGACTCGTTTGCTCCAACGGCCACATATGTGGTCAGCCCATTTCCACTTCAGCTTGCTTATTCTGCGAGCTGGTGTGTATGAATGGATGATTTTTGCTTTTGATTTCGCTAGAACGGTTTTTATTATATTTAGGGCCGATTTTTCAATGTTCAGATAAACAACCAGATAGGATTAATTCTACAGTTAACATGATTCTCAATTTTTCAACCACTAGATAAGCTTTAACTGATTGATAAACTCCCTAACTGACTGATAAATTTATCTGGCCGTTCGAACCCCAGTTAGCGACTATCTGTAGAGTTATTTGACTTTTCTGTCATCATTACGCGCGCCGTTTGTGCGTTTAAAAGTATTTTAAGCATGGATTTTTTTTATTCAATCGACGATTTAAGGATCGAAGAAGACTAAACAGTGCTAAACTACTTATCCCGACAGGAAAGAAAGAGTTGTAAGAGAACGGCCCGATAATTATGTCTGAATGGAACGACACAAAATTTCACAGGCGATTTCGTCTTGAAAAATACACTGTGGAACTATTATTAACATTTTAGGCTGCTTTAGATGAATAGCCAGGAATCGGTGCACGTTGTTATTGTACGGTTTTAAATGTTTATTTTTCGTTCCCTCATAGTTATTACCATAAACCTAGCTTCTAACAAAATATTTAGTCCATTGAAATGGTACATTTTTTAAGCTTAAAAAAAAACGGGGTTCAATTTGTGGGGTCGCAATATTTTATCATGCGGTCACCATCTTGAAAAAAGGGTGCGAATGTTTTTACGCTATATCGGGCAAACTACTTCTCGCATAAAAATTATATATAAAATTGCAAATTAAATTCTCTACAACTTCGATTGCGTGGAAGAAAACAAACTTATTAACGAAAATTTTAAACTTTTTTTAAAACCTTTCAACCTTTTCATTTGTTTGGGTTTGTTTTCTAGGGTGTATTAGGCCCCAGCAAGATAATCGCGGCCCAAGCCAACCTCACCTGCAATCCAGTATATCTGGTGATTTACGGACGAAAAGCCTGCACGCTTTCTTCTCGGGGTTGTGGGGGTCAAACAGCATTCGCTCCCAGAAAAGTCAAAATAAAGCAAACATCCAAACATCTTTAGTTTTACATTTACAATATTAGTAAGATTTAGTAAATGTGAATTTTACTACAAAGCAATTTAACCGTACAACCATATACGACTACAATGAATGGCCTCAAACCAGATACCCGCATGAAAAATCTGGTCATTTATAGATCTAATAGACCCCTACCGAGCCACAGTCACAGATATATGAGGCATGCGTGTCTTAGTATCTATACTTCTATACTAATATTATAAAGAGAGAGGTCGTATTTTGTGAGTTTGTGTATAATATTCCTAAAACGCAAATCGTAGAGGCCGGATACTTGGAGGGTGTGTACTTTGTATGACGTAGGCATCCGATAAGAAAGGATGTTCCGAAATTCTGCTTGTAAGGGGGTGAAAAATGAGGACAAACTTTGTATGGAACAGCGTGATTCCTTAGTCTAATCTACTATCCTCGTGGCCTGTTTACAGACATGTGGCGGCCACATGCTCCTGCGCATTCCGTCTACTGCCAACTTGTCTCTTTTGTTTTGATTTTTTTGTTTCGTCAGAAAGTTTTTGCTTTGTTTAAATGGTTTTTGAATGAATGCAGAATTTTTCTTTGAATTAAGTATAAGTCTGAGTAAAAGTATATATTTCGTTCCGTTTCGAACACCATTAGTGATGGATCCTACTAATCATAATAATATTATAAATGCGAAAGTTTGTGAGTATGGTTTTTTTTTGGATTTTAAACGGCTGAACGGATCTGGCTAAAATTTGGTACAGGGATAGCGGTTCTCGTGGGTTGCTGGAACTGGATTAAAATTCCACCTCGGCTAGAGTCGCCGTCAATAGCAAGTATAAACATAAAGAACTACAAATTATTTTATGTGCTTCTAATAACCTGCTCTCAGTAGTGGACTGACGGTGACGTGCGGTTGAGGAATTAGGGAAGGGCTTGTTCGTGTACGTAAATCCTTTGATTGACGGAGCTAAGCATGGACTGACCTAAATAGGCTCGTTGGTAAACGTATGGATCTGTATGATACGTGCATACGGAATTTAGGCTCGAACAGTGGATACGAGGTGAATACCCATACTAATATAAAGTGAAATTAATTCACTCTGTCTGTTACCTTTTCACGCCTGAACTGAGTAAGTTTGTGGAGTGGTAGAAGACGTACAACATATTCTGAAGACCTACTGAAGAGTAAAGTAATTGACATTGGAAGATGCAACAGCATACTGGCAAGTCCTTTGTCAAATACAGCTCAAGACATCTATAATGTTACATTATGAATATTGAATGTAAGTATAATATACAAAATGGCTATGATGGCGTGACCTAGGCAGTCATATTAAGATTTTCCACTAGGATTCCCAATTGTAGTTAAGCTCCGTAAATCATTACATATTATAAAAGACAGTCCTCCGCCGTGTCTGTCTGTCTGTTAGCGATACATTTTTTAATACATTGGCTAATATAATGATATTTGTTAGAGGTGTAAGAAAAAAACAAGCCGTCTGGGCTACAACGACTTAGCTTTCAACGAAAACACTGCCTAAACCCTTTGAGATTTAACTTTTTTTTTTATTTATTTATTTAATCAGCAGATACATTTTTTTTTACAATATATTATTGCGACAAATGCTATGGTAGTTTGTAGGCGCTACGCTCATATTCAGTATAGTAATTAAAAGCTACCCATCCACCTAACTTATTATATATTACTAGCTGACCCGGCAGACTTCGTACTGCCTCAATCGATAGCACCTTTTAAACCTTCTCTGGGACTCCACAAATAATTCAAGACCAAAATTAGCCAAATCGGTCCAGCCGTTCTCGAGTTTTAGCGAGACTAACGAACAGCAATTCATTTTTATATATAAGAAGAAGAAGAAGAAGAAGAAGAAGATATTGTTACTAACATGATTATTTTATTGCATGATGCCAAAATGACGTATGGTGGATTGTGTATCTTAGATATGTTGCGTTCGTGAAATAGGGTCCCATGGGTAGCGGGAACGGGATCAGAATTCCACGCGGGTGAAGCCGCAGGTAACAGCTAGTAAAGATATTAAAAAATATTGAAAAAGAACATAAGTTCTAAGATTTTCCCGTTCAGCTTAACTTCTACTTACAATATCTTATTACCTGACCAGGTAAAACTCAAAACTTTTTCTTCATCATCATACGAATGCTAATCCAAGTTGCATACTAAACTTGCACTTTGGAGTCCAGTCCACCCTTCTACTCCTTCATTATTGGTTTATCTTGGCTTTTACGCAAGTGACTGACATTTGACTCCCCAACCCCAAGAGGAAAGCGTGGGCCAGTGCCTAATCCATCTATCAGCATGTGGACTGGCAATCAGGTGAGCTTGGTGGGTGTGCCAAAGACCTTCGTGGGATCTATACGCCCGCTTATTTCCTGACTCCATACATTACTAAGAAACTTCTAACCAATGAAATTTTTTGTCTAACCCGTGAACCTGGGCCCTCATGTACAGCAGTTGCTTTCATCTTCAAGTCAGCGAGACACTCAACACTCGGTTCCATAATAAGATATTTTACATTTTAAGAATCACTTCATAATTTTTCACGTAGGTTCCATTGACGGCAAAATTAAATATACCTTTCGCTCGTTATAGCTCTGCCCTAGATAAGAAGGGATAAGTACGTCAAGGTTTGAAGCTTGTGAGGTAAAGCGTTACTGCTTGAAAAGGTTAAGTGGCGACCCCTAGCGGAATATACGCGACAACAAAGTAAATTCTCTTAAGATAAGGCACTTGATATTTAGTTGTAATCCTGGGCTATACCCACTTATTACTTATTAGTTTGGTTGTCATACGAAAATGAATGCTGTGCTTTGGGTTTAAGGTTTACTTTTGAGTGTTAGGTTGACTAGGTAATTTTCCTTGCTCACTTGAATGTAAAAGAAATGGTGATATATTTGTATAATTATTGTTTTACATCGTCTGTTTTACTGATTGTGGGGGATTGGCTCAAGATTTCATTTATATTATGTAATTAGGTTGTTCTTTTGCGATTTAGGGTTTTATGTATTTCAATTGAATTGACATTCTGTACCATTATTTTTCAAAGGTTTATTGAATTGCTAATGTTATTTTTCATTATGTAGGCAGCGACCTTTTTTTTTTTTTTGACTTGCGGAAATCCCTTCGGTTACCCCCCCCCGCCGGCCAGCGGGGATGGTTATGTCGTGTATCGACTAAAACCGCACGGTGTCCTCCCCAAGTGTCCGTTGCCTTATATTTTTTACTAGACAAGCTGTTGTGCTGAACAAAGATTGTGACATGGTTCCTGAGTGAGGCGTGAATGAATTTTGAATTTCGAATGTAGATCGAGACACAGAATCCGAATAAATGAGTCAATGAATTTTGAAACTTGTCTGTATAGATATAGTACGCCTTTTTGTAATGCCAACTGTAAGTACAACAACGGTGCATTGTTGCTGGTCAAGTAGTGGTCTTAAAGCTGGTTTAGTAGTATAAAAAAGTGTGTGTGTACTTATGGACGCACGTAAGAAGTTATACTTTTTTGGCGTAATAAGATAAAAATCTTTTTTCAATTTTTATCCTTCGATATCTTACGTTTGTAGAAATAATAAAAAAACTTTTTTTTAGTTTATGATGTAAATAAATAATACCTACATATCGTCAACTAACTTTAAATTCTACATACGTACTCAAACTAAAATATTGACCAGCTAACTTCAGGGTGTCGGTTTTCTAGCTAACTTCATGGTGTCGGTTTTTCGTGACAGTAAGCGCGCGCATCGTTAAAGTTTACTCTCATCATTTTTCTCTAACGAGCTAAAAGAAGTATAACTTTAAAAAGTAATTGAATTTGGGGCATGTTCTTAGCGAACCCAACTTCTGAAAGTGTGTACTGAAGGATATAACTCATAGGTGCGTACTGAAAATGGTATTAACTAGTGTTGCGCAGCGTAGATGTGCCCCAGGAATCCCTAGGACTCGTCAATGACACCCACCATGTCTCAAAGATGATCAATTGTACAAAGAACAAGGTCTATGAGAATAAACCTCACAAAAATGAAAGCATCCGTAGTTTAGTGGTTATGGAATCAACCTTACGTTCGAGAGGTTCCAGGTTCCAATCCTGGCAATTACATTACCAACGTGACCCATTCCTAATACCAGCAATATAGCTTAACTAGAGGGGTTAGGGGGTATACTAGCTCAACGCAGGCTGTAGTCATCATTATAACGAACATGAAATTATGAGGTTACAATAACTCCCTAAGGAGAAGTTGCGATGCGACAAATAATATTAAACATAACATAACTTCACGCCTGTATCCCCGAAGGGGTAGGCAGAGGTGTATTACACACCCACGATTCGCCAGTTATGTTAACGTCCCAATGTAATAGGGGGCGAGCCTATTGCCATCTACCGGGCACATTATTAAGCGAGCGATAATTAACATTTTATTATGCACACATACGAAAAGTCAGAGGTGTGTGCCCGGGGCGACTGGAGATCGATCTCTAGACCTCGTCTCAGCAGTCCGTTACGTACACCAATGGGCTATCGCACCAAATCATATTAATCTAACTCTTTAACACTATCAGCTATACGACACAATATAACTTCATGACACTAATAACTAAGTTGGCTAATAGTGACAAATATATGACAACGAAATTTTTGCAAGACAAGAAAAGGGGAAACAGCAATAAATCCTTGTAAGTAGCTAACTAAATCCCAGCCACAACATTAAAACAGTAATGAGAACAAAGAATTATCTATCATAATGCCATAATAAGTACTAAATCACTTAGAACTTGCAGTAATATATTCACGACAGTCCCTCATAGCGTAAGATAATGGAAAAATTTCCTCGGCATTAATATTCATAAGTTACATAACAAAACAGTTGTTTGTGATCTCGAATAAAACATAATAATACAGTCTTAAAAAGATGAGTGAAGGATTTATGTTATTTTGATATTAATTAGAAATAAAAATAAGAATAAAGTTATATTAGATGAAGTGAAACTGTTTGATCAGAGTGGTTGGATCATCACAAGAACTTTGTCTCATAATCATCATTGTTTTTGCCTGTATATCTTAAGAGACAGTTCTCGGCTCCAAAATGTGCTTCATTAAGTGAGCAAGTGGAACGTGCGTCTTTATGTACATATATTATTATGTGTACCTGTGTGCGAGGGTGTGTGTGTGAGAGGGTATGTGTGAGGGTGTGTATGTGTTTGTATTTGATTTGATTCAGTAGTCATACTAATCTTTTGTGAGAGATTCGCTGTCCGCCGGTAGCCCTGGGGTTATCCTTTCGAGGGCTTACCCGGGGTGCCCGGCAATGGTTTTAGTCGGTTCATGCCCGACATAGTCACCCCAGCTGACCGGAAAACGATACAGCAGTGTATCGTTTGTACAACTAGTTGAACTACATAGTTGTACTTCAGTACCAGGGGGAAAATGCAATGACAGTCCCATTGTGTTTAAATATAAATTTATGGGTTGTAAGAGCTAAATGTTCTCAACCATCTTAAAAGTTTTAAATATGGAAGTAGAAAACTTTGAAGACAAATAGTTGCATAACAACAATAGAACATCACCTTTTATCGATCAATATAAAAATATTGGTAACAATTCTGCTGTCACGAAACTTTTTAACACAAACAAGTTGAGTTCCTGAGACGAGCTCAGCCGAATACAAGGGATTTTCGATTTTGCGTTTTTTTTTTGCGATTTTTTCTTTATCTTGCAATGGTTCACCCCAGCACGAATCTATTACCGAAAACAGCAACTCGATAGCTCATCTCCTTCATACTCAAAACCGTGACAGAAAATTGGCAACGACGACGTCGACGACGTCGACGACAACTCGATAGCAATAGGGCTTTTCTAAAGAAAATCCCTAAAAAATACATTTATATAAGACGTTTATATGAGGACTCGCTCCAACTAATTGTATACAATCCGAACAAATAATGGCATAAGATAAATTTAATCTATATTTGACTAAATATCCAACATTTTTGCCAATTTGTAACACTAATTCCTGCTAGTGTTACTCACCGGCCAGTCCAGGTGAGGAACAGAGTATCTTAATCCCAGGGCACCTTTTATCAGAGGTTCTAGGTGGTGCCTATGCACCTATGGAACACAATACTCACCGTTGTACATACATATATTTGTACACACAGAAACACAGAGTCACAGAAGTATTACACAAGAAATATAGACATACGTGGGACACTCAGAAAGTTTTGCGAAAATAAAAAAAAGTGTTCTATAGGTAAATATTTTTTTATTAAATCTTTTCAAAGTACTCTCCACCAGCCTCTATACAAAGTTTCATGCGTTTGAACCAGTTTTCAAAACACTTTTTCCAATGCGCCGCAGATACCTCGTTGACAGCCTGCTCAAACGCTGACAGCGCATCTTCCGGCGACGAAAATTGTATCCCTTTGAGCTGATTTTTTATTTTCGGGAATAAAAAGAAGTCGCACGGTGCAAGGTCAGGGCTGTAAGGAGGGTGACCTAGGAGTTTAACCGGAGTGCTGTCCAGGAAGTCCCTCGTTTTAAGCGCGGTGTGTGCGGGCGCGTTGTCATGGTGGAGTAGTATCCCGCGGAGCCCTGTGTTTGGTCGCTTGTAGCTCACTACAGAGAAAACTTCTGCCAAGCATTTGGTAGTGTACCATTCAGCGTTGATGCTTCTTTGATTTCGTAAAGGGATTGATAACAAGTAGCCAGACAAATTGAAAAAACTCGCGATCAAAATCTTCCCTCCGCTTCTAGATCCCCTTCACTTTGGTAGGTGTTGATTCGTTTTGAAACACCCAAACCGTCGACTGGCGTTTTGTTTCTGGATCATACTGATAAATCCACGACTCATCACCTGTAATGATGTCATAAACACGCCGAGACGCGCCTGCTTCAAACTTGTTTATCATATCACGACACCATTCCATCCGGGCCTGCTTCTGAGCATCGGTGAGATTGTGCGGCACCCAGCGTGAAACTATCCTTCTCACACGAAGTTGCACGTGTAGAATCTCGTGAAGGCTTCCCGATCCAATCTGAAGAATGTGCTGAATCTCTTGATATGTGACTCGTCTATTATCTTGGATTAAATTTTTCACTGCTAGCACGTTTTCTTCCGTAACAGCCGTCAAAGGGCGACCACTTCTTTCTTCATCCTCCAAAGTCAGTCGACCGCGCTTGAATTCGTTATACCAACGATACACGGTCGCCTTGGAAGGGCCTTCATCCATGAATGCCATTTGAAGTCTATCGTACGATTCGTCTGGTTTCAGGCGACACTTGAAATCGTAGAAAATCATAGCGCGAAAATGTTCCCGACGCAGATCCATTTTTCAATGAGACACAATAATTGAAATTATCTTGCAAAAAATGCAGAGAGAAATTATGAAATTGGAACGTACTTATTTTTACTCATAAATAATCATATTTTGGAAATAGATTATAACTGACCAGTCTCTCATATATAAAAACTTTTTTTCGCAATACTTTCTGAGTGGCCTGGTATATAGAAACAGAATAAGTATACAGATAATGTTTTTCTTAACACATATACCAGTCTTCTCCACTAGGCAGCATCACCTCATTATTGGCACAGTTCAACATACGCAATAAAAATTATATAAATACATGTGAAAGTTGTTATGGATGGATGTTTGGATGGATATTCGTTACTCAAACACGCCAGAACGGCTGAACGGATCTGGCTGAAATTTGGTAAGCTTATAGTTATATGTATAGACATATGCTACTTTTTTATCCCTGGAATAGGTTCCCATAAGAACCGAGAACGGGATCGAAATTTCACGCGGGTGGAGCCGCAGGCAACAATTGCTGGTAAAGTATAAAAACGAGTCCCGAGTCCAGTGAAACGAGTCCCGAGTTGCGGGTCCCGAGTCTCATGTCTCGAGTCCCGAGTCCCGAGACAGGAGACCCGAGTCACGAGCCCAGAGTCCCGAGTCCCGAGTCCCGAGTCCCGAGTCCCGAGTCCCGAGTCCCGAGTCCCGAGTCCCGAGTCCCGAGTTCCGAGTCCCGAGTCCCGAGTCCCGAGTCCCGAGTCCCGAGTCCCGATTCCCGAGTCCCGATTCCCTAGTACCGAGTCCCGAGTCCCGAGTCCCAAGTCCCGAGTCCCGAGTCCCGAGTCCCGAGTCCCGAGTCCCGAGTTTTTAGTCCCGAGACCCGAGTCACGAGCACAGAGTCCCAAGTCCCGAGTCCCGAGTCCCGATTCCCGAATCCCGAGTACCGAGTCCCGAGTCCCGAGTCCCAAGTCACGAGTCCCAAGTCACGAGTCCCGAGTTCCGAGTCCCGAGTCCCGAGTCCCGAGTCCCGAGTCCCGAGTCCCGAGTCCCGAGTCCCGAGTCCCGAGTCCCGAGTCCCGAGTCCCGAGTCCCGAGTCCCGAGTCCCGAGTCCCGAGTCCCGAGTCCCGAGTCCCGAGTCCATGGTCCCGAGTCCCGAGTCCCGAGTCTCGAGTCCCGATTCCCGAGTCGCGAGTCCCGAGTCCCGAGTCCCGAGCTCCGAGTTTTTAGTCCCGAGTCCCGAGTCCCGAGACCCGAGTCACGAGCCCAGAATCGAGCCAACCGAGTTCGAGGACCGATTCCCGAGACCCGAGTCCCGAGTCCAGAGACCCGAGTCCCGAGTCCCGAGTCCCGAGTCCCGAGTCCCGAGTCCCGAGTCCCGAGTCCCGAGTCCCGAGTCCCGAGTCCCGAGTCCCGAGTCCCGAGTCCCGAGTCCCGAGTCCCGAGTCCCGAGTCCCGAGTCCCGAGTCCCGAGTCCCGAGTCCCGAGTCCCGAGTCCCGAGTCCCGAGTCCCGAGTCGAGTCCCGAGTCCCGAGTCCCGAGTCCCGAGTCCCGAGTCCCGAGTCCCGAGTCCCGAGTCCATGGTCCCGAGTCCCGAGTACCGATTCCCGAGTCCCGAGTCCCGAGTCCCGAGTCCCGAGTCCCGAGTCCCGAGTCCCGAGTCCCGAGTCCCGAGTCCCGAGTCTCGAGTCCCGAGTCCCGAGGTCAGAGTCCCGAGTCCCGAGGCCCGAGTCCCGATTCCCGAGTCCAGAGTCCCGAGTCCCGAGTCCCGAGTCCCGATTCCCGACTCCTGAGTCCCGAGTCCCGAGTCCCGAGTCCCGAGTCCCGAGTCCGGAGTCCCTAGGTCGGAGTCCAGACTAACGGGACCGAATCCCTAGTCCCCAGGCCCGACCCCCAGGTCCCGAGTCCCGAGTCCCGAGTCCCGAGTCCCGAGTCCAGAGTCCCGAGTCCCGAGTCCCGAGTCCCGAGTCCCGAGTCCCGAGTCCCGAGGTCAGAGTCCCGAGTCCCGAGGCCCGAGTCCCGATTCCCGAGTCCAGAGTCCCGAGTCCCGAGTCCCGAGCCCGGAGTCCCAGGTCCCTAGTCCCGAGTCCTGGGTCCCTTGTCACGAGTTTCGAGTCCAGAGTCCCGAGTCCCTGGTCCCGTGTCCCTGGTCCAGAGGCCCGAGTCCCGAGACAGGAGTCCCGAGTCCCGAGTCCTGAGTCTCGAATCCCGAGTCCCGAGATCAGTGTCCCGAGTTCGAGTCCCGAGGCCCGATTCGCGAGTCCCGTGTCCCGAGTGTCATGTCTCGAGTCCCGTGTCCAGACTACCGGGACCGAATCCCGAGTACCCAGTCCCGAGTCCCGAGTCTCGAGTCCATGGTCCCGAGTCCCGTGTCCCGTGTCCCGTGTCCCGATTCATTAGTCCTGACTCCTGTGGCCCGAGTAGATAGTCCCGAGTCCCGATTCCCGAGTCACTAGTCCCGGGTCCCGGGTCCCGGGTCCAGAGTTCCGAGTCCCGAGTCCTGTGTCCCGAGTCCCGAGTCCCGAGTCCCGAGTCCCGAGTCCCGAGTACCGAGTCTCGAGTACCGTGTCCCCAGTCCCAGGTACCGAGTCCCAAGTACTCGGGGTACTGAGTCCTGAGACCCGATTCCCGAGTCCCGAGTTCCGAGTTCTAACTCTGCAGATGATGCTTTGACTGGACTACTTAGAGCAAAACCTAACCTGTAAAAATCAGACCATGTCAATCATACTTTTATATTAATTCTTATATAAATAAATAATTTCGTATTCAAGACTGTATCAATACTTGTTGATTACTTTTTAAATTATTGAAATCGGAAATTATATTCAAATGATATTACGAAATTAAAAATACTAAATAGATAGTTGGCCGCGATAACCGACATCTATGCGAGTGGAGCCGCGAGCAATCGTCCATTCAACATAACCCAAGTATTTTTTATTAAATATCTCCTGTAAATATCGTTAGTACAGACACAACTAATTTTACAATTTTTGAGCGAAGCTCTGTAAGAGTGACCTCTCTTTTCGACGACTCTTGTATTTCGTTAGACCATCTTCTCCTCCCAAACGGCTAAGCCGATTCACAAATTTCACACAAGCAAAGATGTCACTGATGGGAAGGACATAGGCTAGGAAAATCAAAAATCAAAATTACCACGGAGGAATAATCACCGGTAAAAATAATTTAAATCTGATTTCGCAATGAACAAAAAAGTCTCATTCACGCGATTGCTATTAAGTAATTTGTTCATATACACAAGACAAAAAAAGAAAAACGAAAATCGGACTAGCCATTGAGGAATTATCACCGTTAGAAAAAGTCCTGGTGAAATTGCTTCGCTCAATTTTCGCAACAGCAGAATGAATTGCAGACCTAGTATACAGACTTGCTTGGTGCTTAATACTGTTAGGCACCAGCCGCTCTATAAAATAATTTCACAAGTCATTACATATTCCCTGGGGTTATCCTTTTGAGGGCTTACCCGGGGTGCCCGGCAACGGACACTTGGGGAGGACACCGTGCGGTTTTAGTCGATACACGACATAACCACCCCCGCTAGCCGCTGGGGGGGTATCCGAAGGGATTTCCGCACGTAAAAAAAAAAAACCATTACATATTTTTGTAAACTCCCTTTGATACAATACAATTCTTATTCTTAAGAAATAGTAGTTTATGCAACTGTCATATAAGAAGGGGTATTAAAACACGAGAATCTGTTTATCTCATGAGGCGAAGCCGAATGCGATAATGGGTTGACTCGAGTGTTTTAATGCCAAGTTATATGCAGTTTCATACACTACTTTATCTTCACTCATAGGAAAAATTGAAATTAAACAAAGTAGGTAGGTTACAAGGGCTTATTTTTTTAGGGTTATTTTTTTCACAGTTCGAACTGCGCATGCGTGGCGCTTTTTTTTCATATTCAGCCTAAAACCTTAGACTAGTTTAATGAATAACAAGTTGAATTCCTGAGACGAGCTCAGCCGAATACAAGGGATTTTCGATATAGCGATTTTTTTTTCGCGATTTTTTGCGATTTTTTTTTATCTTGCAGTGGTTCACCCCAGCACGAATCTATTACCGAAAACAGCAACTCGATAGCTCATCTCCTTCATACCCAAAACCGTGACAGAAAATTGGCAACGACGACGACGTCGACGACAACTCCTTAGCAATAGGGCTTTTCTAAAGAAAATCCATAAAAATTTGCAAATATGTTATTTGGTGACGACATAATAGAATTCTTCAAAATAGCTTAAATATTTTTATAGGATCGGCAACATGTGCAACAGCGCCCCCTCCCCTACCCTTCCCCTCTGTAATTGGTAATAATGCGGCAACACCGTTTAGCTTGAGGTAAGCTGAACGCTTGTTTGCTACCTACAGATAATATTTAAAAAACTCACTTAAACAGAATTTAAGACCAACAAAAATAGCAAGCAACCCTGTAAATGAATTTAATGCTCCCGAGATCTATTCCCGTGCAAGCAACAATTCTTTCAAGTTTGCGAGGAAATGAAGTTATGAAGTTACGCAGTCACGAGAAATTTATTAAAAGGAGCAAATACGGCTAAAGAGCACCATAATAAGATTTAGTAGTTCACTGTTACCATCTTCGCTTAGTTTAACATCATTTTTGTGTCCTACATTGAGTTACTAGGACTTTTTGTACGAGGACCCTTTGCAGAAAATAGCCTTCAGAGCTGCGACTTTTTATGGAATATTTTACACCTATAGGGCGTCTCACGGCTATGCCACATGGAGGGCAAGTATCATAAATAATAAAAATTGAAAATGTTACTGAAAGAAGACTTCATTAAAATAAAACTATTTTTAACGGATTCTACCTATAATCGATGTATTTGATGTTATTTTATACCTTACATTGATCCCGACGTTTCGGTTGCTTTTCAGCAGCCATGGTCACGGGGAGACGCGATAGAATCCGTTAAAAATAGTTTTATTTCAATGCGTGACATTCGCGTAAACTTCCGACAATATCAAGAAGACTTCATTTTGATTTTAATAACAATTTGAACTGCATTCAAAGATTTTTGAACCTCTCCTAACCGGGAATCAATCCCTAGAATAGGTAGAATAGGTAAGTAGGAGTTGCGGGAACAGGATCAGAATTCCACGCGGCCGGAACCGCGGGGAACAATAATTTAGTAAATTTGTAAATCGTTCCAAACATTGTACACCTTAAATATATATTTCTTCCTGGATCTATTTAATTTACAGGAATATTTTTTCTATTTTTCTGTGTTTTGGCCATTAATCTGTTTATGCACGATATGTGCCGTGTTTATTGTATAGAAATATTCTTCCCTCAATTTCCATACACTAACTGAAATGATGACGTAAACAAACACAGCTTAGCACATTCGAGAACATTGCTTTTGTTTCTCCCTAAACATACACGCATTGGTTTATGTGTATGAAATTAAAGACAAACAATTGATATTTACTTATTTTTGTTTACAATTATCAATAATATTGTACGTGTCTGCTACAGCATCATTATTTTACTTTCCATAGCGCATATAGAGTTGGCGTCTAGTTGAGTTAACGAAATGTAGGAGGCATTATATTTCAAACTATCGCGTTCCATAAATATTGATCTTTAATTTCATTGTAATCTTTTAACACCATGTATGTTATATGTGTAAGTACACAATTTTCATGTAATAAATTTAATATAATATGTCTAATATAATATAATATGTCTAATATAATATGTCTTTGTGCTTCCTGACATTTTTCATGGTTTTCTGTATATTGCAGGTATATTAAAAAAAATAGTACGGACTTCATTTTCATCACTAAAAATGAACAAACGTATTCCGGTGGTATAACTCCCGCGAGTTATTCACACTACTATATTGTTTACACTACTGCCTTTTTTGTTTTCATAATAATTACTCCAGATGAAACTAAATTATTATTGGCTGAAAAATTACTAGACCGGTCAACCAGATCACAGTGCGGGTAACTTTGGCGGAACGTATCTTTTTCTTTTTTTTTTTTCGTGCGGAAATCCCTTCGGATACCCCCCGCCCGCCAGCGGGGGCGGTTATGTTGGGCTTGAACCGACTAAGGCGAATGGATAGACAGTAGGAAATCTAAATATAATATTGGAGCATGTAAATATGACACTTTCGTCCGTCAACATCATCATCATTTTAATACTGTTCCCGGTTGTATCCCGGAGTCCTCCTCCTTTTAATTTTGTTACCTTGGCTTTTATGGGAGCGTATGCCGTCTGATCTCCCAACCGCGACAGGAAAGCCTATGCCAGAGCCTCAACCTTTAATCAGCAGGTGTGACCGCTACTTGAGATCTAGACTCAGGCAAAATTAGATGTACCCCTCCTCCATATACCCATTTTGCCAGTGTTACGTTATCTACTTGATGTTTTAATAAAATGCATAAGAACTCGTTCGTCAGCCTTTAGACACCTATTTCCAAGAATTCTATTGATATATTAAAACAGCATTCATTAAGCATAGACATTTATAACTCTTAGAGCATCCAAATGGTCGGCTTAATCAAATAAAATTCCAATCCAAAGACAAACCGTCTTGGCTGATCTTGATTTAACATAATTTGGGTCAAAGAGGTTTAATTTTGTTCTTTTTTTTGCTGCGTACCCCTGATTTGTGAATTTGTGACGTCACTTTGATCGCTTGCAGATCTTTTGAATTTGGAATCTGCTAAGCCAAGGATTTGGTGAATTAATGATAATGTAGTTAACGTTGAAATGTTTAGATGTCCTGGCAGTTAAATAAAAAGTGTATTCTTTGTGAGAATATTAATGATATGTTTACACATCTAAATAACACTCTGACAGAAGAAAATATGCATAAGTACTTTAAAATGATTACGATTGAGATTGATTATTTATTGAAAAAATATTGTGTTAGATAGCCCAGTTATTGAAGAAGGTTATAGGCTATATATCAACAGGCTACTATCCAGGAGAGCGAAGCAGTAATCATAAATACATAAATACGGGCATGTATGGGATAAATGAGTGCTGCGGTGTCAGCGACGTATACCACAGGCGAAGACCCAGTTAGTGCTTTTAATAAAATGAATTATGGATACTTTAGTTAACTGTCCCTTAAACTGGCCCATCACGAATAACTTTTATTATCACTTTACAGGGCGTGCCTCTCGAAAACGGTTGGGAATTCGGAGAGAGAGTGCAGTCTCAGAGACCCCTGACTGAATAATATAATAATATATATATAATCAATAGATTTCCTAAACCAAATACGTGTTCATATACACTTACTGAACTTAAGTGCGATGCTGTTCAACGTGTAGAAAGGTACATGGACGGACGCTGTCACACGACATGCACACATTGAAATATTTGAATTCGAAAATTTGATGCGGTCTCTGACACCGCTGGTGGCGGTTAAGGGTTAAAATTGACTTCCGAGATCTGGCTACATTATTTTTTACAAAGCTAATGAAAGTATGTCAAAATCTCCAAGTGCAATCTCCACAATGGTAGCTATCTGGTTAGTTATCTGTGATTGCTTGCATGTTTACAGGTCATTGAATGGAAATATTCATTAAAAGGAATCATTTTAAAGGTTGATGGAATTCAATCCCTAATTGAACGGTACACGACGAGGTAAAAGTAATTTTGGATTGAAATGCAATGACAGTCCCACTGTGCTTAAATATAAATTTGTTTGTTCTAAGAGCTAAATGTTCTCATCTATCTTTAAACGTTTTAAATATGGAAGTAGGAAACTTCGAAGACAAATAGTTGCATAACAATAGAACATCACCTTTTATCGATCGATAAAAAATATTGGTAACAATTCAGCTGTCACAAAACTTTTTAACACAAAAAATTTGCAAATATGTTATTTAGTCCTGTGGAACTACTTGGAATAAAAAACTTTCATTATTTGTATCAAAATAAAATTTCTGAAGAATGTAATTACTTGAAAAAAATAGTCTTATTAGTTACATTACCATAAAATTTCGAAATATACTTTTAGTCCAAGTAGGAACTACTTGGACTAAAAGTATATTTCGAAATTTTATAATCGAAATTTTATATTAACTAGTTTAATTAATGTAACTAAGTAGAATAGACCGCCAAAAAGACGCAAACCACAAGATATACATAAATGTATTGCTCTCATTAATGTCGAAATTTAATTTGATACAAATAGAACGAAATTTCTAAATTCGAAAAAAAGATTTAGTTTGATGTGGTGAGATGCACTACAGAATTCACGCTATTTTCTGACTATGAGTGGCTAAACCTGTACATTACTGTTAAAATTTATTTTGAAGATAATTGAAAAAAAATACATAAAAAATCATTAATAAAAATCAAAGAGCATAATGCTGACAGTTTCCGATGCCTTTCTACTCAGAATCAAGTTTAATCCAATTTCAATAAAGAGTTTGAAAGCCTTCGAAAATCTTAGACTGGGCCTCCTCAAATATTTTATGAATTTATAACAATGTGCCCCAAATTAGAATTGTTTAGTCACTTCGTCAAATTTCGTTGCGACAAGTTGTTCCATGGGTACGATACCTACATATAACAACATTTTTGACAAAAAAACGCTCACTACAGATATGGGCCTTAGTATTCGATAAACACCCTGATGTTATGGCTAAAAACATAGGTATCAGTTGATTTTCAGGATCTCAATCGGTGTATGTGGTAAAAAATTATCACTGAACATACTTATAAAGGCAGATGGACTGATGAACTCAAAAAAATAGCTGGAATACCCGCCATAGTATCCTATCTGATCTCGGTAATAAACTAATTAATTCTATCATTATCATAACCCCGGTTGCATCCAAATTTTTAATTTTGTCCGCTCTCCTACTCTTTTCCCGAGCTACGAGTTTTTTACGATTGATTAAAAAAAACTCTGATGAACTGAGAACCTCCTTTTTGAAGTAGGTTAAAAAATTGAGTACATATATTATGATGGTAGCATGCATATTACCTTATTATTCAAAAAGGTTGCATAACTACATTCATTAAATTAAATTAAATTTAACACGCAACTAATGCACTACACGTTTTAGTTCAAAATGAGGTAGCGGAACGACCGCAGCGCTGAGGCCACATTGATTAATTGACAGATTGATTTATGAATGTGCATACTCAGTCATTCGCTCAATATATAATGTGTCGTAGGTGTTAGAATCTGCTGTTCCGAGCATGAATTTATTCAACCGATAATGGTTTGTTTCACCTAGTTACTTTGCTACCCTTTTGCTTATTTTTTGTTAGACTTAGTAAGCAAAAAGTCAGGTTTTGTTTTCTGTGTATAAAATTGTTTATGCTTTATCTCACCATGGTTAACAGAGTAAGGTGGATGTGTCGCATTTAAACTGAATAGAACTGCACTGTTTGCCTGAGAACCACTTGGTACTACGGTCCAACTGCACTATCCAATGTATGTCAAATAAGTGTCTCTTTTGTTACATTTATAAAGCTGTAACTTAGTATATTATTCAATTTTATTACATTTGATAATGTAATTAGTAAAAAATATATGTAGATAGGTAAAGGGAAGAAAACTAAAGCTATTATTCTGGCAAGGAAAGTAACAGCAGGATCTGACGTGGGTATTACTTACTCGGCTTACTTCAAACTCTAAAACAACGAACTCGTAAAGAATCTCTCAAAGGTGTCAGCTACTTCGTTGAAGCAGACCACGTAAGTATTACAGCTTACAGTAACAGAGTAAAATCTATTAGGGCAAATAGCTTCTGTGCATTAGCGCGGACATCGATAAATGTCCACTCCCCAAGATGCATACTGAGAACACTACTTTATATCTATAAACTTAAAGGGTCTAGAAGCTCGGTGATTTTTCTTCGGCTTGAAATTGTAGTCTAGGATCTTTTATGTGGTGGTTTTGAATGCATTTTATAGCATACTTCTAAACTGGCTAATACATACAGTCAACTACAGAAATAAGCTTAACAAATTCTAATTTATTGATCACCATAGCCCTCAAACTTTCACAAAATAATAAATGCACAAATGTCCTCTTGGGATTATAAAACGACTTATACATCTATTAACACATGTAATTCATTGTAAAAAAATATTTGTAAATACTGTAATCACCTTTTGTCGTTGTCTAATGGTAAAATATTTCTTAGTATTCGATGGCTATACTTCATACAAAATTTCAACTTTCAAAGCTGCCTTTCGTTTGTAAAGTGGTGGAACCTCAAGAATGAATTGCTCAGTCTTCAGTGGTATGGCCACTTGTCAAATGCTGCCCAAGCCAGAAGAGCATGACTGGTTGGAGATGTCGTAACTTAATAATTACTAGTTAGATATCATAGAAATGAGCTAAAGAGTTAACTCATGGAACATTTAAGACTGGGTTAAATGGAGAAGCTTGGGTGGAAGGTGACACGGGCCGTAGCATTAGCGTGGTGAAATAATAATACCAAGCAAATACGTTTCTTACAACTTCCTGTAGCATAAAATTTAGTATATAGAGTAAAAATAAATAAATCGATCTACCTAGGTTTCATTTTTAGAAAACGTCGAAAAACAAATCCGAGCAATACCAGATATTAATACATGTATCAACAATGAATTACATTTCTATTTTCGTATTATTTTAATTTTCATCTATTTCTTTCCTATCCAAAACTAAAGGATCCCCGAAGGGGCCATCTAAAGCCGTAGATGGCTCAGGGTCAGCCGGGGTACGAGGGAATTGCCTTAGGGCCACTTTGACACACAAGACGGCGTACGGTTTTAGTCGGTTCGAGTACAACATTACTTACCTAACCTAACCTTATGACGTATCCGTGGGGAGGTGGCGGAGCGCGCCCGGGAGAGACTTAGAACTCTCCCGGTCCGCCGAGCCCGCAACTTGCTCAGCAGGCGACTCAGGCGCCGGAGGTCGCTTAACGACCTCCGTCCTCCATGAGCGCAGGCCTGGGGGTGGCGGGTGAGGCCACCTGTCACCCCAGCAGAAGCAGGCCGGGACGGTGGGGCGACTAGCGCCCCTCCCCCAAACCGGGGCAAGACGGGGACACCGTGGTTCCCAAACCCGAGGGGGCCATCTCGAAACCGGAGATGGCCCAGGGTCAGTCGGGGTGCGAGGGATATGCTCTATGGGCAACCTTACACCCCGGCGTCTGTAGACCCGAGACGGCGTGCGGTTTTAGTCGGTTCAAGCCCGACATAACCGCCCCCGCTGGCACGCGGGGGGGTATCCGAAGGGATTTCCGCACGATAAAAAAAAAAAAAAAAGGTATCCGTGGGGATTTCCGCGTGGAAAAAAAAGGTACTTAAAGGACAGAAAATTACAAGAACCTGATAAAACTAGTATCAACGTTGACACGGGAGTTATCAGGCGAAAGGTTTATGAATTTTGACTGAACATGTTTACAGCAAACCTCGTTTCCGATAAATTATAAAAAATCTATAGTTCTTATATCTGCTAGGTACAACAGCTTTTGTTAGATAGGCCTTTTTTCAATTAAGGAAATATACGTTACATTCTACATGATAGCTACAGGTACATGACTTTATTTCGTCAATAAAGCAATCAAATCAGTAATTCAATGGTTCAATAGGCACCATCTAAACACTGATCAGATAACTGTTATAATTAGGTCATAAGATAATTACCCTGTGTCCAGTTTTGAAATCAAAATTGTTATTTGCTGAATATATATGGTAAGGTATTTTTTGTCAATTCAACATTCATAAATATTCTAATGTAGGTACTGTAACTTTGTAATTATATAATAAAAAAACCGGCTAAGTGCAAGTCGGACTCGCACACCGAGGGTTCCGTACAAAGTTTGATTTTGTTACAGCTTAAAGGTATTATAGACCTGAGTATTTGATATGAATTTCAATTTAAAACCTCTACGCGTCCATGAGAAACGAAGTAGTAACTTTACTAGGACTGAAAGGCGAATCGCTGCTTGCAATGTTGAGCTGAGTGAGACATCGGGATTCTTGTCCAATAGATTTGACGGCTATTGCGGAATCAGATTTTGAAAATTTTGAAGATGTAATGTTTGGTCACAGTGTCTCGAGCGGTTATTATGTAATTCCATCTGGAATTTTTTTAACGGTGATCATTCCTCTATGGTAGCATTAATTTTTTCAAAATATATCCATAAACCTTCCTCTGATTGACCTCTTTAATCATGCCAAATTTGGTTCTGATTGGATTAGTAGTTTAGGAGGAGACCTGTGACAAAGAAAATCCTGAAGTCTGGTATGAGGAGCTTTCGCTCGACTTCGTCTCACTCAGCTCAAAAATTTTCAAAAATATTTTTTATTATATGATGTAACTAAAAATTTACGGTTTATGCAATTTTTCCTTTATCTGTACTATAAGACGTTACTTCGTACCAAATTTCAAGATTCTAAGTTCTCGGGAAGTACCCGTAGGTTTTGATTCCCGTGCGAGTTTCGAAAATTTGCGGAAATTTGCGGCATAAACGGCTGTGTATCTTTTGATTGCTTTGGCTTAGGAGTTTGATTTTTTCACAGATCTAAGGGACAGTAGACCTGAGTATTAGATATAAATTTCAGTTTGATACCTCCACGCGTTCCTGAGAAAAACGGTCTTGACAGACGGACGGACGGACGGACAGACGGACGGACAACGAAGTGATCCTATAAGGGTTCCGTTTTTTCCTTTTGAGGTACGGAACCCTAAAAATCTATAAATATAAACTGTTTGTTATGTGAAAAATGTTTTTAAGATTCTAAGTAATAATATTTCTTGCCTTACTTCTCGATTTTATTGCATAGTAAGGTTAAGTAACAACACTGTAACGACAGTGACGCTACCCTTCACTTCACAGATACGAGTACGTTGGCACGAGTATAACAACAAACAAGCGCCATCAATGATTCGAAATTCAAACATGAGACTACTGCTATTCCTCTCTGATACTAACAGTTAGGGCGATATGTAGATTGTTGTCTCGTTCTTTCTTCACAATCAAGATTCTAGATTGGTATATTGCCTATATAGTTTCGAGTTTCTAGATAATGGATATTACCGAGAGAGGTACTATGAATCCAATCTTTGTAAGTGAACGCTTTCATCAATATTGTAGGCATTTCTGGGCAATCATATTATTTTGTGGATATCAAATATTCGTAGGTCCTTTTTATGATCTATGCTTTAAATCGGATTCTGAGAGTGATTGTTTTACAAGAATTAGCATGTTCATAGCAAAATCGTGTATTTTTATAAACCACTTAGGTGTTAAATAACCAGACGGTCTGCCTGGTTAGGGTAGTCAAGTGTGTGTTGCTGATCTTAGTTTATAATAAAATAATAAAGCTGCATGATGAAGTACGGCCAGTTTAATACAGATAACCAACATGCAAAATATAAAAAATCTAAACTTATACTTTTTTATCAATAAAAAAACACGCAAAATCGAAAAAAAAATAATCAAAACTAATCAAAAAAACTTTAATATCAACAATCAAAATCTAAATTGAAATTATTCTCAACTTAAAAATAGAATACGCAGTTAACTCCTTATGTTGTTAACCCTTATACACCTCGCACACACCTTACGAAGAATGTGCCATTACTCAAACAAGTCTCGAGCGAACTAATTATACCCAACCCGTGTGGTTTGAATCATTCCAAATTGTCTGCTAACCCAAGGATTACTTCGAGGCCCGCATCGCGGAGTTTCAGACCCCGGAAGTGACAGGTGCCACTGTTATCTTTTATCGAAAATCTTTTCTTAACAAGTTTGAGATTTATCGATTTGGGTCCGCTGAATTGATGTTAATGTAAAATATGGGTATTTGGTTATTGTGGAGTGCAGATATTTATTAATGTTACGATATTTTTTAACTCGATTTTAGAACTCTTCATAATCTCGGATTTACATCCAAAAATCGTAGTGTCTTAGTGTCTTAAAGAGGAAAAAAAATCTCGAGTTTAAAAATATAAATATAGTGTGATAATATGAAATAAACAAAGAGATAAAAATGCAATTTTATAGTATATTTAAGCGATTTAAAATATTACTAGCGCCATCTATCGGTGGAGAGTAGAGACAATATTTTAAACTCAAATTAACATAGCTTGCTATAGAAAAACTGGTCTAGATGGGGTATCTCCGATGAGGTGGCCCGCAGTGTGAATGTGGGGTTACTCCACAGACTATGATTCACCTACTAACTTGTGCTGGTTGCCATATACATGTACACCAGAGGAGCTCATGAGCGCCTCTGAGAACGCAATCAAGGCGGCAGCGCCTGGCGCCCAAAAATAAAAAGAAGATAGAAAAATGTATTAGGATAATGTATTAATGGCAATAGGCTCGCCACCTATTACATTGGGACCTAAACATAAATTGGCGAAATGTGGGTGCTAGCACCTCTGCCTACCCTTTCGGTGATATAGGCGTGAGTTTATGTTATGTTATGTTATGTTATTAAGGTACCGTGTGAAGACATACGAATACAATCGTATAGGGAATATTCGAGAACGAATTTTACTGACTGCATTATTCGGGATCAATGATGAGTGAGGTTGGTTAAGATTTCTATCTTATATGTAACAATAATCCTGTATTTTAAAGGTTTATTTGGCCTCACTTTTCTTCTTTGATTTTTGGCAGTAAAACGGCTGGATTTGTCGGTTCAGTGAGTACGAGGAAATTTATATATTCATTTTGTAAAAAGTTTTTGTATCTCTGGAGAAGTTTTGTGTTTTTTCATTGGTTATAACTAAAATGAAAACAAAGTGACATAATTGTTTTGTTAAGAGGCGATTATCAGGGTAGTGACCGCGTATAAATCGCTTGGAAGCATTATTATATATAAAACAAGTTCTGTGAAAAATATCAGGACATTCGACACAGCACTATCTAAACCCAAAGTGAGCACGGCTTTACTAGCTCGTGTTATGGATTCTAGAATGTGGATAAACGTACTTAGATACATTTTTTGTAAATAAATACATTTGATTTACTAATAGAAACACTCAGACTAATGTGAATATACATATTCATACATGCAAATATTTGCACTGCGCGGGAATCGAATCCGTGAACACTGAATTAACTATGCCACACAGAGTATTATATTGGCTCTAAATTTGGAAAAAAATACTTTAAACCAATTGCAGCACCATCTAAATAAGTTAAAACTTAAAACTTTAAAGCGGGTTGTATATCATGTCAAAATTTGATCTCAATCGATGTTGTATTTTTTGAGTTTTTGAAGCATACGCAAACTGACTTAATATTTTTAAATTGGTTTGTGTATTCGAATAGAATCATTATTGAAAATTTGAGGAAAGAGGAGTCAGGATGTGGCAATAAATTAATCGGATTTTTTTCACAACTAGATGTTAAATAAAAAAAAACAGAATTGGGTAATAACAAATGAGAATTAGGTTCCCTAAGTTTTCACTTAGCGTATTAATTAGGTATATAGATAATGATACTTTTACATGTAATATTCATGACATTGGATAGTTACGTATCGAGTTACAACCCTATAAATACAAACCGGTCTATGTAGCAATGTACGAAAGGCGCCGTACGATAATAACCATAATAACCCCTTTGTGACTAGGGAGTAAACAAAAAATGTCGCCCCTACATAATAATGTAGGTTATTTTGATGTAAATACAGGAACAACATACTTTTACGTAGTCGTTACCTTTCAGCGGAAACATTCGCGTTATAACTCAGTTACTATCCCGCAGAAATAGTTGGCGAAGGTACTCTAGACCCCTACGATAGAAACTCGTTATGCAATTATTTTTATCAAAGGTAAATATAGATCATGCCCACAAACATCCTTAAATTTGAAGGAATACTTACAAAACCATGATTAAGATGTGTGGAGGGATGAAAATGGTCAAGACAAGGAATTAATAAAAATGAGGGAGTATGAAAGTGACTCTGGTGACAAAGATGATAAAGAAAATGGTTTATCTAGGTATGTTAAGTGAAAATTATGTTACAAAAAAAGTAATGAGTATGAATGTTGATGGAGGCGAAGAATATGGCCAAGGAAGAGAAGAAGAATTGTGTGAAAAGTTGGCACGAATGAAAAATTTGGTTAATGTTTACCAGAGTGAATGAATTACACATTTCTGTAACCTCAGATGACGATAATGATCAAGACGATTACAACTATAGAAGTTTCCATATTGTTTTGTATTCACAACAATATCACGAAACAAAAACTCATATAAAACCCACATAAACATTTTCCGTATTAACGGGTGATAACAAATCGTAAACAAGTGGTAAGAGCATTACGGCAACCATATAGGCTCGGATGACTTACAGCCCACTTACCAAGCGAATTTTGGGAGAGAGCAAAGTTCCCTAAGTTGCTCTATGGTAATATCATGAAGATTTATAATAATTCCGCCCCCACGCGTTATGGCGGTCGCTTTTTTACGGTACCAACAATTTCGGGCCTAATGCAAGCGAAATAAGTATTTCCTCGCAAATTTTTACTGATTCATTGGCCCTGTTTGGTAGTACATTATTTTGTTTGTGTGATGTGATGTATACTCTATCCTTATTTTTCTGTTCTGAATCACACTTGTTATTTTTGCGGTGGATAAGATATTAAGACGAATTACCATTGTGTACCGTATAGTTAGAAAGAAAGAAAAAATATAGAAATAGGCAAATTTATTTTGGACACGTTTAAAAGCTAACACGAGGTATAATAATTATATTTTACTTTAACAGTTCTGAGGCTGCTATATGGTTGTGTCAAGAGCAGTCAACAGAATACAGTGGTGATTCTCGACCTTGGAGAAGTACCTAGAATATTGGATTTTAAAATGATTTAGGTTTTTAGTTGTAAGTTAAAATTATTACTAGCTGTTACTTGCGGCTCCGCTCGCTACCCGCGATCCGCAGAAACATAATATATTCCTGTGAAAAAAGTTGCCTATGTGTTATTCCAGACTTTAATCTGTGTATCAAAAATTGACCAGACCTGTTCAGTTATTTTTACGTGAAAGAGTAACAAACACCCACATTCACACACACTTTCACATTTTACAATATTAAGTAGGAAGTAGGATAATCTACATAGAAAGAAACCTCTTAAAAATTATAGATTATTATACTATATTATATACTATTATATGAATATAATACGATATATGAATATATATTATATTAATAATGCTTATAGTTGTACGAGCCTGTATAATTCAGCATTTAAATGTCACGTATAATTGAGAATTGTTAAAAATTTAGGGATATATTACACTTTATAATCTAAGCCCATTTATGTTAAACGCATGCATTTTGAACAGTATCACTAATTCTTTTAAACACATCCATAAATCACATAATAATGAGAAATGAAGAGAGAATAGATAAAAGAAAAGAGAGACAGGTACGAAAAGCATAGGGGTGTGTGTTGGGTAACCTCCTCGAGTGTCGCTCCGATTCCGATCCCGCTGCAGTCCGGGGGGAACGGAATCGGAGCGGCCGGTACACCCTGGGCGGCGGTCAATGGCTTCCCCTTCACCCCTTCATAGTGTTGGCATTGATCGTCGGCCAATACCCAAAGTGGCGGGAACACATCGCTCTCCGTACTCCTCTGCTTTCAGAGGAGACAGGATGAGCGATGCTGTTAGTGGTGAGATGGCCCAGGGTCAGCCGGGGTGCGAGGGATATGCTCTATGGGTAACCTTACACCCCGGCGTCTGAAGACCCGAGACGGCGTGCGGTTTTAGTCGGTGCAGGCCCGACATAACCACATAACCGCCCCCGCTGGCCGGCGGGGGAGTATCCGAAGGGATTTCCGCACGATAAAAAAAAAAAACAAAAAAAAAGGTACGAAAAGCATACTGACACTACTAAAGTTAAAGCAAGAAGGCAGTACAGGCCAGGCCAATCAAATTCAACACAAAAAGTACAAAATTCTACTGCCCAACACACTCTGTATAAACCCAAACATGATAGTGTCCAAACGAAACAACTTCTGTCAGTATTTGGCAACACCACAACAAAAATCATCCAATTTTCTACCACACACCACGCGAGATGCGAAGATACGACATTCAGAAGACATATTAGCATTGCAAATACAAGGACAGAAAGGAATCCAACCCTCGCATGTAAAGTACCTAAGTGATATTCCGGATTTAAATTGCAAAAACGTGTTGAGAATCACTTAAAAAGGGTACACATGGTGGGCAAGTTTCGGTTGCAACCGTTCACTTTTAAGCGTGTACGTGTTTAAGTGCCACTATAAAAACCGACTGGCTTAAATTATAACTAAGTTCTAATTATCATACCCGGCTTGAAGAACCATATAGATGTGGGTAGTCAATGTAAATGTACTACAGCTGTTTGCATCTACAGAGATTAATTAAATTAACTATCTCTGTTTTGTGACTGTTTGTATTATTCATTTATAGGCATTGAGTGCATTTAGTATAAACCATTATTCACATATACAATTTGATGGAAATATTAGGCAAGTAAAATATGTAAGCCGATATAAATTTTCCTGTTGCGCAAAATGCGTCCAAATATGGCAAGTAAATGTAATAAGTTTGTAACTATTATAAAACATTTTATGCGTATGTAATAATATATTTTATTTATATTATTTTTATTAGCTTCTTAGTTAGCTAGATAAAGGAACAAAGAAGCGCTCAGTCCTCAACACACCAATGACGGTGTGCCCACAACCCTCCATTATTTATACTGTTGAATAACAGGGCTTTTTATGATTAAACTAATAACATGTTTAAAAATAAATCTGTGTATAGTTTTCTGAAGAAAAAGTACTGCAATAATAAGATTTTTTGCAGTTTTCCGCAATAAAACCAGAGCTGCAAGAAATAAATTTCCAAGGTATTCCTTAAAGGTTTATAATAAGCTTGCGATTCAATTTTACAACGTTACGGCTTTCACATAAGAGGGTTTTTCAAAAACAATGCCTGATCGAAGCTACCAAACATTTGTCAGTGTGAGAATAATCTGTCTGTCTGTCAGTGCGTCAACACATCGCCCGCTTGACGCAAAGTCGGTGATTCTTCTTTGTGATACTGATTGACTGGTTGATAAGCGAAATTCTACTTTGATTCGAAGGGCTTACGGTAAGAAATGGGTTGATTGATGTACATAGAAACGACGGACGACAAATTAGAAGTTTGAACAAAGATAAGTGGATGGGTCTTATTTTAATACGCATTTGAGTAAGAACTTGTAATAATGGTAATGACTGCTGGTCGAATTTGGGCTAAAGACGTTGGAAGAATGGCGTCTATTTCTGTGACAATTATGTCACGAGGCTAATGAGAAAGTCATTTAGTTCGAAGTTCTTAATAATAATGGTATTATTATGGTACATATTGACCTATATTTAGCATTAGCTGTACTATGGGTAAGGGATACGGATAATTTTAACACTAAGAAGGCCTTATAAACCGGAATTCGGTAAAGTGCTATTGTTGTCAAATTAGTACATTGATTTTTTTTTAAACTATTACGGTATTGTGCGATATTTATGTTAAACATCTATTGATGGGTGTTGAAAAAAAAAAAAGTTTTATAACCAATCAGGATAAATAAGTTTTTTTTTCAGCACTACCTAAGGTTTAATAAATAATATTATACCTATAACGTTTACGCAAATACAAGCAATAAGTTGACACAGGTCTATCGTAATCAGATGAACGTTACGCGACTGTAGTAAACTACGAACAACACAGATCATAATTTTTTATTTATTAAAATCTTTAGTAAGTTTAGTAGTAAAGTACGTCAGGGGATGTAAAAGCCGAAATAAACTGAATAAAAATACGAAGAAATAGTGAGAGAGTGGACTTCGGACTGCAAACTTTTGAATGCAGCCGGGGTTGGCACTCGTGTAAAGAAGTCAGAGGAATAAGTAGTAATGGCAATAGTCACAAAAGTGAAAATTTAACAATTGCCCAGGAGCAGAGGTATATCAGTTACAACTTAAAGGAAATTTACTTAACATTTAAAGGATTTTGTCCCCAATGGTAAGAGTAATTTAAAAACAGGTAAAGATAAAGTGTATAAAGTAAATCTAAGAAGTAATGTCGATTGGGGGCGACCTCGATTAACTTAAACCGATAAAATTGGTAATGCTTCTATAATAGAGCCAGTCAGAAGCATCTATAACCGCTGAGCTTGTAATAAAGGTTTATTGACATTCGAAGAAGTTTTTGAGATGTGTGCTTCTAAATAATAGACTACTGTTTCTGTTGACCCTAGAGGGGTAAAGTATGAGTGTATGGTCACATTATTATAAATATTTTATTTAGCTTCACCTATCCCGATGTTTGTCATCAAATCTTGCAAATTAAATTTGATCCACTACCCGGTTACCGATGAGCTGAAATTTTGCAAACATATGTAAATCGCGTGACAATGTAATATTATGATGGTTTATGTGCTGATCTGATGATGGAACTGGAAGGTGGCCATAGGAACTTCGCAATGAAACGACACAACCTCATCGAGTTTGGGCTCGTTTGAATCGTCTTGAAAAGTGGTTTGTCTTTCAATGGTAGCTAGGGTCTGCTGAAGGAGCTGGAAGATGGTCATAGGAACTCTGTGATGAAACAACGCAACCTCATCGAGTTTCAGCTCGTTTGATTTTAAATGTTTAGTTATTTTTTTAACAAGAACTTTTTTTTTTTTTTTAATTCCCCTTGTCATCATCGTAGCGTTGTTTCTGGTTGCATCCGGGGCTTCCACCTCGAAGTCCAGAGTACGCTTAATTCTTCTCCTCTTTTTAGTTTTGCTTATACGGTTTTCATGGGAGAGACTGCCGTGTGATCTTCCAACCCCTAGAGGAAAGCCTGCTCCAGAGCCGAGTTTTCCAGTCAGCAGGTGTACCGGCTTACTGGTAAGGTTGGCTGGGCCCCAAAAGTCGTGGTGGGGTCCTGTGTATGTACATTCAGCAACAAAGGTTGCAGAACACTAAAAAATTTACAAACGATAAAGATCGTTTGTAAATTTATTAGTGTATACATTGAAATACATTAAGGAATAATTGATGATTATACATTTTTGTAATCCTCAAAAGACAATGTTAACGTATTTAATGTTTTGTTTATTATTTTACGATAGGTTTTAGAACTTAGGGATCTGTAAATTGCAATGTGTATAGCTACGACTGCACACACGGTCTAGGAAATAAGTATACATCTTTACATGTGAAGATGTATACTTATTTCCATGGCCGTTTGCACCTGTGTAATCACAATGCATTACTATTATTTTAAATATCAAACGCCAAATAACACACGCAGCCGAGCAAGACCATTAAAGACAAAAACACTGTCTAATATAGATCAAGTAATACTTATTCAGATTGGATCGTAGAAAACAATAAGAAGTTGTCTACTACCCCAATCGAAAGAGGCGTGACTGATGAAAAGGTGTGACATTTATTCGTTTTTAACAATTTTAAACTTGATGTTTTTCTTTTTCATTTGATTTGATTAAATATATGATTGGACATGATAGGAAAGATGTAGATATAAGGTTTTTTTCGGAAGAGATATGTGTGAAAAGAATTGATATATTTATCTAAAAGTCTACAGTTCTACGTACAACCGATAACTATTTGTAACGTCAGTACTACAATTTTCATACATCATCCAAAGTTAAACAACTAGATTATCTACCGATACAGTCAAATAAGCGACAAAGTGGCCATTATTCTAAGGCATATCCGCACACTAGCGTGAATCAATTGCGCGTTACTTTACCACGCAAGAATTTTAAATTCCCGCTTCGAATATACAATTGAAAGTTATCGGATACGTGAAAAATATCAAGTTTAGAGATTAAATTTTATTTGCGAACGGTAGGGACTTTTAAGTGGCAGCTCGCGTTGAATTGCTGTCTGGAAACTTTGTGGCGTAGTATCTGGGAATTTGTTGCGCATCAAACCCCGTGAGACTCGTAAGAGTCAACTGAGTAGTTATATTTTATGTGATATGATTATGGACCGTGCAATAGGAGATAACTCTGCGACATTTCACTACATGAGGCATAATCAGGGCTACGAGTATTTTAATGTGCATTTAATAGTCTTACCGCTGTATACTCAAATGATACTCGTCTTTAAGATGTTCTCTTATATTTGTTACTCAAAATTCACCTTGATGTGACACAGCATGAAAGTTAAAGATGTTATAGTTTTTTTTTAAGGTGGCAGGTTGTAGCTTAGGTTGGTACACGGCCCACCTAATGGGAAGCGGTTACCGTGGCCTAATATGTGTGCAACACCAGTGGCATCACACTCGCCCTTCCGATCCTGTAAAAACATAGATAAGTTGCGTTCGAGGATTCGGCTGTCAGGTCTGTTGTGGGTTTGTAACATAGTGGGGATGAAAAATAAATATCATGAGTGAATTAAACAGTATACTTCAAAGAAATTGAAGTGCACTTAGTTTTATTTTCTTTATTGGCAAAACAACCAATGTTTTACATGTCTCTATAGTGCGTTATACAATACTTATCTGGAAATAATTTATTAGTTTAAGCAATTTATTTATTAGTTGTCGCATATTATATTTTATCCACCTTCTCTACTACAAGGATATGATGCTTTATCATATCCAAACTTCATAGTCGGGGATGTGTTTTGCCTGTATTGGGAACATATACACAGATAAAATTTAAACTTCTATACAATAATGAAGGTCCAATCTTCGTGGACTGTTGCTGTATTATATTATAGGTATAATTTAAAACACGCATTCAATTATGGTCTAATAACCTAACCAAGAACATTCAAGTCAACTCGGTATAAAAAACAAACCTCAGCAAACATTTCTGCAAATTAGATTACAATTTTGTACTACATTCCACGTAGGGTTAGCAAAACAATATCAATTATTAACCCTTGCGACAACTACATCGGTGTTATTTCCCGGGAGCTCAGTTCATACGCTCCATTTCACAAGAACTAACCAACGTTTTACGCTGCGGTATGAAATAGACGAATCTCCGGTGGGGTTTAATATGTTTCTCATGTATTACTCTTAAAAAAGATTTTTAAGTGATTGAGATTGCAATTGATTGAGATGAGTTTTGTTGTTTTTATTTAATGGAACAATCAAATAGTTTACATGATGGCTCATTAAAGCGGGGCCTCCTTGGTCTACTTATTGTTTTTGATTGGTATGTTGGCTTTTCCGGATGCAACTGTTATCTGACGCCTCAAAGGTGATGGTACGTCACCCCTGTATATTAAACATGTGTGAAATAAAAAATTGGTTTGTCTCTGCCAACCCATTCAGGTTATATAAGTTTGAGTATATGAATAAAAATACTTATAATATAGGTACAGCAAGTTAGTCTCATGAGGATTCTAAAACAAAATGTTTTCTTACAACCTTTTTATCCATTTTTCCATATCAGTGAACTAGGTTTATTTGATCGCCCTTGTGACCCTTACAAAGGACACAGTTTTTAGAAAAAAAAACCGTAAACACTTACCGGTTATCTGTAATAACCGTCTCGGGTAAATTACGGATGTTGACCCTTCATAAATAGTGGTTTATAAGGCCCGTGACGATATATTTTTACTAAATCCTTTATGATCCGCGCTGTAATACGAGTATATTTGTATGAGAACTTCTGAATAGCGCAGCCGTTACGGCCTTGAAAGATAAATGTCATTTTTCATTATTCTTCACTAGTTCTGACACGTTTGCTGTCACATATTGCACCATATTTATATTGTTGTGTTAAGTTTGATAGAAGTTTTCATCGGTTTTAGTACTTTTGAATTGAGACTTCAGACAGATCCTGACAGTTATGACTGAACTAGGGGTACACCGGTAGATGAATGATCTGATGAAATCATGCCATAAAATATTCGTAAAAATATACTTGATTTTAACAGGCCCACGTTTGACCTTTATCTCACCTGCTGGTAACTAATGATGTGGCCTACGATGATTAGGTGCGATGATTAGATTATTAGATTCCCAGGTTATATCTTTCTGGAAACAAAGACTCAGCTAGGGATTTGCCAAAACTTTTCGTACGTATACCTACGTGGAATATTTACCATGTAGCGATGGTGTATCGCTTGTTGGTGGACATCAAGGTATCAAGTTGTGCAATTGCAGCGCACACTCTCCGAAATGCATCCGATAAAAAATCGATAGCCTAGCGTCGATGTTCAAGGATGGTATAACTAATCTGAACCAATGCATAAAACTCAGAAAATAATAATAAAACGTCACTGATGACGTCAAATCGAAAACTTGCAGCGCAATCATCGCACTCGTCACGGCCCGACAGCGTACCCGTAATAAAACCGAGCCAGCTATATCGATTACCCCGTGCGTCGAACCGAAGCGCTAGTTGCAATCGCCCCGATAAATCACTCGAGTCATACAAAATCGAATATTCTCGATAAGTGATCGCGCTGATGTGCTACTCTGTCCGTGAGCTTAGATTGATTGGTAGTACTTTAGTGCAAATGTAAGGAGAGATTTGGAAATTAGGTGTTCCGTTGCGGGTAAACTGATTATCATTTGATGCATTGGTGCTTTATTGGATAACTAGAGTGATTTACAAATCATGCACAAATGCGAAAATATGTGATAGAGAAAAGATATTATGGTTTATAGACTCACGGCTGTGGAAAGATAATATTGCAAAACCTCACTCTTTATAAAATGCATTGTTGTCTGCATAAACATATTATCAACAAAACATAACTTCACACATGTATCCGGGGGTAGGCAGAGGTCTATTACATACCCACGACTCAAATGTTAAGGTCCCAATGTCATAGGGGGCGAGCCTATTGCCATATACCGGGCACATTACTAAGTCATACATAAAATAGAATATCATCCAAAATAATATAATACATAAAACTAAATATTTTTTTATTTGTATTTTACTAATAGGCCAGGGTCGTGACTTCGCACTAGAATAAATTCGTAAAATAAAGAAATCCGCCTGTGGGTTGAGTTGCGCGATAGTTTTAATAAAATTGTATAGTGTAAAGGCACTTATTATGTACATGAAATGCTTAAGGTACTAACGTATTTAATATGATAAAGATAAATAGAGTATTCGTCTAAATAGCTTTTACCACATAATATGCACCCATTGTTTTTTTGAAGTTACGAGCAAAACAAAAATTAAGTGCCTTTTGTTTTATGCAATTCAAGGTACGACATCTTCATTACAATTTCTTCTCTTACAATCTCTTTATCGTTCAAAGATATTCCACCAACACAGAATAAACCAGATAAAGCCGGACCAGTCAGCTATCAGCCATGACAGTTAAGTGACGTAATCACAACTGTCATCGAGACGCCGCCGCGCCGGTTGAAATCTAAATCCCACTCAAGTTAAATCGAATCGGCCAAGATACCTCGTTACGTTTAGACGACTATATTGATTACGTGTTTTTTGAAATGTGCTTTGACGTTTAACATTATTCGAAAACACGGAATATAAAAACTAGAAGCCCTTAGGCTGCGTTTCCACCTGCGATGATGCGTAGGGAGGGATATGTTTAAGAACCAATAGAATCACTTCATTTATCTAGCCTCACTCATCGCTGCACTACTAAAAATGACAAAAGCCAGGTTTTCGTACATGCAAAACAAGGGATGATAGTGTGCTACGAATGTGTTAAGACGGATGTTTTGCGAGGAATGTGTTGTGAAGAATGTGTGCGAGGGATTTGTTGCGATTAAAGAGAAACGAGCCCGCTTCACATCCTCACGACATTTTGATTCTTCGTCAAGTGATAATTTATTCCTAATACTCAGATAAAGTTCACAAAGGAAAGAGGCATCTGTATTTAGATATTTGTATGAAATATGGATGCCCTAAAAGTGTAGCTGCTGATTGCAAATGGATGTTTGGGCCCCACCAAGATGTTGGGGGTCAGGCTGTATACCTACTGATTGATAGACGATGCTGTGGCATAGGCTTTCGTCTGGAGGCTGGCGTACAGCTGGTAGTCGTTCCATGAAAACCAAGATAAGGAGAAAAGCATATGAGAGCGGACCCCGGACATAACGTGCAAGATTTGGATACAACCGGGATTAGCACTGGAATGTTGATGATGACGCTAATTATGACGATGATAAAGTTCACAATGTTATACATGCTTTTTTAAGTGGAATTCTGGTCCTGTTCCCGCAACTCATGGACACCTATTCCATGGATAAAAAGTAGCCTATGTATTATTTCAGAAATTAATCTATTCCTGTATCCCTCTTATTCGAACAAGATCAGTTCAGCCGTTTGAGCGTGATTGAGTAACAAACATCCAAACACCCAAACACCAAACACCCAAACACCCAAACACCCAAACACCTAAACACCCAAACACCCAAACACCCAAACACCCAAACATTGAAACATCGTCACAAACTTTCACATTTATAATATTAGTATTATAGTAGGAAGTAGGAAGAAGGATAGGATACCATTCTGCCTTTAAGTTATGCCGACATCAACGCCAAAAAACTTAAATTCTTTCTCAAACCATTATCTCTTCTCGTAAAATTGCAACACTCGCAAACTTTACAGATCTTAACATTCCACTCACACAAACACAAAATTCAATATTTTTCATTTCATTTTCGATAACAGATTTCTTAATAACCTGCCAGACCCTCGCATTGTAGAGTAACTTGCAAATTCAATTAATCTAGGGCCGAATTCAATAACGTTGGGAGATCGGGCCATCAAAATCGGAACATAAACCTTTCGTCACAGTGTAGCGCCATTGAATTCTCAACCCTGATGCGAAAGTTTCCACCAACCACAAATGTGTTTTTCTTGTTAGGTCTGAGTGTATGGCTATGATTTTAGCGATTTATGATCGGTAGTGCGGGGTCAATGTTTGAGATCGTCTGTTAAGGCTGGTGGCAAAAGTCGAGATTAGCGAATCGCTTTGACAAGGGTTATGTCAAAACTATTTAACTTACGCCTGTATATTCGTAAAGATATAATGTAATGAAAGTATTAGCAAAGCATGACTCAGTAAGTAAATACATTATAGATACAATACATATTATAATCAAACACTATTTTCCTTCGGGGTAGGGCTGTTCGAAGGTTATCCAACGGCTCGCCATCAACTTTTGTCCTTATACCCTTCATGAGCTTCCTCTGCCGTCATTACTTTACACGCAAGCTCTCAGGTTTCAAATACTTCTGATCTGCCATTCTTTTAATACATTTTCAATTTGATATATCTCAGTACTCATTCGTGCGGCAGGCTCAAACCACCTTAGCTAAATAAAATCTTTTTCATTTTCCTTCTGGAGTAGGCAGACACAACGGCTTGCCGTCTGCTTTTATCCCACAGAGTACTTTATAAAATATGTTCTATCCATACACATTTAACGAGGTTCCTGAAATTTCATTATACCTTTCAAATGAATAAATAATTTAATAAAACAAATATGAATTTATTTCTTTGCACGTGTCTAAAAAATATATCTGACTTACATTTTTTAAATTATTTATGTAGTAACGTATTATATCAAATAGTTTGGAAAAGAAAGACCCGATATTGTCGGAAGTTTACATGAATGTCACACATTGAAATAAAACTATTTTTAACGGATTCCATCGCGATTTATATGATGTTATTTTATATTTTACATTGACCCATTGGTCTCGTAGTATATAGAAGTTTAGTACTAGTTTTGCTCATACTATTGTGAGGTTCGAGATGCCTTCAGATCAAAATACTAATCTAGCGAAATATAAGTGTGACACACCTCGTATATATGTAGTCGTTAGTATATAAAAAATATAATCGCGCTCATTTCGTAGCCCCATTATAAGTTTGATATTTCATCTATTTTACATTCACGCCAGGATCGCTCTAAAATGTCGGTTGGGCGCCAACTTAAAGCAATATCACCATATGGTTTAACATACCATTTATGTCTACGAAGTACACCAAAATGAGAATTTTGTACACAAATGGGATGAAGAATGCGAGCTACGTGTTCTAGATTATAGTACGTCTCTGTTTGTTGTATTTTGGCTTTTTTTCCTGTAACCATAGCTGTTAATATACAAATATTGATAAAATATGAACAACGTAGTGTAATAAATGTAAAGGGGTCCCACCAATATTTTCAAGGCCTTAGCCATAATTACAAGCAAGCCTGTACTGCTGATGATTGACGAACGAGCCTCTGGCGCAGGCTTTGCTCTCCGGAGTTGAGGATCAGGAGACAGTAGCTCTGAGATAAACCAAAGGAGGACTAAGAAAACGTACCTCGAGCTCCAACGTGGAGCTCCGAGACTCGCGACTGGCACTCGGATGGTTGTTCTATTACGAGTATATAATTTGAACCCACGAAGACCACATGCCAAAAATATTGATAGGTGCTCTTCGTGGACTAGGTGCTATTCGCGCCGGTGCTCAGCTAAGCACCTCTAAGTTACAGACGTGTTTAAATACTTTTTGGCTCTCAACACGTTTATTTTAGCAGTTTTATTACTAAAAATTGTAAAAAGAGAATGTTCTTAAGTCTTTAAATGAAAGGTCATCACTTATGAACAGTTTGCAGTGAGGTGGGGTAAGGTCAGCTTGGGCATTAGGATGTTACCTTGATGCCCAAGCCAACCTCACCTGCAAGTCAGTACACCTGCTAAATATTGGACGAGGCTCTGGCACCAGTTTTCCTCCAGGAGAAGCCGATCTATCAATCAAAAGCAATAAGCGGACCTAAGGCTGTAAAATGCAAATTTTAAGCGCAATTGCAAAATCGCTAGTAGGATAATGATCGCTTATGAAGAGTTCTCCGACTTCCTTCAATATAATTCAAAATGCAAAACTTAAGACAATCTCCCTCATAACACTTACACAAAAGATCATAACCTTAATGTTACATAACAAGGGCTTCAAAGTAATTTTCGTGTAAGATTTTGACATTAGGTACACATTATGCAGATTACATATAATTATAATTATGCAATCGTGTCTTGTGGTAATTGTTCTAAGGTAGTATTCCTGTACGGTGAGTTGGTTTTATTGATACTGCAAATGAGTTTGTGGAGAAGACTGTTAGTTGAGATAAGATAACATAAGATTTATTTTATTAATTGAACACAATACGGATGAATTCAATTTAGACACAGTTCCTACCTGTTCACCTTCAGTGGATATGGATAGTTTAGGATTTACGCTGCGTCATGCGTGTCACGTATGCGGGCCACATGTCGTCGAGCAAATCGTATGGATCTTTTTCACGATTTTGTGCAAATTGTCTAAATGAAATCAGCGAGTATAATTTGCACGAAACAGGCGACCAAATACTGCCTGCGCACGCACGCACGAGGCAGCACAGGGCCTTAGAGTGAGCTATAAATGTACTTTAAACATTAAAAAATTATGAATTAAAAAATTAAAATACCATACATAGCTAAGAACACTCCCGACTAATTCCCCTTCCAAACAAAAAAAAAACAACAAAAACTGATGAATAAAATAAAAAATAAAATGATGTCTTTCAAATCTTAGCCACAATCAAAAAAGCTAGTGTTCTATTTATAAGTATATTGATACAAAGGTAATAAAGTTCACCAATATCTGCGTCTGACACCTAAAAATGGAAACAAAAAAAAGAAACACGAAATATTTCGAAACTTTTATGGCAAGTCGAAAGTTACCCTGATCTAATATTCCACAATTTAAATATCGTATCGCGTTAGGGCCTGTACTGAGCTGGATTTGCATTACAAAGTCGACCGACCTTAAACCTTGTGACGAGGAATACGAAATATGAAGTTTATTATATTAAGTGGCGCTTTAAGTAACGCCCTGGTATCGTGATGCAGTTTTAAAATCATCGATGTTACAGCATCATATTCACAGGTGTATGATTCCCACCAAGACTTTTCGGCCCTTTGGGACAAGCCAGTACACCTGTTGATTGATGGATAAGGCTACGGCGCAGGCTTTCTTCTTAGAGTTAGGTGATCCAACGCCAGTCACTCTTATAAATTTTTGAAGAAAAATCAAAAGTAGGAGAAGGAGTAAGTCGGATCCCGGGCTCTGAAGCGAAAGCATTTTTTTTGTGCAGAAATCCCTTAGGATGAACCCATCCCCGCGCCGGCCAGCGGGAGAGGTTATCTAAAACCGACTAAAACCGCACGCCGTCTCAGGTCTTCAGCCGCCGGGATGTAAGGTGGCTCAAAAGGCATTTCCCTCGCACCCCGACCGAGACGAAAGACTCGAATGCACCCGGGAGCAAAGCTAAAACGATGAGTAATGATGATAGTGTCGGAGTGTGTTCTATCATCACTCTTAGTTTATTATCATCATGTCTAACAATCACAGACATATGTAGTAGATCTACCAAATTACAAATATGTCGTCTTTGATAACAAAAACAAAAAATATACTCGTAAAGTCAAAGCGATAGTATCTGGGCAATGCCCTGTCGTTAGTAATCGATGATCCATAAAGGTCAGTCGCCCACCAGTTAACCTTTCGGAAACATTTTTTTTATAGATGTGTCGTATTTGAGAGAAATCAGATGATGTTTAAGATAATAAGAAGTTTTCTAACTAAAGTAAGTAGTTAGTTACGTTTTATTGTCAGAAGTATACGACTCTCGGAGTTACATCTTATTATTTTTAACCCCGACTCAAAAACAACGGGGTGTTAAAAGTTTGACGTGTCCGTGTGTGTGTCTGTGGCATCGTAGCTCCCGAACGGATGAACTGATTTAGTTTTTGTTTTTGTGTTTGCAATGTGATAAATAAGTTTAATTAACTTGTTTCACAAATTTTTAGGAATTGTGAACAGTTCATGGGCCTTTTAAATTTTCTAGCATGTAGCTTTAATTCTGATATACCTCTTTTTTCGTACGGAAATCCCCTCAGATAACCCCCCATCAGCCAGCGGGGGTGGTAATTCTGATATCCCTATGTTTAGAATTTCAATGTTAGCGGCTCAGCAGGAATATTGATAATCGATAGCCAAAAATATCATGATCATTTTGTTTAAATCATTTTCATAACTATACATATTTTAAATTCTTTCTTCGTCAACGCCTCCAGCTAAGGTAAATTGCTTGTATTAGGAGTGGGTTCACGTCGGTAGTATATTGGCCAGTACTTGAACCCAGGACCTCTCGATCGTAAGGCCTCGTATCGTAAACCACAAAGCTACTACCGCTTATTTGTGAAGTATAAATCTAAAAACTTAAAAGATGGCCGAATGAGTATTCATTGGTAAGAAATAGCCATTTGCAACTGAAAGCAAATGGCTATTTCTGCAAGTGCGCATAACCATTTATATTATCATTATAATATAATGGAAATTTTATTATTAGTGAAAAATGATATTTATTTACGATAAACTCATTCTTTCTAATTAATTTACTTTATGAAGTGTTAATGTAGTAATTACATTTTTGTTTGCAAACAGTTCGTAATCCCTTATAAAACCACAGCCTCGGTTTTCAGTGAAATTTTATAATAGTTTCCAAAGGGGAATGATCCGTTTTATAAAATGAGTTTCTAAGGCCCGGGGCATAGATTTACTGTGTTTCGTGGTTTTGAGTAACTTGGAGTTTATTAGAAGTAAATATGGTTTTTTGAAAATTAATTTCGACATATTTTTAGAATTATATTACTTTTAAAGCATTTCATCAACTACCAACATTTTGAAGCACGTGCGGTTAACCCCTTATCATCAAGCAGATTATGTACCTATTTGCTATCATATCATTATTTCTACACTCAATAGCCCAGTGGCGTACGTAACGGACTGCTGAGACGAGGTCTCGAGTTCGATCAGTTGCCTCGGGCACACCTCTGTCTTTTCATAGTTATGTGTGTATTCAAAATGTTAATTATCGCTCGCTTAGTAATGTGCCCGGTAGGTGGCAATAGACTCGCCCTCTATTTTATTGCGACCTAAACATACGAATTCGGGCCTACCAAATCTGACAACTCAGACTTAATCAAACAATCGAAATAAACCTTTATTTTACTTTGATATCTAATTTAAACCTCAGTCAAGTCCTTCAAAAACCATTTTGCCAAAAAAAATACATAAAACTTCATTGGCAATTGCTAATTAAATAATAATAAATAATTACCAGTTTTTTGGAAAACAGGCGTGAGTATATGTATGTGTATGTATCATCGTCAAGTTCATTTCGGTGGTATATCATATGAGATTCGAACCCGCTTGCAAGCAACCCATTACGTCACCCGAGCAACCGCCACTTCAATTAATTAACCAACTTATCGGATGCCTGCTATCAATCAATATTGAACAATCAATTTATCAATATCATTCAATCAATTCCGGGCTCCCATGTAATTTTACGCCTCGCTTCCAAGGTATATTGACAGTACTTGAATTATGGCTTGTACGATGATATTGAGGTTTCTTAATTGTTCTTTGTGAAGCAAAATTATAAAATTTAATTACCTGGTAAGTACAGTCAGCGACAAAGCTACTGAGCACTTAGAAATTTATAAATTGGTCTTCTGATTTGCTAAGAAGGCTCTAGAAGCCACTTTCGCAGCATTCCAACAAAACTGTTTTCACCCGTCACTAAAGAGGGATCGCCGCTTATCAACTCGACTTAGTGTCTACAAAACAAGAAGGACATGTGTCACTTGCGGTTTGAGTAAAACGAATGAACTACGCATTTTTGCCAAATAAGCAGCGGAACAATAAATGTGTCCCTTTTTTGGTATTTTGGTATTACAGCGTTTTTGTTCCATTTACGTCAAGCTTTTACAAAAAAAATATTTGTTCATTTATCGTTATTTTCATTATCGTTCTGGTTGCATCAGCAAGCCTTACGGTGAGATAAAAAAACTTATTTTCAAGGAGGAAAAAAATTTGTCAAACGAGGTTCCAGTAATAGACTGAAATAAGTTAATTGGTCGATTGATTGAGTCGGACTCGCACACAAAGGATTTATTCGTTTCCCATCCTACTACCAGTTTTACTACTAGTAGTAACACGGGATTTTTTTTTGCATAGCTAGTTGCAACAGTAGTAATATGGACAATTTTATTTGTTTGTGTTATTTCGATATATTATATCGATATATTATATTCGATATATATATTCGATTCAATTTTTAATTATGGCAGGTCTGTCGCCCTGACTATGGCGACAATTTTACAAAAATATTATATTATATAATAGTATACGTACCGTAAAAATGTATACCATGACCTACTCAAAAAATACGTCTCTTAAATTAATCCCCTTGAATTGTTTAAACTATATTATTTATTGTTATAGCGGCGATAGTAATATATACTTTGGCGAAAATTTTGCTGCCAAACTATTGCGGTTAATTAGATACAGGTCACTGACAAACGAAAGGAGTCTTAGGGTTTCGTTATTTTTACTCTTCGGGTGCGGAATCCTGAAAGCTTACATGAATAAGTACTGGCAGTGCACGACCTATATTATTACTAGTCAATCAATCTTGTCGAAAGTCAACTTCTATCATAAATAAGCCTTTGAGGATATATTACTTGCCTAGAAGGTCTAGCATAAATATCTTTCCAAATGGTTTCGCCAAATCTTTTTCTAAAATATTACATTATACTATACTATTTTGCGTAATATAAATAATAAAATATTTTTGAATTCTATATTCAGATATTTAAGTTCATTTAATATATAGTTAGTATAACCCAAAGAGAGATGGTCTGAAAGCGTTTATAGAAACACAACACCCGCATTCACTAACCGTCGTCAGCTTGAAGTTCAGAAATAGACGTTTTAGGGCAAAAAATAGACGTTTCAAAGTAGAAAAGGAAGAAAAGTCGGTGTAATTTAAATAAATAAGAATAAATGAATTGGTGTGAAGTAAGTATTCAGCTTGCTCGTTAAATCCCCAGCTATGAAAAACTGAGTGGCTCATTATATGCTAATAAAGTGGAATTTCAGATGGTAAGCGTCTTATTTTCATCAGAACTTGACTTTTGTGAGAGATTTGGGGGCCAAATTAAAATTTCATGGTGGTACGAAATAATGAAGTGTTCTTTTTGTAATTTGTGGATTTAAGGACATTTATTTCTGCTTCGGAGCGTAAATACGACTTACAATAAATTTGTTCGGATGCCAAAAATTTGCACTTAAATACTATTAAATTCAACTGATTTTTAATAAAGGAAGTTATATTTATAATTTTTGCCAAAAGGTATAATGTCATGAACAGTTTTATTCTCGTTTGTTAAGCCTGGCATTCTGCAAAGCAGGTAATGTGGCATAATATCAAATAATGGACTTTTAAATGGAATCTAAGAGGTAAAGCGATGAGATTGAATCTATTTAACTGAATCCAGAGAAAAACGAGAATAAAACACAATTGAGCATAAGTCTTAGATAAATATAAATTTTGTGTCAGTTCTACAATTTTCATAATATTAATAATGAAATACTTTGAATTGTTAAAATATACTCATTTATTCTCTCGACAACTTGAAACACGTTACTCAGTTGACAGTAAGTATAGAGAATAGACCGAAACCGGAACCAGAATATTTTGACAGATAATGAAAACCAGTTGCACAGACTAACAATAAATAAATAATGGATAAATAGAAAACACTTACCCACATTCGAAGTTATATCCCACCCTCGCTACATATAGTATGTAGCAAAATTAGTGTCCGAACCGTGAAGGTGTATATAGTTCTATTTATTCACAAAACCTGCAATAAAATTTAGGTCGATTTGGAAGCTTACATGGCAGCACAGGACAACACTTTGTGAATACCCTCCAAAAACACTAGAAGGCACGACACTGAAGCCAGCAGGGAGTGGTTATTCTTAGATTGTGGGGAGAGGCACTTCAAATCCCACTAGTATATAGCAAATCCATATTTTTTAGTTTTATCGTTCTCTTATTTTAGAAGTTACAGGGAAGGGGGACACATTTTACCACTTTAGAGGTGTATCTCGCGTAAGCTATTCAGTTTAGAAAAAAATAAAATTAGAAACCTCAATATCATTTTTAAAGACCTATCCATAGACACCTAAATATAAAGGAACCCCTAAAATTTATTGTTTTTTTTTTCTATATTTGTGCGAAAATCTTTATGCAGTTCGCAGAATACATCTTCTTACCAAGTTTCAACAGTATAGTTCTTATAATTTCGGAAAAAAGTGGCTGTGACATACGGACGGACAGACAGACAGACACGCGCATTACTTCTGAACCAGTGCACCAAATTGAAACTTCTTTTTTTTTTGGGTCGCTATTGTCAGGACAAGGTTTGTATGAAAAAATAATGTATGAAAAATCCACGGGTAAGGTGTTATAATTGCACAGGAGCGTGACCAGGACGCGCAGCTATTTATTATATGCTATATGTTTAGAGCTGATTGACGGACGAGCCTCTGGCGTAGCCTTTCTTCTCCGGGTTGAGGATCAGACGGACTACCGTCACCTATGCTCCCGTAAAAGCCAAATTAAAAGAACGAGTAGGAGAGTAGGAGTGTGCTACAAAGAACACGCTTTGGATGCAACTGGAATTAACACTGAGTTAATGATGATAATGTCTCCGAATAAATTAACCATGATTTACGAACAAACAAACAAATCAAATTTAAAAATAAATATTCTAAGACAAATTACACAACGCCATCTAGACCCAAACTAAGCAAAGCTTTTCATGTGAGTTCTAGAATGCGGATAAACATACTTAAATACTTTTTTTGTAAATAAATACATATTATACATAGAAACACCCAGACCAATGCCAATACAAACATATTTGCACTGAGTGGGAATCGAACCCACGACCTCTGACCTAGCAGTAGAACGCACTACCGCTACGCAAAATTTGTAAGATATATATTTTCATTCGATACCAGAACCCTAAAACTACTGAACGCCATTAATTACTTTACAATAATGAACATTTCTATTTTAAAATGCAATTTCTATCACAACTAATTGTTCCCTATGGCCGCCTAAATTTTTGTAATTAAAAGGGTCGAACAGGCGGTCCGCTGGGTATTTTTATCTCGTTACCAAATTGTTCATTGTTTTAAAGATTTATGTAACTATAGGAGATTTAATCGTATTAAAATTTAACATTAAACACAATATAAAAATACTAATGTATGTATTTACAAAAGAAATATACCTAAGTGTATGTAATCCGCATTCTAGAACCCATATTCACCATCATCATCGCCGTTTCTGGTATTTACAAAAGAAATATACCTAAGTGTATGTAATCCGCATTCTAGAACCCATATTCATCATCATCATCGCCGTTTCTGGTTGCATCCGATATTTTTTCGGAGACCGGAATTCGCTTACCTCGCTTCCTCATTTTGTTTTGGCTTATACGACTTTAATGGGAGTGACTATTACTCTTAAATATAACTTGCACAATGTAAAAAACAACGCGAAACTAAACATCAACAACATGAACTAATCATCAAACACCTTTGTGGATTCGAACATTATTTTTTGACGAGCACTACCAATTCACTTAAATTTTTAATACCAGCAGAAAAAAAACATATCCGTTCCGCGTCAATCGTCAGCTTTCGAAAAAATAAAACATTGCCTCTCGGCTCCAACGAACTGGCAAAGTCAATACACTCAACACAAGTGGAAAGCTAGACTAACGAGGACATCACGAGGGAGTCATGGCAAATATTATTTCGAGAGGGTAAATTGAAAAACGGAAAGTGTATTTAAGGCGTAATTTTTTTTTTGTGGTTGTTTGTAGCTTTTTAAAGAGTTTTGGAATTAGCTGTAATCTTATTTCAAAGAGAATATAGTCAAGGCAATACTGGGACTCAATAATGGAGATTCTTTTTTTTTTGAGTGTATGGAGATTTGTTTGATTTGATTGAAGGTTCAATATATTGCGAATAATTCAGTTTTAGTCAGTATTATGAGAAGAATATGCGTGCGAGTCGCCACATAAATTTTCTAGAGGTTCTATTCGTACAGTAATAAATTCAGCACGTGCAAATCGACCACTAAAAATATTTATTTCAAGAAGGGTTGTTTTTTTAGCCGAATCGACTGCTAGGTCTATCTAACAGGCTGTAGTCTTGCTTTGCTTGTTTGAATGAACTGGCTCAAATATCATTATTCACATACATGAGGTCCCTCCACTGCCTCCACATCAATATGTATTAGTTATAGCATCCTGCTTGCCTATACAATTTATTAACAGTCTTTGCGATTACTAATAATTAAAAAAGTGACAGTGAATTTTCATTGCCAGATTCTTTTCTCGCAGGCTTAACTTATTGCCTGGCTATAAATGTAGAAGCAAAATAGACAAAAATAGAGCATGCTTTTATGTTGAAGAGGCTTTTATGAATATTAGAAACTAAACGTATCTTAGTTATGATTTCAATCGAAAAATAGAACACGCATACTGTGATAAAGTCGCCAATAAAATTTTAGAATAGTTTTATATGCGTAGTCTCCGTGGATCAACTATTTAGATTCATCTAGTTGTACTATAGGTACATAGTTTATTCCTAGAATTCTTTGTAAACTTACTTATTTATTTTGGTTGGTATTCAAAAAAGAGCATATCCATGTACATTTTTTATCTATCTATCTATCTTATTGCATACACAATTTAATTCTGAATATCTAGAGAAACTAATGTGTATTACAGTACCCCAGGTATCTGTTCTTGCAAGATTAATAAAAAGATTTGTAGATATACCAAAGCCTTTAGACCCTTTGAGAGCATCCTAGCGAAATAAGTCATTAGTATATTTTACTTCACAATGAATTAAATTAAGTTGTCTAAATAAAAGAAAATTGTTTACTTATTTTTAATTCGTTAGACTCATCTACGCGGTGGCGGCCAAAGTCTGCCGGCAACGGACACTTGGGGAGGACATCGCGCGGTTTTAGTCGAGACACGACATAACTACCCCCGCTGGCCGGCGGGGGGGGTATCCGAATTAACCGCATTACGCATACGCACTACCGATTATCCGTACGAAAAAAAAAAAACCGTTTCCGCAGGGGGAACGCACAGGTAGATTTCGTGAAGCAATTAATATTATTTTATATAGAGAACTATGGACTTTAAATAATATTTCGTTAAGTTAACATGTTTAATTTTTTTTTCTCGAAAACGGTAACTTTTAGCGAAAAACTTTTCAGACATTTATTTTAGACTTAAAAATGGCCTATCGATTAAAAATGTTTCCGACGACAAGAATGTTCACCGGTTAGAAGTTATGATTTTTTTCCCGAAAAATGTTGGTTTTTCCCCCCTCCACTTTTAGTTAAAGTTTTAATCTTATAGGTTCATAATTAAAAGTTGTTGGTATTCATGTATACTATGGGATAAAATTAGAACGGTTCGAATATCTTTCATGGAACGTGACATTTTGAGGAAAAACTGATTTCACAAAAAGTGAGGCCCTACCGTCCCCTTAGGCCGGATTCCACCCGTTCACGAACTTAAACTAAGTTTACACCCAAGCAATTTTTGACCGCAGTTTGAAAGCGATCGGGGCAAAAATGCGACCGTGAGAGTGCCGCAAATTTTGGGAAGTGGAACCATACATACAAATATATATATAAAAACTTTTTGACCAGTGGTCATTTCGGACTCAGGGGGTCATAACTAGACCTCCTATGAAGATTTTTTTTTTAAATTCGACAGTAGTCAAGAAACCAATAGGTAGATCGATTTAATCGAAATCTACCTAAAAAAAAAGACTTTTAAGAATAGGGGTATTTGGGACCCCACCTAGTTATTCGGGTCCAGTCTAACACCTACTGATTGATGGACCAGGCTCTGGTGAACGCTTTCCTCTCGGGGTCTGACAGGTCAGACGGCAGTCGCGCCCGCAGAAGCCATGAAAGCCAAATCTAGTGAGAGAAACAGTGCGAGAGTAGATCCTGGGCTCTAAAGTACAAGCTTTGTATGCAACCGGGACTTACGCTATGATGACACATACATAAATATATATATTCTGCATTTACGAGTTTTAGATGAGCACTATGTATATATATATATATATATATATATATATCGATCACCCAAATATTTATACTAAAGTAAACTATGTTAGCTCCCGTATTGAAATTGTTTAGTAATTTGAACATTAAATATTTGGGTGACATCGATCATTCACGTCGATCATAACCGATTTGAAAGCACTTCGTCGGTTAAAGTTAAATATTTTTCATTAGCAAACATCAAAATCTGGCTGTGACATTGAAGGGCGACAAACAACTCTTTCGTGATTGGAAACTTCGCAGGATCTAATTGAATTCTTGATAGGGTAGAACGAGGGCTCAACAATTATTTAAAAGCTAGCGCTGAATGAAATTCATGACTTGGCTGAAACTACGATTCTAAAGGCTTCTTGACTTTACAAATTGAAGGCTTTTTGTCATAAGCTTTACTGGAGTTCAAATTTTAGATTGGCATTTATGCTTGTTCTCGAAATCAAACCTAGAAACTCCAAACCTAGTTTTGTTTTTAGAGCTAAATTTTTATTTAAAAAATGAAGGGTATGGGACAAGTTCACCTATTAAATAAACAAGATTTTTAGATTTTTTTTTTTATTCGATAATAATTGTAGAGATTACACAGACTGCACCCCGTCTGATGGTAAGCTGAGGAAAAGTCAAAACAGTAAATAAATAAATAAATATTCTACGAAATTCTACACAGTGCTTTCTAGACCCAAAGTAAGCATAGTTTAACTAGCTTGTGTTATGGGTTCCAGAATGTGGATAAACATGCATTTTTTTTTAAATCTTCATTTATATACACATAAATACATATTATACATAGAAACACCACAGAAAGAGTAGCGACAACCATCTCAAGTTAACAGCCTTGATAGATACTTTTTCAAATATGCATAGTGGAAAGTTCTGTACTGACAATAACAGCTCCACATCTACTTTTGTTCTTACACACTTAACAAGCTACCTCAACTATAATTAGACCTATTTCAAGTGCTCTTAACCTGCCATTTTTTCAATACGTCACCAATTTGTGGATAACCCCGGCTTGCCTGCTCACGTACGCGTGCTTTCCATACTTGGAGTGTTATTCACTCAGTACTCATTCGTTCTACGAGCCCAAACCATCTCAGCAAAAGTTTTTCGATTCTCGTTACACCGTTCTCTTTCATACTAAACCGCTCTCGAATGTATTATTTTTCCTATCAACCAACCTTACTCCACACAAATAGCACAATGATCTTATCTCAATTTCAAATGCCTTATTTAAAAAGGTCTCTAGAGACAGCAGTTTTCCTCATAGGCCATAAGTAATAATGTTAGAAAGAAAGGTAATACGTGCCTACGTGAGTGGACTTATTATGGCTATCATGGCTCATTGTGCCACAAATGGCAACCCTAAACGGATGTGCTTCAGATAGTAAAACTCATTAATTTTCTGGTATCTTAGGATCAGTTTGAAATTAAATAAGCCTACGCTTGTTTAATCCTGAGAGGTTAGGCAGAGGTGTGTCCACACTTACATTTCACAACACTTACATTTTCAGCTTCACCATGACGTCCCGGGTGCAATTCTGTTTTCATTTTCAACTGAAGGTGGGGACAAAATATACTTCTGTTTATTCCTTCGATGATAAACAGGCTATTTGCTGGGTAGTCCACTAATAGGGCATACCCGGGGTCTCTTGCAATAGGCACTGATGAAGATACGGTTTTAGTTGATAACGACACATCCACCTGACTGTTACTCCCGTTGAGGTTATACCCAATAGGGTTTCTACACCAAATATACATTACTAGCTATAAGTTGCCCGCAGCTTCATCCACGTGGAATTCCGATTGCATTCTCGCAACCCATGGGAGCCTATTCCAGGGATAAAAGTAACCTAGGTATATGTTATTCCGGACCATAACCTACCTCCTGTACCAAATTTAAGCTAGATAGGTTAAGCCGTTTGAGCGTGATTGAGTAACAAGCATTCAAACATCTTTACAAACTTTCATATTTATAATATTAGTAGAAAGAATAGACATGCGTGTATGTAAACAATGATAAATAAAAAACACATAAATAAAAAATACCCCCCACGCCAAAAAAAAATTTATAGTTTAAGGAACAGCCCTTAAAAAGTAAAAAACACTTAATCAAGTAATCATACGCCAAAAATTCCTTACATCAGTTTAGAAAAGAGCTGATAGTCTTACATTGCTGAAGCGATATTAACCAAACCTAGCTAAAAACCACCGCAAGGAAGCTGGCTTTCACATGAAAATAAAACGCATCGAAATCGGTCCATCCGTTTGAGAGCTACGATGCCACAGACAGACACACACAGACGCACACACAGACATCGAGCTCAAACTTATAAAGTTTGCGTCGGGGGTTAAAATACATCTGTAAGTTCATCCTTACAGATGTATTTTAACCCATGCCTTTAATGCCTTTTTGATAAAAAATCACAAATAAATTATTATATAAATAAGTATCTACATACATTTGACAAGCAAACAAATCTACTTACAAAAGGATCACAAAAATAAGATATTTCTTTTATCTCGCAGATTTAAAAGCCTGAAACCTGTCTGTCTCTTTGTTCTACTCTCTTTGGTACTCTTATAGAATAAATTAGGCTAAAAGCATTTATCAGAAGTTTTCATTATTCATACCTCGGCTTTTTGTCATACCACAGATTATAATATTAGGAGATAATCTTTGAACATTGTCATTTATATTTGTACCCGAAACAAGTAGATTATAACTTGTTTCAATTCATTGATTTGTGATTTTATTATCGTGCCTCACAGCAAAATTACAGTAAATTTTAAATTTATTTCAGCAAACACATAAATTATGGAGGAATAAGTAGAGATGTTTAACGTACACACTACATAAGCTATTTTTATTATTTCATGTAATACAATAGTGAATGGACACCCCGGCAAGGGATCGACTCGTACGTATGTCAATTAGATTGAGGATATTTTGAGGAAAGGTCCGATCAAGAGAGCATGCATGAAAACAATTATGTATGTACTCGTAGAAGAAGCGAAAGATGTATACGTCAGGATCGTAGCAAATGAAAACATGTGGTATAGCCCCCCCCCCCTTCGTTTTCCCCCGGATTTTATGTCGGATTTTATTTATGTCTTCAGACGCCGGGGTGTAACGCCCATAAGGCATTTCCCTCACACCCCACCTGACCCAGGTCCATCAGCGATTTTGAGATGGCCCCGACGGGTTTGTAAACCACAGAGTTCCGGCCTTGCCCCCGGAAATAGAGGGGGCGCTCAACACGCTTCCGCGGCATGCTTCTGCTGGGGTGCCAGGCTCCACCTGTCACTCCCAGGCCTGCATTCATGTAGGACGGAGGTCCTTCAGCGGACTACGACGCCTGAGTTGCCTCTCTCTGGTCTCAGCCCACTCTTATGGAAATGGGGCGTGACTCTATATTTGTATGTAATAGACTTCAAGTCCACTGCTGTCTACCTGACATATTTTCAGACTACGTGATGCTATTGAAAATTTTCTTAACGAGGAATCACACCCAGAACCTTAGCATTACAAAAATAAGTGATAACAAACAAGGACCGATAACCTCAACATTAAAAAAGAAATAGTGCTATGACACATTTTAATAGTTAACACATGGTTTACACACACAGTTTTACAGTTACAGGTTTGATCAAAGAGTTTTCTCCTTCCAACATGAATCGATGATGACGTCAGAAAAAATTATGACTAACCTTGCTAAGCTTTTTTTACTCTTCCTTGGTTCATATTTATATAATTTAATAGCCACATTGAGAGATACGTTTTCCCGGTCCTACATTCAGAAATTGTTAATACCACCAGATCACATTTCTGGGATACCCTTGGAACGTATGTTTTAATTAATAACTTTTTTTCTCCTAATACACTTTGGTATAACACGTTTGGCATAACTATTGAAAGCATAACAATACTTTAGCATTTAGTGTTATTTAGACTTATTTGTTTTGGTCTTATTTTAAATCGCATAAAGTTATTAGACATAATAGTATTTAAGTCTATAACGGTTTACAACTTTTTTTTTTGAAGAATATTTGTAACCGAAATTACTAGTATTCCCCCCTAGTATTAAGCCCTCCAGCTAATCTAAATTTCTTGTGTTAGGAGTGGGTTCACGTCGGTAGGACTTTAATTCGAAGCCGCGACGTCTCTCTCGTAATGCCGACTCCTTAATGACTAAGGTAACGACGCTTTAAAAGGCTCCCTAAGCTACGAATATGTTTATATGTGTTATTTTTAATTCATCCAAAACAAACAGTAAAAATACACTTACCTTTTATTGAAGTAGAAATATGTGGCTCGCGATTACAACTCTGTGCCTCTAATCTTAGTGCGTATTTTATTTGTAACAACACAGAAAAAGAAGCCCAGCGAAGCTACGCAATTTCTCAATTTTTCTTTAAGTCCTCAGCAGTTTTATATCTGTGGTAGATTATGTTGCATATGATTATGCAATCATTATAATATATTATGTTTCAAATCGTTATGCTAACAGTAGTTAAGGTACAACAAATTTTACCTATCATTAATGCCGAATGAATGATATGCGTTTCGATGTTTAGGAGAAATGAAATATGCCATAATAAATTATGAAATAAAACATTATGCATTCCAATAGGGAACCCAACATTTCTATACTGATTTTAAGGATATTTAAAAAATCAAGCCCATCTTTAATTCGTGTGTGGACTCCAATCGTGAAACAATATTATAATATTAGCAAAATTGCTCCCCAGAACATGTTACGTAACATTCTACAAACAGCAAAACATACGTCGGTATCACTAATACTTTGACCTTAGTACGAGGCACGTATGTTCGTGGATTTACTTGAGAAGTTTAGACCTAAATGGGAAATGTAATGGCGAACGCAGAAACAACCGCTATATAAGACTTAAACTGTGTCGTATAAAACAAAAGTTATTTTAGTATTGTGTTTTGTGGTCTTTACTTTTTTGTGTACAAAAAGTATACTGTACTTTAATAAACAATCTAAGTAATCATACGATGAATGTAAGATTCTTGAGAATGTTCACGTGTGGCGCCAGGTTTGCCTACGCCCGGCACTACTGACCTCCATGATCTTGACCTGAGCACGGCAGTTGCCGACTCGCTGTCCTTACAGAAGCAGGCCAATATGGAGGCGTGTCGTGTGTATCCTACTCACGCCTGCCAACTTACCGTCGCTGGATAAATCCCGGCCGAATGCCCCCTCCGAGGCCTATGTAAACACATAGCCTTGGATTTGTGGAGGGCCACCTCGATTCCCAGCCGCCGTATTCGACCCACGACTTGAGCGACACCTGCCGGCCTTTAGTGCCGCGCTTCAGTGCGTTGCTCCCCGCGCCGTAACACCCTCGAGCAACGAACCGCGCAGCACCCAGTCGTATCCGATATTCCACAGGAGTGGCCCTAGGACCGACGCCTGTGGAACACATGCGGATCTAGTCTGTTATAACTATGTTTTATAAACAATCAAAAAACACCGTTACCACACTAATCTCTAATCTCGTCCCGAAATTAGGCAATTCTATAAAGTTTAGAAAACATGAACAAATTCCCGATCCATTTAGAACCTCTAGGTCCCTATCCCTAAATAAAAAATCCCCCGAGGGCTTCCCCATATTTTATCCGACTTTATAATTGCGGTTGAGGGAATGTACTTATAATTGATCGCCTGGAGCCATAAACGACTTTTAGATTACGAAAACATAATCAATTGTTGTTATGGTTTGTAAAATACTTTCAATTGTTATATTTATTGCCCTTTAGGCAGTGTAAATACTGATTACCTGAATTGTATGCTTCATTATGTACCGAGATGAAAGATCGAGTGAGGAACAGCGCGAGAAGGGAACGTTGTGATATGGTAGAAGATGTAGTGACCAAGATAGATCTTAGATAGATATCCCTTTGGATACTTCGATGGTTTGGATACGTAGAGAGGATGGATGAAAGAAGATTTTCGAAGCAAATTATGAAACGAGGGTAAATGGGCAACACAATAACGGTCAACCTAGGCGTACCTAAATACGGTTAACCTAGGTGTACGACAAAAATATCTGAAATATGTTTGTTGGCGATGGATGCACAAACTGAACGAATTTGATGTAATTTTTTTTATTAGAAGGGTCCTACTCAGACTTAAAATCTGCTGTATGTTTCGTTGCAATTGCTTTAGTAGAACTGGAGATATCACTAAAAAACTATTACCGATCTCTGCGCGGGCGGAGTCACGGGCATCTGCTAGTTTTTAATATATCTACCATTTCCGTATGAAAACCTCAAAGTATCATCTCGTCATGAGCACGACAAAGTGGTTTTATAGGAGTTGAACTAACTAATCGCACACAGCCGGCCTGCCTTCCCACTTATAAACATTTCTTATAAATTATTTCTTCGTTCACAGAACTCCCACCGGAGAAGCCAACGATAAAGGCGGAAAAGGGTTGGTACGCGTCCGGAGACTCACTCAGAGCTCAGTGTTCATCACCGCCAGCTGATCCTCCTGCGAATCTCACGTGGCTGCTGAATGGACGTGACGTAAGTAGTTCTTTAATACGAGATTACTTGTGTGTAATTGAATACTTTTACATTCCATCTTTTGCAAAGTGTGTCTAAAAATATTTTAAAAGTAAAATTAATTTCACATTCTGGATGTTATTTGACACAGATTTTAATCTGAAATAGCATTTCATTGGCTTTTTATTACCGAAAATAGCAATTGCGAAAGAAAATAGCAATGGCCCACGTGAGCAGAGCTTCGAACAGTATTTTATAAGTACTCGTTTAACTGGAGCAAACCTTTTTACTTACCTGAAAACAGATTTCCTAACGATGTTTTCTCTTACCTTTACTTAATTAATTCTAAATACACGCGTTAACTTTGAAAGTAAACTTCGAGATCGAATTTTGAACGCTAGGGTAAAATATTCAGAGTTAGATGATTCGGTGATACTGCTCGCTTCAATATGAATCTAGAACTCATTATCTTGACGTGAAACACATATAGTCGTCTTGAGCCTAACTTTGTTCACTCATCTTTTACTGTTCAGCCTATGCTTTGTTGAATGTACCGATGACCTCTTCTAATTAATCCCACCTTCTCCTTTCCTATTCAGAACAACACATGATGAGATGTTAGCTTCATTGGGCGCAAACGGTTAAATCTAGAACTAAACATACATACATACATACATAACTTCACGCCTGTATCCCGGAAGGGGTAGGCAGAGGTGTATTACACACCCACGATTCGCCAGTTATGTTAAGGTCCCAATGTAATAAGGGGCGAGCCTATTGCCATCTAGCGGGCACATTATTAAGCAAGCGATAATTAACATTTATTAATGCACCCATAACAACGAAAAGCCAGAGGTGTGTGCCCGGGGCGACTGGGGATCGAACTCGAGACTTCGTCTCAGCAGTCCGTTACGTACGCCACTAGGCTATCGCCTAACGGCTACTACTACTACGGCTCAAAATATATTCAGTATAACCCATTACAGGTAATAAACAGCGTTTAGTCATGGAATCAGTGGTATATCAACTAAAATCCGTCGTTTACCCAATTTCAAAAGGTCAAATTTGCAAAATCCATCAAACTAACACTCTTAAACACTACTCAACTGCCTTAAAATAAAATAGTTGTATAAAAAGTAAACGTTAGTACTGCTATTTTAATGTTACTTCATTAATATAATTAAACAAAATGACCACCAAATTATCTGTTCTCCACATAAAATCACTATATAACAATTGTGTTTGCTATCCCGAAATGTTTAATCAGTAACCGAAATTGTTGCTGAACATTGTTATTTTCAACAACACTTTTTGGGTAACTGATAATATTATATATGCGATAAATAATCAAGGAAGACCTGATTTAATTTACATTTGAACAGTATATTTTAATACAAATTAATATGATACCTATCGGTGTAACAATAAACGAAATTGTAAATAATTTCATGCTCAAAAACATGTACTATCGCTTACTTTATATAAATATAATGCATACAGTCACGTATCTTTTTAAATGGGGTAAGCAAAGACTTTTTTTTTTCTTTTTTAGAGTTCCGTAGCCAAATGGCAAAAAACGGAACCGTTATAGATTCGTCATGTCTGTCTGTTCGTCCGTATGTCACAGCCACTTTTTTCTGAAACTATAAGAACTATGCTGTTGAAACTTTGAAGTAGATGTATTCTGTGAACCGCATTGAGATTTTCACACAAAAATAGAAAAAAAGATACTAATTTTGGGGGTTCCCATACTTACATTTTTTTATCGAACCCATACGTGTTATCTATGGATAGGTCTTCAAACATGATATTGAGGTTTCTAATTTTTTTTTTCTAAACTGAATAGTTTGCGCGAAAGACACTTCCAAAGTGGTAAAATGTTTGCCCCCCCCCTCCCCCCTGTAACTTCTAAAATAAGAGAATAATAAAACTAAAAATAAAAAATGATGTAACATTACCACGTAAACTTCCACCGAAAATTGGTTTGAACGAGATCTAGTAAGTAGTTTTTTTTTAATACGTCATAAATCGTAACCCGCAATTTACCTTACATTCAATTAACTCAAATATAAAGATTAAAGAAAAAACATTTAATACACTACAAGAACTTTTATATTATGTTACTTGCTGCTACGGAGCCCTTCATGGGCGAGTCCGACTCGCACTTGGCCGGGTTTTAGGGATTTTCTTTAGAAAAGCCCTATTGCTATCGAGTTGTCGTCGTTGCCAATTTTCTGTCACGGTTTTGGGTATGAAAGAGATGAGCTATCGAGTTGCTGTTTTCGGTAATAGATTCGTGCTGGGGTGAACCATTGCAAGATAAAGAAAAAATCGCAAAAAATCGCAAAAAAAAAATCGCAAAATCGAAAATCCCTTGTATTCGGCTGAGCTCGTCTCAGGAATTCAACTAGTTTTTTATATTTGCTGAGGTGAAGTCCAAATAGTAGTGTCCCGATGCCAAGAATCGTGTTCCCTACTTTGACGGCCTTGACAGATGCATTTTCACGCGCCGCTTTTAGAACCCAGGTTTGTAAGTAGAAGGGAACACGTGTGTGAGGTAACAAGCCATATAAACACATTTTTATTCTTCTGCTGCCATAGTAAAATTGTCGAAACTTGTCAAAAGTCTTAGTTGAGCATATATTTTTTGACGATACTACTGTATATCATCAAATAAAAAAAAAAAGGAAACCGCCTGGCGACCTATTGAACTTCCCTGGTACGGTCAGAAATTTGTCCTAAGTCCTAGTAAAACGAAAACATTTCAAATCCTACATCACGACATAGTCTAGATTCCAGTGAAGCCTAAGTCCAAGCTTGCCAAGACTGTTGGCGGCCGTCGTTCTTGGAGGGTAACCGTAAACGAATTCCCCGAATAAGTTAAAGTTTACCGTTTGATAAGTCCAGAGTTTGTAGCAACAGTTAAATATAATAATATTGAGGCCGTCAAACTTAGAAAAACCATTTTAGAACTAATAGCATCTGGAATGGTGGACTTACTTTGTAGATTTCACCAAATAACCATCTTGCGAAGTGCAGTTGACTCGACTGCCTAAATCTATATAAATAAAAAGAAGGCACTGAAATGAAAAGAACCTTTTATTAAAAAAAATGTGTATGCGGGTTCCAGAACCCATAGGTAGTAAGAGTAGAAGATTAGTAGAAGTATATGTCAGCTATGTTGATTAGTTCTAGATACTGCTGGGTAGTATATTCCTGAATATAATTATTTATATGAGCATTGAAGTGGTTTGAGTTAAGTGTAGGACATAATAATCCATCAAGTGGTTATGATTAGTTAAGGACAGAGTACATTATACGAACTTTTTTTTTCTGAAATTATCTACACTCGGCTTTGTTGTGAAAGATACACTCCCCCGCTGGCCGGCGGGAGGGTATCCGAAGGGATTTCCGCACGTTTTAAAAAACAAAAAAAAGCGCCTCGTATTGATGTTTCGTATATACGTGAAAGTCAGTGTATGTTTACTGTTAAAGTTATAGTTAGTTTAATTCTTTCTTCTAACATACTTACATGATTCTTAACTTTACACAAAAAATACAAATATTAATGTTTACAAATGCATATTTTTGTGAACTCTCTTTTAAATATAATTAATAAATAGTATATAATAAATTATATATAAATACAATAGAATATATACCATATGTGTTTAGAAAAAATGTGTGTATTGATCTTACTCGTATCTGCATGTCAAGGTTATGATTTTAATTACTGTTGTTTTTTTGAGTTTTAAATAATCAATATTAATAGTCAATATTAACCTAAATGGTAGATGAATAAATAAACTATTTTAAACCTTAAATTATATTAGCGGCCTCTTAGGCCCCACTAAATTACTAGTGTTACAATAAAACCACATCGGTCGTTATAGATAAAAAGGGATATAAGGCCTCTAACATCATTGCTGCAAGTCGATATAAAGCAATGGACCTAAGTATATCTAGGACAATAGATAAGGTATCGTCTTACTAAGCAAGACAAATATCGTATTACTAAACAAGACCAGTATCATATACAGCGTTAATTACTTACGTTCTTAAGTTATATAAAACTATTTGAAACTATTTCACGAGAATGTAGAGGCACAAGCAACTTTAAGCGTTAAAATCAATGTTGGAAAACTATTTCCATTTTGCTTGAACACCGTACAGTTTAGATTGCGAAGGACCTACTAGTCAAGTGCCTCGGAAAATGAGTTAGAGAGAAGTGGCTGTATTACAATAAATCTATTTATAAAAACCGGCCATGTGAGACTCATGAACTGAGAGTTCAGCAACACAATTATTAGGGAACTTTGGTACTATATTATTAGTGCGATATTTTAGTGCTTAGAAGTAATAAAAGTACATACTTTTATTACTTTTTAGCACTATTAGGCTGCTTTTCCACCAGAGATGTGCTATGCTACGATGCTATGGATGCGTTTGATATCCACCAATCATATTCATTGGTGCACATAGCTTAGCACTGGTGGAAACGGATTCAACTAAGATATGTTTTTTATATGGAAGGTTGCCTGCTATGGATGCGTGCTATAGATGCCTGCTATGGGCCATCGCGAGTGGTGAAGCTATGTGCAGAGCAGAGTACCTACAGTATGCCCGCGTTTTTCGCTGAAAGTAGACTTGCCATCGTGGAAGCTAAAAGTTATTTTATATCTCGCAATGTTCGAAGAAGAACTCATAGAGGCGGCGCATCCTCGTAGCGCATCTTCCTCGCACAGCTACCTAGCGTAGTATTGGTGGAAACGGTCACATATTTTCGTAGCGTAGATTTTACATCTTCGCAGCATAGCTGCATAGCACATCTCTGGTGGAAAAGTACCTTTATAAATGTGAGAGTTTAGATGAATGGATGCATGGATGTTTATTACTCAATCACGCCACAGAGATGATTTATATTTTGTTATTTTTTAACAGTATCTTACAGGATCACTTCCATGGGCAAAGCCTTGTCGTCTCTATAGTTAGAGGAATATAAACACCCAAAAGATGTTTTTCAGACCCATTCAATAATGAGTCAGTCGTCAGGATCTATTAATAACATCATTATTTTTATATATACATACATGCAATTTGAAATCTACAGCTAATTAATATATACAATTTTGCACAAACGTTTCAACGTCACAAACGTCAACTAGCTCTCGCATCAGCCAAGTAATACTATCTGGTGTGACCTAGTAATGAAATCCCAGAGACGTCGAAAAGCTCCGGCTAAAGACGCATAAACACGATGCGTTGCCACCCTGGGCCTGATTCTGCTGGGTGATGGCTAGCCCAAAACGTCACCCCCGGGCCCGCAATCATGGAGGACGGATATCGTTCTGTGACCTTGGCGTGCATGACTGCTTCGTAAAAGAAGGTGGTGGCATTTCACACACTCACGCCGCAAACAATGGTCTGCAGTGTGAGGCTGTCCTGTTATAAGGATAGGGAGCCAGTCCGTCCACGATGGGTATTCTGCCAGTGTGTAAAGTGGTGTGTTCTCAGAGCAGCCCCGGCAGTGGTGGCACTCAGGCGTTGGCTCCCGGCCTTCATTATCTTTAAAACCAACCTGTCAAACAATTTTAATACCTTTCTAAATACAATAAAAACCAACAAAAACGAACTCAGAACCATTGTTACAATAATGAAATCAATTTGCGTGGTGTCTCACGTCACTGGTAGATGTGACGTCACGACTTGATAAATGACTCTGCACCACTATCTCTCTTGTTTTATCTCTCGCTTTAAATGTATTTTTTGTTTGGAAAATGTTCTTATATTTTGTTTTCTTTTTTTGAGATGGATTGAAACCTGTCAGAAATAATTGTTTGATGGTCGACTAGGGTGGATTATAAAGGTCTCTAGTTGAAAGCGAGAGAATACATTAATTTATATAGTTCTGACAAGACTTAATAACAGTTGTATATACATTTAGTGTCCCCTATCCCTATTAAGATCTTCGAGGCCCAAGCCAACCTCACCTGCCAATCGGTATATCAGTCAAACAACGGCCAAGGCTCTAGCGCAGGTTTTTCTTTTCCAGCCGACCAGCCCCTAACCTCCCTGTTGGTGGTGAGGTTAGACGCTGGTCGGCTCCGTACTAGTTAATACGTCAAATGAAAATGATTATTAGATTCACAACTAAATAATTCTACTGCGTGGTAGGTGGCACTGCAGTCAGGTCTAGATTTTTTGACGAAGTTTTTTATATTTGCCATTGCATCATTCGTCAGGTCCACTAGTTTGTTTTAGTGAAAATCATTATGGTGCGATTCCTAGAAGAGTTATAAGCAGATTAAATCCCATGTAATAATATACAATCGTTTTACCGGGCACTTTCGACTCCGAAAATTGGGAATATTTTATTTGAAAATAAATATTTCGTTCGGAAAGAGTGAACATCCAGGACTGGACGTGAACCCGCAATCACTCCCTTACTGGGGAATACTCTAACCAATTATGGGCAACCTTACACCCCGGCGTCTGAAGACCCGAGACGGCGTGCGGTTTTAGTTGGTTCAAGCCCGACATTATCGCCCCCACTTACCGGTGGGGGGGGGGGTATCCGAAGGGATTTCCGCACGAAAAAAAAAAAGGTATTTGGACACGTCCTAGATATTCGAAATTCTCGACGCTGGAGCCATCTACCGTGATTTTTGCGAACTACGGCGAATTTCGAATATCTAGGACGTGTCCAGGTAGCTCAGATGGTCAGAGTATTCCTCTGTAGGGGCTGGTCGCGGGTCTCAGTCCCCTCCTGGTTGTTTACTTTTTCCGAACCTTTTTTTTTATACCACTCAGCTGGCAGCAAGCTCACGGCCCACATGATGGGAAGCGGTTACCTCGGCCTATGGACGTGTGCAACGCTAGGGGCGTCACACTCGTGCTGCCGACCCTGTAAAAACCTTCTAATGCCCTTCTTGAAGAACCCCATATTGTAGTCGCTTGGGAAAACCACAGCAGGGAGGTTATTCCATTTAGAGAACTAAATCTATTTCATTGAAATATTGTTTAAATTACTTTTTATTATTATGATTAAATTACAAGAGGATCACACTGTACCAATATGGTTTCATTTACCGTTAAATGAGTGGGCTGTCCGAACCGTCGCGATGATTAAATACTTTCTACGTATATACTCAAACGCAGATACTTAAATGAGCTGATTGATTCTGCCTGCTTTATTCTATCGAAAACTTTAAGCAAATCGGATTATTCGGAATCGATGCTTTTCATCGCCACCCACTATAAAGTTCGTTCGTGTTTTAGGGAATCGAATTGAATCGAATCGACAATATATTGAGTGCACCATATCGGCATTGAATTGGATTTCACTATTCAAATATTGATCGTATCTCTATTGAATTATAAACGTAGTTATGCTTTTAAAGTTAAAATGCTGTTCGTGGAATAGAGTAACAACCTGGATGCTTTTGAAGTGTCTATCTTTTATGCTGTTGTATAGTTATCTGCGGCGTCCCTCCGCTGGCCGGCGGGGGGGTATCCGGAGGGATCTCCGCACGTAAAAAAAAAAGATTACTTATCTAACACTAGCTGTGTTCCGTGGTTTCGCCCGCGGCATACTTCACCTCATGGCACCCGTTTGTCCCACACTTGCTCGAAATTTATTAGTTCTACAATAATGTATGGAAATTTGCCCGATTTAATGACATTTAAGATTACTACAAAAATATTTCCTGAACCAGTAGTTCCTGAGATTACTGCGTTCAACCAGCCAAACAAACTCTTAAACTTTATAATATTATATAATATAGTATAGATGTACAAAAATCTCGCGTCACAGGGTATGTTATCAAACTCCTCCGAAACTGCTTAACCAATTCCTATTAAATTTTGGATGTACATTTGGTAAGTCTGAGAATTGGTGGTAACCTACTTTTTATACCCCTAGGTGAACGAAATCAGAACCGCGGGCAAGGGCTTGTTACTACATAAAATTGCTTTGTTCTTTGAATGTTGATATCATCATCATCATCATCTTCAACCTATGCTAGTCCACTGCTGGACATAGGTCTACCCTAATGTTGATATAGGTTGATTTAAATAGGTTAGACAAGTAAGATTATTGATAGCTCTGAACATAGAACGGTGCTCCCCGAGTGTCTTCGTGACCAGGGCTGCTGAAAAGGGTTTATTCCTAACCTGACCCGATAACCTAACCTGCTGCCGGGTTGGTTTAGGAAAAGCAAAATTATATTACAATTCATTGCTAACCTGACCCGTTTCTAACCTGACCTGATCCGTTTTTCCTAACCTGAGCCGAATACCTGTTTTTTGTGCGGAAATCCCCCGGGATACAGCCAGCGGGGGTGGTAATGTCGGATTCGAACCGACTAAAACCGCACGCCATCTCGGGTCTTAAGACGCCGGGGTGTAAGGTGACCCATAAGGCATTTCCCTCGCACCCCGGTTAACACAAGAAGGGACCAGGGAGGGAATACCTAACCCGGAGCGGGTTGGGTTAGGAAAAGTAACATTTTATTAACATTAATTACTAACCTGTCCCGTTCCTTATTCTTATTCTTATGTCGAAAAAAGGAGAAAAAAAAATTACACTTCATGTTGCTTTTCAAAATTAGCGCAAATATTTCTAGTTTATTAATAATTATCATGCAGTATTTAAACCTAATCCACTAAAGGTCTAAAATTTCAGGTCAGTTTTTATAAATTATCATATTTGAAACTTCAACTGGCAATCGGTTAGGTCAGGAACAAACGTATCAGATAACGGTCAGAAGATTCAGGTTAGAAATTAATTTTAATAATATTTTTCTAGGTTAGGTTAGGAATAAATGGATCGGGTCACGTTAGGAACAGGGTTTAGGTTAGGAGTGAACTTTAATAAAATTCACCAGATTAGGAATAGCAGCCAAAAAATCAGAATTAGTGGAAATAATAAAATAACATCAAATAAATCGCGATAGAATCCGTTAAAAATAGTGTTATATAATAATTTGAAGCATTCGCGTTTACTTTTGACAATAACATGATACAATAAAGATATAAAAATCTTCATTCTTTGTTAGAAAGTGAAAATTATAAACGTCAAGATCAATGCTACAACATTTTTACGTAGGTACTTTATGTAATGAAACAATTTTTTTTCTGTAGATCTTTCTTCTCACAGTAGGGTTAAGTAGGTATCGGTAGCTTAGTGGTTAAGGAGTCGGCCTTATGATCGAGAGGCTCCGGGTTCGAATCCTGGCCATTACCACTACAGCCGTGAACCCACTCCTAACACAAAAATTTTGCTTAACTAGAGGGTTTAACAGAAATACTAGGAGTGGAGATTTAAACGATTCCATACAATTTTGGGCCATGATTGTAATGAGATGAAAATGGTGTGAATTTAATAAATTCAGACTTATAAGTTCCTTACTAAATGTTTCGTACGTTTTGACAATATTTTTAAGTTTTAGTAAAAAATAACTCAAAATTCAACTTCACGTAATCGTGGCCAATATTTACATGAAACAATCTTTAAAAATTAGGCTTAGGATTTTGAATCAACAATTTTTCTTTTGTTACAATTTCTGTGTTTTTTTTTTCGTAAACAAAAAGCCAAACGCTTAAAGAATCAACCGTTATTAATGACTTATAGCTTCAACAATATCCAGCGGTAAAGTCAATTGTGTAAGTGATCTTCGCTGTCCAGTGTGAAAGCAAGCATGTGCAATCCTTGCACAAATCCGTAAAAGTCAAAGCACTGAAAATGCATCGGCAAAACACAAAACGAAAACGAAACGAAAGGTTCACTCATTCTGCTGATGTGAATTTGATTAATTGTATTGGATATCCAGCAATTAATAAATATTTTATTTGTTAATATCGCTATATTTAAATGCACCATACTATACAGTATAGTGCATTTAACATATAAGTATATAAGGTTTCACAAAATTATGTCTCTGAATTTGGTGAGATGACTTGGTATCGACAAAATATGTATTTGAAACAAATAAAAAAAAATCGGGTAAAGTAAAAAAAAAAAAAAAAAAAAAAAAAAAAAAAAAAATACACCACCAGCGACCAGCGGCACGTGACGCTGGTCGCGATTTAGGTATTTCCCACACATCCGCTTGGAGAATACTGCGAGGAGAAGGACTGCACGCCTACCACGTGCGTCACGGGCTCGTCGCGTCACGTGACGCTGGTCGCTGGTGGTGTTTTTTGTTTTCATTTTTTGTTTTTTTATTTTTAAATTTCTTAACATTTTTTTTTTACTTTGCCCGAAATTTTTTTTTGTTTCAAATACATATTTTGTCGATACCAAGTCATCTCACCAAATTCAGAGACCTAATTCTGTGACACCTTATATATCGTGTATATCATTAATTTGGGTTAAACACCTAGTGAAAAGTTTCATTTTTATAATCATTGTGTTATCAAATACGCAACCAAACGATAAGACTCACGATCGAGCTTATTTTAGATATTTGAAGATAATATGATATTTTCTTTAGATCACAACGCAAATCTTTACACTCATGGCCCACGATTTTCCATCATCTTTTGGTAACTAGTAATCTTTTTAAAATCAAAAAAATATAATTTATATATTCCTTGCTTTTTCAATTTAAACTTAAAAGTGCCAATAACTGAACGGATACCAGGATACTTTACCTATAAAAACATATATCTTAACAGTTAAGACCTACGTACAAAATATTACCCATGCCGATAGACATCCCTGGGGTTATCCTTTCGAGGGCTTACCCGGGGTGCCCGGCAACGGACATTTGGGGAGGACACCGTGCGGTTTTAGTCGAGACACGACATAACCACCCCCGCTGGCCAGCGGGGGGGTATCCGGAGGGAATTCCGCACGTAAAAAAAAAAAAAAAATGCCGATAGACATAGAACCAGAACAACAAAGTACAGATGACTCCAACCAGCTGATCAACCAGCCTCGGTATATACCTACTTAAAGAGACAGGACGTAAGGGCTTGTGAGACATAAGCTCTGTAGATACTGGGTTAAGCTTGGTAGCTTAAAGCACTTTGAAACTACACTAGTGGGTAGTCACGTACTACTGTGAAGTTTTGACTAGATTCTACTGAATTATGTTGGAACAGAATTAAAGAAAATGTTTTGACCAAAATAATATACTTGAATTCGTTTTGTCAATTAGTTTACATTTTTACAAACTTAGAAATAAATTCCATAATTAAAAAGTCAAAAACTCGACTGCTGCAAGAAAGTCTGATTGACTGTTTAGCAATGACATTTTGAAACAATTCGTATGCTAACTTTTCCTATAGATTTATTTCTTGAAAAGAAAAGGATTTAAATTCATAAGTAATACCCTAAAAAGACGGAAAAAGTTTGATAAAAGGCAGGAGCCATTAATTTTCTTTCAATTGATGATTTGCGAATGGGTACTGCCAGCTATCAAACTTGTTTCGTCTTTTAGGGCATTGCTTATGAGTTGACTTATAGCCGTATAGCAATATTTTCTAATAGGGTTATTCTGATTGAATGGCTCAAATTAAATAAAACAAATGATGTTTTTAAACCTAATAGTTTAATAGTTCATTTTTTTTTTCTATTATAAAATTTGACAATATGCAAAATTTAGTAGCAAAGAAAAAAAAATCCCAACGTGGTATCAAATTAGAAAAAGTCATCATCCAGAACAACTGGTCTTGTGACAGTCTGACACTAAGAAACTCTGCCAACTGAACTACATGGATCCATCATGCATTTATTTAAAAAAATATATACATACCTTTTTTTTTTTTTTTTTTCGTGCGGAAATCCCTTCGGATACCCCCCCGCGTGCCAGCGGGGGCGGTTATGTCGGGCTTGAACCGACTAAAACCGCACGCCGTCTCGGGTCTACAGACGCCGGGGTGTAAGGTTGCCCATAGAGCATATCCCTCGCACCCCGACTGACCCTGGGCCATCTCCGGTTTCGAGATGGCCCCCTCGGGTTTGGGAACCACGGTGTCCCCGTCTTGCCCCGGTTTGGGGGAGGGGCGCTAGTCGCCCCACCGTCCCGGCCTGCTTCTGCTGGGGTGACAGGTGGCCTCACCTGCCACCCCCAGGCCTGCGCTCATGGAGGACGGAGGTCGTTAAGCGACCTCCGGCGCCTGAGTTGCCTGCGACGCGCGGCGAGCAAGTTGCGGGCTCGGCGGACCGGGAGAGTTCTAAGTCTCTCCCGGGCGCGCTCCGCCACCTCCTTCGCGAGCATTACATGCTCGCAGAAGGAGGCGGCGGCGGCCCACGCGCTCGCACTCCGCACCATTGCCGCAATCATGCTGCCGAGCGAGAGGACTCCCACCCCGATGGCTGCCACGAGGTCACGCCTCGGCGCCTCCCACGCCGGGCAGTCCGCCAGCGTGTGCAGCCCTGAGTCCTCGCTCGCGTCGCAGTGATGACACTCAGGCGTTGGCTCCTTCCTGATCCGATGCAGGTGGTCCCCGAAGCACCCCTTCCCTGAGATCACCTGCGTCAGTCGGTAGGAGAGGCTTCCGTGTCGCCTCTCCAGCCAATCCTCCATGATGGGCCTTACCGCCGCTATTGCGGCGTGCCCTGCGCTTGGTTGCCCAAGTCGTTCCTTCTACTCCACCACGATGGCCTGGCGGAGCTGGGACTGCACGGCCTCGATTTCTCGAGGCTCGGGGTTCCATCCCTGCTCCCGCGCCTCCTTTCGCCACTGGTACAGTTGCGAAAGGGCTCTCGCTTCCAGGTCCCATGGCGGAGTTCCGGCAAGGAGACTCGCCGCCTCGAAGGAGATCGTGCGGTACCCTCGGATGACCCTGATGGCCAGAACCCGCTGCGGAGCGCGCAGCATCCGCACAGTTCTGGTCCTCAGGGCCTCCGCCCATATTGGGCACCCATACAGGGCCATGGACCGCACGATCCCCGCGTAGAGTCTCCTGCAGGAGTCATCGGGCCCCCTCATGTTGGGCAACAGCCAAGCCAGAGCAAGAGCTGTACCCTTCAATTTGGGGGCCAGACTTCGGATGTGCTCTCCGAAGTCCCATCGGCCGTCGAGCACGAGCCCCAAATATTTCATTTGGGGCTTGATGCCGATGCGATTTCCTCCCACGATGAGACTGGATCCCTCGGGTGGCTTGCTCCGAGGCCCATGGAAGAACAGGGCCTCGGTTTTATGCAGGGCCACCTCGAGACCCAGCCGCCGGATCCGCCTAACGACTTGGGCAACCGCGGTCGTGGCCTTTCGGGTCGCTTCGCGGTACGTCGCCCCGCACGCCGTCACGAGCGTGTCGTCCGCGTAGCACGTGACGGCGGCACCGCCTACGAGCTCACCGCGAAGCACCCAGTCGTATCCGATGTTCCACAGGAGCGGCCCCAGGACCGATCCCTGTGGAACACCGCACGACATTTCACGCCGACCGAGACCGGTCACGGTTGGGTAGATGACGGCTCTCTCCGTCAAATACGCCCCGACTATGCGGCGGAGGTAGAGAGGCACTTCGTGATACACGAGCGCCTCCCTAATGCAACTCCAGGGCAAGGTGTTGAACGCGTTGGCGATGTCCAGGGACACCGCCAACATCACCTCACCCCGGGCTACTGCATCCTCCGCCAGAGCCCTCACGCGCATGATGGCATCCACGGTGGAGCGCCTCTGGCGGAAGCCATATTGGCCATCCGCCAGGTCCGGCCCCACTCTTGAGAGGTGCTCGACGAGGCGCTTCGCAATTACTCTTTCAAAGAGCTTGCACACCTCGTCGAGCAACACTATGGGCCGGTAGGCGGACGGCGAGTCCGCCGGGCGCCCCTCCTTTCGGATGAGGACCAGTTTCCCCGTCTTCCACAATTTCGGAAACTGGCCCCGCTCCAAACATGCGCTGAGAAGCCCTCTCAGTCGGGGCTCGAGAGCGTCGTCGACTAGAGCTAGGACCCACGCTCGGCCTGGAATGCCGTCGGGTCCCGGGGCGGTGTGTTTGGCTCTTAGCCTTCTCACGGCCAGCTCTAGTTCTACCCAAGTGACCTCGGGCACGTCGTCGTCTTCCACGTCGGGCGCCATGCGCAACCGAGGCGGAGTCATCTGCGGTGGAACATGTTCCACCGCCCGCGCTGGGAACAGGGAGCCAACAACTCCTCCGAGCAGATCCGGCTGGAGACACCGGGTTAACGGCGGGGCCTTGGGGCGCAGCTTGCCCCTCACCATCCGGTAGGGCCGCCCCCAAGGGTCCCGCTCCAGCGTCTCCAGCAGCTCGCGGAAGGCGTCCCGTTTGGAACGCCTTATCTCCGCTCGGAGGGCTCGTCTGGCCTCCCTGTATCCCTCGTACAACTCCACCTCTCGGGCCTCCGCATCTGCGGGGCGGCGACGCCTCCTACGGAATCGGGCCCACCGGCGGTGCGTGATCACGCAGCCCCGTCTGAGCTGCGCGATCTCCGACGACCACCAGTAGACCTGACCCCTCGGATTATAGGGCGGAGCCCTAGGCATCGCCGCGTCACAGACACGGGTCATGGCCTCCCGGAACCACTCCGCCTCATCGTCTATGCTGACAGGCCTGTCCGGCGCAGGGGCCCAGGCCTGTACGATGGCGGCTTCCAGGAGGAGCTCCCGATCAAGTCGCTTAAGCGCACAACGTGGCTCGGGTGGAGCCGGGGCAGCCGGCGCGTCGCTCGCAGGGGGGGACACGTCAAACCGAATGTATCGGTGATCCGAACTTGTGTCCTCCCCCAAAACGACGCGCCAGCCCTGAACACGTCGCGCCAACGAGGGGCTCGTGAACGATAGGTCCACGATGGAGCTACCCCTCGAGGTCACGAACGTGTCCACGGCTCCCCGATTTAGGAGGACTAGGCCGAGTCGTGCGGCCCAGTCCACCAGTGCCCTGCCTCTATGCCCCGTCGCGCCCCTTTCGTGTCGGGAACCCCAGGCATACGACCAGGCGTTGAAGTCCCCGAGCACAAGGACCGGACGGGGCTGGCAGGCATTGACGACGACGGCCAGCTGACGGAGCCATTGCTCATATGCAGCTTGGTCTCGGTTCGGCGTGATATAAGCGGCCACGACCGCTATATCCCAACCGCCGCCGCCACGCAGCCGGGTCCCCATGCAACGACGGCAAGAGGGGGGCTGCCGGCGGCAGGGTTGTGCACCAGTGCCGCCGACCCATCCAGCGCGGTTTCCCAGGTAGGCCCGAGGAACCGGTGGGTGTATGGGTCGGCGACAGCGGCGACATTTATGGCCCACTGTGCCATGCTCTGGCGCAGAAGATCCTGAGCATGGGCACCGTGGCCAACGTTCACCTGCAGAATGCGGAGTTGAGGATCCATTATGGAACCCCCATCTCCGCATCCCGCTGCGAACTAGGGGCGGAAGGCCGGCCTCCCGGCTTCGGCTCCCCTCCGGCGCAGGCCTTGCTGCCAACCCTATGGTCAGCCGGCTTGCCCCCCGCTGCACATCTGAAGCAGTGCAACGGGGCGCTACACGTGCCGGCCTTATGACCGGGCTGGCCACAGCGGAAGCAACGGTCACCCGCCGTTACCTCCGCTGTGCAGTGCACCCCCACATGGCCCACCGACAGGCACCTGAAGCACCTGGCCGGTCGGGCCTGCAGGAGCCGTGCCTGCGCCCTCAGGAAGCCTCCTACCAGGAGGCTCCGCCCGTCAGCGACCTTTTGGGCCGCCGCGATAGGGCAGCCGACAACTGCTGCCCCCTGTCCACCGCGGCCGAAGCGTATAGCTCCGGCCTTAATTGTGTCCGGGGAGCAGTCCCCGGCCTCCGCCACGGCGAGCCTGAGCTCTTCTGCCGTGGCGGAGTCGTCCAGGCCCGTAATGCGCACTTCTGCGCATTTAATGGGCCTGGACACCCGGACGTCGGCTGCGTCCAGCGAATCCCTCAGCCGAGCCGCTAGGGCGTCGGCCTTGGGGCCACTGGCGGCGCCAGGGACCTCGAGAAGCCGGGCTCCCGTCCGTGTGCTCTTGCGCCGGACACCCGGGATCTCGAGGGCCTTCAAATTGACGTTGGCCTTAACTTTGGCCAACACCTCGGCATACCCCATGCCCCTACCCGCTGCCTCCGCCGTCAGGGTGACGACGACGGCCGTGGTACGAGGGGCACGGAGCTTCCCCGGCGCTGTCTTCGCGGCGGCCGCGGCCTTCCTGGCCTTCTTGGCGGCCTTCTTGGCGGCCTTCCGCCTCTTCTTGTTGGCTCCAGCCACCTCCCAGCCCCCTTCCAATGGGGTGGAGGTAGCCGGAACCACGGCTGGGGCTGGGGCTGGGGCCAGGGCTGGGGACGTCTTCCCCTTGCCCTTCCCCTTGCCTTTGCCCTTCCCCTTACCCTGAGCGGGAGGGGGCTGAGGAGCCGGCTCCGGCAGGGTCACAACTGCACCCGCAGCCGGGCGGGTGGGGCCCCTCTTGGCTACAGCCGAGTAGACGGCCGCTGGTGGCGCCAGAGGCGGACGGCGGATGGAGTCCATTAGGGCCTCCATCCGACACATCATCCTCTCCTCCAGCGCCTCCATGTAGGGGAGCCAGGACTCCGCCGGCGGTGCCCTCGGCTTTGCCGGCTGCTGGACCGGTTGCACCGGCCGCTCCGGCCGCGCCGACAGCGCAGGCTGCGCTGACCGACTCGCGGACGAGCGAGTCGCGCGCGCCGGCTCCGCCGGTTGCGCCCGCTGCGCCGTTTGAGCCGAGCTCGCCATCCCCCTCTTGAGCTCTTCGACGGCTGCAGCTAGTCGAGCCGTCTCCCGACGGGACTCGGCCAGCTGCGCCGCCAGGCCCTCATTCTCGGAGGCGATGTCGAGCACAATGCTCAACATCGCCTCTTGCTCAGGGTTTGGGGACCCCTGGAAGGACGCGGTCACCTTCTGGAGTCTCTCCATGAGTGACCGCGTCCTCCCGCATGGCTCCGACACCGACACCGCTGAGGTGGAAGGCCTCGGCGGTGAGTTTCCCACGGCCCTTACAAGAGCCGAGGGAGCTCGGGTGGATTGTCCAGCCCTCACGCCGCCTCGGCGGCCAGCAGCCACTTTGGATGCCGGCTTCGAGGCCTCGTCACTACTGGAGGAGGAGGTCGTCCCGGTGAGGGTAAAATCCTCGTCCGAAACGTCCTCCCCCACCCGAGCCTTTGCGCGCCTCCTGCGCTTGCGGGTCCGCGGCACGCCCAGACCCGCCGGGCTACTCGCCCTGCTTCTCTCGTTGGCGGTGTCGAATTTCTCCGACACCGCCGAGGTGTTTAGCGCTACCTCCGCGCTTGATTGCTGCGCGATCTCCGCGCAGACTTCGTCATTTTCGTCGTCCTTTGTCATTGCCATTTTCGTTGTGGTTAATCGATCCTTTTTCATATTTTTAATATTTATGTAAGCCATAGTATATCCCACGAGTGTGGGGGAAAGGTGGTCCATCCAGGCGGTGCCCCCTGCACCTGGATAAGCCTATATACTATGGAGGTCGGCTGGTATCCATAGGTTTTTACGACTTGGCTGTCGGGTGTTATAGGCTTTTCCTTGTCGTGGGCCGGCCAATAAAGGCAAGCCCTCCGGTCAGCAAGTTCACGGCGTACCCTTCTGGAGCCACCAGTCAGGTCGTTGCTGATCACCTGCCGATTACGGAACGCGAGAGGATGGCTAGTCCTCTCTCACCGGCGGGGGCACAAGTGCCCGTCGGCCCCTGCGTTAGCAGTGGGCCAACCCGCCCCTGGATCCCCCAGGACCCTATGGTGGCCTCAGCCACAAACACCATCGCCCATCCTGTCTCCTCTGAAAGCAGAGGAGTACGGAGAGCGATGTGTTCCCGCCACGTTGGGTATTCGCCGACGATCAATGCCAACCCCATGAAGGGGAAGCCATTGACCGCCGCCCAGGGTGTACCGGCCGCTCCGGTTCCGTTCCCCCCGGACTGCAGCGGGATCGGAGTCGGAACGACACTCGAGGAGGTTACCCAACACACACCCCAATATATACATACCTACTACATCTAAAGTTAAATAAGAGCTATCTATGGCATTCAGAATAACAGAACAATTAATTATATAATTATGACCATTTTTCAACAACTCTGGCCTAAATAAACGATTGAATTAAATTTACAATGCTTACTTTACCTTGTGGAAGGAACCCATCCCGAATATTGCCTTTTCTGTTTTAACTCTACAAGAAAAGTCAATATAATAAATTATTTAAATATTACTTTAAACATCAACATAAAGTCAAACACTTTCAGAACGTCCAATATTTTAATATAGATTTTAAACGGTCTCGCAAACGGTCCGGTCACAAAGAACTTTCCTCTGGCGTGGGAAAAACAAGCTTAGGACGTCCGAGTTTACGATAAAGTGCTCCAACCTTTGCACAAATACGTTCCATACCATGCTCGTGTAATATATCAGATATGTTTTTGATATTCCCTTTATCATTTTAAAGTGTTTTGTTGTGCCGGTTTATGCTAGCAAGGGTGACGTAATTCGCGATTCAGAAAGCTTCGTGCATGAGGTTTTGTTTCTTTTTTTTGCGCACAGCCCGACTGACTGTAGGTAACAATGCCATCTAGAACGCAACGTTCTGGTATCTTTTTAGGGTTCCGTTGCCAAATGGCAAAAAACGGAACCCTTATAGATTCGTTATGTCTGTCTGTCTGTCCGTCTGTGTGTCACAGCCACTTTTTTCCGAAACTATAAGAACTATGCTATTGAAACTTGGTAAGTAGATATATTCTGTGTACCGCATTAAGATTTTCACACAAAAATAGAAAAAAAAAATCAATAAATTTTGGGGGTTTTCACATTAGAACAAATAAAATTCCCCACTTAGAACTGAAACTCAAATTATTATTTTTTCATCAAACCCATACGTGTGCGTATCTATGGACAGGTCTTCAAAAATTATATTGAGGATTTTAAAATCATTTTATTCTAAACTGAATAGTTTGCGCGAGAGACACTTCCAAAGTGATAAAATGTGCCTCCCTGTAACTTCTAAAATAAGAGAATGGTAAAATTTAAAAAAATATATGATGTACATTACCATGTAAACTTCCACCGAAAATTGGTTTGAACGAGATCTAGTAACTAGTTTTTTTAATACGTCGTAAATCGTAAACCGCAATTTACCTTTCATTCAATCAACTCAAATATAAAAATAAAAAAAAACATTATTATATTACTTGCTGCTTCGGAATCCTTCATGGGCGAGTTCGACTTGCACTTTGCCGCTTTTTTCTTTCGTTTCGAAGCGAACCTTCAGAAGTCCGAAATGCATGTGAGTGACATTATTTGTAACACGTGACATGTTAACACATAATGTTACTCCCATACATTTCGGACTTTGTCTACAGGCCCTGGTCACTCTACCCTTCAGTATGAGATATTTTACTGTATGTTTCATTATTTTCTTTTTGCAGTCATTCTTTATAACCATAGTGGTTTATTATATTTATGTATATTTGCTTAAAAATTCGAAGACTAATCCATTTTATATTTCATATTATGTAGTCATTTTGGTTAAAAACTTTTCTGCACAGGTAATATCTATGATAAAATCTTATTCGATCTGATAGATTATTCTGGTCTGATAGATTTGATAAATCTGTTGTATAGCAATTTTCATGTGAATTAGTAGAAGTAGAACAGATGTCGTAGGAGGATAAATGCCACAGATACTTAAATTCGTACTTGAATGATAAAAAAAACATGTTTGTGTATCATTAAGGTAGACAACTACCCGCCTTGGTTCTGTTTCTTTTTTATTGTTAAAGTTTATGCACACACAAAAAAAAAAACACAGAACAAAAATTGTTGAAAGAATAATATAATGTTACTGCTTATTTCGAACTTATTTAGAATTTTCTCCCAGCAGACTGCCCCATGTTAGTAAATAAACTTTTGGTAATAAATAGCTAATGCAATAGTGCCCGATTGTCGAAAATAGAGTTGTTTCGGAGATATAATTTAAATGCAAATACATCCAGATCTTCAGACTTTAATCTTTCAGAATCACTCATGATTTGATTGCGTCTTCAATTAGAATTGAAAATTTTAATCTTTCAAGTTTCCGTAAATTTTGAAATCACACGTTTTAAAAACTTAGTTTTATTGAATCGGGCTCCTGGTCTTGCCATAGCATAAACTAAACAAAACTCAATGGCCCACTTCAATTCTTAAAAGAAAGCAATATAAAAGAAAAGCGAATCGCAATTTATATTTCCTTTAAGTTGCCTATGTTTTCCTTGGCAATGTTTTATTGCACGGCCCGCCATTACAGGAAACGAGCAGTAAAACTTCGATTGGCCAGTTCTAAAGAAATAATGAGCTAAACGAATCAGGAGTAGTGTTGGCAGTACACTTGTGTTATGACCTAAGATTGTAATTAACTTCGGTGTTGATTTTGTACTTATTATGTACTTATATTAAGCTAGGAATCACAAAACCTACCAGGCTGGAAACATGTCTAGACCACTTTATGGTCAACACATGTAACCCCTGGAAAACGATTGTGTTTGAGCAGCAGCTTACTGACCATAGACCTATTTTGCTATATATCAGCAAGGCTTCAATTAATAAAAAATCTAACACCCACAGAAGAGTGATAATTAACACCGAATCCATCAAATCTGCACTTTTGAAGGAATCATGGCATGGTATCTACGAAACCAGAGATGCCAACACTGCTGCGGAAATATTCACAAATACACTAACTACGATTATTGCAGAAAATACTCAGGCCAAATTAATAACCAAGCGTCACCAACCACTTAAGCCATGGATTTCTGAAGGGGTTGTAAAAATAATTAGGAAGAAAGATCGAATGCACTCACAAGTTAAAAAAGCACCTAACAATGGAACCCTTAAACAACAATACCTTAATTACAGAAATACCTTAAATAAACTAATAAAAGATCTTAAAAAAAGATTTTATCAAGATAAGCTAGTCCAAAGCGAGAGAAACATTAAGCAGACATGGAAAATCATAAAAGAAGTCTGTAATCTTGATCAAAAAAAGGGTATCTCATTAGAACTATTGAAAATAAATAACTCACCAATAGACTCTCTGAATACAGTAAATGAATATTTCACGTCAATTGGAGGTACCCTAGCACATAAATTATTGCACAAGATTAATAAATCCGAACAAGACCTGGCATCTCTGGCAAGTACTCAAAATTCGCCTAGGGACTCAATGGCATTTTACCCAACTGATCCCCAAGAAATCATAAATATTGTGCATGGGATGCGGTCTCACAGTTCACCGGGTGTAGATAAAATTACCACCGATATCCTTAAGCAAAATATCACTACTCTAGCCTCTCCGCTCTCCCATATCTGTAACCTCAGTCTTGAATCAGGAACTTTCCCTTGCATATTTAAAAGAGCCATTGTATGCCCAATTTACAAAGCAGGTAATAAAGAAAGCCCTGCTAATTACAGACCAATCTCCCTACTCTCAACACTAGCTAAACTTTTAGAGAAAATTGTCAACAAGAGACTGGTATCGTTCCTAGAGACTAACAAACGCATCAGCAATCACCAATTTGGATTCAGAGAGGGAAAATCCACTGAAGATGCTGTTCTAAGGCTCACTACCTCCATAACTACCTACTTGGATAAAAGAGAGAGATGTGCTGGAGTCTTCCTTGACCTTCAGAAAGCTTTCGATACGGTCTCCATAAAGATCCTATTGGCGAGATTAGAGAATGTGGGAATACGGGGCATTGCTCTGGAATGGTTTAGAGACTACCTTACAAATCGAGTGCAGACTGTTCGGGTGGGCGATCAGGAGAGTGACAGTGCCGTCTGTAGTTTCGGTGTACCTCAGGGCAGTGCACTCTCTCCAACCTTATTCTTAGTTTATATAAACGACCTATTTAACGTTCCTTTAGAGAGCGCGGAACTTTTGATGTTTGCGGACGATACCGTCATTTTATTCCACGGTAATTCATGGGATAAGATCACCCGAGTGGCTGAGAGTGGACTAGCTAAAGTTACTCACTGGTTGGAAAACAGTCTACTTTCACTCAATACTTCCAAAACTAACTTTGTATGCTTCCATAAATCCTACATAACAAACCCAGGTCACAATTTTCAAATCAAAATTCATATGTTTCCATGCAATCGCACTACAAACCGACGTAACTGTGCCTGCGACTCATTATCTCGCACCCCATCAATTAAATATTTAGGCACAATAATAGACGAAAGGCTCGATTGGAGCGCTCAGATAGCGACAATGACCTCCAGGATTAGGAAAATGATACATATTTTCAAAATCTTACGAAATGTTGCTAACAAAAATACCCTAATAAATACATACCGAGCGCTATGCGAGTGCTTTGCCAGATACTGCATCTGTGCATGGGGGGGAGCATGCGAAACATCCTTTATAGAAATTGAAAGAGCACAGCGTGCTGTGTTAAAGGTTTTGCTTTATCTACCCTACCGTCATCCAACAGCAGACGTATATGAACGAGCACATGTTCTCTCAGTTAGGAAAATTTTTATATTCGAAATACTAAGAAAGTACCACAAACAGACCTTACTTAGCCCATCTGAAAGAACTAAACGGGTGGTCCGAACTACAGTACCTCGAGTACGAACAACTTTTGCCCAACGTCACTTTGATGTTCTTGCTCCATCTATTTACAATAAGCTATTAAAGTTACACAAAGAATGTAACAAATTCACCAACAATCAATTTAAAAAAATACTACGGGAGTGGTTATGGCAACATAATTACGGTGAAATTGAAAACATGATCACAAATAGGTAACCCTCGCACACACATATATACAAATACTCCCACCCTCACCCTTTACACACACCCTTACACACACATACACACACACACACGCACACACACACACACACACACACACCCTCATCTACATACACACAATGTACTCGCACAACTAAGCATAAACTTAAATTTTGTATGTACTACAATCATGGGCAACAATCTCGACAATGTACTCGAGTTGCGCAAAGCGTATGCGCAAGCTTTCACACGTTTGTTCGGGATTTTCGCTAGTAACTAAAAGCTAAAATAAGATAATACTGTTAATTTAGTAATTGTTTTCTGTATTCACTATTTTTATTTTTATTTTATTATGTTTAGTTTTTTTTTCCGCTTGTCTATTGGCATCAAATTGAAACTGCTAAATAGGTGAAGGCACTGGTCCCTGAAATACAGTTCACACTAGTTTGGGGACCAGGGAATTCATATTTACTGTCGACTGTATTTTTGTGTCAATAAAGAAATTATAAATTATTATTATATATATACAAAAAGTAGGTCTGACAGGGTATGCCAAATATTTCCCCGCCGAACGACAGTAGCTAGTAGACACTATATCAATATTAGCTCAAAACTGTACAACATTTTAAATAGGAAACGAAATATATATCCACTTCTACTGTATAAATTTAAGAAAATATGTACTGAATGGCTGCTTAGTCTTCGATATGAGGACTCTTTAGCTCTTTTGGATGACTGACTGCTTAAAAATAAGACACAGACACACCCACACACACCCTTCATACACACATCATCACCCTCACATACATACCCTCACACACTCCTTCATACATATACACATATATTTATGTTTATTATTATTTTAAGATTCGAAACTGTGCTTGCAATCCTTTTAATTTGATTATCTTATTGTTACTTGGGAGAGGGCGTTGATATCTGCGTCACAGTTTATACTTCTGTTGATATCATCGTTACATTATACTGTATAAAATGTTATTTATCCTAAATAAAATGAATTTGAATTTGAATGTATATATTATTATTACATTGTAAATAGGTTGTGTCTTGTGTGTTGGAAAATTTACTTGGGTTATGTTAAATTACCGAGTCTGAAACATTAGATAGGACTTAAAACCTGCCGTATGTTGGATAGCAAATGGTTAAGTAGAACCAGAGAGATGATCAAAAGTCGCGATAACCGACATCCACGCGGGCGAAACCACGGGCATCAGCTAGTATAAACATTATAATTACTGGCAATTTAAATACAGTGGCCGTGAATTTTACTACCAGATTAATGGTACTGTCGGAAGTTTACGTGAATGTCACACATTGAAATAAAACTATTTTCAACGACAATTCAGTATAGTTCGAGTACTTGGGATTAACTTTCTTACACTATTTTACATATACTTTTTTTATATTATATTTTTTTATTTTTTGGCAAATATTTTTATATTACTTCAAACTATAAGAAAACTTCTTCAGTCTCTCCGTGAAAAGCAACCGAAACGTCGGGTTCAGTGTAAATAATAAAATAACATCAAATAAATCGCGATAGAATCCGTTAAACATAGTTTGATTTTTACCAGATTAATATTTATTTATATACCTTGGTACTGAAATGCTTTTGAAAATAATTAAGCTAAAAGAAATGTAGGTATACTAAATTCAGTGGTGTGTGTTGGGTAACCTCCTCGAGTGTCGTTCCGATTCCGATCCCGCTGCAGTCCGGGGGGAACGGAATCGGAGCGGCCGGTACACCCTGGGCGGCGGTCAATGGCTTCCCCTTCATGCGGTTGGCATTGATCGTCGGCTAATACCCAACGAGGCGGGAACACATCGCTCTCCGTACTCCTCTGCTTTCAGACGAGACAGGATGAGCGATGGTGTTTGTGGCTGAGGCCTCCATAGGTTCCTGGGGGATCCAGGGGCGGGTTGGCCCACTGCTAACGCAGGGGCCGACGGGCACTTGTGCCGCCGCCGGTGAGAGAGGACTAGCCATCCTCTCGCGTTCCGTAATCGGCAGGTGATCAGCAACGACCTGACTGGTGGCTCCAGAAGGGTACGCCGTGAACTTGCTGACCGGAGGGCTTGCCTTTATTGGCCGGCCCACGACAAGGAAAAGTCTATAACACCCGACAGCGTAGTCGTAAAAACCTATGGATACCAGCCGACCTCCATAGTATATAGGCTTATCCAGGTGCAGGGGGCTCCGCCTGGATGGACCACCTTTCCCCCATACTCGTGTGATATGCTATGGACATTAACCAACAAATTAAAAATAAAACGGACCGATCAAAAAACAACACAGACCAAGGCAATGAAAAGGACAACGAGAACGACGGAGTCTGCGCGGAGATCGCGCAGCAAACAAGCGTGGAGGTGACGCCAAATACCTCAGCGGTGTCGGAGAAATTCGACACCGCTAACGAGCGAAGCAGGGCGAGCAGCCCGGTGGGTCTGGGTGTCCAGCGGACCCGGAAGCGCAGGAGGTGCGCAAAGGCTCGGGCGGGGGAGGACGTGTCGGATGAGGACTTTACCCTCACCGGGACGACCTCCTCCTCCAGCAGCGACGAGGCGAAGCCGGCGTCCAAGGTGGCTGCTGGCCGCCGAGGGGCGCGTGGTGGCGTGAGGTCTGGGCAATCCACCCGAGCCCCCTCGGCTATTGGAAGGGCCGTGAGAAACTCACCGCCGAGGCCTTCCACCTCAGCGGTGTCGGTGTCGGAGCCATGCGGGAGGACGCGGTCACTCATGGAGAGACTCCAGAAGGTGACCGCGTCCTTCCAGGGGTCCCCAAACCCTGAGCAGGAGGCGATGTTGCGCATTGTGCTCGACATCGCCTCCGAGAATGAGGGCCTGGCGGCGCAGCTGGCCGAGTCCCGTCGAGAGACGGCTCGACTAGCTGCAGCCGTCGAGGAGCTCAAGAGGGGGATGGCGAGCTCGGCTCAAACGGCGCAACGGGCGCAGCCGGCGGAGCAGGCACGCGTGACTCGCTCTTTCGTGAGTCGGTCAGCGCAGCCAGCGCTGTCGGCGCGGTCGGTGCAACCGGTCCAGCAGCCGGCACCGTCGGTGCGGCCGGCGCAGCCGAGGGCACCGCCGGCGGAGTCCTGGCTCCCCTATATGGAGGCGCTGGAGGAGAGGATGATGTGTCGGATGGAGGCCCTAATGGACTCCATCCGCCGTCCGCCTCTGGCGCCACCAGCGGCCGTCTACGCGGCTGTAGCCCAGAGGGGCCCCACCCGCCCGGCTGCGGGTGCGGTTGCGACCCTGCCGGGGCCGGCTCCTCAGCCCCCTCCCGCTCAGGGTAAGGGGAAAGGCAAAGGCAAGGGGAAGGGCAAGGGGAAGACGTCCCCAGCCCTGGCCCCAGCCCCAGCCGTGGTTCCGGCTACCTCCACCCCATTGGAAGGGGGCTGGGAGGTGGCTGGAGCCAATAAAAGCAGGTGGAAGGCTGCCAAGAAGGCCGCCAAGAAGGCCAGGAGGGCCGCGGCCGCCGCGAAAGCAGCGCCGGGGAAGCTCCGTGCCCCCCGCACTACGGCCGTCGTCGTCACCCTGACGGCGGAGGCAGCGGGGAGAGGCATGGGGTATGCCGAGGTGTTGGCCAAGGTTAAGGCCAACGTAGACCTCAAGGCCCTCGAGATCCCGGGCGTCCGGTGCAAGAGCACGCGGACGGGAGCCCGGCTTCTCGAGGTCCCCGGTGCCGCCAGTGGCAATGGCTGACGCCCTAGCGGCTAGGCTGAGGGAGTCGCTGGATGCAGCCGACGTCCGGGTGTCCAGGCCCATTAAATGTGCAGAAGTGCGCATCACGGGCCTGGATGACTCCGTCACGGCTGAGGAGCTTAGGCTCGCCGTGGCGGAGGCCGGGGACTGCTCTCCGGACACAGTAAACGCCGGAGCTATACGCTTCTGCCGCGGTGGACAGGGGGCAGCAGTTGTCGGCTGCCCTATCGCGGCGGCCCAAAAGGTCGCAGACGGGCGGAGCCCCCTGAGCTTCCTGAGGGCGCAGGCACGGCTCCTGCAGGCCCGACTGGCCAGGTGCTTCAGGTGCCTGTCGGTGGGTCATGTAGGGGTGCACTGCACGGCGGAAGTGACGGTGGGTGACCGTTGCTTCCGCTGTGGCCAACCCGGTCACAAGGCCGGCACGTGCGACGCTCCGCTGCACTGTTTTAGGTGTGCAGCGGGAGGCAAGCCGGCCGACCACAGGGTTGGCAGCAAGGCCTGCGCCGGAGGGGAGCCGAAGCCGGGAGGCCGGTCTTCCGCCCCTAGGTCGCAGCGGGATGCGGAGATGGGGGTCCCATAATGGATCCTCAACTCCGCATCCTGCAGGCGAACGTGGGCCACGGTGCCTATGCTCAGGGTCTTCTGCTCCAGAGCATGGCACAGTGGGCCATAAATGTCGCCGCTGTCGCCGACCCATACACCCACCGGTTCCTCGGGCCTGCCTGGGAAACCGCGCTGGATGGGTCGGCGGCACTGGTGCACAACCCTGCCGCCGGCAGCCCCCCTCTTGCCGTCGTTGCAAGGGGACCCGGCTGCGTGGCGGCGGCGGTTGGGGATATAGCGGTCGTGGCCGCTTATATCACGCCGAACCGAGACCAAGCTGCATATGAGCAATGGCTCCGTCAGCTGGCCGTCGTCGTCAATGCCTGCCAGCCCTGTCCGGTCCTTGTGCTCGGGGACTTCAACGCCTGGTCGTATGCCTGGGGTTCTCGACACGAAAGGGGCGCGACGGGGCACAGAGGCAGGGCACTGGTGGACTGGGCCGCACGACTCGGCCTAGTCCTCCTAAATCGGGGAGCCGTGGACACGTTCGTGACCTCGAGGGGTAGCTCCATCGTGGACCTATCGTTCGCGAGCCCCTCGTTGGCGCGACGTGTCCAGGGCTGGCGCGTCGTTTTGGGGGAGGACACAAGTTCGGATCACCGATACATTCGGTTTGACGTGTCCCCCCCTGCGAGCGACGCGCCGGCTGTACCGGCTCCACCCGAGCCACGTTGGGCGCTTAAACGACTTGATCGGGAGCTCCTTCTGGAAGCTGCCATGGTACAGGCCTGGGCCCCTGCGCCGGACAGGCCTGTCAGCATAGACGATGAGGCGGAGTGGTTCCGGGAGGCCATGACCCGTGTCTGTGACGCGGCGATGCCTAGGGCTCCGCCCTACAATCCGAGGGGTCAGGTCTACTGGTGGTCGTCGGAGATCGCGCAGCTCAGACGAGCCTGCGTGATCACGCACCGCCGGTGGGCCAGATTCCGTAGGAGGCGTCGCCGCCCCGCAGATGCGGAGGCCCGAGAGGCGGAGTTGTACGAGGGATACAGGGAGGCCAGACGAGCCCTCCGAGCGGAGATAAGGCGTTCCAAACAGGACGCCTTCCGCGAGCTGCTGGAGACGCTGGAGCGGGACCCTTGGGGGCGGCCCTACCGGATGGTGAGGGGCAAGCTGCGCCCCAAGGCCCCGCCGTTAACCCGGTGTCTCCAGCCGGATCTGCTCGGAGGAGTTGTTGGCTCCCTGTTCCCAGCGCGGGCGGTGGAACATGTTCCACCGCAGATGACTCCGCCTTGGTTGCCCATGGCGCCTGACGTGGAAGACGACGACGTGCCCGAGGTCACTTGGGTAGAACTAGAGCTGGCAGTGAGAAGGCTAAGAGCCAAAAACACCGCCCCGGGACCCGACGGCATTCCAGGCCGAGCGTGGGTCCTAGCTCTAGTCGACGACGCTCTCAAGCCCCGACTGAGAGGGCTTCTCAGCGCATGTTTGGAGCGGGGCCAGTTTCCGAAATTGTGGAAGACGGGGAAACTGGTCCTCATCCGAAAGGAGGGGCGCCCGGCGGACTCGCCGTCCGCCTACCGGCCCATAGTGTTGCTCGACGAGGTGTGCAAGCTCTTTGAAAGAGTAATTGCGAAGCGCCTCGTCGAGCACCTCTCAAGAGTGGGGCAGTACCTGGCGGATGGCCAATATGGCTTCCGCCAGAGGCGCTCCACCGTGGATGCCATCATGCGCGTGAGGGCTCTGGCGGAGGATGCAGTAGCCCGGGGTGAGGTGATGTTGGCGGTGTCTCTGGACATCGCCAACGCGTTCAACACCTTGCCCTGGAGTTGCATTAGGGAGGCGCTCGTGTATCACGAAGTGCCTCTCTACCTCCACCGCATAGTCGGGGCGTATTTGACGGAGAGAGCCGTCATCTACCCAACCGTGACCGGTCTCGGTCGGCGTGAAATGTCGTGCGGTGTTCCACAGGGATCGGTCCTGGGGCCGCTCCTGTGGAACATCGGATTCGACTGGGTGCTTCGCGGTGAGCTCGTAGGCGGTGCCGCCGTCACGTGCTACGCGGGCGACATGCTCGTGACGGCGTGCGGGGCGACGTACCGCGAAGCGACCCTAAAGACCACGACCGCGGTTGCCCAAGTCGTTGAGCGGATCCGGCGGCTGGGTCTCGAGGTGGCTCTGCATAAAACCGAGGCCCTGTTCTTCCATGGGCCTCGGAGCAAGCCACCCGAGGGATCCAGTCTCATCGTGGGAGGAAATCGCATCGGCATCAAGCCCCAAATGAAATATTTGGGGCTCGTGCTCGATGGCCGATGGGACTTCGGAGAGCACTTCCGAAGTCTGGCCCCCAAATTGAAGGGCACAGCTCTTGCTCTGGCTCGGCTGTTGCCCAACATGAGGGGGCCCGATGACTCCTGCAGGAGACTCTACGCGGGTATCGTGCGGTCCATGGCCCTGTATGGGTGCCCAATATGGGCGGAGGCCATGAGGACCAGAACTGTGCGGATGCTGCGCGCTCCGCAGCGGGTTATGGCCATCAGGGTCATCCGCGGGTACCGCACGATTTCCTTCGAGGCGGCGAGTCTCCTTGCCGGAACTCCGCCATGGGACCTGGAAGCGAGAGCCCTTTCGCAACTGTACCAGTGGCGAAAGGAGGCGCGGGAGCAGGGATGGAACCCCGAGCCTCGAGAAATCGAGGCCGTGTAGTCCCAGCTCCGCCAAGCTATCGTGGTGGAGTGGAAGGAACGACTTGGGCGACCAAGCGCAGGGCACGCCGCAATAGCGGCGGTAAGGCCCGTCATGGAGGATTGGCTAGAGAGGCGACGCGGAAGCCTCTCGTACCGACTGACGCAGGTGATCTCCGGGAAGGTGTGCTTCGGGGACCACCTGCATCGGATCAGGAAGGAGCCAACGCCTGAGTGTCATCACTGCGACGCGATCGAGGACTCAGGGCTGCACACGCTGACGGACTGCCCGGCGTGGGAGGCGCCGAGGCGTGACCTCGTGGCAACCATCGGGGTGGGAGTCCTCTCGCTCGGCAGCATTATTGCGGCAATGGTACGGAGTGCGAGCGCGTGGGCCGCCGCCACCTCCTTCTGCGAGCATGTAATGCTCGCGAAGGAGATGGCGGAGCGCGCCCGGGAGAGACTTAGAACTCTCCCGGACCGCCGAGCCTGCAACTTGCTCGCCGCGCGTCTCAGGCGACTCAGGCGCCGAAGGTCGCTTAACGACCTCCGTCCTCCATGAGCGCAGGCCTGGGGGTGGCGGGTGAGGCCACCTGTCACCCCAGCAGAAGCAGGCCGGGACGATGGGTCGACTAGCGCCCCTCCCCCAAACCGGGGCAAGACGGGGACACCGTGGTTCCCAAACCCGAGGGGGCCATCTCGAAACCGGAGATGGCCCAGGGTCAGTCGGGGTGCGAGGGATATGCTCTATGGGCAACCTTACACCCCGGCGTCTGTAGACCCGAGACGGCGTGGGGTTTTAGTCGGTTCAAGCCCGACATAACCGCCCCCGCTGGCACGCGGGGGGGGTATCCGAAGGGATTTCCGCACGATAAAAAAAAAAAGGTATACTAAATTCAAATTTTCTTTTTTACCTATATTTTGGTGGCCTTACAAATCATAATCAAATTAGGCCGCGTTTAGCTTTCTAAATTAAAACGGACATACGAAATTATTGTTATCAACACGTAATTGTGTTTTAATTTGGAATGAACCAGTCGCCGATAAACCCGGCCTATTAAATAAACCTTTCAGACCTTCATCGTTATGAAAGAGTGGGTTTGATACTTGACGTGACGTTACCGACACGATACTGACCAAGGTAATAAAATAATAAATTTACGTGTGCATTATGTCTGGTTTTTAATTTTCTGTCATATTTTGTATTTAATAGCACAGACAGTGCAGCAGTTTAGGGGCTTACCTCCTATCACTACATTGCATGTTGAGAGTTCCATTTCCACATAGGTCCGCCAGGCATTAAAATGTAACTTACATGGTGACAGTACAGATTATCGGATAAAGGTATACTCAATACTTTGTATTCAATAACCGTATGTTTGTAAAGTCCTTGTGATTTAATTCTTTAGTGCTATAACATTGGAAAAATTTACATGTCATTTGATTAAATATCTCTCAAATACAAGGTGAAGCAGAATAAAAACTACATCACTCCCCGTGAGTATCTTGCAGGGTAACTAAGGAATAAGCCTGTAATGCATCCTATAGTAAAATAATTGAGGGCTAAGGGTTCGCCACCTATTATATAGACAAGAAAAATATAACTGCCAATACGTAGGTATTCATACGCCTCTGTTTACTCTTTCAGAGATACAGGTGCGAGTATATCAATAAAATCTATTTTATTTCAATAGTAAAGAGTAACAAGAATTAACTCAGTCTGTATAGAAGATCATGTCGGTGTCGTGTCGTAATGTGTGTTTAGCTTTTGAAAGTATGGGGTCCTGTGGACCCTTTGTTCTATTTATGTCACTTTGTTGACAGTATTCCCACGATTTAGGTCGAACTGCCGCTTTCTATGATAAATATGTTGGATACAAGTTCCTACCCACATATTTTAGAAGCGAATGGATTTTTGTAGGCGAACAGACATTCTTCTTTCCTTTTTTCACTTTACAATCCTAAATCCAAAAATTACAAAACTTAATTTTTTTTTAATTTTAGGTGTACAATGAAATGAAATGAAAGTTAGTTAATCAACAGATTATCATAGTTGATCCACATTAACGATGTTATTTCTTGACACAATCAAAAATCATTCCTACGTCAATATTTGTGGAATCATCAAAAAAAATTGTATTGCCTTGGGTTGCCTTGAAAGAAAAACGCAGCTTAAGTCGAGCCTTTTTTCTATATGAAACATAAGCTTTAGAGTTACGAACTGACTAACTACAAATCTTCGAATACCCCCAGCCCAGCAGAGAGGGGGGGGGTTTATGTCAGACTCGAACCGACTATAATCACACGCCGTCCCGGGTCTTTAAACACCGGGGTGTAAGGTGGCCCCATAAGGCATTTCCCTCGCACCCCGACTGACCCAGGGCCATCTCTGATTTCGATATGGCCCCCTCGGATTCGGAAACCACAGTGTCCCTGGCTTCTCACCGGAAAAAGGAGGGGAGCGCTTCTGCTAGGTTGACATGCGGCTCCACCTGTCACCCCCAGGCCTGCGCTCATGGAGAACGGTCGTTGAGCGACCTCCGACGTCTAAGTCGCCTCCGGGTATAGCGGACTCTGGGAATCGGGAGCGATCTGAGTTTCTTATGTACCCCCTCCGTCGCGTTCTCACTAAGTAGAAACCTTGAATATATAAGTACTTTTATTTTATTTACAAAATGTCTTGAAACTTTATTTCTTATTGACCAATATTTGAGTCATTTTGCATAAAACTCGCTATACCTATGTAATATTCTTCCAAAAAATTGTGTTTAAAAACCATGCTGAACCGAACGCCTTTACAATCGTTATCTGTTATCTTCTTCAAACTGTATTGCGTATTACGGGCTTGGAGGTCATACCTATTTGCCATAGGTATATATATATATATATATATATATTATATATATATATATATATATCAGACTTTGAGGGATTTACCATGTGTGGTGGTTCAAATAAAAATTAATTTCCTCTAATTAAAATACCTTTTCTGTATATTCAACGTAAGTCTTAACTTCAATTTTATGCGTCATGTTAGGTTACAAGCAACCACATCACTCGTGTGGTGTGAAGTACGAAACATTTCTGAGAGGAATAATGTCAAAAGTTCAGACCTCTTGGTCGCTAACATATATTTTATCGTGTTTGTACTGCAAAACTATTCCAAAAGGGACAATCTTAAATAGTTTGCTAGCATTTCCAACTCCGATCTTCTTATAAAGTTCATAAAAGTAAGGTGTCAAGTAGTCAGGTAACAAAGACATGCTTTTAAAAGTACAAATAGAGTAACGCCTAACACTAAAGACCTGTCTACGTCGTGAACACATGCGAGCGCCTGTTTCGTGCAAATAATACTCAATTAATTTTGAGCAGATAATTTGCACAAAATCGTGCAAAAAATCTACACGATTTGCACGAGGCGACGTGCGGGCTCCAGCATGCGTGACACGCAGGAGGCAACGCAGGCTCTAAGGCTGAGCGCAGATTAGAGACACGACGATTCACGTTAAAGATTTTGCCGGCACTCGTATGCCGACAAACATCTTGAATAAAAGTCTGAAAGTTCGCGCATGTATACTATACAGACCAACCAAAACACCAATAAAAGGACTGATCATAAAATGACAACAAGCCCTTTGTGCCCATGATTGGTTTAATGGTGAACCTATGATTATTATACTTAACTGGCGAACCTCAGCCCCCACTCCCCGCACTACAACTAAAGAGACCTAAAAACGCTTTCTGCGCACCTAGATACATTGTCAAAAAGATTTCTGACTATTATATCAACGTTAAAATACCAGCGTTGTGACTCACACTTTGCTGTAAAAGGATATTAGAAGAGAACAGGCTATATTTTCAGAGTGCTGTGGTAGTTCTAATCAGATCCTGACTCTTCTCTCTGCTTCTTCTCTTCTCTTCTTCTCTGTTAGGACCGCGTATGAACAGAACAAGATCAGATTCCACAGTTCCAAAATAACCGATAAAATTCCAAACATTTACTGGAATATTTCACTGGCTCATCGATTAGACCGGTTATTGTTATTTTTTTAACCCCTGACGCAAAAAGAGGGATGTTATAAGTTTGACAACGATATCTGTGTGTGTGTGTGTCTATCTGTGGCATCATAGCTTTCAAACGGATGGACCGATTTCGATGCGGTTTTCTTCATTTGAAAGCCAGTTTCCTTGCGGTGGTTCTTAGCTATCTTTGGTTAATATCGGTCCTGCAGTGTAAGAGTATCAGCTATTTTCCAAAATGATGTAAGACTTCTTTAGCGTATAATTACTCGATTAAGATTTTTTTTACTTTTTAAGGGATGTTTTTTGAACTAGAAGTATTTTTGGAGTAGATGTTTTAAAATTTTTAAGTTATGTATACCTGGAAAGTATTTCAGGATTTTTGAATATTAGAATATTTTATAGAAATTTGATATACTTTTTCCGAATTCCACTTTGCCACCATTCATATTTGCTGCTCGCACCGTCATATAGCAAAAATGTCACCTAAAGACAGTTCATTACTAATACCTCTTTTCTGTTCTTATATTTACGTTTTAAGCCGGTTTTTTTGTAAGAAGAACTAACAACTCGAACCTAGTAATACAAAATAAAAAAAACTTAAAACGCACATTTTTGCAACCACTTTACTACAAACATACCTTATACGTGATACCCGGTAATGGGTTCAACTAAAGCTTTGATCCCGTGCAAATCTGAAGTTTAATTACATATCCGAGATTACTCTACGTGCTACCCCGGATCATAACATACGTTGAGGCAACTTGTGTTGCCATGACGTTAATGGTTTTGAAGTTTAATTAGGTGGAGTAGAATAATTCAGGTATCAAAAATATTAATATTCTAGGACGCAATGCTCTCTAAACCCAAATTAAGTTTGGCTTATAATATATGAGTAATAGAATGTGGATAACCATACCTACATAGATACTTTTTTTGTAAATACGCACACATACATATTATATTACACGGCCTGTGTGGCGTAGCGGTAGTGCATGCGACTGCTACGACATGGGGCGCGGTTTCGATTCCCGCTCAGTGCAAATATTTGTATGCATGAATATGTCTATTTGCATTGGTCTGGGTGTTTCTATGTATAATAATATGTATGTATTTACAAAGAAAAATAGTATATAAGTATGTTTATCCGCATTCTGGAACCTATAACACAAGCTAGTTAAGCTATGCTTACTTTGGGTCTAGAAAGCGCTGTGTAGAATATCGTAGAATATTTATTTATTTATTATACATAGTAACATTCAGACTAATACACGTTCATTTATTGAGCTGAAATCGAACCCGCGACCTCTGACGAAGCATTAGCGATCTCAGCCCAACGGTCTACCATCACGTCACAGAGATAGCTAAATAAGTATCTGTAAGAAGGATTATAATAGCACCTAAGGTTCTATCTAACCTATTTGTTTTTCTGTGAAATAATATATAATAATTTTGTTTTGTATCGCAAAACCCCAACAGTTTACAACCACGGGTCGCTAAAATGAGTACCTATTTGAATTGTGGAAAAGGTTTAGTTCCCCAGACTATGAAGCTTTTTTATTATTAAATAGCAGCATTAAAAAACTTTGTTACGTAAATAAAATTACTCAGTTTGATTCAGACTATCCTTTGTCTAGTGTTACATTATTTTATACTTAATTATATACTTTACTATACTACTTAACTCTTTGGAATGTTATATTGAAACTTGGTACGTAGATGTATTCTGTGAATCGCATTTAGATTTTCACACATAAATAGAAAAAAAACCGATTTTTTTTTTCATCAAACACAAACGTGTGTAGTATCTATGGATAGGTCTTCAAAAATGATTTTGAGTTTTTTAATATCATTTTTTTCTAAACTGAATAGTTTGCGCACACACACAAAGTGGTAAAATGTGTGTAACGGTCCTGTAACTTCTAAAATAAGAGAATGATAAAACTAAAAAAAATATATGACGTACATTACCATGTAGACTACCACCGAAAATTGGTTTGACCGAGGTCTAGTAAGTAGTTTTTTTTAATACGTCATAATTCGTAAACTGCAATTTACCTTTTATTCAATCAACTCAAATACAAAAATTAAAAAAACATCATGTTACTTGCTGCTACGGAACCCTTCATGGGCGAGTCCGGCTCGCACTTGGCTGGTTTTTGTTATGAATAATGTATGTCCCACTGCAACTGATGGGTTGCCAAGATCTGTCGGGGGTCCGATCCTTTATTTCTAAGGTACACATAGGTTAGGTTCCCAATGTAAGGCATCACGTCATGCCGGAGCCCCGAGAAATCAGGGCTCAGCGGTCCCTGCTCCGCCAAGAACTCATGGAGACATGGAGGGTGCGACTTGAGCACCCAAGGTGGGGGGAATCCACCATTGCGGCGGTGAGACCGATCATGAAGGAGTGGTTGGAGAGGGACCATGGGGACCTCTCCTACCGGATGTGCCAAATGGTTACCGGACACGGGTGTTTCGGTAAGTATCTGTGGCGCATCCACCGGGAGACAACGCCGCAGTGCCAGCACTGCGAGGATCCTGGCGAAGACACGGCGCTCCACAAGTTGGTGGAGTGCCCTGCGTGGGCGAGTCAACGCCGGGATCTCGTTGCGGTCCTGGGCGTGGACGTTCTCTCGTTGGAGACCATGGTGAGGGCCGTGGTCTCCGACGGGAGCAAGCGGCACGCCGCCGCCTCTTTCTGCGAGCAAGTAATGCGCGCGAAAGAGGCGGCGGAGAGGGAGCGGGAGAGAACCCTGCCCCCTGAGCTTCGCAGTCTGCGGTGAGGACGCCGCGGACTCATCTACGCCCGGGACTACCGACCTCCATGATCGGGGCCTGAGGACGGCAGTTGGCCGACTCGCCGTCCTTACAGACGCAGGCCGTGGCGGAGGCGTGTCGTGTGTGCCCTACACATGCCTGCCAACTCACCGAAGCGGGATAAAACCCGACCCCACCAGGCGAGGCCGCGGTGGCGGCCAAAGTCCGCCGGCAACCCTGGGGTTATCCTTTCGAGGGCTTACCCGGGGTGCCCGGCAACGGACACTTGGGGAGGACACCGTGCGGTTTTAGTCGAGACACGACATAACCACCCCCGCTGGCCAGCGGGGGGGTATCCGAAGGGATTTCCGCACGTAAAAAAAAAAAAAAGGCATCATGTCATTCACTGAATTATAAAGTTAGCTGCCCCAAGAAAGGTTTAATGGATTTTACTCACTCTAGATCACTGAGAGACTAGAGACTGAAGACTTGGTATTGAACTCTACAGATCCCACACCCTTTCGCATAGGCGATGACTTGGTCGAAAACACGGAACAAATTAAGTACTTGAAATCTGTATGTCACGCGACTGGTGACATAGATAGTGCGACGTCAAAGCACGCATTACCGCCGCATGGGCCCATGTGGCGTGAGATGACTGATGTCAACTGTGAGAGACTAGAGACTGAAGACTTGGTATTGAACTCTACAGATCCCACACCCTTTCGCATAGGCGATGACTTGGTCGAAAACACGGAACAAATTAAGTACTTGAAATCTGTATGTCACGCGACTGGTGACATAGATAGTGCGACGTCAAAGCACGCATTACCGCCGCATGGGCCCATGTGGCGTGAGATGACTGATGTCAACTGTGACCCCAAAATGCCGGTTATGTTAAAGGGGCACGTCTTTAAAACCATCATTAAGGCCTGTCTTTTTACACGGCTGTGAAGTGTGGCCACTGCTGCGTGTTACGGAGATGAATATGCTGCAATGAATGTGTGGCGTCACGCGTAAAGATCACGTGATCCCGCATTTGCGGCAGCCGCCATGTCCGTGACATTGCAGATAAAATGCCTCGGATGCAAACGGGACGCAACGCTGAGATGATGATGACTCATTCTGAATTAAATACAAGTCCTCCAACTGCGCTAAAAGCTTGTATCAGAAAAAAATCTATTGGGTGTGTTCTGGGTGGATAAAATTCGCAATTTTTCAATTTTGTTTCAAGTCCGATGCTTAACTTTTATACTGCTGCCGCTTGATTAATTATTGATTGAAGGCATTTGTAAATATATTGAATCCTAATATCTAATTTGACAATAGCCCTGCTCTCATAAGAATTCAAAATTAAATCACTTTATTTTAAGATAAAAATAGTCCCAGATGAAACGAAACAAGTATAAAAATAAAAACGCGCTACAAAAAATTCCAAACCACAGCTTATCTCAACAAGAAACCTCTGTTGAAAAAAGCTATGTAACCTCTTTGTATTCTCAGGACACACTCCAACGTGTTGCATTATTCCACCATTCCCTCAGGTTTACGTCTGACGTTATAGAATTACTTATTCGATATATGTCGCTAGAAGCGTGTGAATTATTGTGTTGTTTACTGTCAGGGTTGTCACTGTTGAAAATAATAACAAAATATTTGAAAGAAAAAATGTTTTTTTTTGGTTAAAGGGTAGGTAGTAAGTTAATATATTATATTACAAGCTGTTGCCCGCGACTCCGTCCGCGTTAAATTCGCAATAAATCAGTGTTTAGTTCTGCAGTTTCGAAAACAACATGTATTAAGATACCTATTTCATCGTTATATTTTCAATGCTTTATGATGAAGAAATTGAGGTTTATATCAAAAGCCCGATGATATTTATATCAAAGGTTGAGTCTCTAATGAAATGTCTTTTACATGTATCTCTGTAGTTTCGTGAATTTATATTTTACTTCTCATCACCTTTTAGCTATAGCGTGTGCTATGATTTATACACCGAGCGTTGACCATGTCCGAGTTGTATCCAGCTGCAGAATTTCGTGATGATCTGCTTTGCAATAATAAAGAAATGATCAATAGATTTTATCGATTTTACCCTGCTGCTCCCATCACACTTATAATAGCGTGATGATATATAGCACAGTTTATGACCATATCCTAGAAAAATGTTCATGCAACATTTCAACTAAATCTGTTCAGCGGTTTTCAAGTGATGCTCGGACATCGACATTACAAAGGACAAAGAGACAAACAGTTAAACATACAAACAGACTAAAATTCTAAACATTACATTTTTGGCGTCGGTATCGTTCCTAGAACACGTAGCAATTTTTTTTTTAAATATGAATGTACAGTTTTCACCTCGTTACGGTTTTGTTATATGTATAGAGGATGATAATCTATTATAACGTGTTTTTACATACATTAGAACATAATTTTAAAACGAATGAATTCTTTTCTCTTTAGTGATATATTGACAGAAGCAGAGTCACTGTACTACTTTATCCATCAATGTATTTTTCACTTCTCATGCTCTTAAAATGTAACTTTAGTCTCTGCATATCGGGACTAAAGTTCCTTATTAATGTCTAGGGACTAAAGTAATTTTTTTTAAATTTACTTTGAAAACTCCTAAACAGCCAATCACGGTGTTGATGAATGGGAGGATTATCACCTTTTTAGTGATTGTGTATAGAAATAACCTCAAAATGACATTTGAAAAAATCTAAAAAACCCATTTAATTTCGTGAAACACGATTAATGATATTAATTTAATTAATTATTATGTAAGTATTAACGATTAATTCATTTTATTATGCATTTCCAATTAGTTTTAAATTATTTTTCAAGTTTGAATCTGTTGGCTAAATATGCAAATAGCGGCGATAGCCCAGTGGCGTACGTAATGGACTGCCGAGACGAGGTCTCGAGTTCGATCCCCAGTTGCCCCGGGCACACACCTCTGCTTTTCGTAGTTATGTGTGCATTAATAAATGATAATTATCGCTCGCTTAATAATGTGCCCGGTAGATGGCAATAGGCTCGCCCCCTATTACATTGGGACCGAAACATAACTGGCGAATCGTGGGTGTGTGATACACCTCTGCCAACCCCTTCGGGGATACAGGCGTGAAGTTATGTTTATGTAAATATGCAAGCATTTAAAGCGTACGTCACTTAACAAAAAAAAAACCGCGGGACAAATTTCTTTGCAATTTGAATTTTGAATAGATTATTCGTATTAAGCTTGCGTTGTAATCACCAATTACCTACACCAATTAATTGTGCAACTTAATAAATTACGGACCAAATATGTCATCATCGTCATCCAGTGGAGAAGAATTAACGCCTAACTTCAGAATGGAGAAGAAAGCAAAAAAGGTAATACAGAATTTATTGCCGCCGAAATCTAGTGGCATTTATTCAAAAGCATACAAAACTTTTGTATAGACCGTCTTTTTTTTTCCTCGCATTCAAAGTGAAAAGTAGAGTGTTTAACGTGGGACTAAACAACCATAATGACACTCGAACTATCTGAACTGTTTTAGCCACGCTCGCTTCGCTCGGATGGCTAAAACATCTCGTTTCATTATGACTTGTTTTAGTGCCTTGTTGAACAATCTACTAATTGTGTTTTGTGACATATTAAATATATAAAAATAAATTGATGTCATATTTCAATTACTTGAAAGTGAATTGTCTCTCATTTTGGTAAAATGATTCAATGCGATAAGCAATGCTTGATTTACTTTTCATAGGAATTATGTGTAAGTATTATGTTTTAAATCTGCAATTCATCACCGACATTAAGGATAAACACTCAATAACTGGAAAGCGTATTGCCGTCTATTTGGCACGTTTGCATACTCCACTCCACATTGCAACTGAGATTTTAACAGAGAAATCTAATAACACTTCGCTCAACTCGAGAATCGAACCCACAAGACTACAGATACACGCCTAGGCAATTCCCTAAAGTACAGTAAGAAAAAGTTAATATCTTTTATTAGGAGAAGCAATCGCATTAGACTCACTTCACTTCTAGATAAGTATGTCACAAATGTATTTTGAAAGATTTTAATTCAATACCCGGGTACAATATCTCGTCGTAAATTCTTAGGTTGTTCCATATATTCATGAAGTAGCTTCATATGAGAATTTAAATGGTAAATTTCATTCGTTAGAGATTCTCAGAAAAAAATTATGCAATATGAGGTCAAGATTTCCATGAAGATCGTAGCTGCTGCGTTGATAAAACACAAAGAAGTTCCAACTAAATGAATGTTTACAGAAGACCGTAGAAGAAGTATGTCTTTAATTTCATGGAAAATGGGTATAGCTTTGGTCTGTTCCACCTAGTTACATTGTACTTACATTAATGTAACTAGTTGGACAATTTAAGTCTAACTAGTTGAAATAATGTAACTACAATGTAAATAGGTGGAATAGATCAGAAGTTTGATGTAAGATACTGTCCCATATTTCTTGAATGGCGCCATATTCATTTGAGTAAGTGCTGACAACCCTATGGATATTGGAAAAAGCTAAAAGAAAGTGGTAAGATAATAAAATAAATGATTAGAGTGTGACCTGTATATTGCTAAAAAGCCCACCAGCTACAAGAAGGTCTTCGCCATCATATCCACACCATGTGATCCCATCTTTTTAAAGGACAGCAAGCTATCTCTTTCAGGAAGTCGCTACCTATCCTAAACAAAACGTAATGGACTTAGGTGTCACCCTTGTTAGACTTTACAACTTTCAAGCTAAAAATAAGATAAGGAATGTATCATTTTTTTTTTTTTTTTTATCGTGCGGAAATCCCTTCGGATACCCCCCCGCCGGCCAGCGGGGGCGGTTATGTCAGGCTTGCACCGACTAAAACCGCACGCCGTCTCGGGTCTTCAGACGCCGGGGTGTAAGGTTACCCATAGAGCATATCCCTCGCACCCCGGCTGACCCTGAGCCATCTCACCACTAACAGCATCGCTCATCCTGTCTCCTCTGAAAGCAGAGGAGTACGGAGAGCGATGTGTTCCCGCCACGTTTGGTATTGGCCGACGATCAATGCCAACCCTATGAAGGGGTGAAGGGGAAGCCATTGACCGCCGCCCAGGGTGTACCGGCCGCTCCGATTCCGTTCCCCCCGGACTGCAGCGGGATCGGAATCTGAGCGACACTCGAGGAGGTTACCCAACACACACCCCAAATAAGGAATGTACCTAAGATATATATATTAAATATATATATATTAAAAATAAGTAAATAACTACACTTTATAGCTTTAGGTATACAATAGGAGAGAATTATTGACACTACACTGATGTAATGTAACTTAATGTAAAAGAATGAAGTTATTTCTATAGTAGGTAATAAGGAATATATTTAAATAAGACACATGACCGATGGATACAGATAAATCATGTTTAATCAAACACCTTGACAAGACAAAATATATACTACATACACTGGTTATATTACTGGCACAATTACAATCTCAGACATATTGAAGAACAATATAAAAGAAATACTTAACTCACACATGTTGTTCAGTATAGCAGCTGCTGAGTAAAAAGAGACCAAGCTCCGTATGGGAGCTGCTTTTATAGACTACATGGGTCGTTATTCAAATAACTACCCACTATTATTTATTATCTTAAATTATTTCTAGAATATCATATTGGCCTCCAAATGTTGCCAATACTAATAAATAACAAACACATAATGGTCTACTTAATTTATCATAATATTTCAAATAACATTTTTATATTTGTTTGTAATTGTTTAAGAGAACAAGGTATTTATATATTATTATTTATTACATTACATAGTTATCACCCTCATACGGTGCAATCGATTCCATCACAAACCCAGCGGTTTGGTAATTCCTTTCTTTGTTGCACGATAAAGAACTGAAATGCTTTACCACAGACGTCTTCCCTTCTTCTTACAATTCTGGACTCTTTAAAAACTCCCGGGCGTCAAAAAGCTTCTGTTGAAGCCGTCAAGGCAAAGACCTACATTCTAGGGACATCATCTAGAATGATGGTTACTACTTCTTGGACTTCACCCCCAACAAAAATCGCTCCCTTTGGTCGGTAAATAGAGTGTTGACATAAACACCTCGTCACAATGGGTGATTCCTGTAGGAATTTTGTTTTCTCTCAATGTCTGTCCTTTACCGATCAGGGTTAGGGTTTTGCTAGGCGGTGTTTTGTGTGCTTTTATGTTAGACCTTTCGATGCTTATATGCACTTTCTCCCCACCTGATAATAAGCTGTTACCATAACCCACTTCCGCTTGTAGTAGGATTACCTACTACAAGCTGTTTCGGCATTCTTCACTCTTTCTTCTCTATTAAGAGAAGAAAGAGTGAATAATGCCGAAACAGCTCCTATTCAGCACGCCTCTAGGTACATGCTTGTACCATATGAGTTTTTTTTTCTTATAATTATATGTGTACTTTATGGACTAATGTTTGAATGAACGGATTCTTTCTTTCTTTTTAAGAATGGTCAAAAGACGTTTGGCCGACACCATCTCGACACTATATTCGCCCAGTCCAGGTATACCCAGTCCGACTCTGCGTTATTTCGTGTAGTTTCTTACTGTGTGTTTAAATCGGACTTCGGAGAACGGCTGTGGCATCATTTGGTGGCTTGTATATACCTTTGAATTACTTGACGAACACTGTAAGTTCATAGTATTCATTTCAGTTAAAAGCGTTAAGCTAACTAATACTTAATCAGAAATCAATAAAGAGATTTCTTAAAACAGTGTAATTTCTGGTCGAAATAATTCGTTCCAAATAGCCGTGTTGCTCGCTGAAATCCGATTTTAATTATTTTCACTTCTCAGAAATGGTTTTTTAATTATCTTTGGAGTAATATTTTAATGAGCACTTAAATAATATTTACGCTTTTCATACGATCCACTTTTATCATTCATTTGATCTTCAACTTCAATCTTCTATTGATAATGATAAATTTATTTTTTATCATATTGCTAAGACAGCAAACAAACATACATGCTACTTTCCGGTCCCGCAGGGACCGGATGGTATGTAGCTACTGATATCTATAAAAATCTCCAACACCGTAAACGGTAACCCACTAATAGTGAATTTGTCTTAGGAAAGAAATCTTCGCGTTAACCCCTGTAGCTGAGCTAAATTGCTTGTGTTAGGAGTGGATTCACGTCGGTCGTGTATTGGGCAGGATTCACATCCGAGACCTCTGCATCGTAAGGCCTACTCCTTAACCACTAAGCTATACCCATAATAAGCGTCAATAGCTTAGTGGTTAAGGAGTAGGCGTAGTAAGTAATAGTTGTGCACTAACAGGAAAATTAATCAAGTAATATTCTTTACCAGCTGCCTTCTGTAGAGTGGAAAGACTACTTATACAAATTTTATTAGTAATTCTCTTTGAATCTTAAATCTCTACTAAGAATTTCTAAGAATTTCTTTTTGTAATCTATTTTTGTATAAATTTTCCTATAAAAAAGGCAGTGGTAATATCAAGATAGATTTATATCTGGCTCCTATATTACTTCCTATAGGTGAAAGGTAGTACAGCATACCTTCATTCTAGCGGAAGCAAGCTTGAGAAGGTGGGGAGACGTGTTTCTCGCGCGCCTCTCTAAGCTGATACCTGTATCTCTGTCTTTCTATTTCCTCTGTGTCTCTGTTTCTTTTAAATATATGTATGCATAACTGACAAACTTATTTCATTAGAGATCATATAACCTGTGCACCAAATTAGAACCCTCTTTGTAACGGCACCCTGGGATTAAGATCTACATTTACTCACCTGGACTGGCCGGTGAAGTAGCCAGTGGAAGTCCACGGGTTACACAGGTTACACATCACTTAAATCCTTGTTAAGCATCTGATTTGATATCTTCTGCTGTAGTTATCATTGACATTTTGTTCGTTTTGATTTATTTTAACAGTAAAACCATAGAACTGATTTAATGAAAAACGTCTTACAGGCACCTACATGCGGTCTCAAAGACCGCTGACTAAATATTTTTAATTACCTAGGCTAAACACGCGCTCACGCACACTTGCCAAGCTTTAGTGAGATGCTATTCGACGTGTAGAAAAGGGACATGGACGCAATCTGTCGCACTACATGCACAATTGACCACGTTAAAATATTTTAATTCAAAATTAATTGCGGTCTCTGAGCGCTGGTACGTGGCCAAGTGTTAAAAAATCAAAATATCTTCATTAATGTAGGTCTCAAAGAAACACTTATGAATGTTGTGTCTTTGAATGTGAACTTCTACTTTAACTATCCAGTTCGCATGGCTATACACTATTTGATTCCTTTGTTTACAAAATGTATCACTCAAACAGCTGAACTGAAGATCTGACTGCAGGGATAGATTATAATCTGGAATAACACATAGGCTACTTCTTATCCCTGGAATAGCTTCTCATGGGCTGTAGGAACTGGATCAGAATTCCATTCAATTCCGGTTGGACCTATCAGTAACAGCTAGTAGTATATAACTTAACTACTTCCCCTATCTGAATCAGGTGTCTTGAGAATTCAACGTGAATTCTGATTATGCTTCGTAGGACGGAACGGAGTGAAATGAGCCATTGGAAGATGTTGCTTATGGATTGTACTTTGTTCTAAGATATTCAAATCCAGTTGCAAACTATTTCAAGTTGTAGTGATAACTGTGAAACTTACTCCCGATGGATAACTGCTACTAAGATTGCGCTAGCATAATCTCTCTTTCTTTCTTGGTGTGTTGTGTGTACAGGGCCGAATTAAACCCAACCTGCTAGTCGGTGGACCTGCTAAACAACTGACGAGGCTCTGGCGGAAGCATTCCTCTAGGGGTTAGGAGCTTAGATGGCAGATGCTCCCGGAAAAGCCGACATACCAATCAAAAACAATAAAGCGGACCCCGGACTTTAAACTGCGAATTTTGGATGCATTTTTTTATCCCATCAGTGATTTAGTTTACGTCATTTTGTACTTTTTCTACAGCTTCTTTGTGAGTGACATCTATAGCCACGATGCAATAATGTAGTTTTTTATTTCTGGGATATCACAGGTGAACAATAGGTACAAGACAGGACCAAGGATACTTCCCGGTGGTACTCCAGCTTTTATTTGTTAGAGATCAGAGTAATCATCTTCATGTCTCACTCTAAATTTTCTCTCTTATAGGTAGGATTCTAAAACATTTGCAAATTGTTTTGAGAGTTTTTTCCTTAAGTTATATATAGGAACTCTATGTCATACCCTATCGAACGCCTGTGCTATATCAAGAAACACTGTAGAACAGACTTTCTTTTCTTCTAGGAGTTTTCTATAACTTTGTTCTATTCTATATACTTGGTCCAGCGTGGAATGTTTTCTATCTTCTGAAATAATTGGTAGAAGCGATATTGGTCTGTATGATGATATTTCTTGAGTTCTTGTGATAGAGAAATTACAAACCTTTAATCACTGGATGCATGTTAAAAACATGTCCTTAAACACTGTCAAAAAAATCAAGCTCTCTGACACATCACGCAAGAAATTATTTATATACTGTAGGCTACTGGTATAAATTAATACAGCCCAACGCCTTTTCCAGGTTTCGTAACTTCATTCCTCACTAATTTCTCTGTGGTGAAACCTACAAAAGTCATGTGTGAAGAATTTATTCTAGTCTCGTTCCCTCCGGCTCTTTGTGTTGCTAATTCCATTTTATTCTTTCTCTATTCTATGTCATTTACCTTGGGGGCATGTCATTATAATATTCAGCGGTTTTGGTAAAAACCTGGTTTACCTAATCTTTTTACTTTTTGATGAATGAATGCCTTTTTTTGTCGAGTTTGTGGTATATTGTAGTATCAATTTGTTACAACATTGAGGTATAAACCAATATTAGTAAACTTTTACTACTCTTGCAGCGAGTTTGTAGAAGATCGTCTCGTCTCGTCTTTTTCCGTTCACGATATATATTGTTGAATCTTTGTCATGATCTTCCTCCTAGCGGTTTCCCAATTGTGTCCAAAGTTTGCACGTTGGAGCCTGAGGTCCGTTTATTGTTTTTGAATGGTATGTCGGCTCTGCAGGAGCGACTGCCATCTGACCTCCCATCACTGAGAGGAAAGCCTGCGCTAGGGCCTCGTCCGTTACTTAGCAAGTCCACCCGCTAGCAGGTGAGGTCGATTTAGGGCCCAAAGGCCCTGCACATCCAACATTATTTGTTTAATCTTAATTCAATTTGGGGTTTTGATACTTTAATGAACATTCGCAATTGAAAACAGAGCTTAGAAATTCCTTTATACATCTTTCACAACAACCTGTGTCAGAAGTTCTTATACAATTTTCTCATTTGTTTCACAAATCAAAGTCACTGAACAATAAAATATTATGTTTAGAACATCAAAGCAAACGAAATTTTCCAACAAAATAACATTGGACCCGTACTACTTCCGATGATTTTTTTTCTGACACTGCAGAAGAAATGCTGTAGATTTTTTTTATTTTCGTAAATGAATTTGACAGCGATTATTGTTTCTTTCAATATTTCAATGATTTCAGTCAATTCTTTTTAATTGGCATACCAGCAAAATCTGTCTATAACCTACTTAAAGATCTAGGCCTATCTAGAGCTACAATAAGCTCATTACAAGGACGAATGTCTAAAGCGGCACTAGTAGGTTCGCATCAAATTTGGTTAGGCAGGGAGGGGAACTTGGGTAGTGAAGGTGAGTGTTGATGTACATCAACAAAAGGGGCCCCTTCTAAACCTACACTTGGGTCGCAAGTCCCAAGCACTGTCCCGAGTTCTCAACTCAGCAACGCGATAGACCCGGCACCCGCATGGAGAATCCATGGACTACTAAGAATATCGGTCTGCATCAAATCGATTTTCCTATTGATTTAGAGGTCCCGGGTTCGAATGCTGGCTATTACACTAACGACGTGAATTGACTCCTTACACTAGTAAATTAGCTTAGCTGAAGGGGTTAACGGGATTACTAGTAATTAATCTCTGAAAGAAAGCATCTTTTTTTTTACGTGCGGAAATCCCTTCGGGGGTACCCGAAGGGATTTACCCGCCGGCCAGCGGGGGTGGTTATGTCGTGTCTCGACTAAAACCGCACGGTGTCCTCCCCAAGTGTCCGTTGCCGGGCACCCCGGGTAAGGCCTTCGAAAGGATAACCCCAGGGTTGCCCCAGGGTTGGAGGGGCAGGGTTCTTTCCCGCTCCCTCACCGCCGTCTCTTTCGCGCGCATTACCGGCTCGCAGAAAGAGGCGGAGGCGTGCCACTTGCTCCCGTCGGAGACCACGGCCCTCACTATGGTCTCCAACGAGAGAACGTCCACGCCCAGGACCGCAACGAGATCCCGGCGCCGACTCGCCCACGCAGGGCACTCCACCAACGTGTGGAGCGAGCACCTTAGAACAAGAAATTAACATGAAATTTAATCTTCGCAAGATACCACGCAACCAAAGTTGCAGAGCTTTGCTAGTATTAAAGTAGTAGTCTCATCTAATAAACTCAGAATGGCAATGTCACGCTGACCGCCTCGCGTCACGTAGCAGTTGTCTGTGACAGTTCACGATGAATGGACGCGGGTGTTGTGTGACAAGCGATCTTTATTAAATACTCCACGGACAACTTAAGAATAATTGAGATATTTGTTTTACGTACTTAGTATTTATGAATTACATTTATGCAATTTTTGGTACTGGGTTTTTTGTTCATTAAAATCACGCCAAAATACAGTTTCATAAAAATTTCTGAACTGAAAATAAATAAATAAAGGAACTGCAACTGCACTGAATACTTTGATCAACAGCACAGACACTGACTGATACTGACACAGAAGGGTAACTTATGGCTATCAATATACAGTTTTTTTTTACGTGCGGAAATCCCTTCGGATACCCCCCGCCGGCTAGCGGGGGTGGTTATGTCGTGTATCGACTAAAACCGCACGGGGTCCTCCCCAAGTATCCGTTGCCGGGCACCCGGGGTAAGCCCTCGAAAGGATAACCCCAGGGTTGCTGGCGGAGTTTGGCTGCCACCAGGGCCTCGTTTGGTGAGGTCGGGTTTTATCCCGCTTCGGTTAGTTGGCAGGCGTGTGTAGGGCACACACGACACGCCTCCGCCACGGCCTGCTTCTGTAAGGACGGTGAGTCGGCCAACTGCCGTCCTCAGGCCCCGATCATGGAGGTCGGTAGTCCCGGGCGTAGATGATTCTGCGGCGTCCTCGCCGGGACCGCAACGAGATCCCGGCGTTGACTCGCCCACGCAGGGCACTCCACTAACGTGTGGAGCGCCGTGTCTTCGCCAAGATCCTCGCAGTGCTGGCACTGCGGCGTCGTCTCCCGGTGGATGTGCCATAAATACTTACCGAAACACCCGTGTCCAGTAAATATCAGGCACATCCGGTAGGAGAGGTCCCCATGGTCCCTCTCTAACCACTCCTTCATAATCGGTCTCACCGCCGCAATGGTGAATTCCCCCCACCTTAGACGCTCAAGTCGCCATGGGTTCCTGGCGGAGCAGGGACCGCTGATCAATTAACAGTTGTCTATTGTTTTTAATACTATGACATCCACTACTCAAAGGTGGGTAACCTTTGAGTAGTGGATGTCATAGTGTACCTTTGAGTAGGTGGTAAAATAAAACACAACACTTAATAATGCACTATAAATACGGTTGCGCACCCCGCACACAACTACTGACCAAGTTTCCAAGTGTGTGTGTGTGTGTGTCTGTGCGTCCCAACTACCCGCTATTATACAATTTATTTACATAACGTACAATTCCTTCTTTTCCCGCGACACCATCAAATTATGATACGACTATTCCCCATGAAAAGGTGCCACGGGGAAGCAAATATCAACGTAAAATATTTTCAACGTTAAAAAAAATCGAATTAAATATTTTGATAGCCTGCATGGTGATGGCACAATTCTTTTGTTTCACGTCGTACCGCCTAATTCGAACCGCATGTGACGTGATATGACTAGAGGTCTTTTATCCTAAACTGTCGCGGAAACGTTGTCACGCATTGTGATGCGTCCAGCATGTCATTGTCGGTCCGTGACCAGCGTGACACTGTCCGTCAGCCACTGTACGTGTATTAGACAGGGACCGTTATCGAATTTCTAATTGAATATTCCCTCGAGTTAAATGTTTTTGTTTTGTTAGGAAGAGTTGATGATATATTATGTAACTGTATTCTCGTAAAGCTAGTATTTTTATTCTATTTTTTAAGTGACAGTATTTTTTTATATGATATGTGGTTGCCGATGAAGTAGATTACGAGGGGCACCCTATCTCTTTTAATGAATGTCAAGTTATTCTAATATTCTTTTACAAATAAATTAAATAAATTAACCCCTGATTCTAAATGTAGCTCTTTAATATTTATGATTATTTATTCTAAACTACAAGTTTCGTAACGTGTGTTGAGTAAAGTTGTAAACAGACGTATTTTTGTGCTCTGATAAATATTAATTAATTAACCAAGTTTTCCCACATCCTAACATAACCTGACAATAGAACTGTGTACACAAACCTTTAACTGATGTAAAAAGTGCACTTATTGGCGAGAAATCCAGCAATCTCAAGAAATAAAACTGAAAGTAATTTTCTAACGTTGGGATGATTCAAACTTGCACCAACACATACGCAATTAATTAATTGCATGACTGTAAAATTGGTTCAATTACCCAACAAAAACACAATCAGATGAGACTACCGTCAAAACCATCACGTGACAGGATAAAACCATTTGATTTGGATACGAGTCTCAAATAAAACACGTTGGTGTTGCAAGTGTACAAAAATATAAATTGTCTAGTAGTATTATGTTTTTAAGACTTTAAGCCACACTTAAAAATAAAAATACCCTGATTGAATAGGCAACTCACCGTCGGGTTCTCTGATTTTAATTTTTGTGACCATTACTACAATTGTACAATTAAACAACACCACCCAATAAATCAACCAAAATGCTCCATGATCCTGAGCCCACTGCATTGATGTCTACAACACCACGACTTGTAACAAATATATCAAAGAGATTCAACCGGAAGATTGAGCACAGTGATATGAACCAAATAACAGCCGAGTTAAAAAAGATTTTGTCCGATTTCACTGAAAACCAAGATAAAAAGTATGCCATGTTGTTAAGTTCTCTGAATGACATCAAAGAAAGATGCATTGAGATGCGCAAAACCGTAGATTTTGTGTCAGATTCATACGATAGGATAGTGGACAAACTTAAAGGGTTGTAGTCCGCAAATAGACAAAAAATGGCAGCTATACAAGATCTAGAAAACAAATTACAAAACCTCGAAAGCGCTAACAAGCCCACCAGCATCGAAATTCGCAACTTACCGTTTAACAAAAATGAAAATAGAGCATTCCTCTGTGATGCTGTAATAAAGACTACCAAGTCTCTTCAGATGGAACAAAAAAAAATCTGAAAAACGAGATGTTTTTAGAGTAAAAGCCAAAACGGCCCGGCCCGGGAAGCGTTGTTGTAAATCTAACGACGATACGACCTACAAAACATGCAAAAAGCGAAAAAAAAACGGGCAAGTGCGAGTCGGACTCTCACACCGAGGGTTCCGTACAAACCTGGAGGTATATAAGTAAAAGTTAATTATAAGTATTTAGTAAAAAAAAGTAAGTATTAAGTATAATAAATAAATATTCTACGACATTCTACACAGCGCTTTCTAGACCCAAAGTAAGCATAGTTTAACTAGCTTGTGTTACGGGTTCCAGAATGCGGATAAACATACTTATATACTTTTTATTTTGTAAATACATACATTTTATACATAGAAACACCCAGACCAATGCAAATAGACATATTCATGCATACAAATATTTGCACTGAGCGGGAATCGAACCATCGCCCCATGTAGTAGCAGTCGAATGCACTACCGCTACGTCACAGAGGCCGTCAACATTTATAGTTAAAGTTTAAATGTTAAAGGTATTATTTTTTGATAAGAAGAAAAAGAAAGTTTAAATGGTTTATTTTTTGATATGAATTTCAATTTAATACCTCTACGCGTTCATGAGAAAAGAAGTAGTAACTTTAAAATTTTCAAAAATATTTTTTATTAAATGATGTGACTAAAAGTTTACGGTTTTCAGAATTTTTCCTTTATCTGTACTATAAGACGTTACTTCGTACCAAATTTCAAGATTTTAAGTTCACGGGAAGTACCCTGTAGGTTTTGATTCCCGTGTGAGTTTTGAAAATTTGCGGAAATTTGCGTCATAAACGGCTGTGCTTAGAAGTTTGATTTTTTCACAGCTCCAAGGGACAGTAGACCTGAGTATTAGATTTAAATTTCAGTTTGATACCTCCACGCGTTCCTGAGAAAAACGGTCTTGACAGACGGACGGACAAGCAACGAAGTGATCCTATAAGGGTTCCATTTTTTCCTTTTAAGGTACGGAACCCTGGAGGATTGGCTAGAGAGGCGACACGGAAGCCTCTCGTACCGACTGACGCAGGTGATCTCTGAGGAGGGGAGCTTCGGAGACCACCTGCATCGGATCAGGAAGGAGCCAACGCCTGAGTGCCATCATTGCGATGCGAGCGAGGACTCAGTGCTGCACACGCTGACGGACTGCCCGGCGTGGGAGGCGCCGAGGCGTGACCTCGTGGCAGCCATCGGGGTGGGAGTCCTCTCGCTCGGCAGCATGATTGCGGCAATGGTGCGGAGCGCAAGCGCGTGGGTCGCTGCCACCTCCTTCTGTGAGCATGTAATGCTCGCGAAGGAGATGGCGGAGCGCGCCTGGGAGAGGTTAAAACTCTCCCGGCCCGCCGAGCCCGCAACATGCACGCCGCGCGTCGCATGCGACTCAGGCGCCGGAGGTCGCTTAACGACCTCCGTCCTCGATGAGCGCAGGCCTGGGTTTGGCAGGTGAGGCCACCTGTCACCCCAGCAGAAGCAGGCCGGGACGGCGGGGCGACTAGTGCCCCTCCCCCAAACCGGGGCAAGACGGGGACACCGTGGTTCCCAAACCCGAGGGGGCCATCTCGAAACTGGAGATGGCCCAGGGTCAGTCGGGGTGCGAGGGATATGCTCTGGGCAACCTTACACCCCGGCGTCTGAAGACCCGAGACGGTGTGCGGTTTTAGTCGGTTCAAGCCCGATATAACTGCCCCCGCTGGCCGGCGGGGGGGTATCCGAAGGGATTTCCGCACGAAAAAAAAAGTACGGAAACCTTTGGTCTTTCTACTACGGATATTCAAATAAAGGGATCACCAAAGCAAATATATGTTTCAGAATGTCTATCAGCTAAAAAAAGACGTCTATTTTATCTTGCAAGGGAACATGCAAAGACGTATCAATATGCATACTGCTGGATTTCAAATGGAAAAATCTTAATGCGGAAGAAAGAAGGTGATTCTGCTATACTTATAAACATGGAAACTGACCTCACTGAATTAACCAGGCAACTCAGCATGTGACTAGTACGTGGTTTTCAAATTAATTACTTGTTGTTATTTCTATTGTCCTTCAATCAGCTGCATATTCTAACTATGCTGATAACTCATGTATAATATATTATATCAATTCTTTACAGAGGTTTATGCTCATATTGGTTTGTTACGTCATAATATTAAAAATACTCTGAACTCACGAAAATGAAATGAAAAATTAGAAAAGAGCCTGATAACCACATTCTGAAACTGACCTACTATCGATGTTGCAACTTTTGTAATGTCCTCTTGGGAAAACTAAGGTGTGACTATGAAAAGCAAGAATTTCTCAAAGCAAAAAACAACCCAAAGGCTACTTGGGAGGTGATTAATAAGGTTGCAAATAGGACAAAAACTCATGTTACAATGCACATTGTTCTTTTAAGGGTATTGGTATTGGTATGTAGTCGATTCTTTAGTTTGATATCGATTCATAGTCTACTATTATTAGCTGTATTCTCTCATCGACTCTGTCTATGATTGCTGTGGTCAACTCTATCGGCTGTGGCATATTATCTATGAACTCCCACCAAGTAGCTGCTGTCAGCCAACGTTATAAATGTGAGAGCAGCGGTTTTGCGAACCCCTTATTTTCTGCATCGCTTTCACAAGCACATTCTAGCTCTGTTACTGAGCGTTGATCCGCCGAGACGAGTCACGCAGTGGTCGGTGCCAGCGCGACACGCCGGGTGGATACCTGCTGATGAGCTAAGTGCAACTCCTGACTGTCGCGGGTCGTCCTATCACTTCCTCCTATCACTTCTTCAGTAACTTCAACTTTTACTTCACCTTAACTATATAAAGTTAGATGTGCGTACTCATCCCTGAGACCACTTTAATTCATTGTAATATACATTTATAATATATGACAGATAAAACTATTTTCATGTCTAATTTACTATATAGCATTATATAGTAAATTAGACATGATAATTTACTATATACCTTAAATTAACTTGTAACTTACTATCTACCTATAAATCAACTTACTATAACTTCAAATTAACTACCAAGTTACACTCATCAGTCTCCATGTGAATTGCTTCATACACGAGTATGGATGGATATGATCACGAGATCCATCCGTCACCCCCATAGATTTAGTAAACAATTACTATGTGAATGTTGGAAAGAGTTTGGCTATGAATATAAGGCCAAACCTATCAGTAGACACCTCAAGTATACTACTACTAAAAGTTTCTTTAACTCCTTACCCTTAACCATATCCTTAACTTAACAGAAATCGAAACTATCATTCGTAACCTCCGCAGCGATTGCGCCATTGGCATAGACGGAATATCTAGTAAGGTACTTCAACCGTCCCGTAAATTTTTGAATTGATAGAATTACGCATATAATTATAACTTTTCCATCGCATCCTGAGTCTTTCCAAAGTCCTTCAAAAAAGCTGTGGTTTATCCCATACATAAAGCGTGGGATAGGGACTACGTGGGTAACTACAGACCCATTTCAGTATTGCCCACTATGTCTAAAATTCTGGAAAAAGTTATCAATATCCGCTTAACTAACAATTTAAATGTAAACAAAATTATTGCAGAAAATCAATGCGGTTTTCGCTCTAGGACCTCTACTGAGAATGCAGTTATTGCTTTCAAGGATGGAGTAACTCAGAACCTAAACCGTATACAGAAGTGTCTAAGTATTTTCTTGGATATGAGTAAGGCATTTGATACGGTTTCTGCCCCTTTGCTCTTGGATAAAATGTATGGTATGGGTATTCGCGGCCTCGCTGTGGATCTCTTTAGGGACTACCTCTTACACCGTACCCACAAGTCATTAGTAGTGAGGTGGGGATGGAGTATGATGTGCCACAGGGAAGTATTCTTGGGCCAACTTTGTTCGTGATTTATATCAACAATCTAGTGGGGCGGAAATCACACAGTGATTGTCAAACTTCGGGCCAAACTTAGATAATATATTTTTGTTGCAGTATTTTATTCAAAATTACAGACCTTAGGCTTTATGCATATTATTCGACGCCTCTTTATATACTGAGCAATAAATATAAAGAAAATGAAATCAAATCAAACGTCTTCGACGTCAAAAACACAAAAAAAATATTTTATATTTCAGTTTCTTTCAGAGTCTGGTTGTTTTATGTAAATATACAATATACGTATTGTCATTGTCACTCAAATGTCAAAGTCAAATACGCTTACTCTGATAACTCGAAAGAAACTCACTTGTAAAAGTTTTTTAGGGACAATTTGTATGGTAGGTACCCGAAACCTTGAACGTACAAACCCCAAAATCTAATCAGTTCTTCCCATTAACCAAACAAGATGATTGGCGAAAGATTTTTTTAAATCGGATAAGTGGTTCTTGAGTTATTGCGTAAACAGACATCCAGACATCCAGACATCCAGACATTCAGACCAACAGACAGACCGCCACAATTTTTTTTTATGCTTAATTAGACTTAGAATCATGTAAAACGTCGAGAAAAGTGATAAAAAGTGGGTGTAAGATTTTGATTTTTTTTGCGTGATTTTAAGACTTCGGTGTCCACCTGGTTGGTGGCCCGAAGTAATTTGTGTCTCCTTTCCCTCTCTCTTCGCGTACGCTAGTGACACTGTTGTGCTGGTTCATGGGAACTCTTGGAGTCATGTGACACGGCTAGCACAAACTGGTCTTAATATAGTGACTAGTTGGCTGTCGAAATATCTATTGACACTTAACGCAGAAGAAACCAAAGTCATCCCAAGTCAATCTCGCAAGCATCGCAACTCCCTTAAAATTGTTGCTCACTCGTGTGGTTACTCTCTCACATCTTCTTGTTGGCCTCATCTTTGCATAACCTGCAATATTCGCTACCTTGGCGTTGACTCAGAAAGGTACCTAAACGGCATCTTCACATAACAAACTTAGTAGATTAAGAAAGCTAATTCACATTTTTTTTAATCTCAGACAACACCGGGTAACAAAATTTCAACTTTTTTTTGTCACATGAAAACTTGGAATGTACTAAAGCCACCAAACAATAATATGTGAATGAAAAAAAATTGACACGTCAGGTTTCCTTGTGACATCAAAACATATATTTTTGTGACAAGTACAAACATCAGTTACATTTAGAGGAATTATTGCTTAGTTTAGAATAAATAGGTACTTATGATTTTCGTGAATATTTGGCTTCTGGAAGGTCGTTTTAACAACAATAATCAGCTAGAATTCCTGGACTCCATTTCCCTTAATAGCGCTTCTCTGTTAAGGAAATGTCCTGATGGAACCTCTCACCTTGTTAGTCACAGCACCAAAATTTGCCACAAATAAATCCAAATGAGAGTCCAGTATATGTATTTTTAAGGACAGATTACACCCCAAAGCTTTATATAACATTATAAGTTAGTTTATAAAGTCTTTGTAATTTTCTGATTTATAGTTTCCGAGAAAATTTTGGACAACGTTCACAAAACATTTCCAGGCGAGTTTTTCCTGATCATTCAGTTTTTCTTCAAAGTTCTTATCCTTTATCAATTGCTTGGAACTTTATCAGTTGGTGTGAATGTGATACAACTAAAATACTTGAGCTAGAAATAGCCCAGAGAACTATCTTGAAGATCATGTTCTCCAAACCGGCTTGTATACTGTGTACTTTGCCAGTCGATACTGACGTATTGTATGGTGTGTTGGTGTGAATGTGATACAACTAAAATACTTGAGCTAGAAATAGCCCAGAGAACTATCTTGAAGATCATGTTCTCCAAACCATTTGGATATCGGACCCAGCAACTATATGCGGATAGTGCAGTGCTATGTGTCCGAAGACTATTTAGACGTGCTTCGTATCGTTTTAAAAAAACATCGCACTCTATTCATCAAAAGTAGCAAGCATCGATCTGATATCGTATTTCGCACTCAACTACACAGTACTGCATTATTTTGCGCACAAACAATTTTCTTTCATCAGCTCTAGAATTTACAACAAAATAAATAAAATTCTGCAAGTGTATGAATTAAGCTTCAGGAATTGTAAAAATAAATTGACAAATTGGCTGCTGGATCTGAATTACATTCCATCTTTACGCAGAAAAACACCCTCACACGCTCACTCACGTAAAGACACCTTCGCACATACACACACTTCCTCACACGCGCACACACACTTCCTCACACCCGCACACATACTTCCTCACACGCACACACACCCTCGTACAGGTGCGGGTACGCGCCCACACACATATGCACACATTTTATAATTTTACTTTAGAATTTTTATTAATTATTGTTTTTATTTTATAATGGGTAACTTTCATTTTAATTTTCTCCATTGGCCCTATATCTCTATAGCTCGTCTTTTATTAAAAATATCCAAAGTTGAAAACCTTGTTACTTAAACAAATTATTTTACTGTCTTCCAAGATACAGGTTACGGCCTAGTTTGCGAGACAACAGTCCATGTAATCCTGTCATTCATACTTTATTATACTGTAAATTGTTTTAAAATTGTACATCTATTATCAGACATGCAAAACATATTATATAAGATCCGCTCTATTGTGTGAAGAGAAATAAATAAAATTTATTATAAATAATCACCAACAAATATAAGTGTATTAAGAGTTTTTTTAAATATTTGCACAACAAGCTTCAAATGCTGTTAAAAGGATGAAATTATATTTACAATAACAAAATAAACAGTATTTTTTTCCAATTACATCCATTATATACGTAACATTATTATTAGTGAGTCTAATCCGAAATAAATTGGGTGAGCTAAAAAGGATTATAGATAATGGAGGATGTTTTAGCTTTTATTTTATCCTGAGAGGTGGATTTGTATTCTTAGGAAGAAATAAAAGTACATATACAAGGTACATATACAGACACAAGGTCGAGATGTAACTTGTAAAAGGTTTTTTGATATGAAGTTAAGTTAATAGTTAATAAACTCTATACTAATATCATAAAGAGAGGGGCCAAGATTTGTGAATTTGTTTACTTACTCGTATATTATAAGTTTGGGGAAATCTTAGTTACGACGACGCTTATTGGTAAAATTCTTGCACAATTTGAAATGCACATTATCCCTGATGGACATTGGCTTATATTATGTGTTTTCTATCACAAAAAAAAAACACATAAATCGAAGCAAAACGTCTATAAAAGATAAGATGAGACCAAATAAAAGAAGTAAGGGTAAGAAGTAGTAAGGGTTCTACCCTTGGATTGGAATGCTCCGATGTTAAGATGTTAAGAGCATTCAGCTTTGGCATCGCAGGTATTGTCAGGGGCTCTGTCCAGGACTTCCGCTGACGTGCCTCTCAAAGTTCTTGCGTAAGGTCGATAAAATAAAAGTACATATACAAGGTACATATACAGACACAAGGTCGAGATGTAACTTGTAAAAGGTTTTTTGATATGAAGTTAAGTTAATAGTTAATAAACTCTATACTAATATCATAAAGAGAGGGGCCAAGATTTGTGAATTTGTTTACTTACTCGTATATTATAAGTTTGGGGAAATCTTAGTTACGACGACGCTTATTGGTAAAATTCTTGCACAATTTGAAATGCACATTATCCCTGATGGACATTGGCTTATATTATGTGTTTTCTATCACAAAAAAAAAACACATAAATCGAAGCAAAACGTCTATAAAAGATAAGATGAGACCAAATAAAAGAAGTAAGGGTAAGAAGTAGTAAGGGTTCTACCCTTGGATTGGAATGCTCCGATGTTAAGATGTTAAGAGCATTCAGCTTTGGCATCGCAGGTATTGTCAGGGGCTCTGTCCAGGACTTCCGCTGACGTGCCTCTCAAAGTTCTTGCGTAAGGTCGATAAGTAGGTTACAAGGAACATACGTCCAAGTGGTTCTTAGGTGCCGATGACTGGGGTGTGATTGGTTGGATCACCTCCAAGTTTGGTGCACCCTGGGCAACGTGGGCGATGACGCATCATTGATTGCTTCTCTGGAGTAGCTGGCGTCAACGTCAACGGCCAAGAGTCTGACCAACCGGCCCTTTTCAGGGCCAGCTGACCCCATTGCACGAGGGGGTCGGGGTATGCGCGGGCCTTCAGGTACCCCTCTGCTCTTATCAGAGGGGACACTGCGAATGGCCCAGGGTCAGTCGGAGTACGAGGGATATGCTCTATGGGTAACCTTACACCCCGGCGTCTGTAGACCCGAGACGGCGTGCGGTTTTAGTCGGTTGAAGCCCGACATAACCGCCCCCGTTGGCCGGCGGGGGGGTATCCGAAGGGATTATCGCACAAAAAAAAAAAGGTACCGATGACTCTGCCAACATTAAGGTAAAAAGTAGACCTAATCTTTTATAGAAGTCTCTAGGTGTTTTTGAGACAATTACTGGATAATTTAAACAACTTGTCGTTGCTATTCACGGAAATGGGACAATACTAGTGTTAGTAAAATATAGTTCAGTTGGAATGATCGATTCGAAAAGGGACGACTGGCAGAACACCAACAACTCCACTTTTGCGTAACTTTGACACGTTTGGATTGGAATGCTTTGTTCTTATCATGGCAGTTTTAGGCAATGTGCGAGAGGGATAGATTATATAACAAGGGTAATGACCTCATCTTCACTCTATATACTCACGTGAAATCTCCAGTGTGAGGTAAATATTTACGGATTGGATTTATATTACTTGGGGACGACCAGTGACGAGTCAAATGTGAAAGCCGCCTATTGACTCCATTTAGGGATGTGACAATTATAGTAAAAACCCAAAAATGATCATTTTAAAATGACAAAATGAATTAAATTTTAGTTTTTAAAAACGAATCCACTCCGATGCTAAGGTTTTTCTATAAGTAATAAACAAAAGTTGTTCTTACATTGTTTTAAAAGAAAATAAAGTTTCAAATTTAGTTCAATAAATCAGTCTAAGCAACTAAAAGAACAAATAAATTTAAAGTCGTCGGTCTATCTCGTCGACTATAATTGGATTGGTTCTTTTTAGTTTCCTAGATTGATTCCGTATCTAATTCTCACAATACCCGTTAAATCTATTTATGTTCCAGAACCCTTTTTGTTAGGTTAAAATAAATTGGTTCTTTCATTGTGTACTTAATGAGAATTCTTAGAAAATTTAAACGACTTGCATTTATTATTTGCAGTTTTTTAATTTTATTTTTATTAAATTTAAGTTAAACAAAATCAATACTTTGAATAAAATTTTGAACCGACAACAGTCAAACTGTGACGATGAGTGATGTGTATACATACATATACTCACGCCTTTTTCCCTCCGGGGAAGGCAGAGACAACAGACCGCCATCTGCTTCTGTCTTTACACACTTCACGTCCTTACACAGCTTGCACAGCTGCCTTTACTGCCATTAAACCTTTCATGCAAGCTCGCTGGTTTCGAGTGCTTTTGACCTTCCCTTTTTTCAATACCACATTAATTTGATCAGTACTTATTCTTTCTAAGTATCCAAATTACCTTAGCACACCCTTTTTGATTCTTGTTACAACATTCTCTTTCATGAGCGATGTGTGAATATAAAAAAAAAACGGAAATTGAAAAAAAAAACGTGCAAGCATTGCTTCGGGATTCATTTCACCGGATCTAATCGAACCGATTGAAAAAGCCTCTTTGATTAAATCTCCACAGTTTTATACAGTCACCTTCAGAAGTTGCTGAACTTAACAAATTTACAAATGAAATTTAAATTAAAATAAATCAATATATCACATATGTTTAATTTATTTTTGTAATCTGCGGAGTACAAATTTAAAATAATGATTATTATTTTATATAAGGTTTTAGAGATGAGCTGATTGGTAACTTGGAATGTGTTAAGCTAATACGATGGTTGTTCTGTTCTGTTGTTGTGGGTTCAAATCAGCAACGCGATTTACTTTTGTTCAATTGCTATAACGATAAAACAAAATGGAACAATGGAATGGAATAAACATAGTATACAGTTTAGTATTACGAAATGTACAAGAGAAGTGATACTAATGTTTCATTATGTAGTGGAGAGCCTTGAAACTTGAATTTATGAGGCAATTGAACGTAATAGGCATCCGATGACAGTTCCGTTCATAATAAACCTCGACATTGCTCGCTTAATACATAGTGATGGATTTATTGTTTATCGATAGAATTGTATTAATAAATTATAACGGTTTGTGCCGAAGGTACGATTTATCGATGTCACGCTCAATTGACTTTATTAAAGGTATCATCTTTAATAAAGCCGTACGTAAGTTTACGTAGTTTAGTTGTTTTTTATGATCACCCTTTTCCGATAATCTTCAGTATTTTTAGTCCGGTCTTATAATAAATTTGTACAATATTCAAAGTTTGCCAAAACTTTGAAACACATAATTGAATTGTTATTGCAGTGCACTTTCAAATAAGTTTTTTTATAATGGGTGCTTCTTAAGTGACATTTTAAAAGTGGCTATAATTTAAATAGTTAGAGTATTGACAATATTTGCTGATACACTGACTTTTTGCTTTGGATTTTGATATGAACAATGATTTCCTATGTATATTGGATTCTATTGCGAAAGCATAGCGCAACGAAGAGCTGTACATATGAGTTATATTATTATTTGAACTTTTCGCGGCAGTATGATATAGGATTTTATATACACAACACCGGATACAAATACAATGAAAATAAAATGAAAATTACTTAGTTACAGAATGTTCACGAGAATATTATTCATGAAATAAAACTATTTTAACAAACTCCATCCCGGATCACCATCTAATTACCCCGTGGCAACATAAAATTGTAAATAATACAAACTTAATAGCGATAGAATTAATTACAAAAATATTTAGTTAAATAATTTAATCAATTTCCACTATTTTCGTTAGTATCTCACAAATTGCCATTTTCGAAATATAAGTAATAGTTCATAGTGGTGTAGTTATCTTTGCTAGTTCAGTTAACTAACGACAAAATTTATATTCAGTCGATAGTTTAATAAATTTGATGATCACAGCACTACAAGTGGAGCTCAGTTCGCAGTGAGCGATGTAGCACTCAATCATCGGACGTCTCTATCATCGCTATCTAGAGTTAGGACTCTATTGCGGTGAGTGATCACCGTCTAAGCGTAGCTATAAAGGGTTTTTGTATTAAACCCATATTATTGTTAGAGAAGTGATTTATTAATTCAATATGACTAGAAATAAACTGTTCGTTTTTCTTTGCCTTATGTGTAATACATGTAAAATACGTATAGTTTCATAGTAACTAGTTTTCAGTGTTCAATAAATATATTATGTTTACTTCAAAGGAAGAAATAAATACAATTTTGATAAAAAATAGAACCGGCTTTAAAAACCAAACATAACATAACATCCTAACTTCACGCCTATATCCCCAAAGGGGTAGGCAGAGATGTGTATTACACACCCACGATTCGCCAGTTATGTTAAGTTTCCAATGTCATAGGGGGCGAGCTTATTGCCATCTACCGGGCAAATTATTAAGCGAGCGATAATTAAAAACCAAGAAGGGACTAAAACCGTGAAAAATAGCTAAAGTATAGATTTAACTCAAAAGTCAAAAATGTACGCAAGACTTCTCTATTGAAATCGATACCAGGCTAGTAAATGAATATGCGAGTGTATTATATGAGTCTAGAGGCTGTGAATAAACAGATTTAGTTGTTATTATCTTATCACCAGAAGCTATAATTTGCATACATGTTTTGTAGATCAAATTTAAACAGTACAATTTGAACAATATGACTATGGTTCTGTCTCTTCCCGTGGATATCGTATAATGCAAATATTTGCAGTTTCATATATATACACATTTATACACATAGACATACACATTTGCAGTTACAGTTGTACTTTATACTCGTACACTGAAAATTTAATTATAGTTTTAATATGCATGACACTTTCGTTTAATTAATAGAAATTATAATACAACTAACCAATTTTAATATAGATCGATAGAATACGCTTTATTGTATCTTGAGTCTAAACATAATAGTAGTACAATGGGCGGTCTTATCGCTGAGAGCGATCTCTGCCAGATAATCATTAGACAATGTAGGTTTGACGGCCTCTGTGGCGTAGCGGTAGTGCATTCGACTGCTACGTCAGGTGGCGCGGGTTCGATTCCCGCTCAGTGCAAATATTTGTATCCATGAATATGTCTATTTGCATTGGTCTGGGTGTTTCTATGTGTAATATGTATGTATTTACAAAAAAAAAGTATTTAAGTATGTTTATCCGCAGTCTGGAACCCATAACACAAGCTAGTTAAACTATGCTTACTTTGGGTCTAGAATGCGCTGTGTAAAATGTCGTAGAATATTTATTTATTTATCATTATTTATTAATGTAGGTAGTATTTAAGTTTGGGCAACCTTACACCCCGGCGTCTGTAGACCCGAGACGGCGTGCGGTTTTAGTCGGTTCAAGCCCGACATAACCGCCCCCGCTGGCACGCGGGGGGGTATCCGAAGGGATTTCCGCACGAAAAAAAAAAAAAAAAAAAAAAAAAAAAAAAAAAAAAAAGGTAGTATTTAAGTTGCTGTTGGGAGCAAATGAACGAACCAGCATTACCTGAATCACAGCACTCGCTGTACTGCTGACCATGTAATGTGGGACCGAATAACATGGTTGGCAAAATGTGAATGTTAGTACACCTCTGCTTACACCTTCAGGGATATACAGACGTGAGTAAATGTATTACAAGATACTTTTAAAATTACTTTTATTTGTGAACGAATTCAGGAGCAGCCTCTAGTTTAGTAAATAGATATGTGTATGAAAATACATAAAGCATCACTACAGGCGGTCCTCCTACGATAGGAAACGGGAAATAATAGATGAGGGCTATCTATCCCACCCTGTTGAGTCATTTTGATACTTGTCAGTAATAAAATAACAGCTACTATTAATATACATAGCAGGTACCTAACTATAATCATCCAAAGAATTATATGTATAGTAGACCGTAGCTATGTAGGTGGAGTGAGATCTATGGGTTTGAGACCAACCGTAAAAAAACTCAGATTTGTGTTACTGGAAACTCCAGAATTATCTCCAAAATAGATTGGTCCTAACAGCTAGCCGTTCAATTTAAAAACAGCACCATACCGATCAGTATGAACCAAGGTCAAGAACCTGGGTAGGTTCTTGACCTGGACATGATCACGCTATGTCCCGTTAACATTATTGTATAAGACTAATTTTGTAAATAAAACAAATTATATTAAATTAGCAGCTACATATATTATTGAGCAATAGTTTTAATTTGAAACTACTGGTGGCAAACTGTTTGGTCGTTATGTTGACTGGATACTTAATTAAAGGAATTGAGTTTGCTTTCATTTTCTTTGCGTTTGTTGCAGCGAAGGGTAATCAACTTAAGTAACTATCGTTCTCAATTTGACAGATTTTTTATGTGCATGCGTGTAAGTCTTCACCCAAAAACTAAATTAAGTTATCAAATTGCAAACATTAGTTTTTATATTTGTGGGAAACATTCAATTTATTAGTTACTTTCAACCTTCGGCTTTTCGCTTCGGCTTAAATGAGTTTTTTTTAACTGAAGCTATCGTAATTTACATATAGCCTATGTCCATCGGGTATAATGTACCTTTTAAATAGTAAAATATTTTTTGCAATAAGTGCAGTGGTTTCGAAGATTACCCCAAATATAAATAAATTCAAAATAAAAAAGCTTTTGTAAAAACAAGCTTTTATTCACAATGTAGTCGCACTAAAAATAAATTGACAATTTAATGCAATATATATCTTCAAATCGGCACAGCTGTTGCATAAAATTATTGTTTTTTTTATTGCGCCTAAATTTTTTAACAAATGCTTGTTTTTGAAAAAGTTTTTTTTTGCTCATGATTTTATTCCCAATTTTTAGTTTTAGTAATATCATTATAGCTTTAGAGTAACCCTGAAAACGATGTAACAAAAAAGAGTTCGCCAAGGCAAAACAAATGAGCCCAAACTTGATAAGTTCATCTTGTTTAGGAGTTCATATGGCCACCTTTCTACTCCATCCTCATACACTAAATACCATAATATAAAACCAAAGCGGTCGCCAAGTCAAAACAAATGTGCCCAAACTCGATAGTTTTAACTTGTTTAGTTTAGAAGTTTCTTTTACCAACTTTCCACTCCATCTTAAGATCCTGACTATAATGTAACACCAGAGAGTTTACTGAAACAAAACAAATGAGCTCTAACACGATAGGTTTATCTTATTTAGTTTAGAAGTTCCTGTGACCACCTTCCTACTGCATCATCAGACTAGCTCCATGATACCAGATTATTGCATTGTCATCCAAACTAAAGGTGTGTGCAAAATTGCAGCTCAATCGGATGTCAATAAATAGTCGAAAAATGGTTTGCAAATTTTGATGTAGGTACAATATACATACGAACAGTGGAAGTTAAATAAATGCTGGTAAAATAGGCTTCTCTCTTTATAATATTCATTTTTAAACTTTGACGAACATTGTTTCTGTTATCTCTACGTAAAAAATTAACTAATTGCATTTTTTTACCCACAGATCCAAGGCAAGCCAATAATTCAGCAGAGGATTCTTCCAAGTCCTGTGGTGTCGATAGATGCCCCACATCATTTTCGAAACACTCCTGCACCAGGCGAGGAACACAACAACATCATATTCAGCCCGTGGAAGGCTTTTGGGCCTTTTGTCGACACAATACAGGTACATCTCTTTTTTTTTCGTGTGGGTATGTCGGAATCGAACCGACTAAAATCACACGGTGTCCTTCGTAAGCGTCCATTGCCGGGCACCCCGTGTACGTCCTCGAAAGGATAAATGATAACATATGATTAGCAATTATTGTTAAATAAGTTGTGGGTGATCATTGAAGTTTAAAAGATGACAAAACACCCTGTTTAGTAAATGCAATGTATGACACTCATTAAAACTGTTATTAAACCCTACTGTTACTAACTGTTATTAAAACCTATCTTAGCATTTTAGCAATAAGTTCATTTTGCGTATTGCTATGGAGGGGAATGCCCTGCCTGAGTCTGTGAAAAGAAACGGTGTTTCTGGAAAGTTATAACCTGGGTGTCTTCAAGTCTAGAGTGAATACGTAGCTAGCTAAGTATGCTCTTTCATCACCTACATCATCACTTATCAACAGATAGTGATCAAACGTATAAAAAAGTCTAGTCCATTATACATATCCTGGCTCCAAGATCAGCCCGATTTTGCACAAAAAAAGTTCAAATCGATATTTCAAGTAGAAATTGACAATGAAAAATAATTTTGAAGTGAAACCGTCTGTAGGCGCGTTAATCACTTTCCATATAAGCACTTTTTTGGTGAAGAAAAATCATGAAATTTCCTTTTTTTTAAATGTTTACTGATCGACACTAAGACGCTTTCCATGTATTTTTACAATGTCATTGTTGTTGTGCTGGATGGATGGATGGAGGGATGGATGAAGGGAGCTGCAACCACTGCAAGTATTGCCACGTTTTGTATGGCAATGCTTCTTCTCTGTGCTACAAAGAAACCAGCCTTCTAGTCATGAGAAGTGTCGATCATAGTTGGTTAAATTCGATAGCCAAGATTTGTTTACATATGTATTAGAGTTAACGGGATATTTACCATGTGGTTCTAAGAATGTCCGATATTTCGGCACTGTTGCAAGCGCCATGATCACGGAGGAACTACTTATGTTAGTGACCATGATAGTTTAAATACCTATATTGTTTACATATGTTTAAATCAAGTTAATAGAACCGTGTTAAAAAGAGATGGCAGAAGCGAGGCGAGTCCCTCTATTTTTAGAAAGGAGTTTGTTTACTGAAAGTATCACGTAGAAATACTACTTCGAATTTTTGCTGACAGACAATCATGTTACAACGTGGAGGTTGCTCTCGAAGCATAGCAACAGAATGACTACAATTGAGTTTATTTAATATTACAGATTTCATTTAACAGTTTTACAGTTTAACATGTCTAATATTATTAAAATTCCCTTTTTCATCATTTTTTTTTCAAATTTTAAATTGGATGGCTATTAGTTAAATGAGTATACTTAAATAATTCATTTGATCATAATAGACAGACGGACAGACAGACAGACAGCGGACAACGAAGTGATCCTATAAAGGCTCCGTCTTTTCCTTTTGAGGTGCGAATCTATGAAATTGCCTTATTGGGCACCTTACACCCGGCATTAGGGACCCGAGACGGCGAGTCGTTTCCCGGCCAGCCGAACAGCGAGGGTATTTAAGTCGGATTCGAACTGACTAAAACCTTACGTCGTCTCGGGTCTTCAGACGCCGATAAGATGGCCATAAGGCATTTCCCTCGCACCCCGGTTGGTGGTCGGTCTATACCTTAATCATTTACACGTACGCGCAGTCTCAGTACCTAACAAAGGATAGCCTAAATACGGTACGGTACGGTACGGTACGGTATACATATACAATTTACATTTTTCTCCCACGTAAGTATCATCAAAAAAAATGTCGGTAACAAGTTTTGAGTAAATTTGTTATCAAAGTTTAATAAGCAATAAAACTCAAAACATCGGTGGCAACTAAGCGGCGCGTGTCATAATAAGTTGTATAGAAGTACACGATTTTCAAAGTTAACTTCGACACTTTCTCTATACTTCTTTTTAATCGCTACGTTCCATAAACCTACGCTAATTTAAATATTAATGAATAAAATGACCAAGTTTTACATAAATTGGGTTCAACCTTGTTCGCCATTATGGAGGTATTTTCTAAGAAAACACTATTTTATTTTTAATACCATCAAAGTGGCTAATAAGTTTAAATTCCATCTGAATGATGAACATGTTCTATACAATATAACTTAGGTGTCAGGATATGATTGAGATGCACCATCTTTATACTGAAGTGATTTTTGATTCATTTTATAAATCTACTGCACATCTTGTATGCAGTTTCATGTTATTTGTTTTCTATTTTAGCCACTTTACTCCCCCCCCCCTTCCATCTTTCCACTTCTTTTTCTCCTTGCCACCAATCTAACACTACATACATAAATATCCTCACACCTTTCTTCCTCCGGAGTAGGCAGAGAAAACAGCCAGCCTTCTGATTCTGTCCTTACACACTGTCATATTTCTGTATAAGTGGATATCCTTTTGGATACCCCCCCGCCGGCCAGCGGGGGCGGTAATGTCGGGTATGAACTGACTAAAACCGCACGCCGTCCCGAGTCTTCAGGCCGGGGTGTAAGGTTGCCCATAGAGCATATCCCATATATATAGAGCATATGGCATATATGTTAATTCCCGTAGATGCATTTGTCAACTATTACTAGCAAGCTTCATAATATGGTCCAGTGGTTTCACAGTTACCTCAGCAAGAGGTACATGATAGATTCTGCATATCGTCGGGTCACTAGAGGCGTTCCACAGGGCTCAATCCTTGGCCCATTGCTCTTCATCCTATATAGTGCTGATATCACCAGCTCAATCACTAACTGCAGGTTCCACCTCTATGCTGATGATCTCCAGCTGTATCCTTCTGCTGGATCTTTTCCTCCATCTGAGTGGCTGGAATCAGTACGCAAAATCAATGACGATTTAAGAATTCTTAAATCCTCAAGACCTGAAGCTCGGTGCTTATCGTCCATATACAGGACATTCCCTAAATCAATCTTTACGATTAAATTGAGTGGATCGATTAAAGCGTCTTCTGTCGCGATACGCAGGTGAAAGGCACAGAAATATCCTCTTTACCGATGAAAAAATTATCACGATTGGAGAACACTACAATAAGCAAAATGATAAAGTGTACGCTCACAGTTCTAAGGAAGATGCTCAAGTGGTCGGAAAGGTACAACGTGGTCATCATCCTGCGTCAGTGATGGTTTGGTGGGGCGTCTCTTATCAGGGAGTCACAAAGCTACATTTTTGTGAAAAAGGGAGTGAAAACTTCAGCCAAAGTGTAAGATACGGTCTTCGGATCATGTTGTGAAACCTCTCAGCAATACACTTTTTAGGGATTTTCTTTAGAAAAGCCCTATTGCTATCGAGTTGTCGTCGTCGACGTCGTTGTTGCCAATTTTCTGCCACGGTTTTTGGTATGAAGGAGGTGCTGTTTTCGGTAATAGATTCGTGCTGGGGTGAACCATTGCAAGATAAAGAAAAAATCGCAAAAAATCGCAAAAAAAAAACGCAAAATCGAAAATCCCTTGTATTCGGCTGAGCTCGTCTCAGGAATTCCACTTGTTTAAAATATACCGTGGACTTTCCAGCAGGTCTCTGCTCCTAGTCACAAGACATCAACTACCCAAGCCTGGCCAGAAACCAACGTTCCGGACTTTATAAGAGCTGAAAACTGGCCCTCATCTAGCCCAGACCTCAACCCTTCAGACTACCAATTATGGTCAATTTTAGAGGACATGGCCTGCTCTAAACGACACAGCGACATTGAGTCTCTTAAAAAATCTTTGGAGCAAGCAGTGGCAAAATTTCCCTTGGAAACAGTGCGTAAATCCATAGATTCGTGGCCAAACAGATTAAAGGCCTGTATAAAAGCCAAAGGTGGCCATTTATTGGCGTATTTTTAGTGGCGTATATTTTTACTTTTTGCTAAGACTTTAAAAAATATGTAGATATAAATTTAAATAATATTACATTACTTCATCATCCTCCTGCCCTTAACACACTTACATTACTTCATTTCAAAAAAATTGCATTTTCATTTTTAACAAAACTTATGGCTCCGAAAGGCCACGACCGCGGTTGCCCAAGTCGTTAAGCGAATCCGGCGGCTGGGTCTCGAGGTGGCCCTGCATAAAACCGAGGCCCTGTTCTTCCACGGGCCTCGGAGCAAGCCACCCGAGGGATCCAGTCTCATCATGGGAGGAAATCGCATCGGCATCAAGCCCCAAATGAAATATTTGGGGCTCGTGCTCGACGGCCGATGGGACTTCGGAGAGCACATCCGAAGTCTGACCCCCAAATTGAAGGGCACAGCTCTTGCTCTGGCTCGGCTGTTGCCCAACATGAGGGGGCCCGATGACTCCTGCAGGAGACTCTACGCGGGGATCGTGCGGTCCATGGCCCTGTATGGGTGCCCAATATGGGCGGAGGCCCTGAGGACCAGAACTGTGCAGATGCTGCGCGCTCCGCAGCGAGTTCTGGCCATCAGGGTCATCCGAGGGTACCGCACGATCTCCTTCGAGTTGGCGAGTCTCCTTGCCGGAACTCCGCCATGGGACCTGGAAGCGGGAGCAGGGATGGAACCCCGAGCCTCGAGAAATCGAGGCCATGCAGTCCCAGCTCCGCCAGGCCATCGTGGTGGAGTGGAAGGAACGACTTGGGCGACCAAGCGCAGGGCACGCCGCAATAGCGGCGGTAAGGCCCATCATGGAGGATTGGCTGGAGAGGCGACACGGAAGCCTCTCGTACCGACTGACGCAGGTGATCTCCGGGAAGGGGTGCTTCGGGGACCACCTGCATCGGATCAGGAAGGAGCCAACGCCTGAGTGTCATCACTGCGACTCGAGCGAGGACTCAGGGCTGCACACGCTGTCGGACTGCCCGGCGTGGGAGGCGCCGAGGCGTGACCTCGTGGCAGCCATCGGGGTGGGAGTCCTCTCGCTAGGCAGCATGATTGCGGCAATGGTGCGGAGCGCGAGCGCGTGGGCCGCCGCCGCCTCCTTCTGCGAGCATGTAATGCTCGCGAAGGAGGTGGCGGAGCGCGCCCGGGAGAGACTTAGAACTCTCCCGGTCCGCCGAGCCCGCAACTTGCTCGCCGCTCGTCGCAGGCGACTCAGGCGCCGGAGGTCGCTTAACGACCTCCGTCCTCCATGAGCGCAGGCCTGGGGGTGGCGGGTGAGGCCACCTGTCACCCCAGCAGAAGCAGGCCGGGACGGTGGGGTGACTAGCGCCCCTCCCCCAAACCGGGGCAAGACGGGGACACCGTGGTTCCCAAACCCGAGGGGGCCATCTCAAAACCGGAGATGGCCCAGGGTCAGTCGGGGTGCGAGGGATATGCTCTATGGGCAACCTTACACCCCGGCGTCTGTAGACCCGAGACGGCGTGCGGTTTTAGTCGGTTCAAGCCCGACATAACCGCCCCCGCTGGCACGCGGGGGGGTATCCGAAGGGATTTCCGCACGATAAAAAAAAAAAGGTATAGTCTATGTCCATCGTAGATTATGATACCTTTCGAAAGTTTTTCCAATAAGTGCAGTGGTTCCGAAGATTACCCCAAACATATAAACAAACTCACTAATTTCGGCTTCTCTGTTTATAACACAAGTATAGACAGTATAAATTCACTTATTCTATTTTTAGATTCAGGACAATCACCTTAAGAAAATGAAATATTTTGACCCAGAATGCTTAGGGAACAAATATTATTCGCAAATTGGTTTTTGACTTTGATTAATGACGTCACGGGGTACTATGCTCCCTCCCAATCGTGGGGGTGTTGTGAACAAAATCATTACGAAGTGAAAGCCTTGTTTTTGCAAACGTATTTTTATTCAAATAGAAACAACCGTAGTTCCGTAATCGAGTGGCTTTTTAAGAAGTGGCCGTTAGATTTATTCATACCGTTTTGGTGACAAACAAAAACCTTAATGGAAAGTAGTCACTTTTACGTTTGGATTTTTCCGACCCTGAGCGTGTTTCAAACGCGTTATCAACCCTATAAAAACCTAATTAAGTTCACTTAAAGATGTGATGTTTACTTGTACTTAAGATTGTTCGAGCATTGATATTGTTGATTGACAAATTTAATCATGAAAATGACAGAAATTAATCTCCATTTATTAATTTATTAATTCTTGTATAAAGGCTAAGTAAAATGTTCAAAATTAGCAGAAAATGCCCATTTAATATATTACTGATTTGGATTTGTTACATGAATCTAAAGTATATAAAACGAAATCGTGTTCGTAATGACTAGATAAACTCAAGAAAGAACGAATCGATTTTCATGATCTTTAATTTTGCAGATTTATATCCGCCTATACTGTGTGCCCTTTTTGTGTTTTTTTTTCGGAAACCGCCACGGTTTAACCCCTGCTGGCGAGCGAGCAAGGTTATGTCGGACTCCGATCAAAACCTCACGCTTTCCTGGTCTTTAATGCCGGCGCGTAAGAAGACATTCACGAAATAAATTCAGCGGATAAAGTAACCAGCATAACTTGATTCTGAGGCGGAACGAAGTTTGCCGGGTCAGATAGTTGATAATAAAGGAAGAAAGAATTTGTTTATTCATAAATTTTCGAGTTAGACAACGAAAAAAATCTTAATTAAGAACCCGAATTACCACATATCTTGGACAGTCATGTAACTTTTTTTTTTTTTTTGTTCGGAAATCCCTGCGGATACCCCCCGCCACCCAGCGGGGGCGGTTATGTCGGGCTTGAACCGACTAAAGCCGCACGCCGTCTCGGGTCTACAGACGCCGGGGTGTAAGGTTACCCATAGAGCATATCCCTCGCACTCCGACTGACCCTGGGCCATTCGCAGTGTCCCCTCTGATAACAGCAGAGGGGTACCTGGAGCGGCCCCCACCCCACAGGCGAGCTGAATAGAACCTGGTTCTGGCCTATTGTAAACCACAGATTGTGTAAGTACCTATTACTTGTTCTAGGAAGGAGAATTACTACCAAGTCAAGATACCGTAGTACTACCATCACCAAGACATCACGATAGTTCTATGGACGAAGATGCTACGGATCCAATGCCTACAGCAGAAACGTCTAATAAGGTAAAATTGTATCTGCCAATCTGCTACGTCGTAGACAACACGTAGCCAATTAGCTACGACGTAGCCTTGATGTGCACTCATAACTTAATTACCACGTTATTATTTTTGAAAGTTCAGAATAATGCTTACTTGACATTTATAAAAATACTAGCTTATGCCCGCGGCTCCGCACGCGCGGAGGTCGGTTAGCGTTTTTTTGGTCATATCTCCAGTTCTACTAAACCAATGTAAAGTTAACATAGCCTAAGTTACTCCTTATTACATCAGCTACATGCCAATAAAAGTCCAGTCAAAATAGGTCCAGCCATTTCAGAGATTAGCCAGAACAAACAGACAGAGAGACAGACAGACAGACAAAATTTGTAAAAAATGTTATTTTGGTGTATATACCGTATATATATTCATGTACATGTAGTAAAAAACGGTTATTTCAATATTACAAACAGACAATCCAATTTTATTTATATATATAGATGTATAGATGTGGAGGTAGGACAAAAGGGAAATTCAAGTACAAATTTAGAGCAAATGAAACTTAAAAACTAACTATTACGCTTTTAGAGATTTAAGTTTAATTTTGTTTACTCTATAAATTTTCCTTCTTTTACAATGCTTTTACAATAATTTCTTCTGATAGAAGTTTATTAAAGCTTGAAAGGGTCTCCCATATTGTCTAGTGATCGTTGAAGAGTTCCTTTATCACGAGCTGATGAGATCATGCTTACCATAAAAATGCATTGTCATCGAAACTAAACCATCGAAAATTCAATTCTCACAGGATAAGAGGAAATGGTTCTTATAGAGCTGGCAAGATTTAACTTTCACAAATAAACTAACACACAAACATTGTGAGTTAGGTAAAATCTTGTAGAAACACAGAATTTCTTCATCAGGTGGCGTCAATAAGTCAGCTGTCTTTCATGGTGAGACCAGATAGCTTCGAGCGAGGCCAGCTAAGGTTGACCTGCATCTCCACTGTACATTCAGTATACAGTGAACAAGCAGAGCTGGTCATCAATGAGGAACGGCCTCAAATAGCGTCAGTCCTCGGAACGAGAGATGGGGCTGCAGGTAAGATAAATTTTAAGTTTCAGGAACTATCCTTTTTTTTATACGTGTGGAAACTCTCACCGTGTATCACCTCACCAGGGCTAGTCAAGTGACTATGTCAGAATGGAATCGACTAAAACAACATGGTGTTCCATCCACGTGAGTTTTTTCCAGGGACAACGGGTATGCTCTAGGAAGGAACTCTCCAGGAGGTAGACTTTGACCACAACGCAGGTGGTTTTGCCGTGAAATTTAGGAGCAATCCCCCTGCATTTAGAAGGGCGCGCGTAGAACACGTCGTGCCACCATCTCGAGCCTGCTTCTATTAGAGCGACGGGCAGCCCTACTCCTTGCCTTCAGGCCTACGCTCATGGAGGCCAGAGATCGTTTAGCGCTCTCCTTCCCCCGGTGCGTTCTTTGCAGGAACTATAATTTCGACTACTGCATCTGAAAGTTATTTTGTATTTTATATCAGTAATTTATATTAGCACTAATTTTGTTAGTTTTTTGTAGGTGTGTAATGAATTCTAACCAATAAAAATATGACAGCATTCGGTGACGTCATACTTGCTAGTTAGGTGGAAATAAACTCGCGTTTTGACCATTAACCCGAAGGGTTCTCTTTTGGTGAAGCCATACGTGATAATAAACACCAAAATGAGCTATGAACTTAATATAATCTATACTTTTTTTGTGTGGACCTCCACAGCCTTCACCCCACCGGTGCTAGCGGTCAGATGGGTATGTTGGAATCGAACCAACTCAAACGATACGGTGTCCCTTCCAAGTGTACATACACCCCGGGTACGCCCTCAAAAGGATAACCCCAGGATTATATAATCTATACTATAGTAAAGAGTAGAAGAGTCATGGCGACGATGATGATTTGTATGACATTTAAATTACTATATACTGGTGGTAGAAATTTGATGACACAAATTTGTCACAAAATTCGGCCGGGTAGGTTCCACCGTGCACGATTGCGAAAAACCCTCCATAGTAATCCAATTTCGGTTTGATTGCGTTCAGGGTTCAGCAAGTGCATAGCCGGGCAGGGGGATTGTGGTCGCAGCACTACTGGCACCGGTGGGTGTCACGCGGTGCTGCGACGACAATCCTCTTCTGATGAGGCCGTCAAGCTGAGTGCCACCATTGTTAACATGGTACGTGTATGTAATTGTGACCCTATTTCCTGAGACTTTACCTTCAGCTTACCATCAGGCGAGGTGAAGTCAAATTGACGTGTCCTAAATATATAAAAACAAAAAAATTAAAATTGTGCCAATAGGAATTTACTTATTTATTTCTGAACTATTGACCGCACCAAAGTGTTTGATTAAACACTGGTTGATCAAATTCTAGTGCCGACTTACGATTAATAAGTCGTGGATCCGCACTAGTGTGATGGTATGATAATGGAAAAATAGTTCCTAACCTGTATTATTTTATTAACTATTATGATAACAAACGACAGATAATAGCGAACACTCACGCACCACTCACTAAATTTCGGATGATTGATTCAAAATAGCGCTGTTGCGTGAGAAGTTGAACTCAAATTTGTATTAAATAGCAATCTGTAGATTCAGATCACTTAGACAAAAACTCAAGAATAAAAGATAATAATTTTATTATATATCACACATTATGTTGAAACTACTTTTATTGGATTATATTTTATTACTATATTTTATTATTTATTATTTTTTTATCTTAATTTTATTTCAGGTGGAAAACAAACACATCTATTTGCCAACTTGCTAAATCCATTGAAACTGTATATACCTTTTCTCAATTACGTTATACATAGCTTGATTATTCAATAACAAAATAGTAATAAACTAAGCTTTAAATAGCTGGGGAACTGTTTTAAAACCTTTAAAATGGTATAGCAGCATATAATAATGCTGTCAAGACGCAAGGGCGGCACCCGTCAAAAGGGCACAGCAACTACTGTGCAATTATATTATGCACAAATAGGCAGAGATTAAACAGATTTCATTAGCGACGAGATGAAAGGATAATCAACGCCATTCTACATATATCGGTAGCTATCAACTGGATTATACATTTATACCTTATTATTTTTTTTTTTCGTGCGGAAATCCTTTCGGATACCCCCCCGCCGGCCAGCTTGAACCGACTAAAACCGCACGCCGTCTCGGGTCTACAAACGCCGGGGTGTAAGGTTGCCCATAGAGCATATCCCTCGCAACCCGACTGACCCTGGGCCATCTCCGGTTTCGAGATGGCCCCCTCGGGTTTGGGAACCACGGTGTCCCCGTCTTGCCCCGGTTTGGGGGAGGGGCGCTAGTCGCCCCACCGTCCCGGCCTGTTTCTGCTGGGGTGACAGGCGGCCTCACCTGCCACCCCCAGGCCTGCGCTCATGAAGGACGGAGGTCGTTGAGCGACCTCCGGCGCCTGAGTCGCCTGCGACGCACGGCGAGCATGTTGCGGGCTCGGCGGGCCGGGAGAGTTCTGAACCTCTCCCGGGCGCGCTCCGTCATCTCCTTCGCGAGCATCACATGCTCGCAGAAGGAGGTGGCGGCGGCCCACGCGCTCGCGCTCCGCACCATTTGCCGCAATCATGCTGCCATACTAGTACCTACCTACTACATACAGGATAACTAGGTCTGCAAGGCGAATCGCTGCTTGCAATGTTGAGCTGAGTGAGACATCGTGATTTGACCGCTATTGCGGAATCAGATTTTGAAAATTTTGAACAGTGATCATTCGTCCGTGGCAAGTCCGATTTTGAAAATTATTTTTGAAAGTCACAACTCTGGACATGCTTTCTGATCGGGTAAAGTTTGGTCAGTGTCTCGAGCGGTTATTATGTAATTCCATCTGGATTTTTTTTAACGGTGATCATTCCTCTGTGGTAGCATTAATTTTTTCAAAATATATCCATAAACCTTTCTCTGATTGACCTCTTTAATCATGCCAAATTGGATTAGTAGTTTAGGAGGAGACCTGTGACAAAGAAAATCCTGAAGTCTGGTATGAGGAGCTTTCGCTCGACTTCGTCTCACTCAGCTCAATTAATTAACCTAAATAAAATAATATTGAAAGTTTGTGAAGATGTTTGGATGTTTATAACTCAATCACGCTCATACGGATCTAGCTGAAATCTTGTATGGCGATAGATTATAGTCTGGCATAACACATAGCTTACTTTTTATCTATGGAATAGGTTCCCATGGGTTGCGAGGGCGGGAACAGAATTCCACGCAATTCCGGGCAACAGCTACAAACCCCGTCATCATCCTTGTCAGGCCAGTGCCCTTACTATTTGTATGTTTACTGTAGTCGTAATAATAATAGTGGTAGCTTACTAGCAGATGTGCCGCATAATTATTATTGTTTGTCGCTTACTACCGGTCTAGCTTGAAATTTACTGGTCGTGCAATCGCAAGGACTAACGTTTGATGCATAGATCAAGCAATCTCTTATTAGTAGCTATAGTCTGAAAAATTCCTTGGTGATAGCTATACCTTTACGCCTGGGACAGAAAACATACCTAATGGTCGAATATGGGTGTCAATACGTCTCTACAAACCCCTTACTTCATTTACATAAAAAAACGTTGTTCTGAATACATTAATTGATAGGAACATCATTCATCAGAATGCGAACTGAATATCAGGAAAGCAGAATAAGTAAAAATTAATACATTCATAACGTACGTGAAAAACATTTTGATTCGAATAAATCATCACCTTTATCGCTGCATTTAAAATGTAGTTCGACATTAATCATACTGTATCGAAAGCTTTCGCGGATCGTCATGGTTCGATAAATTATATTTCGTTCCTGAATCTGTTCCATGAAAATGCTCTAGGAAATGAGGGCTACCATAATCCTGCTTGATGAAAATGCACTACGAATACGGGAATAAACATATTTTTGACGTAATTTTTTGTCAGTCGTATATTTTCTGGTGGCTGATTCGCTGTCTCGCAGAACAGTTTACCAATTTCAATCAGATGAAAGTTGCACTACAAACAAACAAAGAAACAATCATCTTCATACTATACTATTTTATACTTTTCATCATCCTCCTAGGCATTGTCCGATTGTTTCCATCAATCCAAAGTTTCCATTTTGATACTTTCATTTTTTCTACTTTCATAATTGTTTTCATACTTGCATGCCGGTTGCGGGTACTCTTTACCTGACTTTCTTAAAACGACAGTGATCTGATTAACATTTATACGCGCCTACATCGACCTTTACCGGGTTGCACTCTCACTCTCGCTTCATAAATCTGTTTCGTTAATCTTTTTTCGTCCATCCTTTCTACGAATACACAATTACGAATATCGATTCATTGAAAACACACTTACATTTTATCTATGATATCAGTAGTCTCTAAGTCTCAGATAATATGGTGTCATTATTTTTATAAATGCTCCTACTGAATCTATTTCTGCACCACCTTTGGTTAAATTGGTTGAGAATTCCGAAATACTTAAGCATAAAGTGATAAATAAAAATAAATCAACGAAACAACTGCGACGTACTGGTAGAGGGTGGAATTTTATATATGTAGGTATATGTATTTGTGTTCTGTATTTATGTATATATATATATATATCAGTATCTATTTTTATATACGTATTATCTGTGTAGATGTAATTATTTTGGATTAGTTAAATGTAGATTTCATGTTAATGCCTGCCTCGTTCTAGTTCTGCACCACCCTATGGTTGACTGGTAGAGAATGCCTATGGCATTAAGTCCGCCAATGTACTTTGTGCATGAAGTTCAATAAATAAATAAAAATAAATAAAATAAATAAATATAATTGTAAGGATTTTTTCTTTTACGTACAATTAGCACCTTAAGTACGTACGATCCCTAACGTTCACTGCTGCCTGTTGAACACTGAAGCACTACACCAGACAGATCAATGTTCAGTCAGTAAGTCATCACTACTTCTGACACGTTCAATGCCATCAAAATTTTCATGTGGTTCCATTCAGGCCATAGGGGTCACGTGTGACCGCGAGTGATACTGATAAATAAATAAAATATTCTACGACATTCTACACAGCTTGTTTGGATGTTATCTTGTAATAGACAAATAGTATACAACGTGACTGTCGTGGCCCTGGAGAACACGATTTTTGCCTAGGTTCGTGAACACCAACATGGGAATATGTATCGAAACTCATAAGTTATTTGATTGAATAGATGAAGCAGGCTAGGGAATTCAAAACTTCATGATTTTTACAACCACGCCAGTAAAATTCATAAAAAATCTTCTTTGACATTTCAAACTCCGCCTCTATCGGTCGTGAAACGTAAAGAATTTTTATTTCTCGATGTAAACACAGCGTCTGAATACGTAGAAAGCAAACCAATTCCACTCTACAATTCAAATATTTGCTGCAGCCAACTTCCACTGCAATTTACCACGAGAAAGTTTTCCAGTGCGGTGCATCTTAGTAAATATATAAAAATTCAAATAATCTATGGTAAACATCATTATTTTGAAAGAGAGCATTCATAGGGGAATAAGTAGCTCAGTGGGTAAGCGTAAACATTTAAAATAAAACAAAGATTACAATCAGCTTCAGTCAGCAATATCAAGAAATAAATAAATCATTACAAATCAATCAAGCAGCGTGAGTGTAACGCCCTTGGTGTCGCACACGTCTATAGGCTGCGGTGACTGCTTCCCATCAGGTGGACCGCATGTTTACCACGTAAGTGGTGTAAAAAAAATTAACAATCCACTGCTGGATATAGGCACTCGATGCTCCACCATCCGCATGCACTAAGAAAACACACACCACGACCAATTCACACGATTGTGTCTACACGCTGCGTTTATATCGTCAAAAAAAGGTGTTGACAACAAAAATCAAATTTCGATTCTATTCTCTATCTGAGATAATATCAAACTCAAATAACAAACAATCACACCATGAACTTGTGATATCTCAACTTAAGCCACAGCCTCTGATCTCTTAGAAATCCAAGTAATCATTCCACTCACCGTTTCCAAACAATCAATTTTCTATTTCTCGTGTCAAATATCACAAAACTAACAATACAAATCCGAAGAGTATATTTCTGCTATTTGTTTCATTCAATAGATACATGAATATAGGGGCTTGTCAATGCCAAGTATTAGCAGTTTAGAAAGCCTGAATCGACAAATCCTTCTATATACAGGCATGTTCTCAGATATTTACTAGTGTTAGTTCTGGCTCAGTGTTTGTTGACGCCTTGCTATTCGGTCGACTAGGCAAAGGTAATGTTTAACGAAGCCTACCTTATAGCCTAATGTGCATCTGTATTTATGGCTCTGCATTTCTGCGTTCTATTTTAGTGTTTGATGTGGCATATCTTAAATTGTGTGTTGCTTTATAAAGTACCATATCGCCTGCTATATTTTGTTAATTGGAATTACAACTACGAAATTTCTTTTGCATTTAAGAACTAGACTAATTTGTTCTTTGGTAGTAATTATACTTTTATTGCTTTTGAAAAACTTCTCAAAAATCGAGCCAAATTCTAAGCTTTATTTTTAAAATGTATGCCTGCAGTTTTTAGAAAATATTACTAAATAATGCACTCATTGGCCAATGTAGAGTGAATAAAAAATAATAGCCCAGTGGCGTACGTAACGGACTGCCGAGACGAGGTCTCGAGTTTGATCCCCAGTCGCCCCGGGCATATATCTCTGATTTTTCGTAGTTATGTGCGTATTAAAAACCGTTAATTATCGCTCGCTTAGTAATGTGCACAGTAGATGGCAATAGCCATGATCCCTATTACATTGGAACCAAAACATAACTGGCGAATCATGGGTGTGTAATACACCTCTGCCTACCCCTCTAGGATACAGCTGTAAATTTATGTTATGCAAAAAAATATATTCTGGGACGTGATAATACACTACGTCATCTAGACCTAACTTAATCACAGCTTGTAATATGGGTTCTAGAGTATCAATAAACGTTCTTATATACATATAAACATCCAGACCAATACAAATATACGCAATGAGCTGGAATTGAACTCTTCACCTGCTTCTAGCACTCTCACAAGCTTTAACCGAGTACCTTTTTTTTTTTCGTGCGGTAAAAATTATGGTTATGTCGGGCTTGAACCGACTAAAACCGCACGCCGTCTCGGGTCTACAGACGCCGGGGTGTAAGGTTGCCCATAGAGCATATCCCTCGCACCTCGACTGACCCTGGGCCATCTCCGGTTTCAACTGAGTACCTATGCAAAAAAAAAACCATAAAGACAATTTGTTACCAAACTAGTATCTCTAGTCCATTCTAAAACTATGATATGGAGTAATCCCATTTCAATGAACGATAAACAATAAACAATCATCAATCATATCATTAAACATAAAACTGCCACTAAAAGCTCCATAAATAGAAACCATTGAATATCTGCGTTACGACCATTAATGAAACCGAATACACCGATTAAGCTACATTTTACTTCGACACCACAGAGTAACAATAAAAGGATTAAATAATATCATGTCTAGACTATATTATTCCATGCTCCGTTTGAATGTAATGATCCGATATACTCATATAAATAAGTACCTTTTTTTTTCGTTCGGAAATCCCTTCGGATACCCCCCGCCGGCCAGCGGGGGCGGTTATGTCGGGCTTGAACCGACTAAAACCGCACGCCGTCTCGGGTCTTAAGACGCCGGGGTGTAAGGTTGCCCATAGAGCATATCCCTCGCACCTACTAACTAAATAAAGAATTACTTAATATATATTACTTACATGTCTCTGCGAATATGACTGCATGGTTGGTTTTGTACTGTGTAGTTGAATATAATATCTGTCTACATGTCTAGATTTTACCCATTTATTTGTAACTGAATTTTGAATAATTAAATTAGGTCGAGCTAATTCTACATTAAGTTGCGTTAAGCAACAGTATTCAACGTTAAATAAGAGGTAATAAGAATTAGAATATAGAATAATTACATAAAATTAGAACTCTTACAGAGATAATCTCGCCTTGTACATAATTATTTCACCTGTTATTTATGAATATTATTTAATACGATATTTTTTGTGTACATAAAGGAATTAGGAATTAGAAAATATTTACAAACCTTTATTAAATACTAGCTTTTGCCCGCGGCTTCGCCCGCGTAGATGTCGGTTATCGCGACAAAACATAGCCTATGTCCTTTCCCAAGGTCTAATCTACCTCTGTACCAAATTTCAGCAAAATCGGTTCAGTGGTTTTTGCGTGAAAGCGTAACAAACAAACTTACATTCGCATTTATAATAAGTAGGGATAGGGATTGTTACATGCTTGATGTAAAATTTCCTTAATATTCTTTGGTAGCATTATTCCCTTTGAAAATATTTGTTACCGTTATAACGGAAGTCTTCCCAGAAAATCTAATAAAAATAAACTTTTTAATACATAGTGTAAACATTTTTGTTTATTGTTTACAATCTGAAAATTTTGTTTGTTTGTTACAAATAGGTATTGTTGTTTTCTGAACTGTCTAATGGTACAAATACGGGCAAAGTTTGCCGAAAAAATACTTTGGATTTGAAACAAAACCAAGATATTTCGGTGTTTCCGGAAAGCTATAACCTGGGAGTCTTCAAGTCTAGAGTGAACAAGTTACTTCTAGGCCACAGCTTTGACTACATCATCACTTAACAACAGGTGAAATAGTGGTCAAAGGTGATCCAATTACCTATAAAAAAATGTATGTATAATATAAATAATCGTTATCATCTGCGTATTAAATATTTAATATTTAGGGTCAATAGTTTATGTCGCTAAGGGCACGGACAAACAGAATGGGCGTAAGACGCGGGCGTGCCTCGGATGCGTCGTGGGCGCGGTGTACTGTTAGTAAGTACAAAAATGTATAAAAATGTCGCGACACTAAACAGAACAGATAAGACAGGGCGCGGGCGAGACGTGGACACGACTCTCAATGACAAGACGTCACCGTGCGGGGTGAGCGGACGGATTAAGGGGTCAGCGTGGGGAGGGTTACTTTGAATACGTGACACCCGCGCACCCGCATATCACCCGCGCACCCGCGCAGCTAAGCTAAATGTAAGAAACGTCTTCGAGCCGTCTGCGCGCCGTCTCTTTGATATACTTCAACAGCGGACACGTCTGCGACGCGTCTGTGGTGTGCCCGCGTCTCAGGCCTGTTCTGTTTGTAGCGCCTTGGTATCAGTATATACTGAATCAGTTTGATTTATTATACCCATATATATTGTTGAAAATAGAAGTTTCTTCACCAAGGTCACTTATAAGTTTAATTCTCTGGATCTACCACAACATTTGGGGCTCAAACCAACCTAATCTATTAGTCGGTGCACCTACTTAAGAACCGACGAGACTCTGGCACAGGCTTTTCTCTCGGGATTGGGAGGGTAGACGACAGTCGCTCCTGTAAGAGCCAAAATAACAATTAAGAACAATAACCGGCCAAGTGCGAGTCGGACTCGCCCATGAAGGGTTCCGTAGCAGTAAGTAGTTTCGAAGTGAAAACTTCTTTAGTGACGTTGTGTACTTTTTTGTAATGGGTAAAAAAGGTTAAACTCGCATCAGTAAACACGTGACTTGATCGTAAGATAACAAATATAGAAGCGCTAATTTCACACTGTACTTAAAAACTTTGGTGGCGCGTTCGTCTAATGAGTGGTCGTTGACTTCGTCAAGACTGAGATAGTTCCGACCGAGGCCCAAGAAATTTTTGTCATCATATAACTTTTTGTAATATTTATTCTATTTTGTGCCATAAATCTATTGATATAAAATGGAAATTAAACAAAGTGCATCTCTAACTCTCAACTAGATCTCATTCAAACCAAGTTTTGGTGGAAGTTTACATGGTAACACACATTTTACAACTTTGGTAGTGTCTCTCGCGCAAACTCTTCTGTTTAGTAAAAAATGATATTAGAAACCTCAATATCATTTTTGAAGACATATCTACGTATACCACGGGGTATATCCACGGGTTTGATGAAAATAAAAAATTATGAGTTTCAGTTCTAAGTATGGGGAACCCCTAACATTTTTGTGTGAAAATCTTAATGCGGTTCACAGAATACATCTACTTACCAAGTTTCAACAACATAGTTCTTAAAGTTTCGGAAAAAAGTGGCTGTGACGGACGGACAGACAGACATGACAAATCTATAAAGGTTCCGCTTTTGGCCATTTGGCAACGGAACCCTAAAAAGTGGCTGTGACATACGGACGGACAGATAGACATGACTAATCTATAAAGGTTCCGTTTTTTGCCATTTGGCTACGAAACTCTAAAAGGCGGACCTCGGACTCCAAAGTGTAAAGGTTGGACGCCACTGGGCAATCGCTATGTTGATGCTGTGGAGAAATAAATAAATAAATAAAATAAATAAATGATGATTACTAAGAAGATGTGCATGACAGAAGGAAAATTATAATAAGTGAATATTTCTTACTTTCTTGAATGTTAACAATTTTAGAGACAACATAATAATTTCTTTTAACTTTTTGAAATGTTTACCTCAGCAAACAAACTAATTACAAAGTTAATTAGTAATCAAACCGTGCGTTAACAAAGTTTACGGTTTGCAAACTATTGCGAACGGATAAACAATTTAATTAGTACCGTACAGTGCACCGCAGCTTGTCGACGTCACGTGACCAGTTCGTGTTAACGTGCTCGCGGGACGGCCGTCAGTTTGCCACTTCTCCCGCGAACGTTTCACCATGCCGCCTGCCTTACGCCCTTCATATCGAGCAAACCATAGGGATGTCACGCATGAATTTGCCAAGCTGTATTTACCACGAACAAGAGACTTACAAATTAAAATATTTTTGCCAAACATTTTAAACGGTTGCGCGATGAACAAAATAGTTATAGGATGGACCAAGGTCAGCCGGGGTCCCATCCAGCCTGTGTGAGGGGAGTGGTATCTGTAATACACGAATAATAAAGTTCACTGTTATAATAACTCAGCATTATAGTGTAACGTTGTGGATTCTTTATAAATGAAATTAAAACTATATCCGTAAATTAATCGATATTTTAGTATGTTTCTATAATATATTACTAATTATCTATGGTTGTGCAAGCGAGATTGGACAGCACTAGCCCAGTTATCAACTGACGGCTCTTATATCGTTCCTTTCCTTGGCATCCTTCGCCGAGGAAGGTCACTTTGACCCCGTGGCCAACTGCTGTCGGCTCCGGGTAAGTTTTGAGATCAACATTTCCTACTTCTTTCTACAGGTGAAGACCTTCCAGCGGTGCAGCATATTGCCTGCTAAAATGCATGGCTCAATATATTTTGTTTTATTATGTGTGCTATTTCAGCCTACCTATTTAGTGCCACGAGGCCGATGACCCCTACGGTCAGAGGTCGCGGCACCAGCTTGTGCTGCCTATTTATATTCCTTTTTATTATAGCTTTTAGCTACGCTGCATTGCCGCTGGGAGATTCTCTTCACCTGCTATTTTAGCGGGTCACTTGGATGTAATTACCTAGTGACAAACTGACCCGCACTTTTTCTATTTCCAGGGTCTTCGCACCGGGCTTCGCACCATAATGGAGGTAGCGAGGCACACCAGCGGAGACCCTGGCACGCTGGCATCACCACCAGCCACGTGTCCACTAGCTAAGTGCATACTACCATCTTTGCACAACGGACCGAACAACGCCACGGCAGAATATTTATTAAGAATCCACTCCCTGAGGTTCATTTACTCATATACCTAAAATAAATTTATGTAACGTTACCGATTATAATCTCTTATTATATTGTAATCAATCCTTTTATTTATCTCTGCTCGCCCTATGCATATGTCACACCTTTACATTTACGTAACTTCATTAACCCTCTATAAAAACTTATAAACCGTTACATTGGCGCCTTCAAAGGTATTATTCTGCCGTAGGTATTGTGTGTTTGGTCCGTAAGTACTTTATTTCTTCTTATTTTCCTCTTTACTTTGCCAGTGGCGATTTTTTTCACCAATTTTATTGTTATTTTTCATTTTTACGTAAATGACGGTATTTGAAAATAATTATTGGTTACATTTTTTTTATATTCAACTAAATAATGCATACTCATTTCCATTATATTAGTGAAATTACTCATTTATTTAACTAATCACCTGTGTTAAATATAACAACAAGGCTAATTATCATTACTTTTACAAATATTTTGCATTTAACATCTCTAGACTGGTTTAATACCTCTTATGGTCATTTTAACTGTATACTATTATACCCACTGGTAAAGTAAGGATCTATTTACTTTTGTTTTCTTGGACTTGTTGATCTCAACCGTTATCTACTTACTTTTTAATTCCATGTTTGTATAGATGTCTGTCGCACACCTAGTACACAGTCAGTGAATTTATTATACTTTTTATACTTGCTTACCTTTTATATGCATTATAATAACATATATTAGGTTATTATATCAACCTATTGCTGGTTGAAATTTTTCTTTATTTTGATATATTAATACTATTTTGATGTATTATACACAAATAGTTTATTCCTCACTGACAGGTTACATATATACTACTTGATTTTACTAGTACCTTATATTGGAAGTAATTTACTTACTTAATTTTTATGTCAATCTCGCTCATCGCACCATAGATTTTATTTGTACTTAACTTTGGGTTAATTTACCTTTTAAATTTAATATTTACTCAACTGTTTTGTAGTCAGTGTTGCTTGTTGTCGGATTTCTGTATCCAAATTAGCTTTTGTATTTGAAAAAAATAAATTAAAACTTAATTCTTTGAAAAGAAATACAAAGAATAAAAGATCTGTAAAGATTTTATTAGTTGTAACTAATAAAATCTTTGAAAAGAACAACAAAGATAATAAATACTTAAATTGTAGACCTCGTCTTGTTCTGCATATGGGATTGTTTTGTCTGGTATAGTTTATAGTCAATAAAATCATTACCACTTATATAAATTGACCGTTCAAAGTCAACAATGCATTAGCCATTTCCCCCGAGTCCTTTTAAAATGACTTGTGTCATAACTATAAACTAAATATAGGTAAAGTAATCAATATAATTCATATAAAACATTTTAATCAAACATAATACAATACAAGAACCTAACCTAATAAATTTATTAATTAAATAGCAACCTAACTTCTTAACTATGAACAACACTTCTTTTGTTCTAATAATCACTATTGTTGTAAATATATGTAAATATTCAATAAACTTTGCTTATTACTTAAACAATATTATACACTATTGTGGCAAACAAGTATATACCTACACATACTTGTAACTGAAATTTGTATTTTATAATAACATTCATTATTGTTATTGCACTGTGGTAATACACTACCTTTATCTCGATATTACAATGGTCGTAATCATATTTTTACCTATAAAAGGGTCACCAGTAAATTTTTTAATTTCATGTACCTTCTCAACTTTTTCACTTAGTACGAAAACTTTTTATAATATAAATAACTCATGTATCCTGTTGGTAGACACGGTCTACAGGTCAATTATGTCTTCTTACTAAATAATGTAATACTTTTCAATTGTTATTACATCTTTGGTTCGTATATTTGAACATTTTATTTCTGTCAAAAGTTTGTTTGAAATATTAAATTCAAATTAGTTGTCAAACGTCATATGGTTTTGACAATCAAAAAGGTTGCCAGTATAGTATCATATAAGATTACTACTAGTTATTGTTTAAAAATTTGTCTTGTTTTTTTTAAAAACAAAATAAAATTATTCTTTCATGAATACCAACTTTTGGACTTTTGTACTGAATATTAAATATTAATATATTTTAACCTATTGGTTAATTCTCTATCTTGTTGTAATACTTTTCTTAGGATGACTGTTCCCTTTTATGTTTCTGTTTTTTTGAACAAAACATTAAAATTTATTCACTAGTGAATAAATAATAATAATTATTTTGGACTTGCCCCAAAATAATTTATTATATAAATTTCAACTTATTAGTTTTTTCAACTTCGTAATTATTTTGCCTGTTGCAATTTTTTGTATGATCCGTTGGATCAACCTTAAAATGCCTTCATGGTAATTTTGAACTTGAAAATTTTTTTTTTTACTTTTTGCCACATAATATAAAAATAAACATAAACGACTACAATACATTAGAGAAACTACTTACCTTGTTGAACCGTGGGTTCTTAATTTTTTGAAATTTTGAAATTTTTTTTTGAACACTAGTTGTTCCAATTGCAACTGATGTTGCATACATACTCACTGACGTGGGTCAAATAATAAACTATTTTACCTTTATAATAACACTTTAATAATAAATTGACTTGGTCATAACTTTAAAAGTTGTTCATAAATTTTTTTGACAATTTGATTGTCTTTATTGTTTTAAATTATATTACCCTACCACTACTATGTATTTTCTTCTTCTTTTCTCCTCTCTTTGAGATGGAACTTTGAACTTCATGTTCGTTTTCTTTTATTATTAGGCTTTGCCTAGTAAAGGTTGTTGTGGGTCGGTTGGCGTTTTAAACCAACTGATGTTGTTTTTGGGTCCGTTGGCGTTTTAAACCAACGGATACCTTATTTTTATGGTTTTGTACCATTTGTGGGTCCGTTGGCGTTTTAAACCAACGGATACCTTTTCTTGGAGCTGGGATATTCAACCAGTATCTGGGTATTGATTCTTATGGTTTTATACCATTATTATGCTGAGCAGTCGTGTAAACTCAGTTCCAAAAACAAGCCTTATTGCATATCTTTGTTATGTCTTCTTCCGAGCGGTTTGCAAACTCGATAAATAAGCCTCATTGCAGATGCGGTATTGTATACATCTAAAATAAGCCCTATACTAAAAACATAACACTTTATCTTTGATAGTCGAAAATATATAGTGGTATTTATTGCTCTTTTTCTTCCCATTGAAATTGTTGTGTGACATTCAATGTTTAACATCTTGTTAGATTTACGTCTGAGTCTCCAGCGCCTATTATCCTAGAAACTCTCTTCGGAAGGAAGCGTGTGCTACATTATTTAAGTGGTAACCGCAAAGTATGGATGAAAATGATAGAAGAGGTATGTAAGAAAGTATGTATGTGTAAGCGTAAGTCAAGCATTGTATTGAGCAGACCAGTATCGGGTTTTTGGGTAACAAAAACCCTGAACTAATTGAGGGGATATTGTAACGTTGTGGATTCTTTATAAATGAAATTAAAACTATATCCGTAAATTAATCGATATTTTAGTATGTTTCTATAATATATTACTAATTATCTATGGTTGTGCAAGCGAGATTGGACAGCACTAGCCCAGTTATCAACTGACGGCTCTTATATCGTTCCTTTCCTTGGCATCCTTCGCCGAGGAAGGTCACTTTGACCCCGTGGCCAACTGCTGTCGGCTCCGGGTAAGTTTTGAGATCAACATTTCCTACTTCTTTCTACAGGTGAAGACCTTCCAGCGGTGCAGCATATTGCCTGCTAAAATGCATGGCTCAATATATTTTGTTTTATTATGTGTGCTATTTCAGCCTACCTATTTAGTGCCACGAGGCCGATGACCCCTACGGTCAGAGGTCGCGGCACCAGCTTGTGCTGCCTATTTATATTCCTTTTTATTATAGCTTTTAGCTACGCTGCATTGCCGCTGGGAGATTCTCTTCACCTGCTATTTTAGCGGGTCACTTGGATGTAATTACCTAGTGACAAACTGACCCGCACTTTTTCTATTTCCAGGGTCTTCGCACCGGGCTTCGCACCATAATGGAGGTAGCGAGGCACACCAGCGGAGACCCTGGCACGCTGGCATCACCACCAGCCACGTGTCCACTAGCTAAGTGCATACTACCATCTTTGCACAACGGACCGAACAACGCCACGGCAGAATATTTATTAAAAATCCACTCCCTGAGGTTCATTTACTCATATACCTAAAATAAATTTATGTAACGTTACCGATTATAATCTCTTATTATATTGTAATCAATCCTTTTATTTATCTCTGCTCGCCCTATGCATATGTCACACCTTTACATTTACGTAACTTCATTAACCCTCTATAAAAACTTATAAACCGTTACATTGGCGCCTTCAAAGGTATTATTCTGCCGTAGGTATTGTGTGTTTGGTCCGTAAGTACTTTATTTCTTCTTATTTTCCTCTTTACTTTGCCAGTGGCGATTTTTTTCACCAATTTTATTGTTATTTTTCATTTTTACGTAAATGACGGTATTTGAAAATAATTATTGGTTACATTTTTTTTATATTCAACTAAATAATGCATACTCATTTCCATTATATTAGTGAAATTACTCATTTATTTAACTAATCACCTGTGTTAAATATAACAACAAGGCTAATTATCATTACTTTTACAAATATTTTGCATTTAACATCTCTAGACTGGTTTAATACCTCTTATGGTCATTTTAACTGTATACTATTATACCCACTGGTAAAGTAAGGATCTATTTACTTTTGTTTTCTTGGACTTGTTGATCTCAACCGTTATCTACTTACTTTTTAATTCCATGTTTGTATAGATGTCTGTCGCACACCTAGTACACAGTCAGTGAATTTATTATACTTTTTATACTTGCTTACCTTTTATATGCATTATAATAACATATATTAGGTTATTATATCAACCTATTGCTGGTTGAAATTTTTCTTTATTTTGATATATTAATACTATTTTGATGTATTATACACAAATAGTTTATTCCTCACTGACAGGTTACATATATACTACTTGATTTTACTAGTACCTTATATTGGAAGTAATTTACTTACTTAATTTTTATGTCAATCTCGCTCATCGCACCATAGATTTTATTTGTACTTAACTTTGGGTTAATTTACCTTTTAAATTTAATATTTACTCAACTGTTTTGTAGTCAGTGTTGCTTGTTGTCGGATTTCTGTATCCAAATTAGCTTTTGTATTTGAAAAAAATAAATTAAAACTTAATTCTTTGAAAAGAAATACAAAGAATAAAAGATCTGTAAAGATTTTATTAGTTGTAACTAATAAAATCTTTGAAAAGAACAACAAAGATAATAAATACTTAAATTGTAGACCTCGTCTTGTTCTGCATATGGGATTGTTTTGTCTGGTATAGTTTATAGTCAATAAAATCATTACCACTTATATAAATTGACCGTTCAAAGTCAACAATGCATTAGCCATTTCCCCCGAGTCCTTTTAAAATGACTTGTGTCATAACTATAAACTAAATATAGGTAAAGTAATCAATATAATTCATATAAAACATTTTAATCAAACATAATACAATACAAGAACCTAACCTAATAAATTTATTAATTAAATAGCAACCTAACTTCTTAACTATGAACAACACTTCTTTTGTTCTAATAATCACTATTGTTGTAAATATATGTAAATATTCAATAAACTTTGCTTATTACTTAAACAATATTATACACTATTGTGGCAAACAAGTATATACCTACACATACTTGTAACTGAAATTTGTATTTTATAATAACATTCATTATTGTTATTGCACTGTGGTAATACACTACCTTTATCTCGATATTACAATGGTCGTAATCATATTTTTACCTATAAAAGGGTCACCAGTAAATTTTTTAATTTCATGTACCTTCTCAACTTTTTCACTTAGTACGAAAACTTTTTATAATATAAATAACTCATGTATCCTGTTGGTAGACACGGTCTACAGGTCAATTATGTCTTCTTACTAAATAATGTAATACTTTTCAATTGTTATTACATCTTTGGTTCGTATATTTGAACATTTTATTTCTGTCAAAAGTTTGTTTGAAATATTAAATTCAAATTAGTTGTCAAACGTCATATGGTTTTGACAATCAAAAAGGTTGCCAGTATAGTATCATATAAGATTACTACTAGTTATTGTTTAAAAATTTGTCTTGTTTTTTTTAAAAACAAAATAAAATTATTCTTTCATGAATACCAACTTTTGGACTTTTGTACTGAATATTAAATATTAATATATTTTAACCTATTGGTTAATTCTCTATCTTGTTGTAATACTTTTCTTAGGATGACTGTTCCCTTTTATGTTTCTGTTTTTTTGAACAAAACATTAAAATTTATTCACTAGTGAATAAATAATAATAATTATTTTGGACTTGCCCCAAAATAATTTATTATATAAATTTCAACTTATTAGTTTTTTCAACTTCGTAATTATTTTGCCTGTTGCAATTTTTTGTATGATCCGTTGGATCAACCTTAAAATGCCTTCATGGTCATTTTGAACTTGAAAAATTTTTTTTTTACTTTTTGCCACATAATATAAAAATAAACATAAACGACTACAATACATTAGAGAAACTACTTACCTTGTTGAACCGTGGGTTCTTAATTTTTTGAAATTTTGAAATTTTTTTTTGAACACTAGTTGTTCCAATTGCAACTGATGTTGCATACATACTCACTGACGTGGGTCAAATAATAAACTATTTTACCTTTATAATAACACTTTAATAATAAATTGACTTGGTCATAACTTTAAAAGTTGTTCATAAATTTTTTTGACAATTTGATTGTCTTTATTGTTTTAAATTATATTACCCTACCACTACTATGTATTTTCTTCTTCTTTTCTCCTCTCTTTGAGATGGAACTTTGAACTTCATGTTCGTTTTCTTTTATTATTAGGCTTTGCCTAGTAAAGGTTGTTGTGGGTCGGTTGGCGTTTTAAACCAACTGATGTTGTTTTTGGGTCCGTTGGCGTTTTAAACCAACGGATACCTTATTTTTATGGTTTTGTACCATTTGTGGGTCCGTTGGCGTTTTAAACCAACGGATACCTTTTCTTGGAGCTGGGATATTCAACCAGTATCTGGGTATTGATTCTTATGGTTTTATACCATTATTATGCTGAGCAGTCGTGTAAACTCAGTTCCAAAAACAAGCCTTATTGCATATCTTTGTTATGTCTTCTTCCGAGCGGTTTGCAAACTCGATAAATAAGCCTCATTGCAGATGCGGTATTGTATACATCTAAAATAAGCCCTATACTAAAAACATAACACTTTATCTTTGATAGTCGAAAATATATAGTGGTATTTATTGCTCTTTTTCTTCCCATTGAAATTGTTGTGTGACATTCAATGTTTAACATCTTGTTAGATTTACGTCTGAGTCTCCAGCGCCTATTATCCTAGAAACTCTCTTCGGAAGGAAGCGTGTGCTACATTATTTAAGTGGTAACCGCAAAGTATGGATGAAAATGATAGAAGAGGTATGTAAGAAAGTATGTATGTGTAAGCGTAAGTCAAGCATTGTATTGAGCAGACCAGTATCGGGTTTTTGGGTAACAAAAACCCTGAACTAATTGAGGGGATATTGTAACGTTGTGGATTCTTTATAAATGAAATTAAAACTATATCCGTAAATTAATCGATATTTTAGTATGTTTCTATAATATATTACTAATTATCTATGGTTGTGCAAGCGAGATTGGACAGCACTAGCCCAGTTATCAACTGACGGCTCTTATATCGTTCCTTTCCTTGGCATCCTTCGCCGAGGAAGGTCACTTTGACCCCGTGGCCAACTGCTGTCGGCTCCGGGTAAGTTTTGAGATCAACATTTCCTACTTCTTTCTACAGGTGAAGACCTTCCAGCGGTGCAGCATATTGCCTGCTAAAATGCATGGCTCAATATATTTTGTTTTATTATGTGTGCTATTTCAGCCTACCTATTTAGTGCCACGAGGCCGATGACCCCTACGGTCAGAGGTCGCGGCACCAGCTTGTGCTGCCTATTTATATTCCTTTTTATTATAGCTTTTAGCTACGCTGCATTGCCGCTGGGAGATTCTCTTCACCTGCTATTTTAGCGGGTCACTTGGATGTAATTACCTAGTGACAAACTGACCCGCACTTTTTCTATTTCCAGGGTCTTCGCACCGGGCTTCGCACCATAATGGAGGTAGCGAGGCACACCAGCGGAGACCCTGGCACGCCGGCATCACCACCAGCCACGTGTCCACTAGCTAAGTGCATACTACCATCTTTGCACAACGGACCGAACAACGCCACGGCAGAATATTTATTAAGAATCCACTCCCTGAGGTTCATTTACTCATATACCTAAAATAAATTTATGTAACGTTACCGATTATAATCTCTTATTATATTGTAATCAATCCTTTTATTTATCTCTGCTCGCCCTATGCATATGTCACACCTTCATATTTATGTAACTCCATTTTAAAACCTTCTATAAAAACATTATTAATCGTTACAATAGTGTAACAGAACATGCTTTGGTGGATGTTTTGAGTCACGCGTATGAATCACGTGAGGAACTTCCTGCGGCATACAATGGCCACCATCCATGACATCGCAAATAATTGCTGTACCGGCTACGATATGCAGCGACCGCTTGACTACTTGGTTACCGAATGTCGGGCAATGCTACCTCCGCCGGGCCCTGGTAGGCGGGTTATACCCAAGAAACGATGGCTTGACGACGGAAAAGATGATATACGTGCCAATGGTCCCTCACTATCATGGAAGCCCAAGACTTGTGAAGTGGAGACACAAAAACCGGTAGGCGGACACTTTTTTTTTTTTTTTTTTTTTTCGTGCGGAAATCCCTTCGGATACCCCCCCGCCGGCCAGCGGGGGCGGTTATGTCGGGCTTGCACCGACTAAAACCGCACGCCGTCTCGGGTCTTCAGACACCGGGGTGTAAGGTTACCCATAGAGCATATCCCTCGCACCCCGACTGACCCTGGGCCATCTCACCACTAACAGCATCGCTCATCCTGTCTCCTCTGAAAGCAGAGGAGTACGGAGAGCGATGTGTTCCCGCCACGTTGGTAATGCCAACCCTATGAAGGGGAAGCCATTGACCGCCGCCCAGGGTGTACCGGCCGCTCCGATTTCGTTCCCCCCAGACTGCAGCGGGATCGGAATCGGAGCGACACTCGAGGAGGTTACCCAACACACACCCCCGGTAGGCGGACCCTGGACTTAAGAGGTGAGAGCCCTGGATGCGAGCGGGACTAACGTGAAGATGATAGCGCTTGTATTATGGGTTTTAGAATGCGGATTAACATACCTATAAATACACCTGTTATTTAAAAATACAAACATTTATATAGAAACACACCAACCAATGTAAATCTTCATATGAAAATTGATGCATACAAATATTTGCGCTGCCGGTATTGAACTCGCAACCTTCCCTTTTTGTAGTCGCAGTCAGGTACAAATTAGATAGGGTTTAAAAATACCAAAGAAACAGCTAAAATTTACTAAGCATTTAACATTCTGATAACAATTCATAACAAACACTAATTGGAAACTAAAAGAAAAAATAACGTTTAATTAGCTTCAGAAACAATAGAACATAACACTAGTAAAAAGAAACTTCGAGGAAAACATGACAGAATTTTTTTATATTACAAAAAGGTCAAGTGCGTGTTGAACTCACTCTCGCACGCAACGTATTTCTGAACAAAATTCTCCGTTCTTATAGTCGCAGTCGGGTACAAAGTAGACAGGGTTGAAAAACACCAAAGAAACCGCTAAAACTTACTACACACTTAATATTCTAATCACAATTCATAACAAACACTAATTTTAACTTAAAAGAAAAAATAACGTTTAATTAGCTTCAGAAACATTGAAACATAACACCAGTAAAAAGGAACTTCGAGGAAAACATTACACTAAATTTTTATAAAGAAAAAAAGAAAAACCGGTCAAGTGCGAGTTGGACTCACACTCGCACGCAACGTATTTCTGATCAGAACACTAAGTTCCGTTCATAACTGCGTTGACTAAGAAGTTTGATTTTTCCACAGCTTCAAGGCGTTGTAGACCTGAATATTTGATATTAATTTCGACTAGATACCTTCACGAGTTCCAAAGAAAAAGGTCTTGGAAGATACATAGACAGACAGGCAAATATATAGACTTACAGACAGATAGGCAGACGAATGGACAGACAGTCAGATATATATACAAACAGGCGGACAGAGATACGGACAACGAAGTGATTCTATAAGATTTCACTTTTTCCTTTTACTGAAGACCCGAGACGGCGTGCGCTTTTAGTCGGTTCAAGCCCGACATAACCGCCCCCGCTGGCCGGCGGGGGGGTATCCGAAGGCATTTCCGCACGAACAAAAAAAAAATAAAAAAAAAGGTACGGAACCCTAAAAATCTTACAAAATAAAGCTAATCTCGTACAAAGTAGAAAGACGTGTCGGGCAATGAAATAATTAGGTTAAATTTACGATAAAGCGTTCGGAACAATAACAAAAAATAAAAATTAAATATCCATTACGAGGAATTATCGCGTTTTCTTTCTTTTCAACGGAAAATTCGAGAAAATCCTTAGAAGTTTTTACTAAGAGGTACTTTTAATTATTCCGGCTTAGGCAGCTCTATCGATATCGATATTTTGGAATTTGATTCTTTCGTTGTGAAAATGTCAAGTGATCATAATAATTACGATAACGATAACTACGATTTTATATTTTACTAGCTGACCCGGCAGACTTCGTACTGCCTCAATCGATGACAAACCTTTTAAACCTTCCCTGGACCTCCACAAATAATTCAAGACCAAAATTAGCCAAATCGGTCCAGCCGTTCTCGAGTTTTAGCGAGACTAACGAACAGCAATTCATTTTTATATATAAGAAGAAGAAGAAGAGAAGAAAGAAGATTTTACTTTCGTTTGTGATAACGTGTGTAAAGGTAAAGCATGAATTATACAGAAGAGACGATTTAAGGGTCGCTCCCGGAAAAGCCGACATACCAATCAAAAACAATAAGCGAACTCAAGGTTCCAAAATACAAAGTTTGGACTCAACTGTGCAATTGGTATGAGGATGATGAAACATCAGGAGTATATAAAATGATGTTTAAAAAAAATTGTTAAAATGGTTTGGATACGCTTCAAAATGTCCAAAAATTCTACAAAACGATATACAACCCGCTTTAATGATGGTTTATATCTATTTTTCGCTTAGATGGCGCTGTAATAGCTGTGTAGGAGTTTTTTTACGACTTTATTCCCGGGCGAAGCCGGAACCCGGGGGGCAAGTAATTTTATAAAACCGAAATCACAAAATATCGACTAAGTATTTATATTTTAGACTTACCCCACCTCTATTCGAGTTTTCACATTAACGCTATTACGCTAATGATTTGCCAAAGCCGGAGGCTCCCCTAATTACAAAACAAAGGTTCTTAATAAAGATATTTCTATCAACCTGTACCCATTTTTTGGCTGGGCTTGACTTTTGTATTGGTTTTTGGTAAACGATTATTTTTGTTAAGCGTTCTCCGGTATATTTCTGCCTATTCTATTTGACTTATATTTATGAACACATTCATTATACTCACGCCTCTATTCTTATCGTAATTAGCTTAACTCCATTTACATAAAAATAAAAAAATACAAAATGTACCTATGTATAAATAACAGTTAACATAAACTACTGACAAAGGCGAGCTTAAATTTATAAAATTTCGGCTCTCAATGGATTCTAGAACACAATTTTTTTTTTTATAAAAAAACTTTCACATTACTTACCACAACGTCATACAACCGTTAGTCATTATCAGTTAGGATTGATATCATTATTATTATTTGAAACTAAACTCAGAATTTAATTTATTAAAAAATAATAGCGTTTAGTTATAAAACCTATGTCCGTAAACACTGGCAGACTTAATTCGAATGAATCAATCACCGTCCAACATTACTCATCAAAGGAAAGGCGAACAGCAGCCATGAAAAACGACCAGCAATAAAAAACCAATTAAAACGGCCATACATATTTAACAGAAGCCCGTTCCAAAATTGAACAAACCAAAGTCATATATATAAGTATATATATTTGAAAAAAACATAGTTACTTAACCCACCGAAAGCGTTCCACGAAAATTAAAAAAATACAATTGCCTCGCGCGACTCATATATAATCCAGACAATAGTTAGAAGGAATATATGAGGCATGTTAACAATACACGCAGACATTTTTATACATTTTTGTTCTACAGTGCCGACGCGCTTAAACGGAAGCAATAACCTAACAGCCCGGACGTTTACGCTATTTTACTCATATAAAACAACAGTAATGCTCGTGTTTGCATAGCGAAAAATATAAAAACCGATTCAATTTTTGTTGGTGGGTTGTAAACTGTCGTACTTCATCTGAGGGGTTAACTGTCACAGAAATTGATGAATTTACGATTCATTTCGAAGCTAACAGAAATTACAACGTGCGTTCATATTTTGTTCAATAAAACTAAAGTGAAATAAGTGATCTAACACATTGTACACAGCGCTATTTAGACCCAAAGTGACATAGCATGACTAACTTGTATTATGGGTTCTGGAATACGGATAAACATACTTAAATACATTTTTATTTGTAAATATTACGTGTTATACACAGAAACACCCACGCCAATGCAAATATTCATATTCATGCATACAAATATTTATACTCAGCGGGAATCGAACCTGTGAACTTTGACTTAGCAGTCTAACGCTCTATCAATATAACGTCACATAGTTCATCGTATTGTAGTATTACCCAAATAAGACGGGAGCGTCAGAGCCTCGTCCATCAATCACCACGTAAGCTGGTATGATTTGTAGGTGAGCTTGGTTTCAGCTCCGAAAACCTGGGTGGGGTTCCATACGTCCTGACTACCGAAATGATGTATAGAAGTTCTTTATTCATTACACATTATTCAAGTAGCAGTAATAGTACTCACTCTGAAGCACCTCCAGACGATAATCGAAGACATTAAAATAACTTTTTAATCATGTACTAAGTGTCTGCTTGATGCAGTTTGAATAATTAATAAAACAAAGCTCATTTAGCGTTGAAAGGGTTAAGGTGAGAACACTTAGAAAAAGTTTATCACCTTCGCTGCGTTACGGCAAGTATATTGCTGTTTTTTACGTTCAGCCAGTGCGGCAGCTCATTGTCCTTGTCTTACGCTCTGAGTGGGGCTGATTTCACTATGTTCCCGTACGTGTAGAAAAGAGACAGTGATCTTTTGTTTTCACTTTTGATATAATAATATGGCACCCTAATAATGTACGACAAAATTGTTGTCCTAACGCATAGTAGCAAAATATATTTATACAGTGCGTTAAAAGTCCAAAATAAATATTAATGTTGTGTCTATAGTAAAGAATACCATTAAAAATATCGATTGACATTTCAGAAATAAACGCCATCCCTTTTTATTTTTCGTGCGGAAATCCCTTCGGAAACCCCCCCGCCGGCCAGCGGGGGCGCTTATGTCGGGCTTGAACCGACTAAAACCGCACGCCGTCTCGGGTCTAAAGACGCCGGGGTGGAAGGTTGCCCATAGAGCATATCCATCGCACCCCGACAATAAACGCCATCCCTAAAGAATGTTATTACTTTATGATATTGAAAAAATCAATGTATCGTTCAAAATATCTTACCCAACCCAGGGCAGCCACAGCTAGTTATTCACGAGGATGTAGCCTATCGATTAGTGAAATAGCAATGTTGATATAGTGAGTTTCTACGTATGTTAGGCTTTGAAAGCCAGGTTCTGATACGGCAAAATAGAGGTCGTAAAAATCAGGAACAATGTAGTTAGAATTACCACTTTCTCTCTTAATATCGTTTCTAAGAATCATACGTTCCTTTTTCATTCTACAGCCGTTTTGGAGTAGTTGAAACCGAAGCTATAGTTATGTTTCACAAACACAAATGGTTTTATTTACTCTATAGAGGTAATTACTCTGTCAGTTCAATGTGCGATAGACAAAATGCTCTACAAAACCGAATCAAGCTGATCTTAGGGCTATCACTCTTGTTTTGACCATGACTGCTGCAAAGCAACCGAAACGTCGGGATCAATGTAAAATATAAAATAAAATCAAATAAATCGCGATAGAATCCGTTAAAATAGTTTTATTTCAACGATCTTTGATATTTTAGATTGTCTCCGCCTATACTTTCTGTGTGTTTTTTTTTTGCGAAAATCACCACATTTGCCCTCTAGCCCTGGTGGCCAGAAGGGGTGGTTATAACCAAAATCTCATGCCGTCACGGGTCTTTAATACCGGGATGCTAGGAGACATTTACGAAATAAATTCAGCTGATAAGGTAACCAACATAACTTGATTCTAAGGCAGAACGAAGTTTACCGGGTCAGCTAGTCGTAGTTATATGAAACCAATCATTTCGTCATTCGTTGGCTTGTTGGTTGTCGTTTAGTGCACATGCGCGAACTTTTTGACATTTGTTCAAAATTGTTGTCTCGAGGTATACTGTAAATACCTAGGGGTGGTAGGTAAGGCCGCCTGTCACCCCAGCAGAAGCAGGCCGGTACGGTGGGGTGACTAGCGCCCCTCCCCCAAACCGAGACAAGACGGGGACACCGTGGTTCCCACATCCGAGGGGGCCATCTCGAAACCGGAGATGGCCCAGGGTCAGTCGGGGTGCGAGGGATATGCTCTATGGGCAACCTTACACCCCGGCGTATTAAGACCCGAGATGGCGTGCGGTTTTAGTCGGTTCAAGCCCGACATAACCGCCCCCGCTGGCCGGCGGGGGGTATCCGAAGGGATTTCCGCACGAAAAAAAAAAAAGGTATAGTGTAAATAGTAGTCCTTCTGTATACTAAACAAGATCTCAGCTCAACTTGTATTGCTTCAAGTGAACGCCAGCGTGTACTGAGCCTTGTATAATACGTTCAAAAATAATGTCCGTAAGAACTGTTTTGCATATTTCACAAGCATTAAAGCAACTCCTTAACTTACGCTAAGTTGTCAGTTTGTTTTCTTTATATTTTACTTTGTTAATAGTTTTATAAAGGGTTTAAAGAGACTTCAGTGAAACAGTGTGTACAAAGACTTATGAATTCATAAACGCTTGAAAAGAGTAAATATTTTAGTTTCGTTATAAATGAAAAAGTTTATGAGTAAGTCAGTGTATTATTTAATTACTTCTTTTAGCAATAGTTTAACAGATTTTTATGGAAATAGGTCATATCTGTCGACCTATGTGGCGTATCGATAGAGCGTATGACTGCTAAGTCAGAGGTCGCGGGTTCGGTTCTCGCTCTGTGCAAATATTGTATGCAAATGATTGAATATGTAATTTGCCTTTATGCGAATTTGCCCTTTTGATAAATTGTACTTATGAGAACGTGCCATTCTGAAAAGTTATCCTTATGCGAATAAAAGAGTCAAATAGTTACAAAGAGATAAATAAACTTTTGTTTTTCTAAACGGTTTGGAATTATACTAAATTGTAAACGTAGACTGACTCATTTTTATTATTATGCCATTTAATATTACAATATAGCCAGTAGAAGTATTATAGACTCATTGAACTCATTATAAATTAAACTATAAAATCACTATCGAACGCGTTGCAGCCACAAATTGGTTTACAAATTAGACATTATTAATGTAAACGTTTGGAAACCACGCAGTCAATTTTACTACAATTACGTCAATGGTTTTACGAATGTTGTATTCAAAGCCCGTGGCTCCACCCATGGGAAATTCTGAACCCGTTTCCACAACTTATAAGAATCTATTTCAGAGATGAAAGTAGCCTGTCTGTTATTCCAGGTTGCAATAAGTTTAAAATTGAGTTTAAAAAATCTATAATCTATCACTGTCTCAAATTTCAGCAAGATGAGTTTAGCCGTTTGAGGATGATTGAGTAACAAACATCCTAACGTTCAAACATCTTTACACACTTTCACATTAATAGTATTAGTAGAATGAGTAGGAAATAAATAAACCAATTTCATTGAGTTATAATAGAATGAACCCCGAGGCTTAGAGTGCAAACTATGGGTGCAATCAGGATTGGTGTTGAGTTAAGTACATTTAGACAATGTTAGAAACTCCTTATTCTAAAAGCTATATTCAATTCTGATACTATTATCAGCTACCACAAACATGCAGAGTGCAGAGATATGGAATGATGAAGCATACAATGTGTGTGCCAAGATTAGCATATTTCAAACTGCTGTTAGAATAATGTTGTGCGAATATCAATGTTTGACTTTGAAATTCGACTAATATTATATTGAAATTTAATAGTATTTGAGAAGTTAAATACAATTTATACGAAGCGAGGAGTTTGTGATTTATAGTAGTACTTTGAGAATAGTAGAAATCGTCTATTATGTTTAGTCAGATTCGTTTAATCGATCAGGACGGAAAAAACGTTCCGTTCTTCAAGATATTTTTTTGTTAGATCGTTAGTTCCGATTAGTCTTACAATCCGGTAGGTTAGTGGGTTGATGTTTCTCTATTTGCGCTTCATACCGTCCTGAATGTGACGAATGCTCGCTAAATTGTGTTTCAGGCCTTTGTTTTGCAGGGCTCTTATTTCTAGTCCAAGTCAAATTCAAATATCCAAGTCTATTTAGACTGTTTTCTTACTGTTGCAGTAAATCAATATTTGGTGGGCATTTATCCATTTTGGGGAGCATCTATCTGTTTTGGTGAGCATTTATGCATTTTCTTGAGCATTTCTCCAGTTTAGTAAGAGTTTATCCATTTTGGTGAGCGTTTAAATTGTTGCCAAATTGTATATAAGCCAAATCAAGAGAAAGATTAGTAGAGCGGACCCTGGGCATCAAAGCACAAGCTTTGTGTCTAAAGTTCGAAGCCGGAGTGGTTACAATGGACTACGGGGGAATATCCAAAAGGGTACTCCAATAGAAATAACCTAATAAAACTGTATTTCGTAAGTACCAATTACAAGAATGTTGAAAACGTGTACATTTTTCATACTTTATAAATAGTAACCGGAGATTCTTAACATCGCATTGCAAAAATTGGTATCTTACGACCAACGCCATTTAGTGGTAAAAAATGTAAGCACATTTTCTAACTGAAGTTTTTGCAGGTTATTTAAGTGCGGAGCACAGTAAAACTATATTGTGACTGGCGTTAACAAAACAATGACAGACGTATGAAATAAATCTATACCTACCTACATGATTATACATAATGCACATACATCACACTAACACAACTAAGAACTACGTGAACAGTTTAAATGCCACCAAAACTAACCCTGCGATGATGATGACGACGACTCACAAACCAGCATAGAATGTAAGAGACGAATAATTAACCCTAATATTTTTAAAGTAACTAACAATTTGAAATCAAGCCTTATATTGAGTACATTAGCTATGAAAACCTTCGCATGACGTACGCAATCGAACGCCCGGCTATAAAACACTTTGCCTAACATCCAACAAATCCACAGAGAATTAATTTCCGATGTTGATGATAATGAACCGGGTGCTCGGGTCATTTGCACCGGCACACCAATGTTGTTTGGTGCAATGAACGTAATTGCAAATTGAAATATGCCCGCAGAACCAGTGTGAAGTAAATTCAGCAATTTATTTTACCGTCATTTAGAAACATTATATATCTGTCGCAGTCAACTGATTAAATTAACTACTTAATTGGACGCCTAGGCTGTTTATTAAAGTCCTCAATAAATCACTCAATATTTAATGATTTGGTGTATTGAAAGTCAGCCCGTAGAACATTGCTAACAAAGACTGCGCCAAGTGATTCAAATTTAGAATAGAATATAGTGGAAACTGGAGTGGAACGGAGCGGAGTGGAGATTAGGTTTAGAAGGGTACCCTTCGCGTTAGGTTACTTGTTCAAATGCATAAATATATAGGATCACCGCCAAACGGATGTCTGTCGACATCGCTCACTATGTCATAAGATAGAAAAACAAACAAATAATCCATCCGCCAGTCTAATTTAACTGATACAATAATGATAATGACTACATAACGCCATTTCGTTAGGCGTTGCGCTAAACGACTTGTCTAGTTGTTTATCAGCCATTTAATTGTAAACCAGATGGTGTCAACATATCCATATCGTGAGGAACAACGTGATTAGTACGTGTTGTGAAGAAAAGTTATTCTTAAATGGCTCGGATACGTAGAGAGTATGAACGATTGAAGTTTTTTGATACAGAGATGGCCTAGGGCTTAGGAAAGGAAATAGGCTACCTTTTGTCGCGAAAAAAAGGCTTGAAGGGGTTCAAATAGGGTATGAAAGATTTAATGAAAGTTCAGCATTTTCGAAGATATTACCATGAATAATAAATAAATAAATATTCTACGACATTTTACACAGCGCATTCTAGACCCAAAGTAAGCATAGTTTAACTAGCTTGTGTTATGGGTTCCAGACTGCGGATAAACATACTTAAATACTTTTTTTTTTGTAAATACATACATATTATACATAGAAACACCCAGACCAATGCAAATGAAACTTTGTATTGTTGTAGGCACTTGATAATAAATAAATACACTATGGAGCGTTTTTGAAATTTCGGCTTTGGAGGGGATAATCAGTTAGTATTCAAAAAACTTTTTATTTTGATACATTTATTGTCTTAAATAAATGACACAAAATAAAATATACAGATATTTTCGGAATTAAAAAAAAAAAGTATGTTCGTGTCTGACTCTTTTCTTTATGTGAACATCCTTTCCTTTAGATCCATTGAAACTAGTCTGAGTCTTTAATCATCATCAATCTAATACAAACAAAAAAAGGTGAATGGCATTGAGAGGTGAAAAACCAGTTATAACCGAATATTGGATGGTCGTTGCTGTAAATTTTATAGGGATGCATTTATTTTCTGCATGTAAATTGCGTTATTAATAGTTGATATATTTCAGGTATACTAGCCATTTTTTTTTACAAGCGGGAATCCCTTCGGATACCCCCGCCTCCCCGCCGCCCAGCGGGGGTGGTTATGTCGTGTATCGACTAAAACCGCACAGTGTCCTCCCCAAGTGCCCGTTGCCGGGCACCCCGGGTCAGCCCTCGAAAGGATAACCCCAGGGTTGCCGGCGGTAATGGTGGTAACGGTAAACGGTAATGCTGAACTTTGCACTAAGGCGAGTATAATTCAAGTTAGCTTTTGGAGTAACCAACGTCATCAGTGCCTAATATAATTAAAAATAAAAGTGGTGGTGAATGATTGCTCTTCACTTCCTTGAAGGCGTTTCTTATGATGATGATGGTTGAACACCAAACTCACAATTTAAATATCAATTAAAAATAAAATCTTTTCAACATAGTTGGTGAGGTATGTTGTTCTGTTTGTAAAAATAAAATGCAAACCAATGCACCCGGAATTAACGGTGTCAGGCACAGATATTGTAACGCTGAAACTGTGAATGTTGTTCATTATTATATTTGGTTTTTACTTATTCTGTGACAACAATTTATTCAGGAGTTAAATTTACAATTCTACTTCGTACTATACAATATTATAAATGTAAAAGTTTGTGAACATGTTTGGATGTTTACCTCCATGATCGGGGCCTGAGGACGGCAGTTGGCCGATTCGCCGTCCTTACAGAAGCAGGCCGTGGCGGAGGCGTGTCGTCTGTGTCCTACACAACCTACTCACCGACGCGGGATAAAACTCGACCTCACCAGGCGAGGCCGCGCTGGCGGTCAAGGTCCGCCGATAGCCCTGGGGTTATCCTTTCGAGGGCTTACCCGGGGTGCCCGGTAATGGACACTTGGGCAGGACACCGTGCGGTTTTAATCGGTTCATGCCCGACATAACCACCCCCGCTGGCCGGTGGGGGGGTATCCGAAGGAATTTCCGCACGTAAAAAAAAAAGATGTTTAGATGTTTGTTACTCAATCACACTCTAACGGCTGAACGGATCTGGCTGAAATTTGGCAAGTGAGGGATATAATATACTAGCTGTGCTCGCGACCTTCGTCCGCGTGGATTAAGATTTTTAGGGTTTTAGTTTTTTTGCGTGGAACCCTAATTATTTTTTCTAAAATAAAAGTAGCCCATGTTACTCCTTGTTATATTACCTTTCTCCCAGTGAAAGTCCTGTCAAAATCGTTCCAGCCATTTCAGAGATTAGCCGGAACAAACAGACAGACAGACAGACGGACAGACAGACAAAAATTGTAAAAAATGTTATTTTGGGGTATGTACCGTAAATACTCTTATATTCATATACATGTAGCAAAAAACGGTTATTTCAATATTACAAACAGACTTTCCGATTTTATTTATATGTACAGACAGAGTACAGATGTATAGATGTATAAGGTATAGATATAATCTTGAAGACCTTAATATCTGGTTTGTTGAAGACTAATCTAACCATGTACCAGTGGCAGGGAGGCCATATACGCCGATTCCTTACGGCTTCCTTTTGCAGAAATGGCAAAGATGTATAAATTTACACTCTAATCTAGACATATAATAAAATCGTAACGAGGTAAAAACTGGATATTGAATATTAAAAATAAAAAATTGTTCTAGGAACAAACAACAAAACAAATCAAGAAGTAACAAAAAAGTGTCGGTAGCTTAGTGGTTAAGAAGTCAACCCTACGCTCGAGAGGTCCCGGGTTCGAATCGAATGGCCATTACACTACCGAGGTGAACCCACTCCTAACACAAGCAATTTAGCTTAGCTGGAGGGCTTAGGGGGAATATTAGTAATTTCGGTTACTAATATTCTTTAAAAAAAATATGTATTTTTTAGAATTTTGTTTGTCTGCTTTATTATCGATGTCCGAGCATCACTTGAAAACCGCTAAACAGTTTCAGCTGAAAATTTTAATGAACATTCTTTAAGGGTATCGTTATAAACTGCGCTATATATCATCACGCTACTATAAGTGTGATAGGAGTAGCAGGCTTAAATCGACCAAATCTATTATTGATCATTCCTTCATTATTACAAAGCAGATCATCACGAAATTCTGCAGTTTGATACAACTCAGACATGGTCAACGTTCGGGCTATAAATCATTCACGCTATACCTAAAAGGTGATGAGCAGTAAAATATGAAATCGCGAAACTACATAACCAAACCCTAAGTGTAAAAATAGTTGATTAGAAACTCAAACTTTTATAATAAATATTTTCACGCTATTAGGGAACCGGGTAAAATTTATTGCGATGTTACATGTAAATATCTATTTCTTCATGATAAACAATTGAAAATATAACGATGAAATAGGTTTGGGTTCCTGTACCCTTTTTTTTTTTTTTTTTTTTTTTATCGTGCGGAAATCCCTTCGGATACCCCCCCGCGTGCCAGCGGGGGCGGTTATGTCGGGCTTGAACCGACTAAAACCGCACGCCGTCTCGGGTCTACAGACGCCGGGGTGTAAGGTTGCCCATAGAGCATATCCCTCGCACCCCGACTGACCCTGGGCCATCTCCGGTTTCGAGATGGCCCCCTCGGGCTTGGGAACCACGGTGTCCCCGTCTTGCCCCGGTGTGGGGGAGGGGCGCTAGTCGCCCCACCGTCCCGGCCTGCTTCTGCTGGGGTGACAGGTGGCCTCACCCACCACCCCCAGGCCTGCGCTCATGGAGGACGGAGGTCGTTAAGCGACCTCCGGCGCCTGAGTTGCCTGCGACGCGCGGCGAGCAAGTTGCGGGCTCGGCGGACCGGGAGAGTTCTAAGTCTTTCCCGGGCGCGCTCCGCCACCTCCTTCGCGAGCATTACATGCTCGCAGAAGGAGGCGGCGGCGGCCCACGCGCTCGCGCTCCGCACCATTGCCGCAATCATGCTGCCGAGCGAGAGGACTCCCACCCCGATGACTGCCACGAGGTCACGCCTCGGCGCCTCCCACGCCGGGCAGTCCGCCAGCGTGTGCAGCCCTGAGTCCTCGCTCGCGTCGCAGTGATGACACTCAGGCGTTGGCTCCTTCCTGATCCGATGCAGGTGGTCCCCGAAGCACCCCTTCCCGGAGATCACCTGCGTCAGTCGGTAGGAGAGGCTTCCGTGTCGCCTCTCCAGCCAATCCTCCATGATGGGCCTTACCGCTGGGTTCCTGTACCTGTTGGGTTCGAAACTGTAGAAATAAACATACCTTGACCTACTCCGAATTTAACGCGGACGAAGTCGCAGGCAACAGCTAGTTTAAAATATACATACTGCATTATTTAAAACTTTGCAATATTTGCAGATCAATAAACTAAACACTAAATAACGCCTTCGCTAAAATTAAAGCAATTCTCAAGTTACGTAATCATACAATTCCATTCAATAATATATTTCTTGCTACAGGAGCTTGCTCGCACCGTTCAAGCATAAATAAGAATTGTAGGTAAACGTTCAAGGTGGCCCGAGAATCCGATTTTGGCCGCAAGCGATCGGTTTATAAGACATATTTTTTCTCATTTCTTACCACTACTTGACTACATATTTCTATTATTTTTCCTTTTAGGGCTACACGCCCGCGGATTAGAGAGAGATGTTGTTATTTATAGCAATATGAAAATACAGGATAGCAAATATTTGTATTGATGAAAGAAAGAAATCAAACAGATTGACATTTCATTGATAAATCCCACTGAGCTTGTTATTGAAACCATGATTTTTATTGTTTTGTGATTGAAACATTATTTTGTTTAAATAATTAGCATGTTTTTATAATGTGATAATGTTTGTGCTGTAATTTAGATACTTATAATTTATTTAGTGCATAATGATTAGTGTATACTTATATAATGTAATAGTAATTTGTATATTGGGCCAATAATATGTTGTTTAGTAATGAGAAATTCACTTTTTAGTTTATTGTGTGACAAAAGTAAGCAAACAATTTAGGATAGTGGCAGCCTAGATGCAACAGCAATATCTTTTTCAAAAGTAAGATTTGAAAATAAAAGCATATCATAAGTTTAAGTAATTTAAGATGGATTCACGGCTCTTGCAAGCAAATTAAACTTTTTAATTTCTAGCGTTTATAGATACCATTTACCATTATTATCTGTAATAATATTACACTTTACTAGTAGTTTTACACCTAAATAGGTAAGGAGGCCAATTCCGTACAAAGGGCTTTGCACAAAGGGCTTTGCGTAGTTTAGCTAGGTACGCACGTTAACTGTAATTTTTAGATTCACTATTTTTGTGTAGTAACTAGCCGTTGCCTGTGGCTTTGCCCGCCTAGAATACTGATCTCATTCTCGCGACCTACAGGATCTTATTTTAGTAGTCTAAAACATCAAGTCATAAGATCATAGATCAATCTAGATCTCTTTTTTTTTTTTTTTACCATTAAGAATTCCTTTCGTATGAAACCTTTTGATATTGATACCTTTTCGTATGAGCTTCATCAACAAGCTTTTTTAAGAGTCACCATTCAATTGATTTTTTTAAAGAATTTTAGTAACCGTAATTACTAATATTTCCCCTAGCAGCTCCAGCTAAACTTAATTGCTTGTGTTAGAAGTGGGTTCACATCGGTAGTGTAACGGTCAGGATTCGAACGTGGGATCTCTCGATCGTAGGGTCGATTCCTTAACCACTAATCTACCGACGCTTCAATTTAAGACATTGGCCTATACATCAATGCTTATATTACGTGTAGATATAGTGAAGGTGGTTAAAGCCGAAACATTGATCGTCGATTGCATTTTCACCGGTTTCCCTTTTGAGAATTTTCACCCTTTACCGTTGTATTTTCAGCCAAACCCGTTCAGCCGTTTTATCGTGATTAAGTTACAAATATCCAAACATCTTCGCAAACTTTCACATTTATAATATTAGTAGTATAATAAAGCTACTCAAACCTCAAAACAAATACCAACCAAAAACTAAAAGTCCCTAGAATATTAAAATGCTCCAGACTTTAATATATTCCCGGACGACCTCAGCTTCTTCGCAAAAGGAACTGTGAGGGTGACTGGCGCTTCGGGAACACGTTGGTAATTGCATGACATAGCAACTGACTGCTTCTTTGTGAAACTACTACTGCGTAGATACAGTCAACGACAAAAGTCTATCAATATAAAAAAACAATTCAAACCTTTATTGCATTGGAATACATGTGTTTATAATTTAGGTACAAGTAGTTTTGTAATACCCAAAGGATAAAGTTGCTATATTTCATGATTTATTTATTATTTGATGTAAAATTCAAGAGCTAACGAGATCTGTAACTTAGAATTTGCTAAGCTACTTTTGTTGTCGACTGCATTTTTGAAAATTATCACTAACCAGCAAAATATCTTTTTGTAATTGGTTTTGAAATTATAGTTGGTAAAATATGCTCCTCTCTCTACCTGCCCTTTCAGGTTATACAAGCGTGAGTATTTGATGTAATATAAATATTAATAAACAGTTGCAAAAATATATAACTAGATATCGGTTGCATATTGCGTAGTCATCACTGTAAAACTCATCATAACTTACTGTTGTGCATGAGATACTAGAAGCGATGCCCGGGTCAGGAAAAAAATTATTAGCAGTACGGATTTTGAAAAATGTACCAGGTTAACAGCAATAGAACACGGCTCCTATTGTTTGAAATACACAATTGGCGAAATTTGCCCTGTCGGCGCCTCGGGGAAATACAGTCATGAATATTTAACATAACATAAATATTAATAAAATGCAGCTCCGATATAACAAAATATCGGCCAATGTTGCGCCGTCATTGGTGTAAAACTCACCGTGACGCGGTGTTTAGCTTTTTGCATGTAAATACCGTGATTTACTTTAGATAGTTCAGCTGGACTGTGATTCAGTTTTATAACATTTAAATTTTCATACAGTTTCAGTTTTATACCATACTAGCTGTGCCTGTGACTTCATTCGTGTGGACTTAGATCTGGGTTTTGATGTTCTTGCACCAAAGGAAGTACCTTTATTTTTTGTGCGGAAATCCCTTCGGATACTCCCCCGCCAGCCAGCGGGGGCGGTTAAGTCGGGCTTGAACCGACTAAAACCGCACGCCGTCTCGGGTCTACAGACGCCGGGGTGTAAGGTTACCCATAGAGCATATCCCTCGCACTCCGACTGACCCTGGGCCATTCGCAGTGTCCCCTCTGATAACAGCAGAGGGGTACTTGGAGCGGCCCCCACCCCCGCGGGCCTTACAGGCCCGCCATGCCCCGACCCCCTCGTGCAATGGGGTCAGCTGGCCCTGAAAAGGGCCGGTTGGTCAGACTCTTGGCCGTTGACGTTGACGCCAGCTACTCCAGAGGAGCAATCAATGATGCGTCATCGCCCACGTTGCCCAAGGTGCACCAACCAAAGGAAGTACCTAGCCCAAGCTACGTGTTAATATATCAGCTGTCAGTAGTAAAAATCATCAAAATCGACCTCAACACTTCTTCAACTTCAATTGATTTAGTAGATTTTCGGTAAGTTCCGCGAAACCATGTTTTTAGCGCAAAATTTTGAAAGTCTTTAACTTACGTTTTAATCAATATGAAGGATTGAAACTTGATCATGAGGTGGGGTTTTGTAGACCTTAAAGTTTCCTGTAAGTTTTAATTAAATCGATTAGTAAGTTTTTGCCTAACGCAGGCAAAAATAAAGAAAATTATCTTTGTGAAATGGCCAAAAAATAGTTTCTAAATAACCTACGATGATTTTTCAAACGGTTTCATAATGGCTCATTGGTTCATTCACAATAAAATGAACGCATTTCTCATGTGAAACGACCCTTTTAAATAAATATTTTTTGGTGGTCAATTCATACGTGTTGTTAAGAGATTTTCTACAACTTAGTATATTGTGGTTCTCGTAGACCAATAGCAAATAAAAAATATGTTAAAAACAAATGTGGGAAAGACTACGCACCTGGCGGCAAGATGTATTTTGTAGTTATTTGGGAATAAGAATCCGGTCGTAGTTGCCGGTCCTTGGATTTTACAAACTCTAAAACCTATAGCGCCCATTCTATTAGCCGTTTCGATATTTTTAGAATGTCTTTTGGGGGTCAGCAACTTTCAACCCTTATATTATAGCTGTATTTGTATGGCTTTTCATCATGATCCTCATAGCGATTTCCCAGTTGCGACATTGATATTGGTACGGAACCCTTCGTGCGCGAGTTCAACTCGCACTTGGCAGGTTTTTTAGGCTTCTGTAGCCGAATGGTAAAAAACGGAACCCTTATTAGATTCGTCATGTCTGTCCGTTCGTATCTTTTTCCGAAACTATAAGAACTATGCTGTTGAAACTTGGTAAGTAGATGTATTCTGTGAACCGCATTAAGATTTTGACACAAAAATAGAAAAAAAAAACAATAAACTTTGGGGGTTCCCCATACTAAGAACTGAAACTTAAAAATTTTTTTTTCATCAAACCTATACGTTTCTAGGGATAGGTCTTCAAAATGATATTGAGGTTTCTAATATCATTTTGTTTCTAAACTGAATAGTTTTCGTGAGAGGCACTTCCAAAGTGGTAAAATGTGTGTCCCTGTAAATTCTAAAATAAGAGAATGATAAAACTAAAAAAATATATATTACGTACATCCATGTAAGCTTCCACCGAAAATTGGTTTACACGAGATATGAGATACGAACATAAATATAAAAATTTAAAAAAACAACATTTAATTTCATAAACAATGTACAAAAACTTTTATATTAAAATAAAACTATTTTAATATAAAAGCCATGGTGACCATGGCTGCTGAAAAACAACCGAAACGTCACGGTCAATGTAAAATATAAAATAACATCAAATAAATCGCGATAGAATTCGTTAAAAATAGTTTTATTCCAATGTGTGACATTCGCGTAAACTTCCGACAATATTGTGTACAACTTTTATATTAATTTAGTTGCTGCTACGGAACCCCTCATGGGCGAGTCCGACTCGCATTTGGCCGGAGTTTATTGAATTTCATATCATCAGATAAATCGCATTATGTTGATTAATATTTGTCAGTAAGGCCTCTTTCGAAATTTATATGAGCAATCACGTCCCTAGTTCGCATTCTGAATATAATATTATTTTATATTCATATTTCATAGGATTGAAAGTACATTAACCCGACATAACCACCCCCGCTGGCCGGCGGGGGGGGTATCCGAACGGATTACAGCACGAAAAAAAAAATCCGTTCCCGCAGGTGGAACGCACAGGTAGATTTCGTGAAGCAATTAATATTATTTTATTAAAATGTTTAATTTTTTTTTCTCGAAAACGGTAACTTTTAGCGAAAACCTTTTCAGACATTTATTTTAGACTTAAAAATGGCCTATCGATTAAAAATGTTTTCGACACCAAGAATGTTCACCGGTTAGAAGTTATGATTTTTTTCCCGAAAAATTTTGGTTTTTCCCCCCTCCACTTTTAGTTAAAGTTTCAATCTTATAGGTTTATAATTAAAAGTTGTTGGTATTCATGTATACTATGGGATAAAATTAGAACGGTTCGAATATCTTTCATGGTACGTGAAATTTTGAGGAAAAACTGATTTCACAAAAAGTGAGGCCCTACCGTCCCCTTAGGCCGATTCCACCCGTTCACGAACTTAAACTAAGTTTACACCCAAGCAATTTTTGACCGCAGTTTGAAAGCGATCGGGACAAAAATGCGGCCGTGAGAGTGCCGCAAATTTTGGGAAGTGGAACCATACATACATATATACATACATATATACATACATATATACATACATACATACATAGATATAGATATAAACTTTTTGACCAGTGGTCATTTCGGACTCAGGGGGTCATAACTAGACCTCCTATGAAGCAATTTTTTTTAAATTCGACAGTAGTCAAGAAGCATTATAAAGGTCTCAGTCGGGGTGCGAGGGAAATGGCTTGCCACCTTACACCCCGGCGTCTGAAGACCCGAGACGGCGTGTGGTTTTAGTTGGTTCAAGCCCGACATAACCTCCCCCGCTGGCCGGCGAGGCGGAATCCGAGGGGATTTTCGCACGGAAAAAAAGGTTTAAATAATTAAAAAGGACTATAATTGATATAAAATTTTAAAAAGAAATGCAGGCAGGGTCTTTGGTATTTTGGTTTTATATTATTGTACATCAGTGAACACGAACTCATCTCTCGGATGGCTCTGCACAGTACTTACTAGATGCTTTCGACAAGTTGCAGCGACGTGTGGTCCGCATCATTAGGAGTCCTGAGGTCACTAACACCCTCGAGCCTTTGCAGTTGCATAGAGATATTGCCTCTTTGCCAGTATTTCACCGCCTCTACCATGGCGAGTGCTCTGATGAGCTCTTCCAAATAATTTCACCCTTTTTTTTTTTTTTTTTTTATCGTGCGGAAATCCCTTCGGATACCCCCCCGCCGGCCAGCGGGGGCGGTTATGTCGGGCTTGCACCGACTAAAACCGCACGCCGTCTCGGGTCTTCAGACGCCGGGGTGTAAGGTTACCCATAGAGCATATCCCTCGCACCCCGGCTGACCCTGGGCCATCTCACCACTAACAGCATCGCTCATCCTGTCTCCTCTGAAAGCAGAGGAGTACGGAGAGCGATGTGTTCCCGCCACGTTGGGTATTGGCCGACGATCAATGCCAACCCTATGAAGGGGTGAAGGGGAAGCCATTGACCGCCGCCCAGGGTGTACCGGCCGCTCCGATTCCGTTCCCCCCGGACTGCAGCGGGATCGGAATCGGAGCGACACTCGAGGAGGTTACCCAACACACACCCCAAATAATTTCACCCTCTCCTTTCTTATACAGGACAACACGTGCAAGGCTGGCTCACACGGTGCAAACAATTCCATCAAGAACCAAGTGGTTCGGCACCTCTTTTCTTTGCAGTACCACCAAGACTTGAATTTTTTTACCAGCACACTTTGGAGCCGGGGTCAGCTTATTATTTGTGATTCATATGTTGACTTTTCCCGGAGCGACTGCCATTTAACCTCCAAATCCTTGTTGTAGTTACCTCATGTTGTTCGGGCCCTGTACACCCAATATCTGAACATATTGAATTTAAATAACACATAAGTACCTTCCTGAAGTGTTCATATGAAGACTTTAATTAAAATTTAAAGACAATAACATCGACGATCTGTTTAATGAATTTCCCCCATATGCGACCATTTTAATGAATTTCCCCTTCACCCTATTATTATCACAAGCTGATGTATGCCTACCCTAACTGATTCAGCAAAAACAAAGATTGCGGGTTGAGTTGCGGATAAAATGATGTGTAGAAAACCTTATTATTTTGATATGTATTGCTGATTCCTCACAGAGAATCGTGAAGTGAAAAATATTATTTTCGTTGCGATTTTCTTTTTTATATTTTTATTTATGCTTTACTGAGTACAGGTAACACTGATAACCAAGTATATAGAAGCAAAAAGGTGAATAAACACTCACCTTTTAAATTTCGAACTATTCATCGAATAAAGATACTTCTGCAAAATCACTACTTTACAGAACATCGATTTAAAGTGTGTTTTACGCAAAACTTGCTGTAATTTTTTTCCGTATATTCTAGACATATTATACTTTTATATGAACATTTCAAGTATTATTAAGTATGGGTAGCAATATTGACGACAAAATACAAAAAAGTAACACAGTTCAAGAACACAAGTAACTTTATTCTTTGCATAGGTTGAATTATTTATTATAATCGGAGGCGTGTCCTATGTGTCCTCACACGCCTCCAAACTCACCGAAGTGTGATCAAATCCAACCCCGTAGCCAAGGCCGCGATGGCGGCTAAAGTTCGACGTTAACCTTGGGGTAACCTTTCGAGGACGCACCCGGGATGACCGGTAATATACATTTGGGGAGTACACCATGTGGTTTTAGTCGGTTCGATTCCGACACACCCATCTTATCGTTGGCATTGATGGGGTGGAGCCCATTTAGGTTTCCACACGCAAAGTAAAGCTACATAAATAAATATAAGAGCCATGTTTTCCAATACTTATTCATTACAATTATGTCTTTTGATCATGATTCATGCATTAGTTGTGCAATTTGTTAACAGTCATTGTAGTTACTGGCGATTAATAAACAGTATCCGTGTGTTTGTTTGTGTCCGTGGGTTTTGCCTGTTCTTTTTCACAGTGTACACCTACTATTACCTTGCGTCTATTTTTATGTTAATGAAGGAGATACCTCTCCATAAATTTAAACGTAAAATTGAAAGTAATCTTTGCCAAAAAGGCTATTATAAAATTCAAGAATATTTAGATAACAAAGAAGCTTGGAAATGGACGGTTTACTCTCTCACTATTCTACTCAAACAAAATGTTGTATAAGTGTCAGTAAACATGTTTGTAAATAGACCAAAATTAAAACAGCCCGCTGAGTTTGTCAAGGCTGCGTTTCGAACCAGTGCCGCGGTGTTCCATTTGCTAAACATTCGTCTATTCTTTTTTGACGTTTTGTAAGTACCGTTTTAATGGTCTATATAGAATAAATGAATTTTGACTTCACCTTTGACGTATGACTTAAAAAAACAGCTGCCAAAATATGGACGTGGCAAATAATTCGCAGCTGTCTACCCTATTGGGGATATACAGACTTATAATCTGATGTTAATACCCTCTCAGTGTATGCTGAGTGCCCATCCCTAATTGCGGACACAGAGTACATAATGTAAAATTTGTTTACTTATTTACTTATTTAAAACAGAGGGAATACACGTGTTGCGTATTTACCACGTAGAACACGACATTTTATATATCATACATGATTATATCAGGCGGCGACCACATTTCCTACTTCGTACTATCACTATAATAGTATAAATCAAAGTTGCTTTTCCTGTCTGTCAGTCCCTATGTATGCTTAGATCTGTAAAACAACGCAACGCATTTTGATACAGTTTTTCTTAATAGATAGAGTGATTCAAGGGGAAGGCTTAAATATATTATACATGCATAATATCACGCGGGTGAATCTGCTGGCGTCCGCTAGTAATGTTGTAATGTGAAAGTTTGTTAAAATTCCTATATGTTTGCATCTTTGTTACTCAATTACGATTGAATTGCTGAACGGATTTGGCTGAAATTTGGTACAGGGATAGATTATAGTCTGGAATAATACATAGGCTACTTTTTATACCTAGCATAGGGTCTCATGGGTTGTGGGTCGCGGAACTGAGAGCAACAATTAGTGAAAATTATTTTGTTCTTTCTTTCATATAATCACACATTCTGTGTGTTAACCAACAAAGCTTTCTGACGTCAATATTGAGACTTTTGTATTTGTAAATACAAGCGCGGTTACAAAGAAAGTTCTCTTACGCCGAGGTGGGGGAAACACAATAACGTACAGAAGTGTAAACCTTTATTTCAACGTTATACATTTAGCTTTAGTAAGCTGTTTACCATTTTTCATTTATTGTTCCGAGTTTAACTGCTGGCATGAATTTTGGTGTGTTTAACGTAGAAATAGGCAGGAACGTGTTACGGAAACGGTAGAAGATTATTTTTCCTTCGAATTACTATTTTAGGTTAGATGCTCTGTATATATATTCCTGACGGGCAACAGATAGAAAAGGATAACAGACAGAAATTTTTATATGTACGTAAATTGTCGTATTTCAACCTAGAACGGGGGGCCAAGTATTGTTAATAGGGGAAGATTATTACTGCAATTGAGTAATATTTCAGGTAACTCTGTATAGATGCCGTTTGACTAAATAGGTAATAGGTTTCAGGCAACAGTCGGGAGAAGGGCCACTGGACTGAAGGTCCGGATAGCAGTAGCTCTTGCAATGTTGAGCTGAGAGTGCCCATGTCTGAGTGATTTCGAAAGGAGCATTGAATATCGTAGTTTTTGGGAAATCGGCTTATTAATCGGCTTATTTAATTATATCGGAAAAAGAGAACATCCAGGATGAGAATACCCCCATGGATCTTTTCCAGATATAAATCTATAAAATAAATACATTTACAAAGATCGACAATGTTGCATACTTACAGGGAATTTAGTGATTTATTTCCCTGCATTTATTCAAAGGAATATTTAAATATATTTGTTAAATATATTTTTTAAATTCAAATTGTGTCAATTAAATTTCGAGTCCTACATAATAAACTGTAAGCTATTGCTGTCATCAGAACACGTTGTCTAGATAACCCGATGGGGTACTCTACCAAGAACCTCCTGACAGAAACGCCCAAAAATTATACATAATTTGCTTAAGAAATCGAACCTCACACACAGCTGATATTGACCACTGACAAATCTACAGTATATCTGAATCGTTCATTATTTCAACCCCTCTCACAGAATATCGACGCCAAGTAACAGTATTTGAACTGTTGCGTTCCGTTTGGTGAGTGAGAGTTCCGGAGCCCAAACTCCTTTCCCATCCCCTTTCCTTTACAGGGTCGGCAGCGCGAGTGTGACGCCACTGGTGTTGCACACGTCCATAGGCCGGTAACCGCTTCCCATCAGGTGGGCCGTGTGCTTGTCTGCCACCTTAGTGGTATAAAAAAAAACTACCGTAGTTAAATAAACCGTAGATGTGTTGACCTTTAAATATTTCATCCATTAATTATTACGAACATCTGTGAAACGACCGCAGGTATTTTAAACCGTACTTTATATGACCGTCGTTATTTCGAAAATAGTTAATTCAACTTTCGTTATAATGAAACGTAACCCTGCTTTGCCTCCTAGAAAATATAAATAAAACGAGACAATGAAAACAACGACCTTGTCTCAACATCGAATAAAACATATCTAATAACAGCGCAAGTGACAACGCGTCGCAATTTGTCACGCAATCTTATCATGGCGTGACAAGTGAGTTTCATAAAGGAGCTTTAACAACTACGCAGCCTGAGATATAATGGACGCTTCACACATATTCGACCAGACAAACTTAACATAATCACCTCGAAAAATGTGGTAGAATAAGCACTTTTGACCTTCACACAGCTGTCAATGCTATTTTATGGTTTTCTAACGTACTAGATGTCAGTCGCGGGTCCGCTCGCGTGAGTCCTGATACCGTTTCACACACACAGAAACTTATTCCCGGGAAGTCTTGTTTTTCCTATATACGCTATATACCTATGTACCATACAACTACGACCATTTATGTAACTATAAACTTTTATAGAACAATAGAGGGGATGGTCACTGTTCTTCCCTAACCTAACCCTAAGTATTGATTAACAGTACATAACATCCAATGGCTATCCCTATCACTATTCCACAATCTATGCATTTTTCTGGTACACTTTACTGATAATCTATCACACTTTCGGGTTTGGGCTTTGACATAGTAATTTATATTTATGTCTAGATGTGTTATAAATTATAAAATAATCCACGCATCAAAAGATAACTTTTTCTGTAAAAAACTACCTTCAAAGTTATTACTAGGTAGAAAACTTCCCGGGGTGCTTGGTTGGGGACCTCCACGCGGTGCACCCTGGGCAACGGAGACGGCAGCGCCTCTCTCCTAGGGCGGGAGAGACGCTGCCGCCTACGGCCAACTCCGACCGAGGCGAGGACGGCCCTGTTGAGGGCTGTTCGGAAGCGTTCCACGTGTCCCTCTGATTAGCAGATGGCACAGTGGAGAGCAAGTAAGGGGGCCATCTCGAAACCGGAGATGGCCCAGATCAGTCGGGGTGCGAGGGATATGCTCTATGGGTAACCTTACACCCCGGCGTCTTAAGACCCGAGACGGCGTGCGGTTTTAGTCGGTTCAAGCCCGACATAACCGCCCCCACTGGAGACCCCCGCTCTCCAGCGGGGGAGGTATCCGAAGGGATTTCCGCACGAAAAGAAAAAAAAAAAAGGTAGAAAACTTCCCGAGTCCTCCTAAAGCACCGCTTTTAGCTAATAATATTTAAACGTAACATAGCTATTTTCAAGATAATTAGTGATATGATACACTAATTTTACATTTCAACTCATAAATGTTATCAGCAACCTAAGCACCTTCATGGTTAAGTTCGCCATTACACGCTAGAACCAACAACGTTTCAATATCCATACCCACCACTTTTAAAATGAAACCAATGCGCATTATTAATTAACCTTTGGCGAGTCGTCCAATAAGTATTTTAAACATAGTTTAAATAACCAATGTCTTAAAAAACACAATAGTTTAATCAAACGTAGTTTATTTTACAGTAGTCGGTAACAGCTAAGCTGGTTAATGAGCACGGGCAATAATCATTATGCTGGTGCTTAAAGTTCTATGTTAAGTAATGTATACACATTACTTTGACTTTACTTGAAGTTCTAAAGTTTATTTGTAAATTGGAAATTTATTTTTAGCAATGTTTCTGGTAAGTAGGACTGAAAATAGCTAGTACAATGTGGGTTGATATATCTATGCCTTCGTGCGTATAATATATTAAACAGACAAGGATGCGAAGATATATATTTGGACTTTATAAATCTGTTCAGCGGTTTTCAAGTGATGCTCGGACATCGATATTAAAAAGTAGAGAAACAAACAAAAATTCTAAAAATTACATTTTCGTCATCGGTTTCGCTCCTAGAATACACATCAATTATTTTTTTGGTAAAAATATTTAATGTACAGTCTTCACTTGTTTCACTCGTTACGATTTTATTATATGCATAGATTACGTAATTTGATCGATTGAGTAGGTATAGGGATAATTATTGTTGAGCACTTGTATCTCTCTCAACCTTGAGTAAATAGCCCGGGGAAGTTAGGAATAAATGTATGTTACACGGAAAATAGCATATTATAAACAAAAAGAGAGTTTTTTTGGTGATGTATGTATCTATAAAACTGGGTGTCATATTAAAAATCATCGTCATATGATGTGTTTAAATTGTTGAAGCAATTCGTAATTATTCAGCAGCTATAAATAATCACCAACGTTGCATAGTGAACCATTTTTGAAACAATTTAAAACACTCTGTTTAATTACCGTTCATGTTTCAAGAATTCAGAATCCCGTACCAAGATCTAGGGGCCAAGCTAATATCACCTGTAAGCCGGTACACCGGCTTACTAATGAACGAGGCTCTGATCTTGCCTCTTGTGGGTCAGATGGCAGTCGTTTCCGGAAAAGTCAACATACCAATCAAAAACAATAAGCGGGGGCTCCAAAGTGCAAACTTTGGATACAACTGGGAAATCGCTACGAGGATGAATGATGATAAATGAGTCATTTTTTATGGTAATGAAATTGAAATTAAGTATCATATACTTAGCTAGAGCCATGGCTTTCCCAGCACTGGGTGTAGGTTCCCACCAAGATCTTCGAGGCTCAAGTCAACAAGTCAAACTCACCTGTAAGCCGATATACCTGATTGACGGACCAGGCGCAGGCTTTTCGATTGCCGGGACTGGACTGATTTATTTTAAACAAAACATGTTATTGTAAAATATGACGATGGTTCGCAAATAACTTGAGAAAATGAGTCTCTCAACGCCTACTCAATCACGTAGGCGTTGAGAGACTCATTTTCTCAATTCCGAGACTAAAAGAAATTAAATCTTACTTTAACCGCAAACAGCAACTTTTTATAAATGTGTGTATGACCCCAAAAATGCACGTTAGCTCCTCGTGGCGCCTGAATTCGAAGCTAATTTAATTTCTGAACTAAGTCTACACGTTTTTTGAGATTGATTAAATTAAATTGATTCGAACGCTAGACTTCTAAGAATTTCAAACTAGAGTTAACGTAGACATTAAATTAATTACCTACACTAGAACAAAGATACTTTTTATTCTTTGTGTACACATTGATTAAACCTACAGAAAATCAAATAGTTGTATAAATTAGTTTTATTTTATTTTCTTTATTTCATTTATATTTCATTCATTATCACAATAATGAATGAGGTCCCTGCTGGAATCGATACAATAGGGTATTTGACTACTGCTAAAAAATAGTTCTGCATTGAGTATTACAACATAAAAATGCAGATTGCATAAATATTTTTTTGAGAACTGTTTTATTTACGAAAAAAATTGATATTAACGTTTGATTTAAAAAAGTACGCGCCATAACGGATCCCGTGACATGTGACGTCACATCAAAGTAAACAGTAAGCGACTTAAGCACGTTTATATAATTATTGAAATTAGTTGCAAAAATAATGGTTTATTTTGAGATATATAAGATAAAAGTGGAACATTATTGGTAATTAATAATTGAACCAGTCGATTAACACTAGGAAATGCAGACAGCCTGTATTGAAACTTATCGCTCCTTGAATACAAAAGGGACACAAATCGAAATTTATAAATTTTAAAGGACAGATAAAACAAATTTTTTGAAAGTGTTTTTTTTTTATATTTTATATTTATGTTTTTTAAATATAAGATATTAATATATCATTAGATGCGTTTTTATAAGCCCTATCTTTGTACATTATGAACTTTGTAATAACTGCTACTCATTATGATAAAAATGCACAAAAGTCCTTTTTGCATTCAACATGTGAATCAATATCAAATAAACACAATTTTATAAAAATAAATGATTTATTAGTGCATTTTGTTAAAAATGTATTAAAAACTTTAATCTTATTACTAGGTTAAAACATAAGTAAATAAACACAAGTAATTAAATCACTGTATTAAAAATCTAAACTACAAAATCTTTGATTATTGTTAAATTGAGTTCAACTGGGTACGTGACTATTATTCAGTTAAATTAAACATCTATTTAAGATATTTTTACTATAAATTTGTAGAATTCTAACAAAACAAAAAATGAAACTATAATAATCATATCAATATAAACATAAAAAATCATATTAATTAATAAATCCTGTAAAGATATCAACAGCCTACACACATCACTTTTGTCTCTGACACTTTAATATTAATAACCTACAAAATATGAGATCAATTCTAATGGCACAGAATCCAGTAGCAAAATATTATAACTTATAATAATATTACACAATAACACGCAGTCTTAGAAAATCACAATTTTAAATAGTTTAAGCCACTTTTTACATTAGCTATCCTAAATTATATTTTAGAATAGTTATTTAGAATCATAGTTATTTATTATTATTATGTACTTACTTAAATGTTTTTGTAAAATTTATTACATAGTATTTTTTTTATAAAAGGAACTTTCAAAGCTAAATATTCTAAATACCTATTATGACAATTTTATAATTAAAATTACAAATCTTTGTAAAAGCTTTGGTAATACTTAGGTATGATACTTTTCTCAATAAGTTTAACTTCAAAGATATTTTAAGATTTGTTTGTACAGTTTTTTGGCACTATAGGATTAGCAGGCCTTTTCTTTGTCTGCGTGGCTATCGAGGTGAACTCTTCTGTTTCATAAGAAGTCTTAAAGAAAAAAATATTGTCATAATCTCGATGAACTTTAATAATTTTTATATCAGCCCATTTAACTTTTTGACCATCTTCTGTAGTAGTGTAATTGCCGATAGCCAGATATTTTAAATCCAGAGAACTTTCATGTGTAAGTTCGTGAACAACGTAGGGTCTTTCTTTCTTTTTTGCGGTTTTAATAAGAGTTATATATTGCTTCGGCACATAAATAGGAGAAGATTTTAAAGCATTTGAAATGATGCGTTGAATTAGAGAGTGAGCAGCAACTCCTTCATTTTGCGTGTGCCCTTTTATTAGAAATTTATGTGTAACACTCCTTAACTTCGACAACTCATTTATGGTGTATTGGTACATCGCTAACAATAAATATGTTTTTCTGTTGGCCGCAACAGTTGTCGCTGTAAAATACTACGTCAAAATAATCAGAAGCTTTCTCATTCAAATTCTTTAAATACTATCCTATACCGATTCTATTTCATTCACACCACGAGCTCCTGCACCTTCATGCCAAACGTAGCAGTTCGTATTATTTGTATCCAGCCCAGTAATAGTGAAATTCAGCATATTTAATTTCGAAATATAGTAAAAACTGGAGAACCTCACCTTGCAGATATGGCATCACAGCCGGTCATACACACGTACCACAAAATTATTGCTTATATTTTTCTTGTTATTTTCCTTATCAGCTCTGGCTAAATATTTTTCTTTCAAATGCAGGTCGTATTTTAATTATAGTTTAAGGTCATGTTGACTGTCTGGTATGGAATTTGTATCTGAAAAATAAATAGGTGTCGTGTCTGGTTGACTGAGTGCTGGAGTATTAGAGTAGGTGTTATTTTGTGTATTGTTGTTGTGACCAGGTAATGGTTGACTTTGTTCTGATGCTTGAATGGAGGTTGCCATAGTCAACATTCATTGTGTAAGTAATCTGTAATAAAAAATTACTTTAAAGTATTTTAATTAAAAAACAGATAAAATGTATGCTTATCAGTTGTCTAGATCCTATAACATAAGCTTTAATTGCTTACTTTGGGACTTAATAGCGCTGTGTGTACATGGCGAAATATATATTTATTATTTGGTTAAAAAAGTACACATTTATTTTGTAAATAATGCCACTGTTTAATTTTATATTGGAAAGCAAAATGTACAGATATCGAAATAAGGCTAAGTTTTATTTCATGTTAGAATGCAAAATGTACAGATATCGAAATATGGCTAAGATTTATTTCATATTAGAATGCAAAATGTACAGATTTCGAAATATGGCTATGTTTTACTTCATATTGGAAAGCAAAACATACGTATTTCAAAATAAGGTCCTGTTGCATTAATAATTCTGACTGTACTTACTTGAAATTTGAATGCAATACGTCCGTATTCCAAAATAAGGCCTCTTTGCACAGAACACTAGATTTAGCATTGTGTATTTTTTCGAAATGTGACCGTTTTGTACGAAACTGGCGTGCGTTCGCTTCAAGTTCTGGGTCGCAACTGATCAAATGGCGGTTTTGGTTTGAACTTCGCGTGTAAGTCAGTCCAATGCTAAAACGGTAGTTGATCAGTTTTGCATCAAAATGAGCGAAAATGACGGGTGTCTTCAGCAAAACGTAAAATATTGCAGTTAAAAAGACCAATTTTGTAATAAAACGATTTTAAATTTTTTGATTTGTGGCTGTATTGAATTCAATGAGCGATGTGTGACGTCACAGAGCGTTTATAAGCACATGATCAAATCTCAAAAAAAGTGAGATTTTAATCTTGATTTTTTAACAAAAAAGAAATTTTTATTGAAAATTAATAAAATATGTTTTTTACGGTACATTTTATTAGGATGACAACAATTCGTACAATATTTTAAATATAGTCAAAATGCCTATTGTATTCTTTGTATTTCTTGTTCATCTGTAAGTACATACATACATACATAAAATCACGCCTGTTTCCCACAGGGGTAGGCAGACATCACGGATCTCCATTTGCCACGATCCTGACACACTTCTCTCGCCTCATTCACTCTCATAACATTCTTCATGCATGCTCGTCGGTTTAGGGTACTCCTGACCTGCCCCTTTTCTAACACTTCCCCGATTTGGTCCAGGTATGTGCGCCTAGGTCTTCCCCTTCCGACGGTACCATCCACACTCACCTCATACACCTGTTTCGTAAGTCTTCTTTCATTCATTCTCTCAACATGACCGAACCATCTTAACATACCTTTCTCAATTCTCGTCACTACATCTTCTGTCAATCCACATCGCTCTCTTATCACGCTATTTCTCACTCTATAAGTAGTACTTTCTTAAAGTTCATCTGAAGCTTAATTCAATCAAAGTGTATTAATAAAAGTAATTCATTTTAAACAATACTGATGAGTAATTCATTTTAAACACTATTACATGATGTAAAATATAATTGCGAATAAAATATCGTGTCATTTGTATTTTCATTTCATTTTCATTTCATTTTATTTGTGTGTATCGAGACATTTTATGTCTCTTTGAACCCTTAATAACCAATTGCTTAAGTTGTAAGAAAATAAAATCTGAAAAAATTAGTTATAAAGTTTAAAAACTATTTATTTTTGACTACGTTTTACTTCAACATACTGAAGCGCTCCAAAATTGAGTTCAAAGAAGCCTTTATAAATGTGGTAAATAGAATAGAAACGTGTATTCGGTAAATTTTTCGAAATAAACTCCAAAGATCGACCCTTAAATACATTAAAAAGAGAAAATGTGAAGCACTCTATATGACTCCGCCCAATGCCAGGCTAACACAAATATGTTTTTACAAGGTATTAAATTTTTGCAATAAATATCTCGGATGCCCTTAAATTTTTGCCTTTGATCAAAGTTTTGTTTACCTATAATGTAATCAGTAAAAAAGCGAGCCTCAAAATAAAAATCAGCACAAAATTTTCAAAGTTAATTTGTCATTAAATATTGTCTTAATTTACTGAACGTGTGACCAATTTTTAAATTTTGTAATTTTCTGTTAACAAATAAAATTAATGTTCAAGCGCATGTTCAAAACCCGTAATCCAATTAACTAACGAATTGATCATAGGAATCTCCTTATTTTTTAGGTGGGCTTCACCCCACCGAAGCTAACGGTAAAATGGGTATGTCGGACTTGAACCGACTAAAACAGCACGGTGTCTCTTGCGTCAGCCAAGTGGTACGGGAAATCTGGTGTGCCCTAGACAGGATATCCCAGAGACTCCGACCGGCTCCATTCGCCAGCGTGGTGACCCCGACGCGTTGATGGGGGATCTAATTCCCCTTAAAAGAAGCGCGCGCGGAAACACGTCGCGCCGCCACACTGGGCCTGCTTCTGCTAGGGTGACGGCTAGCCCCGACCGTCACCCCCAGGGCCCGCGCGAGGACGGAGATCGTTATGCGATCTCCGTTGCCGGATGCGCTTTCTACGGCACGGGAGAGTGCTGAATCTCTCCCGTACCCATTCTGCCGCCTCTTTTGCGCGCATCACTGCCTAGCAAAAGAAGTCGGTAGCGTTCCACGCACTCTCGCTGCCGACCATGGCCAGCACCAGGGTCTGCAGCGTGATGCTTCCCGCTCCGACGGCTACTTCAAATACATGGCACCGCTCCATCCACTTGTACACTCTGGTAGTGTGTGAAACGGCGTATCCACGAAGCAGACCCGGCAATGGTGACACTCGGGCGTCGGCTTCCGGTGTATACGATGCAGGAACTCACCGAAACAGCCATGTCCAGTGAGCACCTGCGTAAGCCGGTAGGAGAGCCTTCCGGGGCGCCTTTCCAGCCATTCCTTCATGACAGGTCTTACCACCACAATCGTGGCGTGCTTATAAGAATCTCCCTATCGTATATTTACTTCTAATTTTAACGAAAACAAGATAATATCTTGTTTTTGCCCGCAGCTATGCCTGTGTGTAATACTGCCCTTGTTTCCGAGACTCACATGAAGCTTTTCTGGAATGATAATCTGATGTGATATCCTACTCCCGGTTGTATTCTACCTATATGAAATCCATGTAGCTGTTTTTGCATGATTGAGTGATATACAAAGAAAGTCACTGTCAGATTTATAATCTAAAATATAATGATTGTGGCTCCACCCGCATTTGTTTAGTTTTCCCGTCCTCGTTACCCTACAGAATCCTGTTGTTGGGATGAAAAGTATCTAATATGTTAATCCAGGAAATGGTCTATCTAGTGCCTATTTTCATCCAAATCTGTTCAACGGTTTACACGTGATTGAGTAACAAATATTCAAACATCTAAACATCTTCACAAACTTTCACATTTATAATATTAGTACGAAAAAGGATATTAGTTAGAATTCACTTCACTCGTAAATATTACCTGCAGTTCCATTATACATTATTATTATTAACGTCATTTGTAATTCGAGAGAGCCCCTTGCATTCGTTATGGTTATTTTTCTCTCCTATTATTTTGAATTTTTCTAATACAATAAAATGGGAACTTCGAGCTTCCGTCAAAATGTTATCATGAAATCATATAATATTTTATAGCGACCAAAATAACTAGAGTGAAATTTGACTCGTATTTTTTTTTTTTTTTTTTTTGAGGAATATTAGTAACCGAAATTACTAATATTCCCCTTAACCCCTCCAGCTAAGCTAAATTGCTTGTGTTAAGAGTGGGTTCACGTTGGTAGTGTAATGGCCAGGATTCGAACCCGGGACCTCTCGATCGTAAGGTCGACTCCTTAACCACTAAGCTACCGACGCTTATATGTCATATATACCTTCGTATATGAGATAACTTTACAGCTACATTAAGGGCAAAGTTTCAAATTAGAATTTAATTAATGGCATAGTTTCAACTTGTATCTTTTTAACCGACTTTAAAAATAATGCAGGATTTTAATTCGTTGAAATATTTTAATGTTTGTTTCCCGAGTCCCCAAAATTCCCAGATCGTCTTATTGTCACCAGGTCAGGATCTGGTAATGGGGTTCTAGAGAATGGGATTCTAGAAAAATTGAGGGAATTCTTGAAATATTTTAAACACACATAAAGATTTGGCCATTTTTTGGTATAGTTGGTGAGATAGAAGACGCAAGAAGGTGTGTTAACAGCAAAGGTATCTTCTTTTCTTCCCGTCCATACTCTTCAGGACACATCACTGCCGCTGTAGGTTAAATTAACGCTAAATTACGTTCCATAAAGGCTACTGCACATTAGAGACAAGACAGTCTACAGACAGTTGTGTCTCGACGTGACTTGTGGGTAATTAGATAGCTTTGTTTTGTTCTAAGTGTGCGCACTTTCATACGTTTCTGTATAGCAATAGATTGTCTCGTCTATAATGAGCATTCAGCCTTAGAGTATATGTTAGATTCGTGGATAATCTTGACATTAGCCAGTTAATCTTAAGTTTATCAGAGAGGAGATACTAATGCCACATACACCTATCTTGAACCGGTTAATGTTAAGTTTCGCCAAAACTTTCTGGTTAAAAATGTATTAAAATAATATTTCTGGTTAAATATTTTATAGCCCCACGCGAAAGCGAGCGAAGCGAGCTCGATGACACCGCGCGCCCACGACTTGAATAGATTAGGCTAGAAGAGTATGATGGAGGTATCACGCCTCCGGTTTTTTCTTTTTTTTAAAGAATATTAGGAACCGAAATTACTAATATCCCCCCTAACCCCTCCAGCTAAGCTAAATTGCTTGTGATAGGAGTGGGTTCACGTCGGTAGTGTAATGGCCAGGATTCGAACCCGGGACCTCTCGATCGTAAGGTTGACTCCTTAACCACTAGGCTACCGACGCTTCAAAACTACTAAAGATAAAAGGAAGTGACATTAGTCGCTCGCTTCTCTCAGATAAACTGTTAAGTTAAGCTGTGAGGATAATGTTAACATTAACCGGTTAATGTTAATTAACCGGTTAATGTTATCACTATCCTCACACCTAACTTTAGCTGTAACATATTTACAACATCCCAGCATCAACGGTTGGGTCGTGACCCGCCAGTGATCACCTAGCGTTATTGGAAGATTCTCCCTTTGTGTTAGAGGGACATTATACATATTCCTCCACACTCTAAAAATCTAGACTGTACTACTGATCCCAATATCCTTAACAGAAACCGGGTACTGCTACAAGCTACTAGCATAATGGAAACTTGTGGCACCAAGGATATCATTTTGCATACTAAGTCAACATTAATTTGAAAAAAAAAACAAGAGTTATTTTTATTAGATTTGATCGTGAATGATTTTCACTGTCATACTGAATTTCGAAGTTCAAAATAGCGATGTACTGTAGCCCTAACTCCTAACAGGACTCGATGTGGAATACTTTCGCAATACCGTGCTTCGCGGTAGAAAACATTCGAAATTATGGGTATTGATGTGGCGCACTTTCGCACTACCGTGAGTCGCGTTTCGGTACTTTAGGGCTACAGTTCATCGCTATTTTGAACTTCGAAATTCAGTATGACAGTCAATGATTTTGTGTAAGTTTCTTATTTACACTGTTCTTGTGTGTTATTTCCTACACTAGTATTTTTTGTTATTTTCCCAGCAGTAATAAAGGAACACATTGTATTATATACATATTTCCCATCATTCATAGAACACTGCTACCCTAAGAATCCCTAGAGACCCTCACCGCGGGACAACAAAATTAGGTTATTATGATTTCGATGTTTTATAGGGTGATACTTCCTCTCCGGTGGGCTCTATTTGAATAGGGTTCCGTTGTTACTCCCATCTTTAATATTTTTATACCTAGTGAAATGGTATTATTTATATCGCCACGATGGCGAAACAACGCTGAGAATTTTTACCTCACATCTGTTAACAATACAAATACCATTCATACAACATAAAAAATTATTCGTCTTCACGACGTATTTGAAATAAAGGAATATTGACACGTGTTAATTATTGCAAAATGAACTCTATGGACGTCTAAATTATCTCATTGGTTAATGCGTATTAAAATAATTAATAAAGGGTTTAAGAACCAAATAAGATGTAATTTGATTTCTTTGTCAAGCTTTGATACGAGACTGTTGGTTAGTAAACGGACGCGTTTACCAAATTTTGCACGATTGAATGTCGCTATGCTTTGAATGACAATGAGTGTATATTACCTAGATTGGGAGTTAAATATTAAACGTAGCATGTTGCATGGAATGCTAGTAATTTAAGGTTAATGGTGTGTATATAATTAAAATATGCTTAATTTGAACTAGTTAAGATGTTTGGTTTAAAATAATATTGGCATGCTATTTTAAGTACAAGAAAGGTCTAAAGCGTAGGTCATTTCTCAAAAAAAATACTACCTGATACCCAAGCGACGAGGAGGCGTATGACGTCACAAGGAAGCATCAAGCGGGGAGTCAGTGGAATATAAAAACTGATTTCAAACGGGGACACGGGAGAGTTTTCATTGTAGCTGGTTGAAGTGCACACGCTCTGTTAAAATAGTTGGTAATTTCGTTGGCTGTGTTATGCTAATATAATTGGTGATTCTTTTGACGAGTTGTGCATACTAGACAGTGACAAATGATAACGCTCTTTAGATTGAATATCTAAAGATTCCTATATTTTATAAATACCTTTCTCTATATAAACCCAATCTCCTGAAACGTGGCAAAAAAAGAACTTTTAGGTAACAAGCCTTAAATTCTGGGATTGAGTCTGATTTCGGAAGCGTTTCAAACACCTATTTCCTATAATCTAGGATCCGTGGAATAGTTTTAGGGGTTTTCGCAAGCTATTCCATTCCTTATCCTTAGTTTAGTTCGCATTGTTATTCCCTTTCACACAATTCGCATAAATTCACACATATCAATTCATACACACCTATTGTCTTTGGTAAGGGACATTAGACCGAGGTAAACATTAGGGTCATTTGAGTCTAGAATTATTTAGGTTAATCTGTCGAGGCGGATTAATAGGACTCGTAGGTAACATCATACTAAATACGTTTATTAAAGTGATAACTAACCGAAGTGAAGTGTTACGTAAATTATATCGCGTTAAGTCTTTGTTTACAAGATAATTATCATACATAACTTAATCAATCCAACAGCAAATCCATTGTGTTTTAATTAAAGTAACCGTGAATTTTATAGTAAAGTTGTGGATAAATACGTTATTCAATAATTAAAAATAGATATATCGAAAATAGTTCCAGAACATTGTCTGAATAAATCGTGATAGTTTGTTATATAACTTTAAATATATTACTAAATAATATAATTGAAGGTTTCTGGTAAATTTCTACTATTTTATAGTATATTGGTTTGAATAGCAACATAAAGAACTGTGGTCTGAATTTATATAAAATTACGTTTGGAAGTGATTTAAATGATTACGTGAAATATCATTATCATTATAACATTTTATCTAGGCACTGTAATCAAACAATTAAGTGCATTATAACATGGCTGAATACATCATTTGAGAATTAGAGCAAGTATAAATAATTATTCCGTTATCAGTTATAGAACATTGATTTGAGTGGGCAGAAGTTGACGAGTAATATATTAGAGTAAATTATCTAAGTGGCTGATTATTCATCTAACATTTGCAATATATCGAGTAACACATGGAAATAGTATCAGTAATACAAAGAGATGGTCGTTGGTGACCTCAATTAATATTCGACTTGTAAAGTGCAAAGAACACATAAGAGACGGCGTGTGGTTTTAGTAGGTTCATTCAGAGACATCTGAAATATCATTATTTGCACACAGTTTTCTAACGAGAGGGAGTATTTTAGTCGAATACAGCAATAAATAAATATATGTGTTACAATCAGCTCACTTAATAGATAATTTAAATACAATTTTAGCTCCTGGAACCATTTGGGTTTTCAGTTTGAGCAAGTTATCAGTGTGTAGCATTTCTGGGGTCTGCCTGAAATCCATAAATTATATTTACAAGCTAAAACAGATGAACTCATGTTAAATCAGTATTTATACCAGTCTCAAACGAAACCTACATTGGAATGCAGGCAAACCTAGATATGTGAGGCGATTTACGACGGGTCGGTTAAACTTGTAATGGTATTAATTAGTGAATACTAATATAAAAAAGGAGAAGAATACTATTATACGTTAAGCGTTAGTGGAGGTACTGATAACAGAATTAAATTACTCTTGAAGGAGAGGAGGAGAAAATATGTTGATTTAATATCAACCAAAAAAAAATATATATATGAGCTCACGACAAAACATATGAAATATAAAAAAATACAGGCCATTATCATATAATCTGGATCCAGAAAACCTCAGTTACCTGGTAGATACAATCTACGACCGTAAATGATAACTTGACATTTAAATCAATATCGTATATAGAAACTAGATTTTATGCAGATAGAGTTCATTTTATTTCAACAAAACTCAAAAGATTAGAACATTAGTTAATATATAATATAAACCGAAGGTTAAATTAATTCAGTGAGGAGAATAATCACGGCGTACATTATTTAAAATAAATCGGTTAGGAATTCAATTTCACAGTTTAGTTTTATGTTTAGTTAGGTTTAGACGATTACAGCCAAGCTAGTGACGAAGATAGCCTTAAGGGCCATTTCCCGTTACACTAGTAAGGTTGGGGCTTAGAAAAATTCTTTAAAGGTTACTTAAAAAAAAAAACTTAATTGATAATATTCTCAGTTCACTTGTAATCGGTTAAAATAAAAGCGTACCTGTTTTTTTTCGTGCGGAAATCCCTTCGGATACCAACCACCCCCGCCGGCCAGCGGGGGTGGTTGTGTCGGGCTTGAACCGACTAAAACCGCACGCAGTCTCGGGTCTTAAAACTCCGGGGTGTAAGGTTGCCCATAGAGCATATCCCTCGCACCCCAGAGAGACAAAAATGAACGCTACTAACTTTACTTCTGTAGGTCAATCACTATCAATATGCGACTACAAATAATATCTTAGCCAATATTAATAAGTAAGTATGCAGGCATGATATATATTAAACATCTACATCAGAAAACTTTCTTTGCGGACCTCCTATTTCTTCGTGGGTGTAACTTTTCTATCGTAAGCCATCAATTTGGGGGTAAAAAAATAATTGTCTGTTAACCTACATATTATTTGTGCTGATAGAAACATCATTCTGTCACTTCCTTTCAAGCCGGTTGTCGTCGTACATATAAAACAAACATTTCGGCTAATAAAAGCGTATCGTGGAAATTTATTAAAATATTTTTCATACCTATAACTTATATTTAAAAGTGTTTCTCACTGTAGCATTGAACCTTTTAATCCACAGTTAATTAATATTCAGTGTATTTCAAAGTTTCCTTTATCCTCGATACCGAATTAAAGGTTTAAACCCCAAAGCGAAGGCAAAAAAGAGACTTAGTCGCTTGTCGAAACTTTGTAAAAAAAGACGAAGCCTGAATAAAAATCACTACATTTGTCACAGCATAAGAATTGGAATTAGACAAATTCGTCCGTTAAATTAAAGCCATTCAAGATGGGGTACGGAATTCGATTTGGGGTAAATCTCCCGCCCGGCTGGGGAAATGGGGAATTTCCCTTTACCGCGCCACGCGAACTTAAGCGATACTAGGGATCGCACGTGATTGGATAAAATAGAAAGTGTATTTACTTCTAATTTGATTTTAAATTGGATACAAATGGATGGTGATTTTTTTTACTTAATCCGCGATAGGACGGCGCGTCGTGAGTGAATTATTTGGCCTAGATACTTCAGAAGTGTAAATTAAATCGATCAATCGTGAACTATATACCAATTCGAATAAACTCAACTTTGGTATCAAAAACGAGATTTAATGTAGGTTCTTTACTAAGCAAATGATTTGTAAAGGTTTCTGTCTAGAAAAAAATCAGTGGCACTGTGGGAGTGCTGACAGAAGTAAAAACTTGAACAATTATGTGAATATTTTTTTCAAATCGTCAGTATATGTAAATACACCTCTGCTTACTTTATCTTTATATACATACAAGCGTTAGTTTATATTATCTGTTAAAAAGTAACGTAACGGAAAATTAATAGAAATCGCCATTTTCAGCAATATTACTAAAACTTCAAAAGTGTAATCTAGCGGATTTAGTTTCAAAATGCTAATTTAACACGCTGCGGTTGCCATATTTCAGAATTTATAAAGTGGCATTGCTTGCTACTATGTGATATAACATTGGCGGGCTTGATGATGCTGTTATCAAATATTTGCAGATATGTCGGAGTGTTCGGTGACGATGACGACTAGTTTCATGATTTTTGTTCACCCAAAGAGAGCTCAACGTACCTTAAGAAGTATTCACTTCAAAAAACTGAACATACAGTTATATGCTGAGAAGTTAGTTTATAAAACGAAGATGGAGAAAAAGCCTTACTCACTGAATGGAATGCCAATAAGCTATGCCTATTTGCAACGCCAGAGGTACTATTCACACGTTGTTAATACTTTATTAATATCTAACTTTTGCCTGCGGCTTCGCCCGCATGGAATTCTGTTCCCATTCCCGCTTCCCATGGGAACCTATTCCAGGGATAAAGCCTCTGGATCTTACTGGCTTGGGCCCCGAAGATCTTGGCGGGGCCCTATAAACTCTGACGAAAGCGGTTTTGTGCACAGCAGGAATCTATAGCACATACCATTTGTCACTTAAATTTTTCTTACTATCCGCTATCGCCTATACCTTATACGGCATAAAAGTACTCACTCCCATCTCTTTGAGTTCAATTCAATTATAATTTTGTCCCCAATTGCTATGCTACTCGCATGTCACTTATTACACTGTTTTTTTTTATTTATCAAGTACATCTAGTCTTCAGTTAGATCACTACAGACAGATTGTAACGTGAGGAACATTACACTCTCTCTGTAGTGATCGACACTATGATAAGATTCTGCGATCAAGTTAGGTATTCGTATGACGACCTCTGTGGCGTAGCGGTAGTGCGTTCGACTGTTAAGCCAGAGGTAACGGGTTCAATTCCCGATCAGTGCAAATATGTATATTTGCATTGGTCTGGCGGTTTATTTACAAAAAAAAAAAAAGTACATAAGTATGTTTATCGGCATTATAGAACCCATATGACAAGCTCTGCTTAGTTTGGGTCTAGATGGCGTTGTGTACTTTGTCCCACAATATTATTGCATTATTATTCTCTTTATTAACTTTTAAATACATATAATTACATTTTTAAATATATATATTAAATAAATACAAATATATTTAAAAATATAAAAACAGTGCTCCACCGGCATCGGGTACAGGGACCAAGCTGCCGATGGTTACGGCTCCAGGGAGAGGAACTTCCTCACTATGCGTGCCGTGCCTAACAGAACGGCCCTCTGCATCAGGCCTTTGAGCCAGCTGCCTAACGAGAGCCTCATAAGGTGTTGAACGAGGCTCTTGGCGATAAGTCCATGTGCTGACACGACTATCGGTACAATAATAGCTGAGTCCACATCCCACATGTCGATAATCTCATTGGCCAGGTCCAAATATTTTATTTGCTTTTCTTTTTCTGCCTTCATGAGATTCTCGTCATGGGGGACAGTGATATCAACTATCATTGCACGACGCTCTAATCGATCCATTATCACTATATCAGGCTTATTGGCAACAATAGTCCTGTCAGTGATAATAGATCGATCCCAGTACAATGTGACACGACCGTTTTCGAAAACTGGGTCGGGCATATACTTGTAGTATGGCACCTCCGAAGTCACAAGATTGTATTTAAGGGCAAGTTGCTGATGTACAATCCTGGCCACTTGGTTATGTCTGTGCAAGTACTCGCCGTTGGCAAGACGAGAACAACCGGAAATAATGTGTCTGAGTGATTCTCCGGGGCGAAGGCATGCCCGACAGATGTCAACCGTACCGTCCTTCTGAATATACTTCCGGTAGTTGTTCGTCATTACAACTTCGTCCGTAATTGCAAAGATAAAACCTTCGATTTCTTCAAAAAGATCACCGAACCGTAGCCAAGATACAGACGCTTTTAAATCTATATCGGGCCCATTTAAGGCCTGATAAAAGCGTCCGTGTAGCTCTTTGGCCTTCCATACTATTATTATTATTATTATTTATACTTCGAGCCACGGTCTAACAGTTTGATGCTGGAATTTTATCTATTATATAATTTGGTAATACTAGTATTATTAATTAAACGCCGTCGTCCAATCAAATGGCAGAAGAACAACTCTTTGTGCAGTACTTAAAATAATCTAATCTATCCATGTCGGGGCGCTCGGAGTCCGCGAGTTCGCTTCGCTTGCACTCACGGCGTTTAATTAGCTACTTAGGCGTCTATTAAGCTAACTAGTTCAGCCAAATGGTTGCGAAATCATAATTTTATATTATAAATATTTTTGTAATCGCGAAGCAGGGGATTTTAATTTTGAGTTAGTCCGCTTTGCCTTTATTATTATTAAGCGCTAGTTAAGCAGCAGGATAGCTAAACGTATCTGGCACGTGGATATTACATTGTGACCTAAACTGTAACCTTTTTTCTTATTAAGGTTACTCACCGGCTAGACCAGGTGAGCTAAGGAGTTCTTAATCCCAGGGTGCCTTTCCAGAGAGGTTCTAAGGTGGTGTATCGGTCAGCTGATCTAGAATGAAAGACACTCACAAGTTATGCATACATCTATTTAGAGGCTAAGACATAGAAAAGATACAGATATATATTTAAAGGAAACTGAGACACAGAGAAAATAGTAATACAGAATATATAAGTTTAGATATAGAGAAATAGGCTTGAGAGAAGTTTCAGGTTAAAACACACAGACAGTGATATATAGTAGTAAGTTACCCAGAAGGATACTAAATAGAAGACACAGGTACAGGTACACTTATACAGATTTTTAATTGAACCTGGTCTACAAGAGCGAGTCTCGGAAGTGGTCCTCACCAGGTGCCAGTCAGCACTTGGTAAAACTTCTTATTATTACGGACTGCGAGACTTCTTTGTTCTTCAGCCTAGTGCCGGTCAGTAGTTGTACAACTTAGTAATAATATCGAATCCGTGATCTTTCTGCTCATAAGCCTAGCGCCGGTCAGCAGTGATAAAACTAAGTAACAATATAGATTGCTTGACCTTTATGCTCATGGATTCTGCGGGGCACCAGTGGCTGTGCTGCGGCGCAGCAAGTCCCGGAACGGCCCTTGCCATCTGCTTCCCCGGCTGTGTGTCAGCCAAGACCTCGGGTATTGCTCGCCTCAGAGCCAATGCTAAGTACACCGAACTATCTCGAGATGTTAACTCGACCAAACGACCCTGCAGCCAAGATACACAACTCTTATGAATATCAAACCCCCATATTGAGAGTAAGTTGAAACCGATGGAATAAAATCACTTACCAGTTTTCTGCTGGGTACACAAACACAATATAACCTCAAACTTCCAACAACTAAAGTCGATCTTACAATATATATATATAGAGTATTGACACTACGAGTGACCTCTCAAGCAAAAAATGAATCGTAGGGCTACTGCGACCATCCTTATATACCAATTTATTGGAGACTCCTAGAATGATCGGCCATATGACAACCTACCAGAAACGACGATACTTCGTTGATAATATATCTCACGCCTGCTCGCAGGGATTAGCCGAACTACGTCGTAACGACCACAGATAGGCACATTGAGCCATTCGCAGTAGTTGCTATTGTGTCTCACAGATGGCGCTAACTCTAATTACAATTTAAGTATTATCTAATGTTACAAAACACAACTGGTGAAACGTGGGTGTGTAATACACCTCAGCCTTACCCTTCGGGGATACAAGCGTGAATTCATATGAGGTTATGTTAGTACATTAAAAAAAATGTTCCTGTAGATCGCAGGAACTGGATCAGTATATCACGTGGCCGGCGAGCAAAAGCTAATAATATTTTTAGGTCTGAATGTTGATGTAATGATAACATTATAATGTTTGGACAACCATTCGTAATGGATATTATCTATGGTTTCTAACCGAAATCTAATTTTGTATCCAAAAACACAGTTTATATTTCTGCACTAGCTGATGCCCGAGGCTCCACCCGCATGGAGGTCGGTTATCGTTTTTTGGTGATATCTCAGATGCTACTTAACCAATTGAAATCAAACACACGGCAGATTTTAAGTCTGGTCAAGACCTTTCTACTTGAAAAAACCGCATCAAAATTCGTTCAGGAGTTCTTGCCGCCATGGGGAACAAACAGACAAAAAATCCAAAAACGATATGTTTGTGTTTAGAATAGTTAATATAACATAACCCAAAAATTGTGAATTAGATTTGTCTGTACATTGGTGTACAGACAAATCTAATTCACAATTTTGTAAAAGTACCTTTTTTTTCGTGTGGAAATCCCTTCGGATACCCCCCCCCCCCCGCCAGCCAGCGGATGCGGTTATGTCGGGCTCGAACTGACTAAAACCGCACGCCGTCTCGGGTCTTAAGACTCGGGTGTAAGGTTGCCCATAGAGCATATCCCTCGCACCCCGATTGACCCTGGGCCATCTCCGGTTTCGTGATGGCCTCCTCGAGTTTGGGAACAACGGTGTCCCCGTCTTGCCCCGGTTTGGGGGAGGAACGCTAGTGGCCCCGCCGTCTCGGCCTGCTTCGTATAGGGTGACAGGTGGCCTCGCCTGCCACCCCCAGGCCTGCGCTCATGGAGGACGGAGGTCGTTAAGCATTTATAATAGTACCTATAGATTTTAGAAAATCGTTATAAGATTTTTATTAATTACCTTACAGACGACGAGTAGGTTAACACATTACGAAGTTAAGCAATCCTAGCCAGGTCGGTCTTAGGATGGGTGACCGTTCTTAATACATTGAGACCTCTCCGTGCCTCGAAGAGCACGTTAAGCCCTTGGTCCCGGTTGCCATATGAACATCTATGGCAGTCGTTACGGATAGTTAGAGCCCTGAAAAGTTCGACAACTGGGCTAACTGCAGAATTTTGAGATCGCCAATGGGTTGTGAAGATTAGATGGCAGTCGCTTCACGTGAAATACGGCAGTTCTGTCGCTTCGCAGTTAGATCTGAAAGTCGGCCTCAACTGAGTTGGCAGAAAGTCTCGTAGCATGATTACTTCTGACAGACGTTAAGTCTGATGTGGCAAAGAAGTCAGTTGAAGTATGTAACTTATAGTAAAAGGTAGGTTTTAAATTTACTTAGGCTTTTCGTGACCAGAAGGCTGGCTTCTTTTTAGCACAGAGAATAAGTATTGCCATACAACGTGGCAATGCTGCCAGTCTTCTGGGCATGTTACCACAGGAGGCATGCGATGCGGAGGAATTCCACGATGCATTTTAGTTTTAGGTTTCATTTAATTATTTATTTTATTTTAGTTTCATTTAGTTTAGTTTACTTAGGCTTTTTGAGCAAGACTCTGTATTTAAGCTGGTATGAAGTTTTTCAGCTCTACTTGACCCATACTATATTTAGAAGATGGCATAAGTTGTTTTTATGAGTTTAATGATTTTTCAAAAACACATTTATTTTATACTTATCAAAATTAAATTAAGTTAGTAATTTCTAACTTGAAATTATAATATGAAAGTGCTTTAGTTTCTAGAATAATTTACACTAACGAAATTCTTCAGCCTAAATTTACGAGCTCTGTAACTAAAAGTATTATTTAACGACGCAGATTAAAGCACAAAGTTTGTAGATCAAGTCTAGATAATATATAGTCACACTGGGAAAGCTTGAGTCTATTGCCCATATCTCGAGTCGTCATCCTCGAAGCTTTTTCCCAACTCAGTTGAGATCGACTTTTTTCAGTCTAACTACGAAGCACCTGAACTTCGATATTTGCTGCTATCTGCCCCCACAATCCATTGGTGATATTGACTTCTGCAGTTAGACCAGTCATCGAATTTCTTCATGCTCCTACTAACCGTAACGACTGCTATAGATATTTGTATGGCAACCGGGACCAACGGCTTAACGTGCTCTCTGAGGCACGAAGGGGTCCAATGTGTCAGAAGTATGGTCAACCATATTAGGACTGCCTTGGCTAGTGTTGTTTAACTTTGCAATGTGTTAACCTAGTCGGTTACCAGTTAGCCATGAGCACATTTTTTTTCGTGTGGAAATCCCTTCGGATAACCCCCCGCCAGCGGGGCCGGTTATGTCGGGCTTGAACCGACTAAAACCGCAAGCTGTCTCGGGTCTTCAGACGCCGGGGTGTAAGGTTGCCCATAAAGCATATCCCTCGCACGGCCATGAGCCCCTAATGCGCCCAAGTCACAAGTAATTGGCTTTATTTATATTTTTCTTTTCTATATTGGCTTAATTGAGGAAGTATCATTCTGCTCATCTTCTTCATACGAATACCAATTCCAATTGCATCCAAAGCTTGCACTTTGAAACCTGGTGACCGTTCTGGAATTCCTGCCTACGATTATTTTTGTATATCGAGTTTTATGTGAGTAACTGTTGTCTGCTGTTGTTGTTTTTTCTACCTGAAGAATGCTCTTACTAGCGGCATCTTCAGCTACGGGGCCGAAGCCGGAGACCACGTGTGGGACTCTCCCATTCGGTACCGGATGAGTATACCCACTAAACCCCACGGTGTGCCATATTGTCACGGGGGCCTGAAGCTATACAGGAATACTTCTTTTGAAACCTGGCGAATGCTCTACAATTCCTCCCTACGATTATTTGTTTTATATCGACTTTTATGTGAGTAACTGTTGTCTACTGTTGTTGTTTTCTCTACCTGAAGAATGCTCTTACGCACGGCATCTTCAGCTACGGGGCCATAGCCAGAGACCATGTGTGAGACTATCCCATTCGGTACCGGATGAGTATACCCACTAAACCCCACGGTGTGCCATATTGTAGCGGGGACCTGAAGCTATACAGGAATACTTCTTTTGAAACCTGGCGACTGTTCTACAATTCCTCCTCACTATTATTTTATTTATCTCAACTTTTATGTGAGTAACTGTTGTCTACTGTTGTTGTTTTTTCTACCTGAAGAATGCTCTTACGCGCGGCATCATCAGCTACGGGGCTATAGCCGGTGACCATGTGTGGGGCTATCCCATTCGGTACCAGATGAGTATACCCACTAAACCCCACGGTGTGCCATATTGTCGCGGGGGCCTGAAACTATACAGGACTACTTCTATGGCGACCCCTCCTAGCACGTGCCCGCTGGTACGGGGACCTTCACCTTTTACCGAGAGAAAAGTTTGCAACAGAGTCTCGCCGTCAATCAGCACATGTAACGGCTTGCAGATTGAGTTGGCTTCCGCCCCGAAGGGGTTGATTGGACTCTTTACACCCTAATCTACATACAATTCATCTGTACCCATCGTGTTAATTTAAAAAATATAATGTTGCTACGGTTGAAGAACCCTTACATTAATACCCAAACCTTCATTAATTAGCTGTTGAACAAAAAATATAAATACAAATTAAACTTAATACACACAATATTAAATCTCGACAAATTCCTACAGCACAAAAACAGATTCTCGAGAATCCAATACAAAATAACATACATGCTTACGAACATTAATAGGATGTCGCTAAGGATTATCCCGCTTGGTCCTAACAATATATCGAGTAGAATAGTACAAAACCCTGCTATGCATCAACACGTTTCGAATACGTATCGTGTGACATCGGAAAAGTAATATGTCTTTTCAAGCTGTATATAAAACCTTAGCGAAATGAAATGGGTCTGCTATCAAGCTGCGGCCCGTCAATCTTATTGTCATTCAATTTGAATTTCCGCTTAGGACTGATTTTTTGTAAGGTCTCACAGGAAGCCATTGAAGCAGCGGATTAACTACTACAACGACAAAGACCAAGATTTAAAGTTTGATGTTTAACCATTAATAATTTACTACTTATACATTATTATTAGTAATACAAATAAATCAATGACAGTAGTACCGAGTAAAATGGGATGAATAGAGATCAAGGGGTGAATAGAAATAATATGGTCAGATAAATTGTGCAGTTATTTTCTTCTAACTTAAACTATGGACTGTTCCAATCTATTAATGAATAGAACAATCAGATATTTGGTTCAGTACTTGAAATTTTGCAGAAGAATATATAAAAAAAAATCTAATGACCATTTTATTCCTATTCACCCCTTGATCTCTATTCACCCCATTTTACTACTTATAATATTATATCTCTTACTCTCGCTAACTATTTAACTGACTTCAAAAAAGGAGTGGTTCTCAATTCGGTTGTTTTTTTTTCTCCAAATAACCTCAGTACCGTTGAAATTTGAAATTTTAATGAATTATGATTCTCCATCTTTGTGATACATTAGACGGAGAATCATAATTCATTGTACGTTAATAGTACATATAATTAGTTGAATAAAATGTAGAAGAGACTAACTGTAAATGTTATTTCTTAACACATTTAATACAGTGTTAAATATTCTATTTTCTTTAATATTTTTATTATAAATTAAATATTAAAATCTCGTATAAGTAATACTTACCTTATTTTCTCCATTCATTTTCATGAAAAGAAATAACCACGTACAATAGTTAAATAAACTAAAATATTTATAATATATGTACTTACCTAAGAACACTGTTGACCAAGAAGAAAAAGCAATTAAAATGAATGAAAGTTGGCGTTCTTATAGCACAGAATATATATACATATTTATTCATGTGCTTATACTGCGATACATATTTGCTGAAGCATGAATTACATAGAAAAGGCATATGGCATAATTAGAGCAAAATCCACCCCCGTTCTTCGGCTTAAGCCTTTCGCGGAAGCGATTTTTGCTACACCTAACCTTCTCTGTTAAATTAAACAAGCTTTCATTTCCCCATTTTATTACATTAAAACCGCATTATAATTTTATTTCCAGGCAAATTTAACCCCAAAAACTAAGAATTTTCTAAGCCCAACTCTCCGCCTACTCACCGGCCGAACATTTAGTCCCACCCGAGATCCGAGGTTGAGAAAAACCTAACATTTGTCACTGCATTGGAATCTGTTGAATTAGACGCTTCAAGGGTTCGCTCAGATGGGAATTTGAGCTTATTTTTTGTTTCCCCGCTACGTTATAGAACATTCAGCTCGTAATGGCTCTGCTGTATCGCAATAACGTGTCTCAAACGAGGGTGCGATTTCTCGCTTTACGATTTTAAGGTGTGCGGTGACATGGATCTGTTTAGGGATATTACTTACCGTACGTACCGTTATCGTGGTAAGGTAAGGTAAAGTGATGAAATTTCAATATCGATTTTATTTTTCAACGCTAGTAAAACATACGGGTAGTTTTGAAGCATATTAAGACACACGCATGGAAATCAAAATCTATAGGGTATCCAGTAAATCCGAGGTACCTCTTGCAGGTGGTCAGTTAAGTACCGATTCGAAGTCTTCACTCTAGGACTCGCTTAGGGCCTTCAGTCCAGTGGCAGATGTAGCCAGCCTAGTTTGTAGACCAGCCCCTTCATCAAAGTTTACAGTAACATTAAGTTCTACCCTCAGTCCAGTTTTCAACGGAATCCTCAGCACGCGAGCTCGACTCGCACTGGACCGGTTTTTATTTTGGAAATATATACAATATTATTAGTATAGTTAGTGTTTACGATTAGTGACGGCTAATGTAGCTTCTTTTTTTACGACACTACAGTATCGCCTTGGTCTTGATAAGCATTAATGTCTTTCTATTCAACTGGCTGACGTCCAAAACCTTTTAGGTAGCATCGGTTGTTTGAAGAAAAAAATACCTTAAATAACACCATATTGACTTTACAACACAGTGAATTACTTTTCAATATATGATGTTACTTAAAACCTTTTGCCGTTTAATCGATGATCTATAGCCCGGATAACGTTGAACATCACTCAGGGACCGTTTAAATGTAGAAACAGAATATGTCACTTATAGAATTAATGCGCTGGCTGGTTTAGTGTTAGCTCGGTTAGGTCCTTTGAAATTGGGTTAGTTCAATTTGTCATCTAGACTAATATTATAAATGCGAAAGTAAGTCTGTCTGTCTGTTACGCTTTCACGCCTAAACTATTGAACCAATTTTGATGAAATTTGATACAGATATGGACTTTAGATTGGGAAAGGACATAGGCTACCTTTTATGGTGGCAAAAAGGGCTTGAAAGTGTTCAAGTTTATGTGAAAGTTCATTATTTTCGAAGATAACGCCATGAAACGTTGTATCATTATAGGTACGAGTAAGAATAGGTAAGAGTGTTAGAGTCAACAGTCATTTTGGCCGTTGCATGAATGGGACGACTTGATCGGGGAAGCACCACCCTCTCACAGAATATCGACGCCAAGTAACAGTATTTGAACTGTTGCGTTCCGTTTGGTGAGTGAGAGTGCCGGAGCCCAAACTCCTTTCCCATCCCCTCCCAAAATCTTTTCCCATCCCTTCCCAAACTCCTTTCCCATCCCCTTTCCTTTACAGGGTCGGCAGCGCGAGTGTGACGCCACTGGTGTTGTACACGTCCATAGGCCGCGGTAACCGCTTCCCATCAGGTGGGTCGTGTGCTTGTCTGCCACCTTAGTGGTATAAAAAAAAAGTACATGGGCTATGTTTGGTCGCGATAACAGATATCAACGGGGGCCGAGCCGCAGGCAAAAGCTAGTATATAGGCCTTAATAATATACGTAGTGAGTATAAGAAGAATAATAATTGAAGCGTAACTCCTCTTCATCCATGTATTCTCAACGTCACAACACATCATCAACGTTGAAAATCATAATTAGTAAGTTAATTCAACATTTATATGAATAAAAAATATAATACATGTTCATAAAACATATTCATGCATAATTAAAAATAATTTGTCACATTTTAGCGGCCATTAAACAATTTGCATGTCAGAACATTTTGCATATTACATCCGATTCAATTTGCGAGTCACTTCATTAGTGACGCTCGCTTGAAATCATAACGAATTGTGTTCACTTCGAAATATTTTATGTCTTAAATTCACTATAATAATTTGTAATATATTTTAGGGTTTAACTACTGCAGTTCTTATTAATGTGAGTGCCGAAATCTCTCTCCACGTGCGTCTCGGAAACGGTTGGGAATTCGGAGAAAGTGTATGAACACGCAATTAAAATTTTAGAAAAAGCTTCTCTGCACCTCCTTGGACCACCGGTCTTGGAAAATGGATATCATTCATTTATAGTAGAGAAAATTCAGAATTTTGATAAAATAACAGAGCAGTTGCTTAAAATACGTTTTGTCCCTTTGTCCCTAAATTGACACATGCATTTCGATCATCCCAGTTTTGGCAACATCTGACACTTTTGGCAAAAATTAACAACATTATTCATAACAAAATTTTAAAGCAAAATATTTATTGTGGGCTTGAGTGACCGAGCCTGATTCCAAGCGTCCTTACCGGTTCCCTTGGGTGGTCTCGGTGTTCGCATTGTTTACGATGATAGCCTACCAGCATTTCTGTCTTCGGTTTATGGCACTGAAGAGTTAACCAAGAAAATTCTAATAAGCACACAGGTTAACTCTGAGATGTCGTGGAAGGCCGATGCCATAAATGCTTGGAAGTTGGCATGTCCCAATACTGAATTACCTGCACACTTTTCTTCCAGAGAGAATTGGATGCGCCGCGCTGCAAGTTGGTGAAAGATAATTTAAAAAATACATCTTCTAATGTTTTAGAGCGTACGTGCTTGTTGGCTGTGGGGAAAAGGGAGTCAGGGCTCTGGATCCAAGCACTTCCATCGCTCCACATAGGGGGCCATCTCGAAACCGGAGATGGCCCAGGGTCAGTCGGGGTACGAGGGATATGCTCTATGGGCAACCTTACACCCCGGCGTCTGTAGACCCGAGACGGCGTGCGGTAAAAGAAAGGTACTAGTATACAACCCACAAGCGCTACCTTTGTAATCTTACTCCGGCTCACCTCAGATACGTCAGAACTTTTAAGTATGTTCACTTCCTATAGACCCTTGCCAAGTTTCAGAAGAAATTGCTTAGGTTGGGGTCATTCACTCTACAATTCCTGTATTGACTGATCTATTAATTGAATTTGAACAAAGTTATTCTCAAAATCCAATTACGTCTTAAAATCTTGTGACTACTACCTTCTCTCTTTCAAACTCCGTAGCTCGTAGATACCATCATTGTTATCTCAGCGCTGAGTCCCGGTGGCTTCAGATGTAACAAAAAAGCCTTCACCTCGTTTAGCGTAGGTCTTCGGCATTGCTGTCAGTGAGACTATTGACACATATGTCATCCTCTGTGACGTCATGCTAGCATTTATTAGGTCTTCCCCTCCTACCATAGATATAATAATATTAAAATAAAAAACGTTTTTTTTAAGAAAGGAACAATAAATTATTAGAACTATAATTGGTATGAAAAATCTCGACAGTTGCGCAGTGCGTATTTCTAGGTATCTTTGTAGGTAAACACGGGGTGAACGACCGGCAACGTCATACCGATATTAAATTGCAGCATTCAGTTTTCTAGCTAAAATGATTCATTTTTATTAACGTTTCCTTAGCTACTAACGATGGAGCATGAATCATACTAAACTAAAGTTCTAAGAATTATGATTAAAAAAAAATATTTAAAACCAATCGAACAAAATAATCTTTTTTTTTATCTACAGTACTATCTCCTGTCTTGTTTTTTGGGAGCGTTGCCCTAGCATCCTGTATATTAGGATTTGCTACACCAGCCAGACAAATAGATACAATGAATGGTTAGCTTTATTCATATCCAACCAAGTATAAGTTATTCAAACGTTTACTTTATACATAAACGATGAACGAAGAACTTTAGTACTACCATCATTGTTTTGTATGTCAGCAAAGTTGCTGTCAGCAGAAAGTCGCTACCAACTTTTATACTAATTAGCAATCAAGTTTTCAAAATTTGTACAGTATTAACTCTGTTACTGAAACGAAGTAGCTCTGTAAATAAAATACTTCGAATGAAAATATTTATTTGTGATTTGACCTGAAGCCTCAGAACTACTTTAATTTTGAACCCCGTGTTCTAAATTTAAATGTTGGGATAGGTATATGTTTAGAGTTCATAACTACAAAAGAAAAAACCGGCCAAGTGCGAGTTTGTCTCGCGCTTAAATATTTTCTTAAATATCTTTTATTCTGTATTTTAGTATTTTTTGTAATAGCGGCTATAAACTAGGAAGCATTAAGAACGGAGACGAACTAATAACCGACCCGGAAAAGATACTAGAAGTGATGCTGGAAATACACTTTCCAGAATGCGAAGAATACACAGGTAATGAAACGCCAACCGACACGAATCCCACAGTGGAGACGGCGGAGAAAGCACTAATCACAAAAGAGCACATAATGTGGAATGTCCGGTCATTCCAGCCTTATAAAGCCGCTGGACCAGACGAGATTTTCCCAAAAATGCTACAAATAACCATCAAGTACATAAGTGACGATCTTCTGGCTCTATACAATAGCTGCATCAGAATGAAATACATCCCAAAGAAATGGAGAGAAGTAAGAGCGGTCTTCATACCTAAACCGGGCAAGGCTACGTACCAAGAGGCTAAAGCCTTTAGATGTATTAGTCTTTCCTCATTCTTACTAAAGACACTAGAGAAAATACTAGATAGAATAATAAGAGAACAAATAGTCAAAAGCGGATCTCCACTTCACCATAACCAACATGCGTACATGGACGGCAAGTCAACTGAGACCGCACTCCATAACTTGGTAAACAAAGTGCAAAGATCCATAAGCAACAAAGAATATGCATCGGGCTGCTTCTTCGATGTCGAGGGTGCCTTCGACAAGGCAACCCCGGCCTCAATAGAGGATACCCTAAACCGCGAAGGCATAGATAAAGACATATCAGAATGGGTGAAAAACATGCTTAAACACCGACTGATACAAGCAGAGATAGCAGGAACAAAGTGCAAGGTGATAGCCAGGAGAGGCTTCCCTCAAGGTGGATGTCTATCGCTACTACTGTGGTGTCTGCTAATAGACGAGTTAGTCAACAAGATAAACAAGATGCACATACACACACAGGTATACTCTGATGACGGTGTGCTCCTAATCACAGACAAAGTCCTCAGTGTCATATGCAACATCATGAACAGAGGTTTGAAAGAAGCACTAGGATGGTGCAGGAGCAAAGGCCTTAACCTCAACCCTGACAAAACCAAACTAGTTCTTTTCACCAACAAAAGGAAAATCGGAAGTGCTGAACCTGTACGACTCGATAACCATGACTTGGAAGTAGTGAAGGAAGTCTAATATCTGGGAGTCACACTGGACAGCAAGCTGACCTTCAAGACTCACATAAGCAACACATGCTTAAATGCGAAAATGGCCATGATGCAATGTAAAAGTGCAATAGGAAGAAGCTGGGGAATAAAGCCAGCCACAGTACTCTGGATCTACAAGGCAATCATCATGCCGAGAATCCTACACGGCGCCCTAGTATGGTGGCATAAAGCCAACGTAGGAATGAACAAACAAGAACTAGACAAAGTTCAAAGACTAGCAGCCCTGATGACCACCGGCGCGATGAGGACCACACCCACGACCGCACTCGAGATCATACTAGGCCTAAACCCTTTAGACTTGGAGACGAAAAAGAGAGCGACTGAACAGTGGTTCAAACTGGAAAGCACTGGCCTATGGACTGGCAACACACAAGATGAGGGCCATGCCATGATCAGTCAAGACTACGAAGAAAGACTATCAATGATCTTTTCAAACAATGATCTCATAAGGAAAAGACATTTGACAAGAAATATAGAATACATATAGGACTGAGAGACGACTGGCAGATGAACACTAATGGCACCATCTGTTACACAGACGGCTCCAGAAAAGAGACAACAAAGCTCTCTGGCTCCGGAGTACACATCAGGTGCGCCGACGGTACAGAGAAAAACAGGTCAATACCCCTAGGAAAGTTTGCAAGTGTCTTCCAAGCAGAGATCTTCGCTATCATGGAATGCGCGGAAATGGCAGGCCACCTGAACAACACGGGAAAGGTCACCATCTACAGCGACAGCCAGGCAGCGCTGAAGGCACTTGGCAAAGTAGAGACAACCTCAGCCGTTGTCAAAGAGTGCAAAAAGTCATTGGAAAGGCTATCCAGAACAGCTGACGTGACGATTGCCTGGGTACCCGGACACGAGGGCAACACAGGCAACGAACTAGCAGATGAAGTGGCCAGGAAAGGAGCTGATGAAAACCAGGTTGGCCCGGAGCCCAGGCTACCAATTGCCCACAAAATAACCAAGGGAGTAATCAGCCGAAGCATTGAAGCAGAGACCAACCGGAGATGGAAATCATGGACAAGCATGAGACAGTTGAAGATATTCATAAAAGGCATAGACAAAAAAAGGACGAGCCAACTGATAAAACTCTCTAGAGTAAGCATGAGGCTCGTCATAGAAGTGTTAACAGGACACAGCCGATTGAACAGGCACCTGACATTGAAATTCATACCAAATACTCAAGTTCGCAACGCCTTTTAGCTGTGAAATAATCGACCTTCTGAGACAATGCAATCAAAACTTATTGCCGTCATGCGAAAATAATAACATACCTATTGCCGTTTAGACAAATATTAATATTGAGGGAATCAAATACCTATACACCCAATGTTTTACAATCATGAAATTTTGAGAAAATTAAAAACTTATAGCACAAGTTCAAAGGAAGTCCGAAAACTCTAAATTTAAAGTTATTCACATCACAAAAATAAATATATGTAGGTGTGTCTGACTGTGTGGAGCGCCAGCGTGTGGGCCGCCGCCACCTCCTTCTGCAAGCATGTAATGCTCGCGAAGGAGATGGCGGAGCGCGCCCGGGAGAGATTTAGAACACTCCCGGCCCGCCGAGCCCGCAACATGCTCGCCGCGCGTCGCAGGCGACTCAGGCACCGTCAGTCGCTTAACGACCTCCGTCCTCCATGAGCCCAGGCCTGGGGGCGGCAGGTGAGGCACCTGTCACCCCAGCAGAAGCAGGCCGGGACGGTGGGGCCACTAGCGCTCCTCTCCCAAACCGGGGCAAGACGGGAACACCGCGGTTCCCAAACCCAAGGGGGGCCATCTCGAAACCGGAGATGGCCCAGGGTCAGTCGGAATGCGAGGGATATGCTCTATGGGCAACCTTACACCCCTGCATATTAAGACCCGAGATGGCGTGCAGTTTTAGTCGATTCAAGCCCGACATAACCGCCCCACTGGCCGGCGGGGGTATCCGAAGGGATTTCCGCATGAAAAATAAAATAAAAAAGGTATGTCTGTCTGTCAAGACCTATTTCTCAAAAACTAAATAAACCCTTGAATAAGAGCTCATTTTTTAAAGCGTCCTATTTGGTGAAAAGCGTTTTTTTAGTTTATTACTGTTCAAAAACCGATTTTTTTTTTCCTAATTGTATCTTAGATTAGATAATGTTCAATCCACATAGCTGGTCTATCATCTGTGAACGTTGGAGGGTTAGTAAAGGAAAGCGTACTACCGCTTAAAATTGAAATTCCGGAAGAGTGCTTAGGAATTCCTGATTCACATTTTCGGTTTGTTATTCCAGAGATTTTAATTCGATGGTTATTATCTTGGCAAATATTTTACTGTAGCATCTTCTATTATTTTTTAGTTTATAAATATATTATGTTGCTTATTTATTAAAAATACTGTGATATTTATTACCAACTAGTGCCCGGGGCTTCGCCTGCGTGGATGTCGGTTATCGCAGCCAGATGATCAGACGGCCTCTGTGGCGTAGCGGTAGTGCATTCGACTGCTACGACAGGGGCGTGGGTTCGATTCCCGCTCAGTGCAAATATTTGTATGCATGAATATGTCTATTTGCATTGGTCTGGGTGTTTCTATGTATAATATGTATGTATTTACAAAAAAAAAGGTATATAAGTATGTTTATCCGCATTCTGGAACCCATAACACAAGCTAGGTAAAACTATGCTTACCTTGGGTCTAGAAAGCGCTGTGTAGAATGTCGTAGAATATTTATTTATTTATTATGATTCTATTTTTGGTCATATATCCGGTTCTAGTCGGTTGACTTGGTTGGTTAATTGCAATGAAACTTACGGCAGTTTTTAAATCTGACTAAGAAATCTTTCTTTCTAATAACAAACACCGCATCAAAATCCATTTAGTAGTTTTTGCTTCCATCGCGAAAGTTTATTGTAAGTGGTACGTTTAACAGTTTCATGATGGAACTACTGATGTTTTTCGTAACCATTAGTTCCATTTTAAAAGATAATGAAAATAATGGAAATAGTATTTAATTTTTTATCACTAGTTTCACGTTTTTGTTTTAGGCACTTGTGAAATTTTTTTAAGTGTGGAAAACACTCGTGGTGAAATCTTAGTTTTTTAGTAATTATATTCAATACAAAAAAATTGTTGTACGATTTGTTACATGTATCTTTTTTATTTAGATATATTTATGATATTGTCGGAAGTTCACGCGAATGTTACACATTGAAATAAAACTATTCGGATCCTATCGATTCGAATACTACCGCGATAGAATCCGTTAAAAATAGTTTTATTTCAATAGATATATTTATTTTATTAATATTTATTTCGAATCGAAGCTTATTATTTTCTTTATCTTTGAATCATTTTTAAACGTAGAATTGAATCATCTGTACGCGCTCAGTGTATTAAATCTAAAAAGTGGCCCACTGATATTTCGCCTGTTAATAATTTCATTTTGGCCTTCAAGAACTAAATGATTTCTGTCCTGGTCAATTCTGCATCGTTTAAGTTGTGAGCTCTGCCCATAGTTCTGTAGAAGATTAGTTAGTTCTATATTTCATTAATGTTGCTTCACCGTATAAAACATAGAAGAGTTGAATTACAAAAACATCAGTAGTGCCATCTTGGAACTTTTAATGGTACTTACTAGTGACAGTGAATCATCGCAAATAGGATCGGACAAAAAATGGGGTTCATTAATTAATTTAACTATTCTATGGAAATCATTAATGCAACTTATCCCAAGTATTTTTTTAATTATTTCCAATGTACATACACGAATAAATTACAATTTCGTAATAGTATGGAAGGAACTTAAAGGGGGTACTTTCATTTGAGTTATAGACACCCCCACGGCATGAAATAAATGCATAAAATAGCTACAGATAGTTGATTCGTTTCTTCACTTTCTTTAAAAAATAGAAGAAAAGAATATACATGCAAATACATATTGGAAACTTGAATAATTATAAGGAAAATCTAGTCTAAAACAGAGGAACTATGTGATTTATAATCTTTTTGACGTGACAACGTCTTATAAATCGATGGAGCCGGCTGCACGCACGAAAAAAAGCGGCCAAGTGCGAGTCGGACTCGCCCATTGAGGGTTCCGTAGCAGCTAGTAACATAATAATGTTTTTTTTTTTAATTTTTGTATTTGAGTTTATTGAATGAAAGGTAAATTGCAGTTTACGATTTATGGAGTATTAAAAAAAACTACTTTCTAGATCTCGTTCAAACTAATTATCGTTGGAAGTTTACATGGTAATGTACATCATATAGTTTTTTTAGTTCTATCATTCTCTTATTTTAGAAGTTACAGGGGGGTCACACATTTTACCACTTTGGAGTGTCTCTCGCGCAAACTATTCAGTTTAGAATTAAATGATAATAGAAACCTCAATATCATTTTTGAAGAGCTATCTAAAGATACCACAAATGTATGGGTTTGATGAAAAAAATATTTTTTTGTTTCAGTTCTTAGTATGGGGAACCCCCAAAGTTTATTGTTTTTTTTTTCTATTTTTATATGAAAATCTTAATATGGTTCACAGAATACATCTACTTACCAAGTTTCAACAGCATAGATCTTATAGTTTAGGAAAAAAGTGGCTGTGACATACGGACGGACAGACAGACAGACAGACATGACGAATCTATAAGGATTCCGTTTTTTGCCATTTCGCAACGGAACCCTAAAAACATGTCGTATGCGGCGTTACCACATGACGTAAGCGGCGTTACCGACGTATGCAGCGTTACCACATGACGTATGTTGCGTTACCTCGCGTTCTTATGACGTTGTCACGTTCAACTATCATCAGTAACCCGACTTTACAGACAACCGTTTTTTTCTTCATGTATTTTTTCATACAACATATCAAAATCTCGTATGAGCTTTTGATTTATCAAAAAAACAACATGATAATAAAGTTTTAAAAATGGAAGATCTGACGACCTCTGAGACGTAGCGGTAGTGCGTTCAACTGCTAAATCAGAGGTCGCGGATTTGATTCCCGCTCAGTGCAAATATTTGTATGCATAAATATGTCTATTTGCATTGATCTAGATTTTTCTATGTATAATATGTATATATTTATAAAATAAAATTTAGGTATCTAAGTATGTTTATCCGTATTCTAGAATCCATAATACAAGCTAGTTAAGCTATGCTTACATTGAGTTTAGATAGCGCTGTGTAGAATGTCGTAGAATATTTTTATTTATAATTGTCACACGATGACTTCTGACGGACATTATAGAGTCTGGCAGCTGATGACGGCAGCTCAGCCCTTTGTGTTTTGGTTTTCCCTTTTGCTACGAAAAATAAGATATGGAAAAAACATAGCACCTCTACCCATTTTTTACCGAAGGTCTTAAACTTTCTAGTTGATACACAACTTAATATACACGACATAACTTTGACTACATTAATAATGTTTTTTATTTTATTAAACGCATTGATCTGGGTTCATTCTATGTATAATTGTATGCATTTACAAAATAAATGTATTTAACTATTTTTACCATATTCTAGAACTCATAATATAATCTAGTTAAGCTATGCTTACTTTGGGTCTAGATAGCGCTGTATTGAATTATTTTACAATCCACGCAATGATGGTGGGCTGTTGGCTCTGCCTACCGCGAAGGGAAAAAAGGCGTGAATATATGTATGTATGTATGTATAATCCACATAACTCGAATTAAAACATACATAAACTTTGTTACAATAATAAATGAATTTTGTTTCAATAACTTGTTTTTATTTTCACTGTAACCGACATTTGGTTACACAGTAAACTGAGCCTTATCGAGAATAAATGAAAACAATCGGCTATATTATGCTCGTAAACAAAACAATTTATAACACGGTGTGGGCAGGTCAAGCGACGCAAAGTCTGTTTATAAATTGGACAATGTAAAAACACTAGCTGTTGCCCGCGGCTTCACCCGCGTGGAATTCTGATCTCGTTCCCGCTACCCATGAGACCCTATTCCATCACCACAACCGGAAATCCCCTCGGATAACCCCCCCCCCCCCGCCGGCTAGCGGGGGCGGTTGTGTCGGATTCAATACCTCACATTCATTAGTTTTATTCCCCGAGTATTTCCTATTGTTCTAAGTCAACACCATTATTCTTGGTTGCATCCGACGCTATCACTTCAGAGTCCGGGGTCCGCTTACTTCTCCTACTTTTGATTTGCCTTATACGGCTTTTATGTGAGCGAATGCCATCTTTTCTTCCAACTCCGAGATGATGATGATGGTTAATTGATGGTAATTGCGATAGGTACCAATTATTTATTCGTTCAAGCAGTCTAGTAGGATAGCTACATAGTAAAACCTCCTTACATGTATAAATAGATGCCTGATGTTGTTCAAAACTAATAAGAAAGAATATATCACTTTTATAAATCAGTTACTCGCATGTTACTCGTAAGATATTGTCATATTTACTTCAGCAAATGAAATTACTTCAACTTCACGAGGTGTCAACTTGAAACGGAAATTTCCAAGATTAGCGCAACCACCTTTATGGAACTTTTAACCTTCGTGTACCGGCGCATTGGTCTGCCAGACCGACAATTCACGTTCGCCTTGTTTTCTTTTTAATGTATACTACTGGCATTTTGTGCTCCTTGGTAGCTGCATAACTTGAAGACAACTTGAAATCAGTGCTACTTGATCGTTTTTTGTTATCATAATGATACTAATAGGTGACCGAAATTAATTATTTCTTGACTGATTATGAACTTTATATTACACACATCATTTCTTATTATGAAATCACAATTGCAATATATAAAGTGCAGGTCAAAAGTACTCGAAACCGGCGGGCTTGCATGAAAGGACACTGAAGGAGGCTCGTAAAGTATGTAAGGACAGAAGCAGATGGCGGGCTGTTGTCTCTGCCTACCCCAGAGGGAAAAATGCGTGAGTATATGTATGTAATTGCAATATAACCATTTTACTTTTATAATGTTAATTCACGAATAATAGTGTGGGTACTTATTCATTTATACTATAGTTAATTCTTGTACTATTTTAACATGTTTTTTTTTTCGAAATATGTAAATACTAACATTGTCGTTTATCCGCATCATCTTTGCTAAATACTTGTGTTAGGTGTAGGTTTACGTTAATGGCACTGACAATGGGTGGGGAGCGAATGGTTGGCCATCTCTATCATCAGTATCTTTCGGTCTGACAGACCAGTGCGCGAGTATTGTGTTACACTGTTTGACGCGGGTATAAGAAGGTTAATAAAGTAAGTGAAAAAAAGACGTCGTTAACTTACGCAATAATTCAAGAGCCGCGGTACAGGTGCGCGTAAGAGCCCCCTTCTGATTTAGTCGAGAACTTGCTAACGGTTCAAATTTTTCGAGTTTAACTTTTTACTTTTTGTTATTAAAGAAAGGATTGGAGGATTAAGCTCGTTTAGAAATTGGGACAGCAAGACGGCAAATTTGATTTGTCATAGATCCCGGACTTAAGGTGACTTATCTCAGAAATTAAGTGAATTGTCTAATTTATAACTAGGTGATGTCGGTGGATCCGCTTGAAATACTGATTTCGTTCCTGTGTGGGATATTCCGCCAACCTCACCTGCAAGGATTAGGCTCTGGTGTAGGCTATCCTCTCGTGGTTGAGAGGTTAGACAGCAATCGCTCCCATAAAAGCCAAAGAAGCCAAACCAAAAGATGGAGATGATGAATTTATTTCTATGCCAAATTTCATCCAGATTCCTTCAGCCGTTCTAGCGTGATTGAGTAACAAACGTTCATTCATTTATCCATCCAAATAAACTTTCCCATCTTTTTTAATTTTTTTTATTTATTTTTTTTATATTTAGGACACGTTAATTAGACTTCACCTCGCCTGATGGTAAGCTGAAGGTAAAGTCTCAGGAAAGAGGGTCACCAACATACACGTACCATGTTAACAATGGTGGCACTCAGCTTGACGGCCTCATCAGAAGAGGATTGTCGTCGCAGCACCGCGTGACACCCACCGGTCCCACTAGTGCTGCGACCATAACCCCCCTGCCCGGCTATGCACTTGCTGACCCCTGAACGCAATCAAACCGAAATTGGATTACTATGGAGGGTTTTTCGTAATCGTGCGGAAATCCCCTCGGATACCCCCCCGCCGGCCAGCGGGGGCGGTTATGTCGGGCTCGAACCGACTAAAACCGCACGCCGTCTTGGGTCTGCAGACGCCGGGGTGTAAGGTTGCCCATAGAGCATATCCCTCGCACCCCGACTGACCCTGGGCCATCTCCGGTTTCGAGATGGCCCCCTCGGGTTTGGGAACCACGGTGTCCCCGTCTTGCCCCGGTTTGGGGGAGGGGCGCTAGTCGCCCCACCGTCCCGGCCTGCTTCTGCTGGGGTGACAGGCGGCCTCACCTGCCACCCCCAGGCCTGCGCTCATCCGAATTTTGTGACAAATTTGTGTCATCAAATTTCTTCCAATTTATAATACTTCTTTCAATTTATAATAATAGTATCTTTTTTTTTAATCCTCTTGGATACCCGCCCGCTGGCCAGCGGGTAGGTTATGTCGGGCTTGAACTCATTAAAACCGCACGCCGTCTCGGGTCCTCAGACACTTGTAGAATTCCCTAATAAGGCATTTTCCTCGCACCCCAATAAAAGTAGTAATTAAGATTCTCTTATCATGCTATGAACCAATTTTTTTTGATTTTATGTTTCTAATCTGAGATGTATGATTCACAGAGGAAGAAAAACGGTATCACAAAATGTCCTCGTTGGAAAAGTATTCGGAAGTAGGCTCTAATTATTCTCATATTTTAATTTATTTTCTATTTTTATTTAAAACTATTTATTATTTAACAAACTGAAAGATGGTACTTATAACAAAAATACAATTTAAGGCTAATTATAAATAAATGTAAAGAAAACTAAATCTAAAAGATAGAAAAACTATAGTAACTATAGTAAATAAATAAAGCGTCGGTAGCTTAGTGGTTAAGGAGTCAACCCTACGATCGAGAGGTCCCGGGTTCGAATCCTGGCCATTACACTACTGACGTGAACCCACTCCTAACACAAGCATTTAGCTTAGCTGGAGGGGTTAGGGGGAATATTAGTAATTTCGGTTACTAATATTCTTTAAAACAAAAAAAAAAATAAAAAAAAAAAATATAATTATCTGAAACGTAGTAATTAATTAATATAAGTTACGTTTTGCAGAATATTGATATAAGCCACTCATCGTATTTATAAAATTAAAAACGTTGTTTACATCATATATTTTCGAACGCACACTTTATATTTGCTTTCACACAATTTATGTATAATTATATAATGAATTTACTTTACTTTTTATATATATTTTTTTCAATTAAGTTAAATTAACGTAAATCACTGTCGTTTTATCGGACACTAATCTAGCTCATCATAATGCCGAGGTATCCCCTTAAAAAGTGCCTTAAAGTTTGATGAGAAATTCGTTGTTTTTCGTTGCTGTAGTCTATAGTGTCGTACAACAATCATGTTTTAGTCAAACATTCCTTAGAAAGTAGCTAACTGATTTTATACGTGGTGTATCTGGATGAAGAAGTACGTAAAAACTTCCTACATGAAAAAACACTCAGGTAGATGTAAGACGATCCTTTAAGACGATCGTATAATGAAGTTCATCGAACTCAAATATTCTAATCGATACAAACATCCATTTACTATTTAGCAACGAACCTGACAGACGTCTTGTCTGATGAAATCGATCACAAATCCACCTATTGAATAAAATAGTTCAATCTGAATTATGTAGGGAAACACACACACAAAATGTCACCCAAATCGGTTCAGTTGTTCACTAGAGGCTCAGTGACATACAAACGCACAGATGCATGTTTTTCCGTATATTTTTAAATAAAAGGGATACAGTTATAAAAATGGGGATAGAGTCCCTCGATGAATAAAATAGTAGCCTGTAACGGCAAAATTATAAGGGTATTGTAACTAAATGATATCACGGCCTTTACGTAGGTATACTTTTTTTTTTACGTGCGGAAATCCCTTCGGATACCCCCCCGCCGGCCAGCGGGAGTGGTTATGTCGTGTATCGACTAAAACCGCACGGTGTCCTCCCCAAGTGTCCGTTGCTGGGCACCCCGGGTAAGCCCTCGAAAGGATAACAATTTATACGGCGTATAATAGTCAACGATGAAGGTTACTGAAAACTAACAAATTTACAAACGATATTTACATTGAAATACATCAATAAATAATAATTCATGAACCTTTTCTTTTTGTTCAATTTCAGCTCGTGTTTAATTTTAATTCATGAGTGTTTCTTAGTAAGCGTTTCATCTTGTAGGTGAGGCTCACTTTGGCTCTGATGATTTTGGCGGGCTTCCAAGATCAAGATCTTCAGATACAAATTTGTTCACCTCCACACACAAATAAAATCAATACCTTCAAATAAATCAACACAGTAAGTAATTCCTATAAAATTTGTATAACTTCCATAAAGTTGTAAATCAGAAGGTGCTCCTTCAGAGTCATTAGACGATTGTTGACAGAAATTAACATTTTTCAAGCCGAGAATACTCAATTTGGCACACAAGTGTTGTTTTATAAAAAAACAAGCATGTCTGTGTTGCTGGCTCCCTTCCATTTCCATTAGTGAATGTTTAGCCAAAGTGTTTCCCAAACTTGCTGCCATTAGACTGAACCCTTTTTGTCTTTGCCTTTAACTAACTTTTTTCCATTCATTTCGACTCTAAGTGGATTTTTCTTATGCAAGTTTGAATGCTTCTTAAAAATTTATTTAGTTTGTGATGGTGATACAGATTTGTATAGTTCTTTTATAGAAAGAATTTGTTCTTGGAAAACATTATTATCCTAAGTTCTTTGAAGAGGAAAGAAATACATTGCTTGTACAACTTTGCAAGCTTTTTATATTTCTCTGCATCGCGATAGTTGATTGAACAGAAAAGAATAAGTTTTAATTTGTTTGTCATACTAAGAAATTGATCAAAAGTCTGGAATAAAATTTTAACTATGCATGTAAAATATATAAAAATGTTAGATATTATTATGGATAAAAAAATTTAAGCAATTTTTAGGTATACTAAATTCTTTTGCTAACGTGTCTTTGTGGGAAAATTATGCGAAATGTTGCACATCAAACCAAACAAAGCATGACACTTGCGTCAAAAACAAATAACTGATATAGAACAAAAAAAAACACTAACGCTTAACAAAATCTACTGAATGTGAGCTTGAGCACGTGCGACAGGGGATTAACCATTACTTAATATTTAATAAACCACAGATACTGTAACTGACATTTATTCATAACTAATTTGAAGGTTCAGTAGCACTTAACATCTTTATGCACACTACTTATATTAATATCTACCTGCTTAGGAAGACTATGTTAGGGGGTGTAGCCTTAAACTACACCCCCCTAACATTTGGTATACTATTTTAAGTAGATGCCTGGGATGCTTGGAGACAGTCAATGTATATCGTCCTGTCAATAATATTGACGATATTGATGTGCCAACGCGATATTATTGCTGTGCAAACAAACGCGATTGATCCCTTCACCGGATAACGATATTGGATCGCAATATATATGGACTGTCTCCATGAACCCATTAGAAATACAATCGTGATACAATACAATCAGATTGCAATTATGATAGTAGTGAAAATTTTCAAATCTAAATTTGCCTATAGGCTGTGCCGAAAAGGATGCTTTATCATTAAGCATCCTTTAATAAAAAGCCCATAATGATCATCTTAGTATTGATTCCGATTGCATCCGCGGCTTGTGCTGGCTTTTCCTTCTCCACTTCACTTCGATTATTCTACAAAAGCTGACCCTAATTTTGATTTTATTCTGTGGCCTAATACAAAGTCTGTTATTTAATAAATTCACAGTATCGAATTTCGAAAGAGGCTTTCGCAATTTCATTTAATTCCCATTTATCACTCGTAATATTCTGAAATTCTATCTACGGTAAAATCTGAAACTAATTTTGTGAAACTTTGTTGCGTATTAATTTTTGTATTGTGTCGCTGAATTTCTCAAAATAAGATTAGGAATATAATATTAGAAATTTTATTATTATATTAGATTCTTTGTGTTGAGAGCAAGGTCACTCGACATGGACGAAATATGCAATTAATTATATATAATTAAATATAATAAGAAGCGTCGGTAGCTTAGTGGTTAAGGAGTCCACCCTACAATCGAGAGGTCCCGGGTTCGAATCCTGGCCATTAACAGTACAGACGTGCACACCCACTCCTAACACAAGCAATCAAGCTTAGCTGGAGGGGTTAGGGGGAATATTAGTAATTTCGGTTACTAAAATAATTGTAAAAAAAATTGCGGTTCAGAAGCGTCAGTAGCTTAGATGTTAAGGGATCAGCCTTAAGGTCTGGGGTTCGAATCTACATTACACTATCGAAATGACCCCACTACTAACACAAGCAATTTAGCTTTACTGGATGTTTTTTTTAAATAAAACTACTAACTGAAATTACAAGCAGTCCCCTTCAGCTAGGTATTTTAACAAACAATCAGTATATGAACCACGATGAATATAATGCTAAAATGAAACACAAATAAAGTTACTACAGCTAGATAAAATAGGTCATAAAAATTACCAATACTCCATTAAAATAATATTACCATGTTGCAAACGTCACTGTACAACACTATTTTCTACTAAATACATTACACCTGACGTCAGTTGGCGTAGCGCATACGAAGTGTATTGTTAACCAGAGATTGTCAAACACGTGTCGCGCAAGTGAACGGAGGTAGACGACAGTTAATCTTAGTTTAAAGTGAACTCTAACTCCGCTGTAATTATAATTACACAGCACACTCTTGTGTAGTGTACTGTATTTGTACTAGTTCGTTAACTAATTTAATTAAATATTTAGAAATATTTACGAATCCTACTAACATTATACATATATATCCTGCGGCTCCACCCGAGCGGAAGTCGGTTTTTGATTATATCTCCAGTTCTAACCAATTGTAATCAAACATACGGCTGATTTTAAGTCAGACCCAGACATTTCTAATAAAACAAACCCGCATCAAAATCCGTTCAGTAGTTTTTGTGTCCATGGCGAACAAACAGATAAATAAACAAGAATCCCAAATAAATACTTGTGTTCAGAGTCGTTCATTTAATATAATCCAAGTATTTTTTTGAATATCTCCAATGTACAGACACAATTAATTTATAATTTTATAATAGTATAGATGTGAAAGTTGTGAAGTTGTTTAAATGTGTTGCTACTCTATCACACTCAAATAACTGAACGGACCTGACTGAAATTTGATACAGGAATAGATTATATATATATATATATATATATATATAGATTTTACTGGTGGTAGAAATTTGATGACACAAATTCGGCCGAGTAGGTACCACCGTGCACGATTGCGAAAAACCCTCTATAGTAATCCAATTTCGGTTTGATTGCGTTCAGGGGTCAGCAAGTGCATAGCAAGGCAGGGGGATTGTGGTCGCAGCACTCGTGGGACCGGTGGGTGTCAAGCGGTGCTGCGACGACAATCCTCTTCTGATAAGGCCGTCAAGCTGAGTACCACCATTGTTAACCTGATACGTGTATGTAATGGTGACCCTCTTTCCTGAGACTTTACCTTCAGCTTACCATCAGGCGAGGTGAAGTCAAATTGACGTGTCCTAAATATAAAAAATATATATATATATATATATATAAATATGGCTTCTTATCCCTGGAATAGGTTTCCATGGGTTGCAGCAACGGGATCACAATTTTACAAGAGGGAACCGCGGGTAAGAGCTAGTGTATTTTGTTCTTTGTTTCTCTCTTCTTTCTTTCGTGGAACATCCTTGGCAGCTAATAACATAATAAAATAATTTATTCTAGGACATCCTATATCCGGGCTTACCGTCCGTCCGTCTTTCGTAGCTGCTGCCGGTGGTAAGCCCGGCCCCGCCACCCCAGTGGCCCCAACGCCACAAGGGAAGGGGAAAAAGCGCGGCACCCCCAACCCCGCCATACCCGCCACTCCCGCTGCACCCGAGCGTTCCTCCAGAATGGAATAATGGGTGGTAGCGGGAGCCGCCAAAAAGGCGAAAAAGCCGCCAAAAAGGCGGCTAAGAAGGCGGCAAAAGCCGCAGCGGCGCAGAAAATAACGGACGAACGGAGCCTTCTCGTTGGGGGCTTCCTAAACGCGCGGGTGCAAATCCTGCAGCCCCGCGAGACCAGATGCTTCAGGTGCCTGGCCGTGGGGCATGTGGGAGTGCAGTGCACAGCGGGAGACACCGTAGGGGATCGGTGCTTCCGCTGCAGTCAGCCCGGGCACAAGGCCAGTGCTTGTGATGCTCCGCCGCGCTTCTACAAATGCGTAGCGGAGGGTAAAGCGGCGGAGCACCGGGCGGACAGCAGAACCTGCGCCGCCTCGAGGCCAAAGCCCCGTTCGTCCACAACGGGTAGCGGGGGTGCCGCTCAAGAGCGGCTACATTCGCGGCGGGATGCGGTGATGGACGTCCATTAATGGACACACCAATCCGCATCCTGCAGGCGAACATAAACCACTGCCACCACCAGAGCATCGTGGAGTGATCTATCAATGTGGTCGTGGTCGCTGAGCCGTACTGGGTCCACCCTGGAAGCCGCCACCGACCTCGACACCTCGCGCCTTGCACTCATTGCAAGGTGCAGAGGCTGTGTCGCGGCGGACTACGAGGGCTTGGCTGTCGTGGCCATCTACTTCTCGCCAAGCCTTGACCAGTACGAGCTTGAGCTAAGGCTCGCTGAACTGGACATTGTTCTCGCTGCGTGCCGTCCTCGTCCTGTCTTGGTCCTGGGAGACTTCAACTCCTGGTCTCAGGCCTGGGGCTCCCGGGAAACCAATGACAAGGGGCGAGTACTGGAGGACTGGGCCAACACCCGTGGTCTAGAGGTCCTCAACCAGGGGAGTGTCGCCACCTGGGAGCGGCGGGGGCTCAGTTCAGTCGTGGATGTCGCATTCGCAACCCCTGCTCTCGCCCGCCGCGTCCAGGGTTGGCGCGTGGTGGAGGAGGAGGAGACGGATTCCGACCATAAGTATATTCGGTTCAACGTCTCCCCTCCAACGACAATCGCGAATCCCCCGGATCCACGTTGGGCGCTCAGACGCCTGGATCGGGAGGCTCTCCTGGAGGCATCAATAGTGCAGGCCTGGATTCCGTCACAGGCCAGGCCTGCCGATGTCGACGCAGAGGCGGAATGGTTCAGGAGAGCCATGGCGCATATCTGCGATGCGGCGATGCCTAGGGTTAAGCCCGGCCGGGCAAGAAACAGGTGTACTGGTGGTCAGCGGAAATCGCACAGCTGCGAGCAGCGTGCGTGACCGCTCGCCGCTAGTACACCAGGTTTCACCGGAGCCCGAGAGGTGGAGCTGTATGAGGCGTACAAGGGGGCCAAGAGGACCCTCCAGGAAGCCATAAAGGAGGCCAAACGGCGGGCCCGCGAAGAGCTGCTGGAGTCTCTGGAGCAGAACCCATTGAGGCGTCCTTACCTTGCGGTCAAGGGCAAAATCCGCCTAAGGGCGCCCCTACTGACCCAGAGCCTCCAGCCGGAGCGGCTGGAGGGGATACTCGGCTCCCTGTTCCCTGCGAGAGTGGAGGAGCATGTCCCTCCGCGTATGGCTCCGCCTCAGGCGCCTGACGCTGATAATAGCGAGAGCGATGTGCCCGAAGTCAGGGAGAGTGAACTGGGGGTAGCAGTGCTCCGGCTTAAAGCCCGGAAATGCACTGCCCCCGGACCCGACGGCATTCCAGGCCGAGCATGGGTCCTGGCCCTGGAGGAACTAGGGTCTCGACTGGTGGCGCTCTTTAGCGCATGCCTCGAAAGGGGCCAGTTTCCAAAGGCTTGGAAGACGGGGAAACTGGTCCTTATCCGGAAGGCGGGGTGGCCAGCGGACCAGCCATCCGGTTACCGGCCGATCGTGTTGCTCGACGAGGTGTGCAAGCTCTTTGAGCGGATTATTGCAGAGCGCCTCGTCGAGCATCTCACGAACGTGGGGCCAGATCTGGCGGACAACCAGTTCGGTTTCCGCCGGGGGCGCTCCACCGTGGAAGCGATCATGCGCGTTAAGCGCCTGGCGGAGGAAGTAGTCTCGCGGGGTGGGGTGGTGGTGGTGGGTCCACGGAGTGCCTCCTTACCTCCGCCGCATTGTCGAGGCATACCTATCCGAGAGGGCCATAGTTTACCCGAGCTGGCTAGGGCCAGGGCGGCGAGAAGTGTCGTGCGGTGTTCCGCAGGGGTCGGTCCAAGGGCCACTCCTGTGGAACATCTGATACGACTGGGTGTTGCGCGGTTCATTGCTCGAGGGTGTCAGCATAACGTGTTATGCTGACGACACCCTCGTTATGGCGCGGGGAGCAACGCACCGAAGCGCGGCACTAAAGGCCACGGCAGGGGTTGCTCAAGTCATGGGTTGAATACGGCGGCTGGGACTCGAGGTGGCTCTCCACAAATCCGAGGCCATGTGTTTCCACGAGCCTCGGAGGGGGCCACCTGTGGGAACCAGCATAACCGTAGGGGGCGTAAGCATTGGTCTCGAGCCCACGATGAAGCTTGGGCTCGTACTCGATAGCCGATGGGACTTCGGACCTCATCTCCGAAGTCTGGTCACGAAACTGAGGGGGGCTGCGGCCGCACTATCGCGGCTGATGCCCAACGTTAAGGGACCCAACGCCCCCACTAGGAGACTGTACCTGGGGATCGTGCGAAGCATGGCCCTGTACGGGGCCCCAGTATGGGCGGAGACTCTGGCGGCCCGCAACGTGGCTGTATTAAACAGCCCGTTAAAAGCGATGGCCGTCAGAGTCATCAGGGGGTATCGCACGATCTCCGTCGAGGCAGCATGTCTCCTAGCCGGGACCCCTCCATGGGACCTGGAAGCGAGAGCCCTTGCGCTGCTGTACCAGTGGCGCAAGTAGGCGCTGGAGCGGGGCCATAGGCCGGAGCCCCGAGAAATCAGGGCTCAGCGGTCCCTGCTCCGCCAGGAACTCATGGAGACATGGAGGGTGCGACTTGAGCACCCAAGGTGGGGGGAATCCACCATTGCGGCGGTGAGACCGATCATGAAGGAGTGGTTGGAGAGGGACCATGGGGACCTTTCCTACCGGATATGCCAGATGGTTACCGGACACGGGTGTTTCGGTAAGTATCTGTGGCGCATCCACCGGGAGACAACGCCGCAGTGCCAGCACTGCGAGGATCCTGGCGAAGACACGGCGCTCCACACGTTGGTGGAGTGCCCTGGTGTCCTGGGCGTGGACGTTCTCTCGTTGGAGACCATGGTGAGGGCCGTGGTCTCCGACGGGAGCAAGTGGCACGCCGCCGCCTCTTTCTGCGAGCAGGTAATGCGCGCGAAAGAGACGGCGGAGAGGGAGCGGGAGAGAACCCTGCCCCCCGAGTTTCGCAGTCTGCGGCGAGGACGCCGCAGACTCATCTACACCCGGGACTACCGACCTCCATGATCGGGGCCTGAGGACGGCAGTTGGCCGACTCGCCGTCCTTACAGAAGCAGGCCGTGGCGGAGGCGTGTCGTGTGTGCCCTACACACGCCTGCCAACCCAAAGTCCGCCGGCAACCCTAGGGTTATCCTTTCGAGGGCTTACCCGGGGTGCCCGGCAGCGGACATTTGGGGAGGATACCGTGCGGTTTTAGTCGAGACACGACATAACCACCCCCGCTGGCTAGCGGGGGGGTATCCGAAGGGATTTCCGCGCGTAAAAAAAAAAAAAAGGACATCCTATATACGTCCACACGTCGTTACAGAAGCAGGCCAAGACGGAGGCGTGTCGTGTGTATCCTACACCCGCCTGCCAACTACCGATGCGGGATCAAACCCGACCCCAAGGGCGAGGTCGCGCTGGCGACCAAAGTCCGCCAGTTACGCTGGGGTTATCCTTTCGAGGGCTTACACGGTGTGCCCGGCAATAGACACTTGGGAAGGATGTGGTTTTAGTCGGTCTGATTCCTAAACACCCATCTCATTGTTGGCACCGATGAGGTGGAGCTCGCGGGGGCTTCAATACGTGAAAAAAAAGAAGGCCTTTCTAAAGCCTTCCAAGCCACTGTCAAAAGCAAGCTGATACACCTGATGAGTGATGGACGCGGCTCTGGTGCATGCTTTCCTCTCGAGGTTGGGAGGTCTGACGGCAGTCACTCCGATAAAAGCCAAAACAAACCAATAAAAGGAGAAGCAAAAAGCGGACACCGGGCTCCAAAGAGCGGGTTTTGGATGCGACTGGGATTGGCGCTCCGTTGAAGAAGAGACCGGATAAAATTATTTAAATACATTTTTTTAACCCTTGCCTCCTCCCGCCCCCACCCCACCTACTTTTTTTAAATTATTGTTAATGACTTTATACAAAGAGTACGTATCGTCCTATAGTAACTATACAATTTGCTTACTCTACATATATATAAGACTTATATATCCTATTGTGAAGACAGCATTCTATATAAATATATTGCTTCCACCGCGCCTACTTTCATTTCACATTTATTTTAGATACAAATTAAAAACAATTTAAAAAAGAAAAAACCGTCTACTTTCTATATTTCACATTAGCCCAGTTCTTCCGTATTCCTCGCTGCTTCTGATCTAGTGGGTATCCCCCATGTAACAAACATAGCGCGAGTGATTGATGCCTTAGTTTCGTGCTACGGACTTGTACAAAGTTTTCCCTCATCTTTATAATCTTGTTAATAGTCACTAACAGCAGTGTTAAAGAGTTTAGGCAACTCTACTTGATAACAAGAACGTAACACTAAGCAAGGCGTGTTATTTAACAACGATTCTCTGCTGAGAACTTTGCCTTTCTGTTAAGGCTAGGTACCTCTTTCTATACTAATATTATAAAGAGGAAGGCCAAATTTTGTTTTTCTTTATATTTTTAGGGTACCTTCCAACACAGGCCTGGGCGTGGCGGGTGAGGCCGCCTGTCACCCCAGCAGAAGCAGGCCGGGACGGTGGGGCGACTAGCACCCTTTTTTTTTTTTTTTTTCTCGTGCGGAAATCCCTTCGGATACCCCCCCGCTGGCCAGCGGGGGTGGTTATGTCGGGCTTGCACCGACTAAAACCGCACGCCGTCTCGGGTCTTCAGACGCCGGGGTGTAAGGTTACCCATAGAGCATATCCCTCGCACCCCGGCTGACCCTGGGCCATCTCACCACTAACAGCATCGCTCATCCTGTCTCCTCTGAAAGCAGAGGAGTACGGAGAGCGATGTGTTCCCGCCACGTTGGGTATTGGCCGACGATCAATGCCAACCCTATGAAGGGGTGAAGGGGAAGCCATTGACCGCCGCCCAGGGTGTACCGGCCGCTCCGATTCCGTTCCCCCCGGACTGCAGCGGGATCGGAATCGGAGCGACACTCGAGGAGGTTACCCAACACACACCCCGTTACCCAACACACACCCCGGGCGACTAGCACCCCTCCCACAAACCGGGGCAAGACGGGGACACCGTGGTTCCCAAACCCGAGGGGGCCATCTCGAAACCGGAGATGGCCCAGGGTCAGTCGGGGTGCGAGGGATATGCTCTATGGGCAACCTTACACCTCGGCGACTGTAGACCCGAGACGGCGTGCGGTTTTAGTCGGTGCAAGCCCGACATAACCGCCCCCGCTGGAGACCCCCCGCTCTCCAGCGGGGGCGGTATCCGAAGGGATTTCCGCACGAAAAAAAAAAAAAAAAAAAAAGGTACATTATCCGCGGTAGATAAAGGCTATTATGTTAATATGTAAACTACAATGGCTTGAGTTAAATAAAAAAAACATATAAACCGAACCGAAGTGAGAGCGGGTTGTTAGTTTTAAATAAACCCAGTAAAGTTACACCATAAACTTTTCCTACAAAAGTATAACATTCAAGAAAACTTCGATCGTCAATCGAATTATAAATTAGATCAAAATTCTGGCAAGAAATAATTTAATTTCCTCGTCAACGGATACCTCAAACCTTATATAAATAACTGATTCAGGACTTCTCCTCCGATATTCATTTATATACTGTTCATCATCGAAAACGGAAATTATTTCGAGAAAATCAATGCCTATATTTCCCCCCATTCGTGATTTATGTTCAGTAATATCGTATATCGAAAATAACTCAATAATTACTCGAAAACACTCACGGCCTTAAAAGCAAATAAGTTTCATAATAAATTATAATAAAAGTGTAACCTGATACTCCAATAATAAAGAAAACGGTTTAGGTATCCTTGTGTTAGGGTGGCTTCAGATGCGAATATTAAAGTTTATGATATTAAAAAGGATATCTATACTTTATATTAGCTGTAGGTACTGTTATAAAATTATTAATTAGTTGTGTACAGCCCAATGTACAGATTGGAGATATTTAAGAAAAAGAACTTGGGTCATGTTAAATGAACATGTTTGTGTCCAGTGTGACACAAACATGTTTTTTTGAATTCTTGTCTGTTCGTCTGTTTATCTGTTTTTGTTTGTTGCCAGTGGACGCAAAAACGACTAAACGGATCTTGATGTGGTCTTTTCTTTTAGAAAAATCTTGGTCAAACTTAAAATCTGCCTAATGTTTGATTGCAATTGGTTAAGCAGAACTATAGATATGACTAAACAACGATAACCGAGCTACGCACGGGCGGAGCCGCGGGCATCAGCAGCATATTATAAAGCTGAATAGTTGGTTTGTTAGTTGGTTTGGTTGAACGCGGTCATCTCAGACACTACTGGTTCGGATTGTTTCTGAAAGCCCATTTATTGAGGAAGGTTATCGGGTATCGGGCAACCTTATAGTCAGGTATCATCATGCTACCATCCAGGAGAGCAGAGCAGTAATCACAAATGTCCACAAATCGGGCAAATTTTCAAACATTATTGTGAAACTAATAAATTATGGGCATGCATGGGCTAAATGGGCGCCATGGGGATCAAAGTATGTCAGGGACAAAGCCACGGGGCTCAGCTAGTCTTATATATCTAATTCTAATATTTAATAATGCTCTATGGCTTGCAGTGTCAGATGTTTTATCACTGCTGTGGTCGGCGGGGGGGTATCCGAAGGGATTTCCGCACGATAAAAAAAAGGTACTGAGATCAGATAGAATAATACCTTCTTTGATCTGACTCGCCGGCCATTGACTCAGGTGGCGAATAGGCTCACAGGGTCCTGAAGGCGCTAGTAACAGATCAATCTTCATCCCACAATAAAGCTGGGTACAAAGAGATGTAGGGAGAGATGCTGTATCATGTGTTTTGCAAATCATAGGTAGTATTTTTCTAAAAAAAAGAGCTATCGGCTCAAAACTAGCTGTCGGCTGGTTTCCTGTTTAGTGCTAATAACACACAAAATAAATGTGAAACTTTGTTAAATAATAGGTCTTTACCTATGAAATTGCCGGAATTTTCTTATAAATTCATGAGTTCGTTATTCCTGTAATTTAATAGCTATTTCCAATATTTATATTTTGTTTGAAAGTTGATTTCAAGATTTTACAACTCTGTATTAAATTTTGTTTTTATTGGCCGCTTGATAAATTAATTCGATCTTCAAAAACAGTACTTCCTAAATGCTATCCATTTTGATGAAAAATTTCGTATTACTTAATAGCTGTCACTTTTCAAAAATGTAATAAAAGTTGCTGTTTGTTAGCTTAATGTTGTCTCACTCATACACAATTTTTTTTTTTTTTTTTTTTTTTATCGTGCGGAAATCCCTTCGGATACCCCCCCGCGTGCCAGCGGGGGCGGTTATGTCGGGCTTGAACCGACTAATACCGCACGCCGTCTCGGGTCTACAGACGCCGGGGTGTAAGGTTGCCCATAGAGCATATCCCTCGCACCCCGACTGACCCTGGGCCATCTCCGGTTTCGAGATGGCCCCCTCGGGTTTGGGAACCACGGTGTCCCCGTCTTGCCCCGGTTTGGGGGAGGGGCGCTAGTCGCCCCACCGTCCCGGCCTGCTTCTGCTGGGGTGACAGGTGGCCTCACCCGCCACCCCCAGGCCTGCGCTCATGGAGGACGGAGGTCGTTAAGCGACCTCCGGCGCCTGAGTTGACTGCGACGCGCGGCGAGCAAGTTGCGGGCTCGGCGGACCGGGAGAGTTCTAAGTCTCTCCCGGGCGCGCTCGCGCTCCGCACCATTGCCGCAATCATGCTGCCGAGCGAGAGGACTCCCACCCCGATGGCTGCCACGAGGTCACGCCTCGGCGCCTCCCACGCCGGGCAGTCCGCCAGCGTGTGCAGCCCTGAGTCCTCGCTCGCGTCGCAGTGATGACACTCAGGCATTGGCTCCTTCCTGATCCGATGCAGGTGGTCCCCAAAGCACCCCTTCCCTGAGATCACCTGCGTCAGTCGGTAGGAGAGGCTTCCGTGTCGCCTCTCCAGCCAATCCTCCATGATGGGCCTTACCGCCGCTATTGCGGCGTGCCCTGCGCTTGGTTGCCCAAGTCGTTCCTTCCACTCCACCACGATGGCCTGGCGGAGCTGGGACTGCACGGCCTCGATTTCTCGAGGCTCGGGGTTCCATCCCTGCTCCCGCATCATATGTAACGACCTAATATTATGGATGTTTGTTACTCATTCGCGCAAAAAAGGCTGTACGGATCTGGATGAAATTTCGCACAGGGATAGATTATAGTCTGGAATAACACGTAGGCTTTTTATCCCGGGCATAGGTTCCCATGGGAAGCGGGAACGGGAACAGAATTGCACGCGGGAGCAACTACAACAATTATACTTTTGAGTTGTGGGTGTCAGATGAATGAAAGCTGAATCTGTCCTTCTGAGCTCCCAAAACCGTGGGGAAAGTGCGCATCAGAGCTTATTCAATCAGCAGGTGCACTTGAACCTCCCCCCCCTATTGATTGACCAAGCTCGAGGTTGGTTTGGTACCAAAGATCTTGGTGGAGCCCCCAAACAATGAAAGACTTGATCATACTAAAATTCATCATCAATCTGTGTCAGTTGTGTCTATTGAAATAAATAAAATTCAAATGCTAATGATCAATTAGCAAGAGGGCTAAAAGCAGGATGTTGTAAGTACTTATAATAAATTATAATAATTACAGGAGGCTTTTAGCTAATAATAAGGAGTGTTGAAATCTTAATGTTAATTCCACGTTTTAAATTTGGTTGTGTAATAGCCTTGTCTTGGTTCATAATGGAACTCTAGAAAGTGTACACTCAACGACAAAAGTTGGTTAGCACTAAAATATTTACAAACCTTTTTTTACATATGAATATATGAACCAATAGTGGATGTTTAGGTACTTTTATCATTCCACGAGGACAAAAATTAATATTATTAAAGGTTTATTTATTGCACCTGTATCTCTTATATGTGGCATAGCCGTTTGTTGGTGGCTGCACTCCTCCGTAGCCACTCTCGCGATCTTGACCAAATTTACCATGGTGATAGTGTGGACACTGAGGAGTGTTTTGAAGCGAGATGGTTCATGTCCGGTGTGTGTGATTTTCAAGTAAGAGTCCTGCTCGCTCAGCTTAATTTATTTCAGACGCACCCTGCACTGAATTCTTAGTTTTATGAAAGGGTTAAGAGCTAAGATGATCAATAGATTAGAATTTATTAAGCGACTTCTATCGTTGACTGTACCTGTACCTACTTGCTTATCCATCTATCCAATCTATAAATGACCAATAGTGAAGTAAGCTTAATATCTATGTGACTTAGACCATATACATCAAATTATATTTATTAAATAAGAATAAACCGGCCAAGTGCGAATTGGACTCGCGCACGAAGGGTTCCGTACCATTATATACCTGTAGCCGTTATCAATATCGAGCAAAAATGAGCAAAAAAGTCCTCCGCCGCGTCTGTTTGTCCGTCTGTTTGCGATAAACTCAAAACTACTGCTACAATGGCTAGTGTGGTTCTCAAGGAAAGTTTAAATATATAATTTGTCAAGTTTTGTATACATTGGCTACAATTATAATAATATTTGTTGAGGTGTCGAAAAAAAAATAAGCCGTCTGTGAGCTTTCAACGAAAACGCTGCCGAAGCCCTTTGAAATATAACAAAATGTTGAATTTGTCAAGTTTTGAATACATTGGCTAAAATAAAATAATATTTGTTGGAGGTGTCGGAAAAAATAAGCCGTCTGGTTTGGTTGGTTCCTACGAAAACGCTTCCTAAACCCTTTGAGATATAAAAAAATGTTGTATGGTGGAATTGTGTATCTTATATAGGTTGTGGTGGTGGCAAAAGGTCCCATGGATAGCGGATATTCAAAATATTCTAAGTAGTAATTAATCCGCAACTTTCATACAATATCTAACAAAAGATATATCTTTATTGATATTATAATGAGAGAGGTCGAATTTTTGAAGTTTGTTTATAATAGGTCTTTACCTATGAAATTGCTGAAATTTTCTTACAAATTCATGAGTTCGTTATTCTTGTAATTTAATAGCTATTTCCATTGTTTATATTTTGTTTGAAACTATGCTGTTGAAACTTGGTAAGTAGATGTATTCTGTGAACCGCAATGATTTTCACACAAAAATAGAAAAAAGAACAATAAATTTTGGTGGTTCCCCATGCTTAGAACTGAAACTTAAAAAAAAATGTCAAACTTCGGGCCAAACCTAGATTTTTTAGGGACAATTTGTATGGTAGGTATCCGAAACCTTGAACGTACAAACTCCAAAATCTAATCAGTTCTTCCCATTAACCAAACAAGATGATTGGCGAAAGAATTTTTTAAATCGGACAAGTGGTTCTTGAGTAATTGCGTAAACAGACATCCAGACATCCAGACCAAGAGACAGACCGACACAAAAATTTTTTTTGCTTAATTAGACTTAGAAGCATGTGAAACGTCGAGAAAAGTGATAATCAGTGGGTGTAAGATTTAGATATTTTTTTTGCGTGATTTTAAGACTTCGGTTTCCACCTGGTTGGTGGCCCGAAGTAAATTTCATCAAACCACGTGTCTATGGATAGGTATTCAAACGATGAAGTGATATTGAGGTTTCTAATATCATTTTTTTCGAAACTGAATAGTTTGCGCGAGAGACACTTCCAAAGTGGTAAAATGTAGCTCCCCCCTGTAACTTCTAAAATAAGAGAATGATAAAACTAAAAAAATTATATGATGTAATTACCATGTAAACTTCCACCGAAAATTGGTTTGAACGAGATCTAGTAAGTAATTTTTTTTTGATACGTCATAAATCGTAAACTGCAATTTATTTTTTATTCATTATATTAATTGTTTTTTTTTTCTTTTTTTTTTTACTAGCATCTTTGACATAGTCAAAGCCTAATCTCGGATTTTAGGCCATCTATCTAGTCTTGCTATTGGTTTGAATCCACCCAGGGTTTTCCTCTTATTTATCTCTTCTTATTCTATTAATCTATTGTTCGCGCTTGCATTCTTGTGCCCTAATACCATACCAGTTCTCGCTTTTATTCCTCTCGCACTTTCATTCCATGCCTTTCATACTTTCGGGATTAAGGGGTAGGGGACTATATTTCGCCAGTTTCTTTATTTATTTCAATTCAACCTTATATCTATTTTCTTATGACTACTATTTATTACATTCTATTCTTACTCACCAATATATCCTTTATTTACACTTGGATCAACTTATATTTTAATGTTAACATTTTTCAACCTGCTTGCAAGGTATACAATTATACCTGCCTGAGGTTATTAACTGTTATTTCTTTTGTTTACTTGATTTACAATTTTAACTGCAAATTTTAAAAAGTTCTCCCTATGATTGTCCATCAATTTTGGTAAGTTGTCTACTGTTATTTTTAGATTTATTTTATTTTCTAAATTAAATCTGGCAATTTACCTTTCATTCAATCAACTCAAATATAAAAATTTTACTTGCTGCTACGGAACCCTTCATGGGGAGTCGGACTCCCACTTGGCCGGTTTTTTAAGTCGCTTAAAACAAATCATTAAACTTCTTCACACCTCTCACCCGAAGTGCCCGAACACGTCTCCAATTTCAAGTTCGATGCTAAATTGAATTAAGACACACCGATAAAATTGTAATTACCATAAAAACCAGATAAATGGGGACTAAGGGGCGTTTCGTACGATTATGTACGGCCTTTCATTTTACCCATCTTACCCCATAATTATGTTTAAGGGTCCGGGATAGTGAAATGTATTATGGATAACGCTTGTTCCTTTTAAACCAATTTATGAGAGCGTTCTGGGAATTTGGTAATGTTTTGTGTGCGTAGGAAGTCTTTTAAGGAAAAAGTTCGAGCTGGTAATTTGGGGCTCAAAACGCTAAAAGCATTGATATTTTTGAACTGTATGAATGTTAAGGAGGTATTACTGGTTAATTGACGTCTCGGTTTTAAGTTTGTATTACTGTGGAGTATTTTTTTTAAATCTTATAATTAAAGATTTAGATCGGAAAAAGAGAACATCTAGGACGGGACTAGAACCCGCGACCAGGCCCTTACAGAGGGAATGCTCTGACCAGCTGAGCTATCTAGACACGTCCCAGATATTCGAAATTCTCCGATATATTATATACGTCTTAAGGCGACGTTGGATCCATCTACCGTAATTCTTGCGAACTACGGAAACAATGAATAACTTTACAGTCATTTTTTAACATTGTTTTTGATGACTGCGCCTAATTAATTCAATTAAATTTTAAAGCATTTTGTATGCTTACTTTTTGTAAAGATTTAGATCGGAAAAAGAGAACATCTAGAATGGGACTTGAACCCGCAACCAGTCCCTTACAGGGGGAATGCTCTGACCAGCTGAGCTATCTAGACACGTACCAAATATTCGAAATTCTCCGATTTACTGGTGGTAGAAATTTGATGACACAAATTTGTCACAAAATTTGGCCGGGTAGGTACCACCGTGCACGATTGCGAAAAACCCTCCATAGTAATTCAATTTCGGTTTGATTGCGTTCAGGGGTCAGCAAGTGCATAGCCGGGCAGGGGTATTGTGGTCGCAGCACTAGTGGGACCGGTGGGTGCCACGCGGTGCTGTGACGACAATCCTCTTCTGATGAGGCCGTCAAGCTGAGTGCCACCATTGTTAACATGGTACGTGTATGTAATGGTGACCCTCTTTCCTGAGACTGATGAGAGCCATCTACCGTAATTCTTACGAACTACGGAAACAATGAATAACTTTACAGTCATTTTTAAACAATTTTTTTTATGACTCCGCCTAATTAATTCAATTAAATTTTTAAGTTACACTTTAATTTTTAAATTACACTCTTTGAAAACTTACTTGAAAATGTACCAACTTTGTTGTCATTAACTTAACATAACATAACTTCACGCCTGTATCCCCGAAGGGGTAGGCAGAGGTTTATTACACACCCACGATTCGCCAGTTATATTCAGGTCCTAATGTAATAGGGGGCGTGCCTATTGCCATCTACCGGGCACATTACTAAGAGAGCGATGATCAACATTTTTAATACACACATAACTACGAAAAGAGATAATTATAGACGTCAAGCTGGTAATGCAACTAGTGGGTTTGTGGGGCTCCAGCAAGATCTCAGGGGACAAGTCAATCCCACCTGCAAGCCGGTACATCTGGTGATTGACGGCGGTGGGCTTCATTCATTTACATAATTACATTTAATATCTACTGAAAGTGAGCTTGCAGTTATGTTTCGTAAAATATCAATCGTTAGGATATCGCAGTACGCTACTACACACAAATCTCTTCTAATGCGTGCCAAAGCATCCCTAGTCTTCGACATTAAATAATATTCTACGACATTGTACACAGCGCTTTCTAAACCCAAAGTAAGCATAGTTTAACTAGCTTGTGTTATGGGTTCCAGAATGCGAAAAAACATGCTTATATACTTTTTTTTTGTAAATACATACATATTATACATAGAAACACCCAGACTAATGCAAATAGACATAGAAATGCATACAAATATTTGCACTGAGCGGGAATCGAACCGGCGCAGCAGTCGAATGCACTACCGCTACGCCACAGAGGCCGTCAAACTATCCTGGCTACGTTTTTCGTCGGAATGCGAGGGAAATAGGCCACCTTATACCCAGGCATCTCTAGAGCTGAGACGTCGTGCAATTTTAGTCGGTTCGAGCCCGACATAATCTCTACCGCTTTACTTTTCACTTTACTTTACTTTACTTTTTTCGCTTCACTTTTTCCTAGCTACCTTTTTCAGCTCGAAAAACGTATTTTTTACAAAACTTCTTGGCCTTCAATCACTCTGATTACGCATTATCCTATTAAATAGCAGTAAAGAAATACCATCCATCCGAAATAAAACGGATTTGTCCTAGGTTGTAAAGCATCAAAGGACGTCCAGGTGGGACCAAAAAGTGTGCGATTATGGCCCGTATACTTTTCGCGTCCGAACAAATCCCTTAAGACTGATAGAGACAAAGAGAAAAACATCAAATTTTATTTAATTAAATTAAGCAATTTGTATGCTTACTTTTTTCTAAAGATTTATTCGCGGGTTCAAGTCCCGTCCTAGATGATCTCTTTTTCCGATCTAAATCTTTATCAAATTTTATTTTAATAATAGCTGTTGCCCGCCACTTCATCCGCGTTAAGTTCGTCCGATGTCGATCCCAACACGTTTAAGTCATTTCATTGTTATATTTTTCAATTACTTAGTTTTGATAGTTGTGAGGTTTAGATGTAACATCAAAATAAATTCTGCCTAGTTTTTTAATATAATAGCGTGATGATGTTAATTATAAATTGTTTATGAGTCTGTTTTCTTTTCGTGCGTAAATCCGTTCGAATACCCCCCCGCTGGGGGCGGATATGTCCGGCTTGAACCGACTTAAACTGCACGCCGTCTCGGGTCTCTGGGCCATCTCATCGAAATTTGGATGAATGGATGGACGTTTGTTACTAAATCATGCCAAGTTGGTACTGCTGAAACGAATGCGAATGAAATTGTGACAAGTAAATTATAGTCTAAAGTCTGAATAACTAATATTTATATATTTTTAAGGTTATGTGTTTGCCTGTCTATGTAGGGTATTTACGTATGTTCCGCTGTAGTTCCTCATCCTCAAATACTGAACTAATTGTAATGAATGAGGTGTCAATCGATTCAGTATCATGCTCTAGGTGTAATGTTAATGTAAATGTTAGATCCAAAAATTTGGGGCAAAACAATTTTTTTGGCTATCGTTTTGAAGGTGATATCAAATGAAAGGGGAGAAATACCGAGTTCAAAAAATAAATATAGTCTAATATTATGATAAAGAGATAAAAAATACAATTTTATAGTATATCGGTGGAGAGCTGGTATTAAATTATACTATTATGTTAATATGGTATTATTAAAAAATGTACTCTTTCCCGCCTGTATTTTTAATCTTACTGTGGTCTGGTTACAGTTTTTTAAACTTTTTACTTGTTATGTCGACACGAAAAAAAAACAGTTGACCTGTACAGTTTAAAACTGTAACCAGACTACAGTAAAGTTAAAAATACAGGCGGGCTGTATTTGTAACCTTACTGTAGTCTGGTTACAGTTTTTTAAACTTTGTACTTATTATTTCGACACGGAATAAAAACAGTTTACCTGTACAGTTTAAAACTGTAACCAGACTACAGTAAGGTTACAAATACAGACCGCCTGTATTTGTAAACTTACTGTAGTCTGGTTACAGTTTTTTAAACTTTATAATAGTTATTTCGACACCAGAAAAAAACAGTTTCATGTGGGTTGCAAAAAGAGAATTCGTATTTCATGCAGGCGGGGTCTCCTACTTCATCTGACCACCAATTCCAGTGGCTTCTAAAGCTTGCACTTTGGAACCCGAGATCCGTGGGCGGGGTATTAGGTATTGTAGGTAGTATTTCATAGTTACTTGAGGAAAAAATGTAATTTCACCCAAACGTGGGTTATATCCGAGAACATAACGAGTGGAAGCCCCAAGGTACGTGATTTGAACCAAATTGGTACAATAGGTTAAAGGTACCCGATTTGCACGAAATTGGCACAAATTTGAATAAGTTACTGGTTAAATAAATTAAATATTCACACACATAATAATTCATTTGATCATTAAACTAACAAGTTGAATTCCAGAGACGAGCTCAGCCGAATACAAGGGATTTTCGATTTTGGGTTTTTTTTTTTTTTTGCGATTTTTTCTTTATCTTGCAATGGTTCACCCCAGCACGAATCTATTACCGAAAACAGCAACTCGATAGCTCATCTCCTTCATACCCAAAACCGTGACAGAAAATTGGCAACGACGACGTCGACGACAACTCGATATCAATAGGGCTTTTCTAAAGAAAATCCCTAAAAATTAGTTTCCATAGAATACGAAAATTAGCTGTCAGACTTAATAAGGTTTTTAAATTTTAATTATTCATGCATCAGTTTAAACTTCATAGCAAAGCATTAATCTTCTTAAATGAGTACATAACTATTTACAAACATTTTCAGAGCATTATATCTTAACAATATTTTAGAGTTTCGCCCAAAGCTAGCGTAATTAAGAAAATCTCATCAGCCTCTCGTATGCTCAAATGAACTTAAATGACTTATTTTAAATCAACTGGCTTATTAAACAAATATACTTGTTTTGTTGTAATTATCTTCGATCTACTTAAAAACTTATTATTTTATACAGGCTCTATACTCGTAATTAAGATTATAATAGAGGTATTATACTGTAGGCCCTAAATTCGAAAATCCTACTAATATAAACAAGTTGAATTCCTGAGACGAGCTCAGCCGAATACAAGGGATTTTCGATTTTGCGTTTTTTTTTTTGCGATTTTTTGCGATTTTTTTTTATCTTGCAATGGTTCACCCCAGCACGAATCTATTTCCGAAAACAGCAACTCGATAGCTCATCTCCTTCATACCCAAAACCGTGACAGAAAATTGACAACGACGACGACGTCGACGACAACTCCTTAGCAATAGGGCTTTTCTAAAAAAAAATCTCTAAAAATGTGAAAGTTTGTAAATGTAGGATGTTTGGATGTTAGTTACACAATCACCCTCTAAAGGCCCAACGGATCTGGCTGAAATTTGGTACAGGGATAGAATGATAGATATATAGTCTGGAATAACTCATAAGCTACTTTTTATTCCTGGAATAAAAAGGAGCCTATGTGTAGCAGAAACGGGATCAGAAACCACGCGGGTGAAGCCGCGGGCAACAGCTAGTATATAATGAAGAAGAAAGATAAGAAGTAGAAGAACAAGTTAAATAGACTTAAAATTAAATTTTATCGTAAACATATTACAAATTTTCTACGTGTAATGAACTATTGGACTTTATATGACTACGGAATTACTCTTTAAAATTTAAAAAAAACAAATTTACTATTAAAGCGTGTTTTTAGTTCTTTCAAACAACACTTCGTTTTATTATTTTTTAGACTTAAAATAAAATTAAAAGTAGTCCGTCCGTCCATTCAAATCTCACCATGTAAAAGAAAAATTGTTTGCTTTTATAGCTAATATCCTACTAAGATTTCCAATTTTCAACAACAGTAGAAAAAAATTAAGTCTGCGACTATCACATTTTCACAAAAAATAATCTTGTTTGAAAAAATTAACATAATTCAATCATCTGTAGCATGGGTAAATGTAGAGATATACTCGTATTAACCTGTGGCAAAGGCAAAGGTAGGCGGTATAAATATACCTTTTTTTTCGTGTGGAAATCCCCTGGGATACGCCCCCGCCGGCCAGCGGGGGCGGTTGTGTCGGGCTTGAACCGACTAAAACCGCATGCCATCTCGGGTCATTCATTTTAGCCCGTGAATGATTAGTAAAAATGGTATAAATATACCTATGACATTATTATTTCATACTAGCTGATGCCCCTAGCTCCGCACGCGCGGAGGTTGTTTATCGTTTTTAATCATATCTCCGGTTCTACTTAACCAATTGCAATCGAACATACGAAAATTTTTAAGTCTGACCAAGACCTTTTTAATAGAGAAAATCGAACCGAAATCCGTTCAGTAACAGACAAACAGATAAATAGACAAGAATTCTAAAAAAATACTATTGTAAAGATTTAGATCGGAAAAAGAGAACATCTAGAACGGGACTTGAACCCGCTTTTTCGGATCTAAATCTTTAGAAAAAGTAAGCATAGAAAATGCTTAAAAATTTAATTGAAAAAATACATTTTTGTTCTGATTCGTTCATTTAACATAATCCAAGATTTCTTTTAAATATCTTCAATGTGACACAACTAGTTTACAATTTTATAATAATATAGATCAGGGAATCCATTTTAAGTATTAAATTATGAAACCAAACCAAAATGGTCTTGGTAATTTTATTAATAATTTTACAACAAAAATAAAGTTTTTTTTTTATATTTAGGACACGTCAATTTGACTTCACCTCGCCTCATGGTAAGCTTAAGGTAAAGTCTCAGGAAAGAGGGTCACCATTACACACGTACCATGTTAACAATGGTGGCACTCAGCTTGACGGCCTCATCAGAAGAGGATTGTCGTCGCAGCACCGCGTGACACCCACCGGTCCCACTAGTGCTGCGACCACAATCCCCCTGCCCGGCTATGCACTTGCTGAACGCAATCAAACCGAAATTGGATTACTATGGAGGGTTTTTCGCAATCGTGCACGGTGGTACCTTTTTTTTTTTTTTTTTTTTCGTGCGGAAATCCCTACCTGGCCGAATTTTGTAACAAATTTGTGTCATCAAATTTCTACCACCAGTAATTTTCACTGAAAGGCCAATGTCCCTATTATATTTGACTACCCTTTTTCATTTCATTTTTCATCATAATATCTTCATCTCATTGATACCTAACGCTAAAAACTCAATTAAAGGGGTCAATTGAACTAGTTTTTCCAACCGATACTTCATAGCACACAAATTTCACACCAGTTTTTAATAAAGGATTTCATAAAATAATGCTGGTCATGTTCTAAACGGCCCTATAAATTAACCGCACACAATACACGGTGGATAAATCGTTGTCACATAAGAATGTCGCATTAGGTACGAGGGAAGTCACAAGGGGGACAGTTCGCTCTTCCCCCTTCGTTACTTCCCGCGAGGTGGGAAGAGGGAAGTAATAAGTGCGGTCCACCGCAGCCGGCTTTCTAGTTGCTATGTATTCTATTATTTATGTTTAGCGACCTGACACATAGTTTAGTGTTCAGATTAAAAATGCTGATATGATTCAGGTGGTGTTTTATTTCGGTTTCAATTTTAAAATCTGGTTTCTGATCAGTGAATATCTGTTCAAGTTGACTTGGTTTCTTACGTTTTACTTAATTAAAGTCATTGAGTTACGTGATAACGCCGTTGACTTTGAACTGACTTCGGTTGCTATTATAAAATGATAAATATATGGAGCCTCAACAAGAACTTTGGGGTCCAAGGCAACCTCAATCTGCAAGCCAGTACACCTGCTGATTGAGGGACAAGGCTCAGGCTCAGGCTTATCTCTCGGGGTGGGGGGAGGGTAGGTAAGATGGCAATCGCTCCCATAAAAGCCAACCAAACCATCGAGATTGACGCTCGAATCACGAAGAGCTATTGTTGACGCAATCTGTTATGAAACAAAAAAAAAATTTCACAACTATCCACAATATTTTCTGTGGATAGTATTTCAATTTTAATAAAATTTATAAATATGAGCCATGTACATTCGCTGTTTCAGTACTGAGCACGACATTCCTTTCAATACGAGAGTGGTCAAACCATGGTGCACATTATGCTGTAGTCTCCAGCTGCAAGCCGGCAATGAATATTCATTGCCAGATTGCAGCTAAGGGCTGGCAATCATCCTCAAGAAAATATTATAAAGAAATTATTATAAAAGACCAGAACGTTATTCGAACTATTATTCTATTTATTGTAAAAGAAATAAATCAAATAATGGAAAAAAGTAATAAAATAGTGTTATAAAATATTTATAAAGTAATAAAAAATAATATATAAAAGAAAATACTGATTGATATAACAGTAACAAAGAAGTTTCAAGGGTTCTTTTTCATATAACTTTTACTGAACTCAATAATTTATTCACCACTTTGAGATGTTTCACAAGTTTAATAAGACATTTCTTGTGTGTGTATAATTTGCCATATAGTTGAATAAATAACATTTTGTTGAACTAGAAAAAAAGAAATTAAAGCGGCGATAGCCTAGTGGCGTAAGTAACGGACTGCTGAGACGAGGTCTCGAGTTCGATCCCCAGTTGCCCCTGGCACACACCTCTGACGTTTCGTAGTTATGTGTGCATTAATACATGTTAATTATGACTCGCTTAATAATGTACCCGGTAGATGGCAATAGGCTCGCCCCCTGTTACATTGGGACCTTAACATAACTGGCGAATCGTGGGTGTGTAATACACCTCTGCCTACCCCTTCGGGGAAACAGGCGTGAAGTTATGTTATGTTATGTGAAATAGAAAATTATACCTATACTAACTGTTACCCGCGACTTCGTCCGCGTTAACTTCGCGATGAAATAACTTAATACGTGTTAGGATCGAGACTGCAGAAGTAAAGATATTTTGATCTGTGCCGTGATATTTGCAATTATTTATCATAAAGAATAAAGCCTTATCACCGTAGAGCTAACTACGAAATTAGGACAGTACGTTACTTCTATCACTTTATTAATGGGTGGTGAGGTGGTGTGGTACACTCGTGTTACATTGACAATTCATTGGAAATGGGGTTTATATGTAAAATCGAAATCAATTCTGCCCAATTCCTTAGTATAATAGCGTGATCAGTCGGGGTGCGACGGATATGCTCTATGGGTAACCTTAAACCCGTCTGTAGACCCGAGACGGCGTGCGGTTTTAGTCGGTTCAAGCCCAACATAACCACCCTTGCTGGCCGGCGGGGGGGTATCCGAAGGGATCTCCGCACGAAAAAAAAGGAGTGGGGTCACGTCGGTAGTATAATAGCCAGAACCTGTCGATCGTAAGGCCGACTCCTTAACCAGTAAGCTACCGATATATACTCAATATTTACTCTATACGGATCTCATGATTTATGTATGTCCTAACTTTTCCTACTCTGAATCAGTAATTGTTTTAGCTTCCTTAACATAGGCTATCCTCTATTTTTTCATTAAGATGTACCAGAACGAAAAATACACATATTATTTTATTTCTTACCCATCGATCGCGAAGTAATTAGTCTGGGCTTAATTTTTGCTGCTTTACGAGAGCAAAGAAAACATAATTAATCATGAGCTTTACTAAGCAAAAAATAAGTTACGAGAAGTTTTCCCTAAAAAAATATTTGAGTTTGCACTTTAATTTGGCCTCAATTACTTGTTCTGATCGTCGGTATTTGAACTTTCAGATTAGGGTTGCTCTTTTAGTATTCAAATATTTAGTTTAAATTAAATAATATTTTGTTTGGGGGCCTGAAATGTCCACGTTGTGTTTGAGTTCAACATTTCAAAGACAATCAATTTTAATAAGCATAACGTAAATAAAGTTCTGATCTCTTAAACTAGATGGCAGTTGTTAAAACATGTCGTTATGGAGACCATAGTTACCGGGACGTACATCGGCTTGGTACTGTAGTATAAATGGACGTTCAAATGGCTTAAAAATTACTTTTGTACTTTAATTTGGCTTCAACTGCTTGTACTTATGATTGGTGTTAGTGCTTTCAGATTAGGGTTGCTCAGTTGGCATTTACATATTTAGTTTAGACCATAAATAATATTTTGTTTTGGTGGCTAAACCGAGGTACATTATGTTTTTGATTTCAGTATTCATGTACATAGTGGTTTCAAAAAAAAAACAAATTAGGTTACGTATATCTTAAAGTTATAGTTGTAAACGTCTTTACATGAAGCTAAGGTATTCGCCTTGTAATTCAAAGGTTGCAGTACCATTTCCGTCAGTCACAAGTTTTGCAGGAGAAATATTATATCCCCTATATCACGTCAGTACCCAACGTCTCATTTCGTCTATGTCCAAAATGAGTTGACAGTCAGAACTGCAGCGTACACCATCACATGCTCAGTCCGCAGCTCAGCCAGCGCTAGTGCATAAAAATTCATGCGGGCTCCATTGGTAACTGAGTGAAATAAACACACCCCTTTGTCTCGATGATTCCTCATTTTGATCATTTTTCTCTGAAAATCCCAAACATGTTTTGGTTCAAAAATTCAAAATGCGAATCCTACTATACTACTTCCTAATGATATTATAAATCTGAAAATTTGGAAAGATGTTTGCGCTAATAAACGGATCTGGCTGAAATTTGGTACAGTGATAAATTATAGCTTGGAATAGCACATAGGCTACTTTTCCTTCCTGGAATAGGTTCCCATGGCTTGTTGGAACGGGAACAGAATTTCACGTTAGCAAAACCGCGGGTAACAGCTAGTAAATAATATTTAGAAACTATTTCATTTCTTCTCACATACCTTTAAAATTACAATATTTTCCAGGAAAAAAATTCAATTATGTTATGTGACAACCCTAATCGCTCATTCAACGAATGGGATAGAGATGAAGCCGTATTTATTGCACACTCTCACCGCCGTGTATTTGCTATTGTCATATAATAACAGTTTGTTATTTGCCTTGGTTACATGCTTTGTTAGAGACAACATGCTTTATTAACCCACTGTTTGTTTCTTATATTGCGGGATGGTGATATAGTTCCTGATCCCGCCAGCATATCTATATAAATAAAAGTAAATCGCCGGAATGTATGTACGCGCATAACTCAGAACGACTGCACCAAATTAGATAATTCTTTTTTTGATGTGTTACAAATCAATAACTAAATCAAGCCAAAATAACATTACATGAAGTTAATCCAATATGTGCGCGTGGAATATGAGCGCCTTTTAAAAACTACTAGCTGTTGCCCGCAGCTTACCCCGTGTGGAATTCTCCCGTTCCCGCTACCCATGGGATCCTATTTCATCACCACAACCTATACAAGATACAAAATTTCACCATACATCATTTTGTTATATCTCAAAGGGCTTACGCAGCGTTTTCGTTGAAAGCTCCCAGACGGCTTATTTTTTTCCGACACCTCCAACAAATATCATTATATTTTAGCCAATATTTACAAAATACTTGACAAATTATGTACTAAAACCTTCCTCGAGAATCCTTCCTCGTTGGTGAAGACAGCATGTAAATCGGTGCAGTAGTCTTTAAGTTTATCGCGAACAGACAGGCAGACTGACGCGGTGGAGGACCAAAGTTTATAATATGATATTTAACAAGCAATGATGCTACAATTTAATATTCAAGAGCTACAATTCAACGATATTTGAAAAAAGAAGGTCAAGCATTGAATCAAAACTTATAGTATCTTTTAAAACTAGATTTGTTTAGTGAAATTCGTTTAACTAGTTTGCATGTGTTACATAGTGGAATTCAAAGAGTAAAATGTTCTAACGCATTTAAAATTTAATTACACGCGTTTATATACATCGAAGAAATTCAGGCTAAAAATAGATTTCACCAATCACACTCAGAATTTTGATCAATTTAAACTAAGTTAAGTTTAGCAATTAAGTCATTGTGTATGTATTCATTGAAATTTTCAACTAAATCGCTAGAACGGTTGCCAAGATAGTATTACTCATTTAATAAATATAAGACTTACTGTTAAGCATTACGCAGTTGGTTTCCCTTAAACACCTACATAAGGTTCACAGTTATATATTATCTTAAATCATCACAAACTAGCAGTAAATCTACTAGCAGTCCTTCACCCCGCCTTCTAACAGATGACCCTAATTTATAGGAGTCGTAAGAAAAATTGCACCCTTCACAATATCATTAAATTCTGCTTACACAAAACACCTCGAACTAGGCAGTGTCAATAGCGCACAACGACCGCTCATTTGTTATACGAAATCGTGTTTTCGATGTTGATAAAAAGCAGAACCTTACCGATAAAGATATTGTTACGTCGACAGAGGTTAGTCCAGGGCTGTCACTTTAAGAAATTTATATTTGTTTTTGGATTCGCGAAACTTTATTATGAATTATTTGAAAATACAGTGTGGGTATATTTTAATGAAGGTTTACCTGTGTTCTTTTGCTAAGTTACAAGCAAGCGTAGCCTAAGGTCTTAGGAATAGATAATTTGACGGCCTATGTGGCATAGCGGTAGTGCATTCGACTGCTATGTCAAGAATGCAGCTTCGAGGCCCGCTCAGTGGAAATATTTGTGTGCATGAATTTGTATATAATATGTATATTTGCATTCTATATGTAATATGTATGTATTTACAAAAAAAAGGTATCTAAGTATATCCGTTAAATATATAATCCGTTATAAAATATAATTCGTTAAAAATAGTTATATTTCAATGTGTGACATTCGCATAAACTTCCGATACTACCATTTATCTTATGTTTATCCGCATTCTAAAACCCATAATATAAGCTAGTTAAGCTATGCTTACTTTGGGTCTAGATAGCGCTGTGGAAACTGACGTAGGATATTTATGAACATAGGGGTAGGCAGAGGTGTATTACACACCCCCGATTCGCCAGTTATGTTAAGGTCCCTATTTATTATTGTTATTATACCCCATATTAGAACAATATGTGGTTTCTCCGATATGGCTTCCCATGGGTCCTTTCCAGGAACGGGATAAGAATTCCACCGGTTGAAAGTGCGGGCAACAGCTAGTTTAGATATAAAAATTGGACACTGTTACAGTTTCATTTATTTAAAGGTATTTTAAAACATTGCTTTATAATATACACGTATATTAAGTTAATTTCGTAGTTGGCGCTAATGAAAGAACGTTTATTTGGATATTGATTATACACAACATTTGACAGGCTAATTATAAAATTTCAATTAACACGAAGTTACTCGTAGTGATTAAAAATATGTACATATTTTAATCGTAATTATCAAAGTTTCAATTAGTATATATATTATTATTGTTATTAACGTCGGCGATGAAATTTATAAATTAGGTAGTTTTTGATATATTATGCCTAAAATAACTGCAAATAAAATAACTAATGAATTAAATATTTGGTTAACTTTTTTACATGTTTGTATACTACTTAGGTGACACACAATCCCACGACCCACCTGATGGGAAACGCTTACCGCGGCCTATAGATGTGTGTGATGCCAAAGGCTGCTGACCCTATAAAAACTGTCTAATAGGCATTAGACAGGTTTTATAGGGTTGTTGAAGAACCCCATATTGTAGTCACTTTTGAAAATCACAGCAGGGTACTCGTTCATAGCCTGAGGGTTATTACTACATTACACATTAGAAAGCCAAATCTTGAAATGACGAATCTTATTTGATGTTATAAAAACGAATGAGTATTTGTTTTTTATTTTCAATTTCGTAGAAGCTGTTGGTTAGAATTAGATGAAGTTGCATTAAGCGCGATCAGGAATAAGTCAAAGACTACTTAGATTACGTAGCTTAGTGGTTAAGGAGTCGGCTTTAAGATCGAGAGGTGCCGGGTTCGAATCCTGGCCATTATACTAGCGATGTGAACCCACTGATGGAGGGATTAGGGGAAATATTATAAATTTTGGATACTATTTTTTTTATTGTCCTTGTCCATTAATCAGCAAGTAAGCGGCTAGCAAATGATGTTCGCTTGGGCTCCGAAGTTCTAGCGGAGCCACCATACACCTAATAGGAAGTAATATTAATTTATAAATTTCTTATATGTGTATATATTATATGTAATTTTTCCAGTAGATTTAGATCGGAAAAATAAAACATCTAGGACGGGACTTGAACCGCGACCAGTCCTTTACAGGGAGAATGCTCTGACAAACTGACACTAGCTAGACAAGTCCCAGATATTCGAAATTCTTCAATATATTATATGCTTCTCGGGGCGACGCTGGAGCCATCTACCTATATATATATATATTCTTGCAGAATTTTACCAATCATTTTTAAACATTGTTTTTTTTTTATTACTCCGCCACATCAATTCAATGAAATTTTTGAAGCAATTAGGAAGGATTAAGGAGAAACTGGAGCTGGAACTCCAGTGTCGCCCCGAGACGTATATAATATATCGGAGGAGACGTGTTTGGGTAGATCAGTTGGACAGAGCATTCCCCCTGTAAGGGACTGGCCGCGGGTTGAATTCCCGTCCTAGATGTTCTCTTTTTCCGATCTTATTCCAAACTACTCTACATGTGATATACAAAAGGTGGAAAATATTACTAAAAATGATTTTAGTCAGGTATTCCGTATCACCTTCCCTTATTCTATTACAGCACATATTTCGTATACTTTCCTCACACGTTACAACACGCCTTGAATGACAAACACCTTTTTTCAATTCATAAATGTTTATATAACAAAATCAGTCAGTACACCTTTAGAATAAGAAAATAAGAAACTACTATTTGGCATCCAGCGAACTGTACTGCCGACGGGTATGAAAGATGACTTGTGTACAGAAATCTAGTCAATGTATCTGAATAGGATCCGTTTATTTGGAACAAAATACATCAGTCTTGATGTGAAACTAATGATCAATAACTTTAAGATGATTATAGTGTTAAGAATAACGCTATCATCAGCTGTTCGACGTTAGATATGTTATCAAAAAGTTGTGAATCCAACACTGCTCAGTTCAAACGTGACCCTTCCTTTTTACTCTTTGACTTAGTTGATGGACGTGATGCCGATATACCAGTAACTTAAAAATAATGTACCGTTTCATCAATCGAACCTTCAGAGAATAGAAACCAGATAAAAAGTATTAAAAGTCATGTAACTCTTCATGAGTTTGTTGAAAAAATGGTATATGATTGTTACTTTTTGCCCATCACTAGTCATTACTAACGATGAATGTCAGAAACGTATCCTCTTAGCGGTCGAACTTTAGTAGCCAATATTGACGAATTGAGTACCTTTTTTTTTTTTTTTTCGTGCGGAAATCCCTTCGGATACCCCCGTGCCGGCCAGCTGGGGCGGTTATGCTAATCAGAGGGACACGTGGAAAGCTTCCGAACAGCCCTCAACAGGGCCGTCCTCGCCTCGGTCGGAGTTGGCCGTAGGCGGCAGCGTCTTTCCCGCCCTAGGAGAGAGGCGCTGCCGTCTCCGTTGCCCAGGGTGCACCGCGTGGAGGTCCCCAACCAAGCACCCCTACGAATTGAGTACCTCTTTATATTTTAGTTCATTAAAAAAAACTAATAGGTTTAACACCGCGCATTAAACTTCAGTAAAGGTAATTCTCTTTCAAGTAGTAAAACAGTTTTTTCAACAAGTTCTGGTGCAAGATAGCAGACTTTATAACATGGATGTACGTGTACGCTAAAGTTACTTGATACAGACATATTATATGCATTTAAGGCATATTAGTCGTAGACATAGTGCTGCTAATAAGTCAATACGTGCTACCTTATCAGGAAAAAGATGTCTCCCAACTTTAAGATAGTTCTACTTCTCTGTTATATAGAACAGAGCTAATCATAGGTGATTTTAAATTTGAATATATAATTGAATACATCTTTTATCTTATTATTGTATTTGATAAGCTTGATCAGAATAGTAACTCGACTACATTACGCCTAATTGAAAAGACTTTTAGGGAATTAATGCTTGAGATATACACAGAGAATACCTTTGTGGCAATACCACATGAAAAACTACAAGCTGAACTACAACCGTCGACTATTTCACAACTACCACGTGATTCCTACGTCACAATCCTGCATCGCGAAAATGAAGTTCGCGCGTTGAATAACATATATGCAACATCCCAACGACAACCGTTGGGCCGCGGCCCGCCAGGCGTGATCACCTTGCCTGGTCGGAGGATCCTCTCTTTGTTGGAGGAACATCACACCCTGTTCCTCCACAGTGGTGACCCCGACGTGATATAATCACGTAACCTTCGCTGAACATATCAGCAGCATTCCTATCGCCACCATCATATTCACTTCTTCCGCATGAGCGGTAATTAAGTCTTCGCCATCCAGTAGCTTCGGCGTCAACTGGGATACCACAGCATGTTGCAACCGCTGCAGCCTAGTCACCCTACGGCCACATCAGCCTCTAAGGCACAGCACACTGCACTTACGGTCCATATAAGAAGAGCACACCTCTCCCGTCTACGCAGCAGTCAGCCACTACGCAGCAACTCACCTCAACTTACTGGGAACTCACCTCGACCTACTGAGGAATTGCCCCGACTCACTGAGGATTTCACCGCAGCACCGCAAGTACCGCACTCAGCCCCGCATCTTCGGGACCAGCGGTAGTCCCGACTCACTAGGACTAGCGAGGAAGACTGTTCAATCAATGGAACCAGCGGCATCCAGTTCCGGCTTAACGGAACTACCCATCACTGGCACTGGCACGCTCCACAAGAGAGCTTAGACAGCCGACTCATCGCAATCAACCTCCGGTCTTGGAGGGGAGTGATGTGGCGATACCACATGAAAAACTACAAGCTGAACTACAACCGTCGACAATGTCACAACTACCACATGATTCTACGTCACAATCCTGCATCGCGAAAATGTAGTTCGCGCGCTGAGTAACATATATACAACATCCCAACGACAACCATTGGGCCGCGGCCCGCCAGGCGTGATCACCTTGCCTGGTCGGAGGATTCTCCCTTTGTTGGAGGAACATGACACCCTGTTCCTCCACACCTTTAAATCTACTGTTGTCCAATACTGACAACTGTGTGTGCCAACTGATAAGATAACAACAAAAATCTGTCTGAGGCACAATCAAAGCTACTTAAAATGTCTTTAGACATTCTAAGCACTTGCCGACACGCCTATACTCCGTTCACAATATTCGTGGAATCCGGTCCTAATACTCTTCTTGTAGCTCGTAGCCCCAAATCTATTGTTCATTCGATCAAGTTTATTAAATAAAGATCCCTGGTAACATGTGGTCAAGGAAAAGTAATATTGCGTTTGGCCGATCGTCCTGTCTGTATGTTTTTTGGATTTGTCCAATTTTAACGTCCTATATTTTTGGGGAAATTATTTTTGAAGGCACTTAATAGAGGTCCATGTTCATAAGAATGTTATTGTTTTTGCCAAGATTTTGCAACTTACTTATTAAGAAGTGTTTTATAAAGTTTTTCTACCGTAACTCAGCGTGAGAATTTATTGTGAGGTTGTATGCATATCTTCGAATTCAAAGATATGCATTACATCTTTTGGGATGAACTTTAACTAAATGCTGCTTATAACGGGAGACATAGTAATTTACTGTTAGCTTAGGTATAAAATATACACTTATAAGGTCCGATTTCTCTAATGAAAATAATTACGATCAGATCAAAGTAAACAGGGTTTCAAAGAAAATTATTGAGAAAAGCGTGATAATCTAATTCGATTTAATCGCAATTACTATAGTTGCTGAAATTCACTCTAAATTGAAATTGGGAACATGGGTCAAAGTTTTTTTTTCACATACTACAATACTATAATAAATAAATAAATTATAAATATTCTAGGACAATCTACTATGTAGAGGAACATAGTATGTTAGCGGTTGTCTATCTTTAGTACTCTCTTAAGGGGTGTGATAATGTCCGTCGCGTAGTGTTCCACTGAATCGGAAATGATTGCCATTTATTCCATTGTACTGGAAGTGTCTGCCACTAGGTCCAGTGAGTTGGCACTAAATTCTAGTGACCTCAGTGTTTTTTTTGTTTTTTATCTCCCACTTGCTTAACAGGGAAGTATCCTTCAAAGGGATTCCAACTTTCCCTGGGATACTTTCCTATGGTTGATATTTTCGAGGGTAACTGCTGTTGAATCTGGTGCACAGGAGTTGCAGCAGTTGGAGTATGGATGGAATTTTTGGCATTCAAATCACGAATCGTGTACTATCATTTAACAAGTAATATAACATAATTAATCCAGTATTCGTGTTTTTTATTAACGGAGATCCCTTCATCTATATATAATATGTATGTACAATCTTTATTATTTAGTTACAGTTTCCTCGACTTACATTTACTGATAATATCTAAATGTTATCCTATACAGTATTACGAAATAAAACGTTCTCATTTAATTGTGTTTCCGGACGAAAAATATCCCTTAACATTCCTTATTTATATTAATATTACAACAGAAAGAGAATATTCCTCGAAGATTTAACCGAATATTAACTTATACAGAAACTTGTAATTCTTTAATATATTCTTATGAAGTATTACAGTGTAATAGTCATAATGCTTATCTGTGATATAGAAAAGCGGCCAAGTGCGAGTCGGACTCGCTCATTCAGGGTTCCGTAGCAGCAAGTAACATAATAATGTTTTTTTTTTAATTTTTATATTTGAGTTGATTGCGGTTTACAATTTATGACGTATTAAAAAAAAACTACTTACAACAACGCGTTTAAACCAATTATCGGTTGAAGTTTACATGGTAATGTACATCATATATTTTTTCAGTTTTATCATTCTCTTATTTTAGAAGTTACAGGGGAGGGGGAGGGGGGACACATTTTACCACTTTGGAAGTGTCTCTCGCGCAAACTATTCAGTTTAGAAAAAAATTATATTTTTGAAGACCTATCCATAGATACCACACACGTATGGGTTTGATGAAAAAATAATTTTTGAGTTTTAGTTCTAAGTACGTAAGACTCAGGCGCCGGAGGTCGCTTAACGACCTCCGTCCTCCATGAGCGCAGGCCTGGGGGTGGCAGGTAAGGCCGCCTGTCACCCCAGCAGAAGCAGGCCGGGACAGTGGGGCGACTAGCGCCCCTCCCCCAAACCGGCGCAAGACGGGGACACCGTGGTTCCCAAACCCGAGGGGCCCATCTCGAAACTGGAGATGGCCCAGGGTCAGTCGGGGTGCGAGGGATATCCTCTATGGGCAACCTTACACCCCGGCGTATTAAGACCTGAGACGTCGTGCGGTTTTAGTCGGTTCAAGCCCGACATAACCGCCCCTGCTGGCCGGCGGGGGGTATCCGAAGGGATTTCCGCACGAAAAAAAAAAGGTAGACGTAGCGTAGCGTAAGGAAAAGGTTGGCAACGCATCATATTTCTGCCCGCCTCTCTATAGGAGATTTAATCTCAAATACATATCGAGATCGCCAACCATGGCGATCAAGGCCCGTGGGTGTCTCAGGGATATACTATCTATGACGCACCTGGTTCCCCAGCATCACAGAAAGACGTGAAGAAGTACCGTTCAGTATTAGTAGGTCCGAGTCAAACTTACTCATTTCACTGCTTTTTTTTATTTTTTATAGAATACTAGTAACCGAAATTACTAATATTTCCCCTAATCCCTCCAGCTATCCACGTATCCGCGTTGGTAGTGTAATGGCCAGGATTCGAACCCGGGACCGTAGGGTGAACTCCTTAAGCACAAAGCTACCGACATATCACGCTGTTACCTCCAGTCAGGTGAAGACCGAGTGGGCTTAAGTTTACACATAAAAATTAAGTTTCGTGTGTAAGTCAACTGTGTTACGCGATTATACCCACTGTGGCTTACAAACTCAATTACCACTATCTTCACCATCAACGAGAGGACATTTTAAAGTCTTTAATTGATTCAAAATTTTCTTTTGCAGGTCCAGTGGCGGCCTCATTGGTGCTCACTCTGCTTAGCAGTATTGTTGCTGCCTGTGACGTCATACTAAGGTAAAATATAAAAAAAAATATCATTACAAAACTACAATATAGATGTTATCGCAATCCCTCAACATCTTCAGAGAGATTCCCCAGTTGAGTCCAAAGTTTGCACTTTAGAGCGATAACCCGAGGTCCACTAATTGTTTTTGATCGGTATGTCGATTTTTCAGGGTGCAACTGCCGTCTGAGCGCCAAATTCTCAGAGAAAATGCACCAAGTCCTCGTCCGGTACTTAGCAGGCACACCGACTTGCAGGCAAGCTTGGCTTGGGCCTCAAGAATGTTGGTAGAGCCCTGTACACCTTTTCATAGACGACACCTTAAAATGCACCTTAAGTAGTAGTATATACAAGAAAATAAATAATACTATTTTCAAGGAACTCTGAAGATTTACACCAAAATCTGACGAAGCTATAGGTTCACCAAAATCTTCTTAATTCTGTGAGACCTTTATTCTCTTGCGTCTCAAAACTCTGAAGTCAAAGTCTTATAATTATGTCACAGTAATGTTTTTGATTGGTATGTCGGATTTTCCGGGAGCCTCTGCCGTCTGACCACCCTATCCTGAGAGGAGAGCCTTCGCCAGCGGCTCGTCTGTTATTTGGCAGGTGCACCAACTAGCAGATGAGGTTGACGTGGCCCCGAAAGTGATAGGGCTTATTACACCCTATTTTTACAGGGTGAAACCTAAGATAGAAACATGCTTGTACGATACGACTACATATAGAAAGCACAGCTGATAGAAATCTCTATTCCTAGACAGCACTTTTTGCCAAAAATTTGGTTGTAGAAAACATTGTATGTAGACATCTCGGTACATAGGAAGCACTGTCCACAGATATATCTCTTCATAGATAGCACTTCTTGCCAGTAAAAAATTATATTCCATTGGGTTAGGTTAGGTGAGAACTGTGACTCCAACAGACACAGGCGCCGGAACCACTAGTCCGTAAAGTTTAAGGTAAGAAGAGAGATCTCTGTGTACAGTGCTTCCTATTTACCGAGATGTCTACAAACAATGTTTTCTATCAACAAAATTTTCAGCGCCTAGTCTAGCGCCTGTTTATGTTTTATTTATTTATTTATTGACCAAAAAGAATGTTCTGTACATAGTAAATTCTTGAAGACTCATTATAGGCAAACCCATAATGCCTGTGTTAGGAGCCTCCACTTTTTCTACATTGTACATAAATATTCCTAATAATCAGTAAATTGTTTTGTTCAACTTAAAAACTAGTTTTTCCCCCTATACCCTAAGTAACATTAAGGACGCGCGCGCGTGTGTGTGTGCGTGTGTGTGTGTGTGTGAGAGAGGATGTTCGTGTGTGTGTGTGTGTGTGTGTGAGAGGAAGTTTGTGTGTGTGTATTAGGGAGAGGGTGTCTGTGTATGTAAGTTTAGTGTTTTTAGAAATGACTAACAATGAATTACAAACAATGTTTTCTATCAACAAAATTTTCAGCGCCTAGTCTAGCGCCTGTCTAGGAATAGACATTTCTATCAGCTGTGCTTTCTGTATGTAGTCGTATCGTACAAGCGTATTTCTATCTAGTCGGTTCAAGCCCGACATAACCGCCCCCGCTGGCCGGCGGGGGGGTATCCGAGGGGATTTCCGCACGAAAAAAAAAAAGGTTCCACACTCCTATTTTTAGTACTTATATTATTATAGGTATATTTATAATGATCCTTCTTCCTAATTCCTTTACAGAAACATCCTGCGATGATGTCTACCTATGGACGACTGGGCTGTTTCAATTCCTGCAATTTATATGTAAATAAGAGTGAATTAAATTAATAATTGAATTTTAAGTTTAATATTAATATAGGTAGCGATTACACGTATACGGATATGTCAGCTATTATGAACGTGGTATTTTTTAAAACTAAGGCGATATACACACATAGGTTTCAATAGTAGGTAATGTTAAAAGTGCAGCGGACTAACATCGATGCGCTTAAAACAATTCAGTTTTGGGTAGAGAGATGGAGTTATACACGGTGTATAGTTCGTTCCCTCTCCCTCAGCGCCGCTGAATTGAACTGAATTGCTATAAGCTATAAGCGCATCGTGCTAAGCTGGCAGTGTCGCGTTTTTCCTCGCAATTTAGTGACCGCTGACCTGAAACATATATAATACTATTATATTATTACCAACTGTCACTCAAATAGATTTGAGATATTTAATTAAAGTTCAATAGACTCTAAATCAATATCTATAATTTAAAAATGAGACCTTCGTTGCCGTAACCATATTCTAACAGAAAGACTCCGGCTTTTTGGACTTATATTGGTATAAAAACCATAATACTCGTAACTATAAATGCAATAAGAAAATAATATAATATTATTCAAGCAGGAGGTGTATTGTTCTGAAGTCATACAATATTGTTTATTGTGTTTAGATAAAAAATATATATTATTTTGTAAAATATTTTTTTTCTTAATATTATACTAGGTTTGATTTAAGTTAAGCCGCGTTTAATATGAATTTGTTGGTATAACCCTAAGCTTGATGGTAACAAAATGATTTTAAACATTATGTTTAAACCTTGTAAACTATATTAAGTTTATTAGGAAACATAATACAAATTATTTACTAACGATGTCACGTATAGTCAGCGTCAAAAATACATGCTCATTTTCAGATTTTCAAAATTAGTTTTGAGAAAAGTAGTTTATATTTCTTAGGGAGAATGTTGTTTAACTATATAACGATTAAAATATAATTTATCATTAATTTTGAAATTTGTGCAATCGTCATCTAATTTTCTGTACCCTTTTATTTTATTTTTTTTCGTGCGTATATCCCTTCGGTTCCCCCGCCGGCCAGCGGGGGCGGTTATGTCGGGCTTGAACCGACTAAAACCGCACGCCGTCTCGGGTCTACAATTATCTGTACCCATCTGCGATTTCATATTTTGTATTTATTTTACCTGTGTTCTTTCACTAAATGAACTTTGTTTTTAACAGAAATTAAATTGGAGTACCTACTTAGAACCCTCTTCTTCTATTCGGAAATCCTCTCGGATACCCTCCGCTAGCTAGCGGGTGCGGTTATGTCAGACTCGAACCGACTAAAACCGCACGCCATTTTGGGTCTTGAGGCCGGGGTGTAAGGTGTACGGCATTTCCCTCGCACCCCTACTGACCCAGAGTCATCTCCGATTTCGAGATGGCCCCCTCGGATGGAGTGTTTAGAACTCTAAGATTTGTTGATTCGTAATATATAAAGTAAATAAATATGTGTAATATGCCTTTTTTTTTTTTTTTTCTCGTGCGGAAATCCCTTCGGATACCCCCCCGCCAGCCAGCGGGGGCGGTTATGTCGGGCGTGAACCGACTAAAACCGCACGCCGTCTCGGGTCTTCAGACGCCGGGGTGTAAGGTTACCCATAGAGCATATCCCTCGCACCCCGACTGACCCTGGGCCATCTCACCACTAACAGCATCGCTCATCCTGTCTCCTCTGAAAGCAGAGGAGTACGGAGAGCGATGTGTTTCCGCCACGTTGGGTATTGGCCGACGATCAATGCCAACCCTATGAAGGGGAAGCCATTGACCGCCGCCCAGGGTGTACCGGCCGCTCCGATTCCGTTCCCCCCGGACTGCAGCGGGATCGGAATCGGAGCGACACTCGAGGAGGTTACCCAACACACACCCCATATAATATGTAATATGTAATATGCCTAAATGTTCAACATTTTGTAAACGAAACCTCTACCGCCGATTGTGAACGCAATATCAGATAAAAACTCAAAAGTCAACGCAACGTTTCACATTATTCACAATGGCTTGAGACATTCATCCATGCTTGTCGAATTGAAGACATTGTTTGATGGTTAAGATTGACAATGCTTTGGATTGAACAAGTAATCTGGAAACATACCATAGTTAAATTTTAAGTATAATCGTTTTTTTTTTATATTATTAAAAATGTAAAACGGCCATCAATTTAAAAATATGTATACACGGTTATTGTTAAAGATAAGAATGTCTCAAATATTGAGATAAACCAACTTATTTTGTGTTAGTATATAAGAATAAATATGATTACATTATAATTTTATATTTGTAATTTATAATTAGATAACTTACTAAAATTCAAGTCAGTATTTACATTAAGTTTTTCTCTTAGGCTGAATTTCACGCATATGAATGCGTTCAATTTTCATGCATTTGAACGCGTTCAGTTAAACTCCTTTAGAACTTTTAAGATGTGAATTTCATTGCAAAAATGTGAAAACAAAGTTTCATTGAATGTAATGTCGATCGTGAAATTCAGCTTCAAATTAATGGGTAACATTTATTTTAAAAATGCTACACGAATTACCAATGTTTTTCCATATCATACAACGAAAATATTAGACTACATTATTTAATTTCTTATATTTTCGTTAACTATTGTATTAATTTTACCATTAAACAATATAATATTATATAAGGAATGTACATATACGGTCATGTAATATATAAGGGAAAATAAATTATGGATGTTCTTGTAATAAAACGTGTGATCCGTAGTATTTTGTAGATGAAAATTAGCCAAAATAAAGTTTTAAGTATACTCAATTACTAATATGGACTTAATTCTTTGTATAACATTTTGAAACACGATAAATTATGTACAGAAAATACAGAATCTGCAAAATAGACTTGATAAAAATTATTTTTCTCAATATGACATCCAGTAGTTTAAATTGAGCTTAGATAAACACTGACTTAATTTAAATGTAATAATTATAATATAATGATTGCCAAGACTAAGAAAACGTTGTAATATAAAATAATCGAAAAACTTAAAACTCACGGCATAGACATCTAATGTGAAAAAAATTTCGAAGAAAGACCTTTTGAGATTCTTTAACATATTTTCCATCTAACTAAAGGTCATTGTAGTGATTTATGTGATAGATTGATAAATAATTATTATAATAATACTTAAAATAACAAAAATGAATGTGTCACAGGAATTTTAGGTACTTATCTCCATCATTGAAGAAAAAACTAGAAATAAACAAAACATACGATAGAAATAACATTATTAATAATAATACTCGTGTGGCTGAAAATTAAGTGCAACTCATAAAGAACTCTATAGTAGATGTACAATTCATAATCTAAGTTAGAGGAATTGATCCAAGCACAAAGGCACTATTTATTGAAAGACGAAATATAAATACCAATACCTAAAGAAAGTTAAAGCCATTATGAATACTAAAATATTCGGTGACAAACCAAAAAATATTATGAAAACTACTTACTACAAAGTAAACGTGAAAATAAGTGGGCATTGCAGTTCCTAATAAATCTGTGAACAGGCAAAATATGCTCAAAGAGTACTTGTACGCTTGCCAACTTTATCATAATCATAAAAATGCCAAAAAGTTTTGGACATTAGTTCAGTGGAAATAAAAGCTGCCTAAGATTGTTGCGATTATTTCAATTTTATTGTCTTAAAGGTTTTTAATGTACCATCTAAGAAAGTCGTATCATGTGATTTCTTGTGACTTTCAAATCTGATTTGGATTTAGGTATTCACTTCTGAACAGTTTTTGAGAGAATTCTTGGATCTGAGGATAATCTAATAGCCAGCAATGTTCTTATTATTATATTATCTATACCAAAAATTATAGTATTTAGCAGAATAATTTGTTAATTTATGAGCCTATTGGGTTTTTTTTACACAAAAATAGTTCTTTTTTAAGGTAGGGTAAGTAAACCCCTATCTTGAAAAAAGAAACATAACACAACTAACAAAACACAAATATGTATATGAATACAAATCATTTCAGCACAATATAATTTAACGATGCTTGTCATCCTATTTTTGCCAAAAAATACGACAATGCTTTGTTTGACATAGTGCGTCGCTACTGCGGTTTGGTCGATTAAAACCGATATCAAAAAAATAATAAATAATAATCTTACCTATTGTATAACTAAAATGTAAGGTAAGATCTCGATATAATTATGTATTATACAATGAATGTCACCTTTACCGTTAAAACTGTACTATAATGGAGTAGACAATATTAAATATGTATAAGAAATCTATGGAAAATTTAAACCTCGAATATAAAATATGATAATTGTTAGTGAAACGTGTCTCTATAATATTCGTTTATATGAAGTTTTTATTTATAATATTATATAGCTATTAGAAATAGTTATTTCGTTGAAATAAATTTTATACGAAGAAGTTTCATGTTCTACCGTTGATTTGCTCAATGATGTTGTAATTTTTATTTAACGAAGTCTGTTAAATAAATTATTATATAAATATTAGTATTAGTTTCATTGTTGCATCCTATTAATGATTAAATGGTTGGTGCATTATTAACATATACACATCTCCATTTTAAATTTATGCAGGACTTTGATAGAAATGCTCCTGTCTGTATTATTGAGAGGCAAATTAAGCCTCAGGATCAGTATTTTGCCTCAACCACTATTGCAAGGGTTACGATGAGCTTTGCAGGCCTCTGGTATTCCCGTCCTGCCCTTTGCTATCTATGACAAGAAGTGCAGAGCTGAGGTTTCACAACAGTCCTGGATTCTTTAAGGTGAGAAAAGGTATCTTTCGACAATATCAAACTGAAGTTCAAAATTTCTGCAATTTTGGCTCGTAGAATTTTCATTCTAGAAGCTAAAATGGCCTTCATTCCTTAGACTTCACTAATAGTTTTTCATCTAGTATGCCTGATGTAAAAACGAAAAACTTCTGTTGAACTATTTCAAAACCAGCGAAGAGGTCATAGGTCTATGTTCAGTAGTCCACTGTCCAGTGACTGAGACATTGCAAAGACGAGCCTTTGCTTATACTGTAAAAAAGTTATCAGATCCTATGAAGAGCCAAGCTTCTAACTCTGCAAGCCCTAACCTAACGCCTAAATCTCATCATAGCGTACAGTTGTCTACAAATCCTAAACCTTAGTCAAAATGTGTGGTCTGGTATAAAAACTTTCACCCCCAATTATAAAGAATGCGGAGTAAACTTCAGATTTCTTAATTTTATGTTGTCTGTGTGCTAATCCTAGCTCGCATATCAAATTTTAGCGTTCTGCGACTTCAGTAAGTACCCTAACAGTGTTGATAATTAGTCAGTGATTGAGTGACGAAATCAGCGTATTCTAGATATTTATAGTCTCTAACGTATAATAGCTATGCATTTGAAACGTGGTATTTGTAAAAAGTACTCTATCGGCACCATATCCTGAGCATTTGAATTTTCTAGCACTGTCAGACTGAATCTATAAGGGTACAAAAATACGGCGAAACGCTTCCGGAAAAGGTAGGCGCTCCGCTGGCTGGTCTTGGTGGGGGCACTGTCATGCCCCCCAGATCTATTTACCCGAACTTTAATATCTCTACAGAATATAAAGCAATGTTTACCTTTTTTCCATAGCAATATTGAAGAAAAACCAAAAAGAAATTAACACTTAAAACTTCTTACATAAACTGTTTACCTGCGGATATTATCTGACAACAGAATAATCTACGGATCTCAGGTATCAGATTTGTAATTCCGAAGTAATAACTAGTAATTACACGGTGTGATTCCAGTAATTTCACTAGGAAATATTTTGTTAGCGGCCGTCTAAACGAAATCGAGTAAGATTTTATACTCTGTTCCTATCTCGAAGCCTCGTGTTCATTTTTAAAAGTGTGGCAATAATCTTGTGTCGGATTGCGAGGTTCTTTTCCCAGAAAGTAGCGTTATTTTCTTTGAATATTACAGAGCTATTATTAAGGCTATGATACGGACAAAAGAATGTAAACATTGTTCTTTTATTATATAATAAAGGAATATGGTATTATTTTTATCATTGCTTGTGCTACACTCCGACTACCGTTCAACGCACTACCGTTACGTGGATATGTGAAAGGCTTATGACTTTGTTTTATATAATTTGCTAATGAGTAAGCTGGAACATAATAACGATATGGTACTAGCTCAAAATAAGTTGAAAACATTTTAATAGGTATTAGAACGTTTTCAACTAATTTATAGTTTCAAATCCAACTATGTATATAAGACCCAATTACAAAAGCCACAAAGTTGGATTACTCAAGGTATCTCTTTGTTTATCTTATTGTACATCGATGCTTTGTTACAAACTAGAAAATTATATTATCCACTCAGTGTCATAACAAAATCATGAAAATACGAAACTGATGTTACTAGTGATCTAATACTAATAGTCTTCAGGTTAAACAACCAATGAAGTACTCGTGTTTGAGTGGTAACCGACTATAGGTTAAATAGCCATATTAGCCAAATCAGTCTTAGGGGTTTAGGACCATTGTTAACACATTGAGATCCCTACGTACCTCGGAGGGCACGTTAAGCCATCGGTCCTGTTTGCTATATGAACATCGTTGGACTTTGGATGTTGTTACGGGTAGTAGTAGTCGGAAAAAAACGGCCAAGTGCGAATCGGACTTACCCATGAAGGGTTCCGTAGCAGCAAGTAACATAATAATGTTTTTTAGGGATTTTCTTTAGAAAAGCCCTATTGCTATCGAGTTGTCGTCGACGTCGTCGTTGCCAATTTTCTGTCACGGTTTTGGGTATGAAAGAGATGAGCTATCGAGTTGTTGTTTTCGGTAATAGATTCGTGCTTGGGTGAACCATTGCAAGATAATCTGTCACGGTTTTGGGTATGAAGGAGATGAGCTATCGAGTTGCTGTTTTCGGTAATAGATTCGTGCTGGGGTAAACCATTGCAAGATAAAAAAAAAAGGGATTTTCTTTAGAAAAACCCTATTGCTATCGAGTTGTAGTCGACGTCGTCGTTGCCAATTTTCTGTCACGGTTTTGGGTATGAAGGAGATGAGCTATCGAGTTGCTGTTTTCGGTAATAGATTCGTGCTGGGGTGAACCATTGCAAGATAAAAAAAAAAAACTGTCACGGGTTTGGGTATGAAGGAGATGAGCTATCGAGTTGCTGTTTTCGGTAATAGATTCGTGCTGGGGTGAACCATTGCAAGATAAAAAAAAATAAAAACAAAAAAAATAAATAAAAGAAAATCCCTTGTATTCGGCTGAGCTCGTCTCAGGAATTCAACTTGTTTAATATTTGGGTTGATTGAATGAAAGGTAAATTGCAGTTTACGATTTATGACGGAGAAAAAATACTACTTACTAGATCTCGTTCAAACCAAATTTTGGTGGAAGTTTACATGGTAATGTACAACATATATATTTTTTAGTTTTATCATTCTCTTATTTTAGAATTTACAGGGGGGGGGGGACACATTTTACCACTTTGGCAGTGTCTCTCGCGCAAACTATTCAGTTTAAATAAAAATTATATTAGAAACCTCAATATCATTTTTAAAGACCTATCCATAGATAACTCCTAACGTATGGGTTTAATGAAAAAAATATTTTTGAGTTTCAGTTCTAACTTATTGCTTTTTTTATTTTTGTGTAAAAATCTGAATGCGGTTCACAGAAAACATCTACTTACCAAGTTTCAACAGCATAGTTCTTGTTGTTTCGGAGAAAAGTGGCTGTGACATACGGACGGACAGACAGACAGACATGACGAATTTTTAAGGGTAAAGGCTAAAAACAGAACTTCACAGAAAATATATCGAAGTTCAGCTGATTCGTAGTTAGACTGAAAGCCGACTCTAACTGAGATGGGTAAAGGCTCAAAGGCTGATGACTGATTTTTTAAAACTCATTCGCGGACTTATTCCCTTTCATTAATTTCCAGCCTATTTCCAAAAGGTATAATATGAATCAGCTTATGCTGAAACATATTCCTCACGGATATTGCCCTCTATACAAATCTCGTATCTTACAGGTATATAAACATTGTCATTCATTTTTAGGGTAGAATATTTAGTTGTACATTCACTTCAAAACTAAATAATTAAAACGAAATAAGTTAAGGCCCATTTTATATCGAAAATGGTACGGAACCCCAAGTGTGAGTCTGGCTCACACTTGGCTGTTTTTTCTTATGGTTATATAAAACTGCAAATGATAAAGCTACGCTAGCAGCATATATTATCATGGTTATGTGGGGTCTACCTTGAAAAATGGCTTATTATTATGGGGTTACTCAACTCATATACACAGAGCATTTATAGTTCTGAGAATACCCGTGAGAGCTATAAGTGGAGTCTCTAGAATCATGGAAACCCCATTTTTAGAAAATAAATATAATATGTATTGACATTAAACTTATAGGATGCTGCATTGTATAAATATTATTTAAGCAAAATTGTGCTAAAAATTTAATAAGTATTTTTTATTTATTTTAGTGGTTAAGGACACCACAACCTTACGATTGATGACCTCTCAGGTCATGGGTTCGAATCCTGGCCAATACAACTTACTCCTAACACAAGCCATTTAGCTTACCTGGAGGAGTCAGGGTAGGTAAATACTAGATATTTCGGTAACTAATATATAATAAAAAATGTCATAAAAAAAAACTAAAGCGCAGAATGGGATTCGTATCACTCTCACATTTGTGATACATGGTCTATATAATATGTTTACTGCTTAGTTAATATAGACATCAATGTAGAATATACTGCTACCGGGCTGTTTGGCCGTGGTCCATAGGAAACTTGTGTAACTTATTGTTGGGAGGCACTCGTCGGCGCCCAGACCTGAGCACTAAAGATGTCGACCGCAGTGATCGACAAAACGTGTGGGACACAAGTTTCCTATGAACCACGGCCAAACAGCCTGCAAGCAGTATATTCTACATGCAACGTCGGCCGTGAAAGCCTTTAGATATAAATATAGACATCAACGATTTATGTCGAACAAGAATAGTCCGTCAGTAGAAAGAGATGGGTAGTTAAAGTAACCCTATTTTAAATAGTCGCTAAAGATTAAATATGCCTTTTTTAATTCGTAATACCTAAGTAAATGAAAAAAACTTTCACTATGAATCAAAATAAATAACCCAAACATAAATTCACGCTTGTGTCCCCGAAGGGGTAGGCAGAGGTGTATTACACACCCACGAATAAGTATTGTTAACATAATACTCAACACGACAATTATGCTACAGGATTTTTAACAAGAGATTGTATTAAGAGCGTGTACATACATAAAATTTAAGAGACCTAACCCTGTAACCGGAATATTCCAATTCAAGATTGCAAGACCCGCGTACAACCTACAAACACAAATAAATGTTTGACGGTCGTGGATCAACGGGGACTGGTTATGTGGGTAGTTTATTATAATAAATGTAAATTTTAACGTTCGTATGAAGCCACTTTACTTTGCTGTTCGTTAACTTTTGTGAGTAAACTAGTGGTTTAGCTCTTAGCTTTAATAGAGTTGTTTAGGCTTATCATTCTGTGTTTGACAGTTAAATAGATCTTACTGTGGGTTTCAATAGAAATCTTTTATTTCCATCACGCTTACATAAGAGATAAGAGAGAGAGTGGTAAATAAGTAGGTTAACACATTGTAAAGTTAGGTATTACTGGTCAGGCTAGTCTTAGGATGCATGACCATACTTAGCACATTACCCCTCCGTGCCTCGAAGAGCACAATAAGCCGTCAATCCCAATTACCAAGTGAAGATCTATGGAAGTCGTTACGAATAGTATGAGCCATAAAAAAGTCCGACAACTGGTAACTATAAAACTTCGATATCGCTAGAGGGTTGCGGAAGTCAGACGGCAGTCGCTTTATAGAAAATATGGAAGTTTGATCACTCCGGAGTTAGATTGAAAAGCTGACTCCAAATGGGAAAAGACTTAAGACATGGATGATGAATCTTACATGAGAGAGAAATGGTTTCACTGCCAGGGATGCCGGAGACCGGGTGAGGTGGAGCAAAATGTGAAAGTTTTAGAAGAAACCGAGATTAACGTTAGGGTGATGGTGATGATGACTCGTATATAAGAGGACCAGTGATAAATAAATAAATATTCTACGACATTCTACACAGCGCATTCTAGACCCAAAGTAACCATAGGTTAACTAGCTTGTTTTATGGGTTCCAGACTGCAGATAAACATACTTATATACTTTTTTAATACATACATATTATACATAGAAAGACCCAGACCAATGCAAATAGACATGCATACAAATATTTGTACTGAGCGGGAATCGAACCCGCGCCCCCTGTCATAGCAGTCGAATACATTACCGCTACGCCATGAGTAGATTGTGTTCTGTTTTCAAACACAGTCGAATAGTACTTTAAGATCCGAATTAAACATACACAGAAATTTATACATAGTTATTAATAGTCTTGGACTCCGAGTCGAGTATGCTCACCATCTGCTGAACTTTTTTCCCAACTCAGTTAGCATCGCCTTTTCGGTCTAACTGGAAAGCGGCCTAAGTTCGATATTTTCTTTGAAGCCATTACCATCTGACCTCCACAGCCTATGAAGATATCCAAGTTCTACAGTAAGATCGGTTTTTGTGATATTCGTTAACATTTATGATTCCGTCATAAAAAATGTTCAAACGTTCAAATAAACAGCAATTTGTAATTGTAACGTACCAGTAAGTGCCAGTTGGCGCCCAACGTGGGGCCCAAACCTTTTTTTTTTTTTTTTTTTTTTTTTTTTTTACGTGCGGAAATCCCTTCGGATACCCCCCCGCTGGCCAGCGGGGGTGGTTATGTCGTGTCTCGACTAAAACCGCACGGTGTCCTCCCCAAGTGTCCGTTGCCGGGCACCCCGGGTAAGCCCTCGAAAGGATAATCTCGGGGCCCAAACCCTGAGATAAATGTGATACATAATCGTGTGTCTGTAATAAACTCACATCAGCTTTTTACCGAAACTGTACATGTTTCAGTTATTTCTGTTACCTAGATATCACACTAATTACCCTTAAAGTACTGGCAGTAAAGCCACTACGTTAGATACATGGTATATAGTCCGTAAAATAAACTACAGAGAAGACAGAAAAATTATTCTTTAAACGTTATTCTAACATGACAATACAGATGTGGAAGCGCACGTGTTCACGGGCACTCGAGTCAAAGCATGCGGCGTGCCTCCCCGTTTAACATTCTGGGTAGTGCCATTGCTTTTGATACTCAAAAACTTTTTTTTTAATTATTTACATTACTATCTTGGTTTGTTGTATCTTATGAATATAAATGTCTTATTTAAGATAATTTTAAGAGATCCGCAATAATAATTATTATTTCGATTTTATCACATTGCAGTCACACCTGAAATCCTGAAGGAGATTGAGAGTTTCTATGGACAGTTATATTCCACGTAAACACCTGTTGTAAGCAGGGCTACAGACCCTAGAGCCAAGCTTACCCGACACTATACAGAACATATCCCGGACGTCAGCCTGTACGAGATTAGAATGGCTCTCAAGCAGCTTAAAACCAACAAGACGGCGGGTGATGACGGAATCACAACAGAGCTTCTGAGAGCGGGCGGAAAGCCGATACTTAAGGTCCTCCAGAAGCTTTTCAATTCAGTCATCCTCGAGGGCAAAACGCCAAAGGCATGAGGCAGAAGCGATGTGATGCTGTTTTTCAAGAAGGGTGATAAGACTCTCTTGAAAACTAGAGACTCATCTCGCCTCTGAGCCATATCTATAAGTTGTTTTCGAGAGTCATTACGAATCGTCTCGCTCGCAGCTAAAGCTATAGTACCATAGACCACATTCATACGCTGCGGCAAGTTATACAGAAGACCGAAGAGTACAACTTGCCACTTTGCTTGGCGTTCGTGGACTATGAGAAAGCCTTCGATTCGATTGAGACCTGGGCGGTGCTGCAGTTTCTCCAGAGTTAATAAGCTGAGTTGCCTGCGACGCGCGGCGAGCAAGTTGCGGGCTCGGCGGACCGGGAGAGTTCTAAGTCTCTCCCGCTCGCGCTCCGCACCATTGCCGCAATCATGCTGCCGAGCGAGAGGACTCCCACCCCGATGGCTGCCACGAGGTCACGCCTCGGCGCCTCCCACGCCGGGCAGTCCGCCAGCGTGTGCAGCCCTGAGTCCTCACTCGCGTCGCAGTGATGACACTCAGGCGTTGGCTCCTTCCTGATCCGATGCAGGTGGTCCCGGAAGCACCCCTTCCCTGAGATCACCTGCGTCAGTCGGTAGGAGAGGCTTCCGTGTCGCCTCTCCAGCCAATCCTCCATGATGGGCCTTACCGCCGCTATTGCGGCGTGCCCTATCACTATGTTTACCTAGGACAGACGATCCAGTTAGGTAAGTCCAACTTCGAGAAAGAGATCTCTCGTCGAATCCAGCTCGGATGGGCAGCGTTCGGGAAGCTCCGGCATATATTCGCGTCCGAAATATCTCAATGTCTCAAGACGAAAGTCTTTGACCAGTGTGTGTTGCCAGTTATGACATATGGAAGCGAGACGTGGTCCCTTACTATGGGTCTCATAAGAAGGCTCAAGGTCACCCAGTGAGCAATGGAGAGAGCGATGCTCGGTATTTCCCTGCGCGATCGAATCAGAAATGATGAGATCCGCAGGAGAACTAAAACAACCGACATCGCTGGAAGGATTGCATCGTGTAAGTGGCAGTGGGCGGGACACATAGCGCGGAGAACCGATGACCGCCGGGGCGGAAAGGTTCTCGAATGGCGACCGCGTACCGGACGACGTTCCGTGGGCAGGCCCCCAACAAGATGGACAGACGATCTAGTCAAGGTCGCGGGAAGCCGCTGGATGCGGGCAGCGCAGGACCGATCGTTGTGGAGATCCTTTGGCGAGGCCTATGCCCAGCAGTGGGCGTCGTTTGGCTGACATGATGATGATGATGATGACATTGCAGTCATTGGTGTATATGTTATGAAATTGCAGTTGACTTAAGACTTCAAACAATGATAGCTGAATCAGAATAAACGAAACTAGTTTTGGTCTGCCAGACGATCATACGGCCAAAGAGACTGGAACGTTGGTCCTTCAGAGGTCTAAGAAGAAAAACCTCTATTGAAACCGCTTGAAAGACTGATTTGTATCAAGTAGATTGTAGCATATTGTAGCTTGCCACCCAGTTAAATAGCAAGGAAAAAGGGAAGGGAGGGTAGGTTAGATTTGTAAGATCTGCGGAGGTTCTTTTTTTTTTAAAGAATATTAGTAACCGAAATTACTAATATTCTTCCTAACCCCTCCAGCTAAATTGCTTGTGTTAGGAGTGGGTTCACGTCGGTACTGTAATGGCCAGGATTCGAACCCGGGACCTAAACCGGGTCGACTAAACTACTGACGCTTCGTGTCTATCTGTTTGTCTATTGCTTCGCAATGGACGCAAAACTACTGAACGGATTGGAAAGTTCTTGGTTAGACTTCAAATCTGCCGTATGTTAAATTGCAATTGACCAAAACCATAACCAACCTACGCGCGGATGGAGCCGCGGGCATCAGCTGCTGTAAATAAGTAAGTGTCTCTATCATGTCTGCCCATTTTCAGTTAACGGATAACATAACATAACATAACATAACTTCACGCCTGTATCCCCGAAGGGGTAGGCAGAGGTGTATTACACACCCACGATTCGCCAGTTATGTTGAGGTCCCAATGTAATAGTGGGCGAGCCTATTGCCATCTACCGGGCACATTATTAAGCGAGCGATAATTAACATTTATTAATGCACACATAACTACGAAAAGTCAGAGGTGTGTGCCCGGGGCGACTGGAGATCGAACTCGAGACCTCATCTCAGCAGTCCGTTACGTACGCCACTGGGCTATCGCCACTTTAACGCTAACGGATGGTATCTAAAATATAAAAATTTCGTGTCACATGTCACAGTTATGTTATCGAACTCTTTCGAAACGGCTTGATTGGTTCTTATGATTTTTTCTGTTTATGGTAGTTCTTCACCCGCGTGGAGTTCTGACCCTATTGCCGCTACCCATGGGACCCCAAAACCTATATAAGAAATACAATTGCACTATACATCATTTTGTTATATCTCGCAGCGTTTTCGTTGGAAGCTCCCAGATGGCTTATTTTTTTCCGACACCTCCAACAAATATCATTATATTTAAGCTAATGTATACATATATTATTATTTGTGTTCCTCGAGAACCACTCTATCTATTTTTGAAAACAGTATGAAAATCGGTAGAGTAGTTGTTGAGTTTATCGCAACAGACAGACAGACGCGGTGAAGGACTTTGTTTTACAATAAATAGTGAAGTGAACGAGAACAGAATTTCAAACGGGTGGAGCCGCGGGCAACAGCTAGTCTTTCTATAGTTTCTGACTGAGAATACACTTTTTTTTCGATAAAAAAATCCTCATAATATCAAATCCAAGCTCCTAAACGCGAACATCGTCACCGAAAGCACGCAAAAGAAGGATGAAAATATTCGCGTATATTCGTTCATTTGTTACGTGACTGGCGCCACTCAAAGAAGCCTTATTACGTTTGACGGGATCCGAGTTTGGCCCCGTATTTATTTACTTCTACTTGTGAGATTTAGGTACGTTTGATGTAAGTCTCGCAAATGGTTAGTGGACTCAGAAACAGGATTTGCAATCTATTGGCTACGAGAAAGTTTTTATATCAGTTTGATATACCTATATGTTTATTACGTGAGAAGAGAACGGTATAGCAAGAGTTTTTTTAATGATTTTGTTACTATACGAATTTTATTGCTTTGGTTTTGTCAGTATATAGCGTAAGGGACTACCGACCTCCATGATCGGGGCCTGAGGACGGCAGTTGGCCGACTCGCCGTCCTTACAGAAGCAGGCCGTGGCGGAGGCGTGTCGCGTGTGCCCTACACACGCCCAACTCACCGAAGCGGGATAAAACCCGACCCCACCAGGCGAGGCCGCGGTGGCGGCCAAAGTCCGCCGGCAACCCTGGGGTTATCCTTTCGAGGGCTTACCCGGGGTGCCCGGCAACGGACACTTGGGGAGGACACCGTGCGGTTTTAGTCGAGACACGACATAACCACCCCCGCTGGCCAGCGGGGGGGTATCCGAAGGGATTTCCGCACGTAAAAAAAAAAAAAAAAAAAAAAAAAGTATATAGCGTAAAGCCTCAGAGGAATTTAAAACCAATGATTAGCTAGACTAGGCATATCTATTGAAAATACACACTAAGGTTACAAACAAGGTTAAGGTTACACAAACATAGGTTGAAATACTACAGTAGTTTCAGTTTTACGCAATTCAAGGCCTTATTGCACTCAACTTAATTGCTCTTTCTTTGTAGTATGAGTATAATTAATCTGCCTCATATGGAAACAACGGAACCCTATGGGATAAATTAGTTATTCGTCTGTCTTTCTGTCTGTCTGTCAATAGCTTTTTCGCAGTAATGCGTGGAGTTATAAAGTTTTTTTTTTGTGGTCTCTTTGCACTGTGGTCTGTCGTTCCAAGGGACATTTAAAAGAGTTATAAAGTTGAAATTAATATCAAATAATCAGGTCTACAGCTTCTTGCAACTGTGCTAAAATCATACTTCTAAGTCAACGCAAACTAAAGATACAGGACGTTTATGTATATTTAGACAATCAAAAGAAATCAAAACCTATAGAATGTTTCTCGTTGAGTTAGAATCATGATATGAATCATAAAATTTAGCAGGAAGTAAGGTCTTATAATACGAGTAAGGAAAAAATTGCCACCTATATACATCACCAATCATTTTTCTTGCAGCTGATTCGAGGCCTTCAGCATCCAGTTTACCGGCTACCGTTTTCAGGTCGTTAGTTTTACGTTTTCAGGCGTCCCACAGTGAGTTTACCAATTCACGATCTCCACTCTTTGGCTAGCCCATTGTCACTTCAGTTCGCTGCGAGTTATATTGGTAACACCAAATTGCTAAAAGTAATCTTAAGTTTATCCTTAAATTCAGTTAAGTACGAAAGCCCCTGTGCGCAAGTCCAACGCGCACTTGATCGGTTCTTTTCCTTAATTTTGTTATTTTTGGCTTAAGGTAACTACTGCCATCTGATCTCCTAAAACGGAAAACCAGCACTAGAGCCTCGTCAGTCAATTAACAGGTATGGAGACGTATCTAACCTATGGCTTCATGCATTTTTTTTTACGTATGGAAACCCCCATGGGCTTCACCCCATCTGTGCCGATGATGGGGTGGGCGTGTCGGAATCGGACCGACTAAAACCACACGGTGTCCTCCCCGAGTGTCCATTGCTGGGCACCCTGGGTAAGCCCTCGGAAGGATAACCCCAGGGTTACCGGTGGACTTCGGCCGCCTGGCCTCGCCTCGCCTGGTGGGGTCGGGTTTTATCCCGCGACGATGAGTTGACAGGCGTGTGTAGGACACATTATTCTGTAAGGACGGCGAGTCGGCCAGCTGCCATCCTCAGGCCCCGATCATGGAGGTCGGTAGTCTCGGGCGTAGTGGGCTTCATGTATGGCGTAGTGCTTGCTTGGAAACAAAAGCATTACGATACGATATCATATACATACAAGTATATGCCGTCGGGGCTGGTCATTCGAAATGTATCATGACCACAATTTCTACTACGTCAAAGAATAAATTACTTAAGTTAATTCTTTAGAACATAATGAATTTGCCAAGTATTATAACTTTGATCCTCGTTAATATTTCAATTGCACTTCAATGATAATGCATATTCTCCTCAGACACATATTGAACTACTCTTTAACCACAATTCTAAATATTGAATCTAGCTACAAAGTTCCTAAAACCATTCCCATTGAAACTCATTATACGAACTCAACAAAACTTTATAAGCATCACATTTTACTTGAAACTTACATATAGAGCGAAAGGGTAATCTAGCTAAAGAAAATTCGATAGATTTTCAATATCGAAAAGAAAGTCTAAGTTTGGAACTTCAACGGCTTCTCATGAGTTATGAAGGTGTTTTCTGGAGAAGTATTACAATTGGCGACTTTATATTACGAGATTATTTGTGCTCTATCTGGGTTACAAAAGGAATAATAAAAACTACCCAGAGCAAAATATGCAAATCCTACTATCCTACTTAATAATTTAAATGTGAAAGTTTGTGAAGATGTTTGGATGCTTGTTACTCAATCACACACTAACGGCTGAACTGATCTGTCTGAAATTTAGTAGTACAGGGATAGATTATAGTTTGGAATAACACACAAGCAACTTTTTGTCTCTGGAATAGGTTCCCGTGGGTTACAGGAACGGGATTAGAATTCCACGCGGGTGTGAAATCAAGTAAAAGTTCTTAATTACGTATTGTCATAAAATAAAGCTTGGGTTGTTTAATAAACATTAGCTTTGACATCCACGCAATAAAGTATAAAGAAATTCCCATTCTTAGCACGCGCCATCCGTTATGAGTACTTATGAGTCAAATTGCTATTCGCAAAGAATTACTTTTCCTTAAACACATTTACACTCACGAGCAAAAGTCGTAATTTCGAGTACGACTGGCAGAAAGTGTGCAGACTTCGAAGTGAAGTATGTTTAGTATTGTGAAGATATCTAGGATCACTTAGGTACTATTTCAAACAAAGAATAGGTTCATGAAGGTGCTCATTAAGAACCACATTTGTTTGAGTTATTTTTATAAGGTCTTTAAAAAGCATACACTTTCTGTGTGGCTTCAATGTTGTGTGGAGTCAGTGGCTTTCAGTAGTTGTTGATCAATTCTAGAACCCATAAGAAATTAATCTCAATACTACTCATGAAAACAAAAAAATATCTCTTACGAAAGAAGACAACTATATAAAAACTAAGTACCTATTCTTATGGCTCCTTTATACACATCATTTATGCCTAATAAGTGAGAAAAGAAACTTGCAGCGTCATAAAAATTATAACTTTGCCAAATTTTTAATCGAAAGAATCCAGTGCCAACATTAGGTAATAAAAATACTATAAATTACCTTTAAATATTTAGCAAAATCCCTAACCCCATTGGCCCTTAAATTATAACATAATGCCTAAACATAAATAAAATAAGTGTTACATTTTGTCGAGTTCCGAAAAACCAGTGTTACGCGTTCAAGTGAATTGGTACCTGGTAAAAACAAACAATTTGCCGCACTCACTGAAATTGCCTTTTTCTGCTGAAAGGTGATACACATCATACGTGGCGAGGCCGAGGCGACATGTAGTTATAAAATTCTATCACAATCTGCATAATAAATCAACAGATTGGTACAGTGTTTTAAACCTATACTAATATTATAAAGAGAGGGGCCGAATTTTCTAAGATTGTTTATACGTTTGGGGTAATCTTCGGAACCACTGAACTTATTGGATTCCTCATGATCAATCATCAATAGTTATAGCATCATCATCAAAACAAAGGTTGCACTTTTCCGAAACCCACATGAGCAAATTATTCTAATTCATTATTGTTATTTAACGTAAGCATTTTTGTAAAGTGACCGCTAAATAAATATGTAATAGTCAGTTATCTTTTTAATTTAGGTAGTGTGAGCGCGGAGTGTGTGTTGGGTAACCTCCTCGAGTGTCGCTCCGATTCCGATCCCGCTGCAGTCCGGGGGGAACGGAATCGGAGCGGCCGGTACACCCTGGGCGGCGGTCAATGGCTTCCCCTTCACCCCTTCATAGGGTTGGCATTGATCGTCGGCCAATACCCAACGTGGCGGGAACACATCGCTCTCCGTACTCCTCTGCTTTCAGAGGAGACAGGATGAGCGATGCTGTTAGTGGTGAGATGGCCCAGGGTCAGCCGGGGTGCGAGGGATATGCTCTATGGGTAACCTTACACCCCGGCGTCTGAAGACCCGAGACGGCGTGCGGTTTTAGTCGGTGCAAGCCCGACATAACCGCCCCCGCTGGCCGGCGGGGGGGTATCCGAAGGGATTTCCGCACGATAAAAAAAAAAAAAAAAGGTAGTTAAGTAAAGGTAGGTAAGCGTTCAAGAATGGAAATATTTCGTGATAAGAGTTATTCATACGTAAATTATACTAGAAGCAATGTGTCACAGTGTAAACATTCATTATAACCTTACTATTAAATTTTTAAGGTGTTCATAGTAAATATTGATATTGTGTTTGTTGTTATAGAAAATTTAATTACATCGACCGATACGATTTCCATGGTGCATTATGATGATAAATAAATAAATTCTATTTTTATTTACCTATCCTACAATCCCACTTCTACTAATACTAAAAATAACTAACTAATATTATAATTGTGAATGTTTGTGAAGACAAATCTTTAGGCTTTCACGGCCGGCGTTGCATGTAGAATATACTCCTTCCGGGCTGTTGGGCCGTGGTCCATAGGAAACTTGTGTTCCAAACGTTGCGTTGATCACTGCGGTCGACATCTTCAGTGGTCAGGTCCGGGCTCCGCCGACGAGTGCGAAGCACTTTCCGTGGCGGCGACTTCTCTGCGACTGAACTCTCTCGGCTGAACGCCGCCGGTCCAACAACCCGGAAGCAGTATATTCTACCTGTTTGTGAAGATGTTTGGATGTTTGTTACTTAATCCCGCTCAAACGGCTGAAAGGATCTAACTGAATTTGGTAAAGTGATATATTATAGTCTGGAATAATACATAGACTGCCTTTTTATTCCTTGAATAGGTTCCCAAGGGTTACGGGAAAGGGATCAGAATACCACACTTGCGGAGCCGCAGATAACGGCTAGTAGGAAAATACTCCTCAACGCGTACTTGCATACAGTTTCGTACTGCTCACTGTGCTTAAGACGTTAAACAGACTCAACTTCAATTTCTCAATTCAGAAACCGGTCATCAGTCTTAGATACAAAGACTAGAAATTATAATAAAAAGGGCTCGTGTAAATGCTCCTATTTTACTAGTACCAATAAATTAGAAATATCTACCAGAATGGATAAATGCTCACCATAATGGATTAATGCACGCCTAAATATTCTCTTACTGCTTCAGTAAAATTATATTCGATAAGCTTTTGTCCATTTTGGTGAGCATTCAATTTAAATTGTTGCCATAAAGATGTAGTAAGTTAACTCAGTGGGTCAATTAGGTATACGCTTAGTAAAATTACTACTGAACTTACGAACATCACTGTGCCACATCTATCAGTATCTCAGAACAGCACTATCCCGAAATTGTAGGTGGAAAATAGCAGCCAACAATTCTTCATTGTAAGCTCAGATGTATGTCGGCAGTAAATTAGTTTTAGAAAACAATGGCGTCGCGGCCACTGTGACACCCAACATTTTTCAACCAAATACTAAGACCACGTTTTACGGAAACTGTAAAAATATTACTAATACCTTTTTTTACTGTCACGTCAATATGGCTTTACCGCGTCTAAAGTCATATCTGAGGAATAAGGGTCACCATTTTAGATACCGACAATGGTGGGTCTCAGCTTGACGGCCTCATCAGATGCTTTTTCACGCCCCGCTTAAAGAACATGGGACTGTAGGAAGCAGAAAACACGTGCGCTGGTAAAGAATTCCAAGTCTCGATAGTGCGGCTAAGTAAGAAGGCGCCGAACCACTTGGTTCTTGATGGAATGTTTGCACCGTATGAGGGTGATACCTCAGCCTTGCATGTGTTGTTCTGTATAGTAAAGGAGAGTGTGGGACGTATTCTTAGATACATTAGATAACTCTTTACTGTACAGTAAAGAATTTACAGTAAAGATATAAATAAGTAGTACGCTTACTTACTTATCGCTGAAAGTAATTTCTTCCTTACTTGGAAGAAATGAATAGTAATGTGACAAAATCAAAATAAGATGATGTAGTTTTTATATGATATAAAATAAATAAACTAAATACAAAATTAATAATATAATTTAGGAAGAGGAAAAAATGCTTATCAATGGTAATTATGAAAATTATGATTTTGACACCTCATTTTTAAAGTTGCAATATTAAAAGCCCTAGGTCAGCCCTAGGCCAATATTAAAGGTTAAATGGTAGCCGAAATTTATAATAATATCAGTTTCTTTGGATTGAACATATCCATATATATGAAACAAAGTCGTGTTAGTGATGACCGGGATAAACTCAAGAAGGGGTGGACCGATTTTCATGATTTTTGATTTATCTCAGTCCATATCCACTCTGAGGTTTTTTTCTGAAGTTCCAATCATTTACAATCAGCCTGCGGGGCTCGTTATTGAGGATTCGAACCCACCAAAACCACATCCTGTCTCGGGTCTTCAATGCCCGGGTGCAAAGAGTCATTCACGAAATAAATTCAGCTGATAAGGTTTTTTTTTTTTTTTACGTGCGGAAATCCCTTCGGATACCCCCCCGCTGGCCAGCGGGGGTGGTTATGTCGTGTCTCGACTAAAACCGCACGGTGTCCTCCCCAAATGTCCGTTGCCGGGCACCCCAGGTAAGCCCTCGAAAGGATAACCCCAGGGTTGCCGGCGGACTTTGGCCGCCACAGCGGCCTCGCCTGGTGGGGTCGGGTTTTATCCCGCTTCGGTGAGTTGGCAGGCGTGTGTAGGGCACACACGACACGCCTCCGCCACGGCCTGCTTCTGTAAGGACGGCGAGTCGGCCAACTGCCGTCCTCAGGCTCCGATCATGGAGGTCGGTAGTCCCGGGCGTAGATGAGTCTGCGGCGTCCTCGCCGCAGACTGCGAAACTCGGGGGCAGGGTTCTCTCCCGCTCCCTCTCCGCCGTCTCTTTCGCGCGCATTACCTGCTCGCAGAAAGAGGCGGCGGCGTGCCACTTGCTCCCGTCGGAGACCACGGCCCTCACCATGGTCTCCAACGAGAGAACGTCCACGCCCAGAATCGCAACGAGATCCCGGCGTTGACTCGCCCACGCAGGGCACTCCACCAACGTGTGGAGCGCCGTGTCTTCGCCAGGATCCTCGCAGTGCTGGCACTGCGGCGTTGTCTCCCGGTGGATGCGCCACAGATACTTACCGAAACACCCGTGTCCGGTAACCATCTGGCACATCCGGTAGGAGAGGTCCCCATGGTCCCTCTCCAACCACTCCTTCATGATCGGTCTCACCGCCGCAATGGTGGATTCCCCCCACCTTGGGTGCTCAAGTCGCACCCTCCATGTCTCCATGAGTTCCTGGCGGAGGAGGGACCGCTGAGCCCTGATTTCTCGGGGCTCCGGCCTATGGCCCCGCTCCAGCGCCTCCTTGCGCCACTGGTACAGCAGCGCAAGGGCTCTCGCTTCCAGGTCCCATGGAGGGGTCCCGGCTAGGAGACATGCCGCCTCGACGGAGATCATGCGATACCCCCTGATGACTCTGACGGCCATCGCTTTTAACGGGCTGTTTAATACAGCCACGTTGCGGGCCGCCAGAGTCTCCGCCCATACTGGGGCCCCGTACAGGGCCATGCTTCGCACGATCCCCAGGTACAGTCTCCTAGTGGGGGCGTTGGGTCCCTTGACGTTGGGCATCAGACGCGATAGCGCGGCCGCAGCCCCCCTCAGTTTCGGGACCAGACTTCGGAGATGAGGTCCGAAGTCCCATCGGCTATCGAGTACGAGCCCAAGGTACTTCATCGTGGGCTCGATGCCGATGCTTACGCCCCCTACGGTTATGCTGGTTCCTGCAGGTGGCCCCCTCCGAGGCCCGTGAAAACACATAGCCTCGGATTTGTGGAGAGCCACCTCGAGTCCCAGCCGCCGTATTCGACCCACGACTTGAGCAACCCCTGCCGTGGCCTTCAGTGCCGCGCTTCGGTACGTTACTCCCCGCTCCATAACGAGGGTGTCGTCAGCATAGCACACTATGCTGACACCCTCGAGCAACGTACCGCGCAGCACCCAGTCGTATCCGATGTTCCACAGGAGTGGCCCTTTTTTTTTTTTTTTTTTTATCGTGCGGAAATCCCTTCGGATACCCCCCCGCCTGCCAGCGGGGGCGGTTATGTCGGGCTTGCACCGACTAAAACCGCACGCCGTCTCGGGTCTTCAGACGCCGGGGTGTAAGGTTACCCATAGAGCATATCCCTCGCACCCCGGCTGACCCTGGGCCATCTCACCACTAACAGCATCGCTCATCCTGTCTCCTCTGAAAGCAGAGGAGTACGGAGAGCGATGTGTTCCCGCCACGATGGGTATTGGCCGACGATCAATGCCAACCCTATGAAGGGGTGAAGGGGAAGCCATTGACCGCCGCCCAGGGTGTACCGGCCGCTCCGATTCCGTTCCCCCCGGACTGCAGCGGGATCGGAATCGGAGCGACACTCGAGGAGGTTACCCAACACACACCCCCCACAGGAGTGGCCCTAGGACCGACCCCTGCGGAACACCGCACGACACTTCTCGCCGCCCTGGCCCTAGCCAGCTCGGGTAAACTATGGCCCTCTCAGATAGGTATGCCTCGACAATGCGGCGGAGGTAAGGGGGCACCCCGTGATACGCGAGCGCCTCCCTAACGCAGCTCCAGGGTAGGGTGTTGAAGGCGTTGGCGATGTCGAGAGACACCGCCACCACCACCCCACCCCGCGAGACTACTTCCTCCGCCAGGCGCCTAACGCGCATGATCGCTTCCACGGTGGAGCGCCCCCGGCGGAAACCGAACTGGTTGTCCGCCAGATCTGGTCCCACGTTCGTGAGATGCTCGACGAGGCGCTCTGCAATAATCCGCTCAAAGAGCTTGCACACCTCGTCGAGCAACACGATCGGCCGGTATCCGGATGGCTGGTCCGCCGGCCGCCCCGCCTTCCGGATAAGGACCAGTTTCCCCGTCTTCCAAGCCTTTGGAAACTGAGAGCGCCACCAGTCGAGGCCCTAGTTCCTCCAGGGCCTGGACCCATGCTCGTCCTGGAATGCCGTCGGGTCCGGGGGCAGTGCATTTCCGGGCTTTAAGCCGGAGCACTGCTACCCCCAGTTCACTCTCCCTGATTTCGGGCACATCGCTCTCGCTATTATCAGCGTCAGGCGCCTGAGGCGGAGCCATACGCGGAGGGACGTGCTCCTCCACTCTCGCTGGGAACAAGGAGCCCAGTATCCCCTCCAGCCGCTCCGGCTGGAGGCTCTGGGTCAGTAGGGGCGCCCTTGGGCGGATTTTGCCCCTGACCGCAAGGTAAGGACGCCCCCATGGGTTCTGCTCCAGAGACTCCAGCAGCTCTTCGCGGGCCCGCCGTTTGGCCTGCTTTATGGCTTTCTGGAGGGTCCTCTTGGCCCCCTTGTACGCCTCATACAGCTCCGCTTCTCGGGCTGCCGCATCGTCTGGGCGGCGACGCCTCCGGCGAAACCTGGTGTACTGGCGGCGAGCGGTCACGCACGCTGCTCGCAGCTGTGCGATCTCCGCTGACCACCAGTACACCTGTTTCTTTGCCGGGCCGCGCTTAACCCTAGGCATCGCCGCATCACAGATATGCGACAAGGCTCTCCTGAACCATTCCGCCTCTGCGTCGACATCGGCAGGCCTGGCCAGTGACGGAATCCAGGCCTGCACTATTGATGCCTCCAGGAGAGCCTCCCGATCCAGGCGTCTGAGAGCCCAACGTGGATCCGGGGGATTCGCGATTGTCAGCTGATAAGGTAACCAACATAACTTGATTCCAAGGCGGCACGAAATTTCCCGGGTCGGCTAGTATGATATATTTTAACTTATTTGGGTAATATCTACGCAGGGTTTGTTATAATGGCATGTATTATAATTTTCATAGACCCCTTTTGTTTTCTTTTCTTTTCTAAATATTTCTTAATCATGTTGTGTAAAGTTAGTCTTCCCAAATTCATTGCTACTCTACTTCTGAATAAAAGTGCATAAACTCAAGAACTGCAGACCCCAGCGACAATATTATTCTAACACATTCTTGAACCACTCTCACCCACATAAATATAAGAAGTACTTGAATGAAAATGCCCATCGGGCTTTGTTAAGCCGCAAATTAAGATGGCTACTGTCCAGATTGCTGTTTATTCTTTATGCTAGATAAATCGAATCTAATAGGATTCTAGATTTAGTCGTTCTATTTCTCAGTTGATTATCTATATATAGATACGCGAAGGGAATACTTTACATCCCTTTTTATGAAAATTGCGTGGATGGAGAAGTGTGCAATTTGGCACAGTTATAGGTTATATGGAGAAGTGCAGCAAGCTTATTTTATTGAAATGGTGCATTAAAATACAACAAATAAAACATTACACTCGCTACCATGCATTTGGAACACACACACAAGTTTACGCCACCAATTTCAAACGTATTAAGACGTATTTGTATAATATTAACAGCTTATCTTTACCAAAATTAAAAAGAAATGCAATGAAGTTTGACTTTCTGACAACCTCAAAAAAGGTTGAATTTCGACCATTCCAGGAGTTCACTAGTTGTTTTAATTACGAATATTATAATAATAAGAATTTTACTTGCGTAATACATAGTTAATTTTTATACCTCTTACACATCTAAGTTTTGACATCCGGCCTCAGCCTGTATTACTAACGCTACGTATCGTATATTATCAACCCGGCAAATATCTAGAAGTTGCATGTGATAATGGTAATCTACGAGTATCATCTAATATTCTGAGATATTTTGGGCAACTCTGAGGATTAAAGTTGAACAGAAAACTGTGTCAATTTCACTATGATTTATTGTTGTGTAGAGGAACATTTCGAATTTTGTGGCTGTAGGTTTGAATAGGAATTATTTCATTACTTACTTCACCTCCCACTTTATCATTAAATAGCTTATTTACGTTGTTATCGAATTCAAAATGTAACGTTGCCATTGTCATTGATCCATCGTATCATTACTGTTTCGTGAAAGTTTCAAAGCGGAAAATTGGGTGTTATGGCACACATCGGAACAGGATTATGTTCAGCCAGGACTGCAATAGACTAAGTGAAAGTTAGGAGCACAGTACATTATATTTTTAGTTTTTCCTAGTGTATTCCTACCGAGGCATTTTAACGCACGTTTCACACTATGAATAAAAAAAAACCCGTTTAGATTGATATGATTGCAAATATTCACTCTTCGTATCCGCGTTTTGTACATGAATGACCTGAACTCACAACTTGTGTTGTTGGTTAACTGCGACACTAACTTTAGCCAAAGGTCGAAATAAGAATATCAGTATTTAGCAATGGCTTCTATGAATACTAGAACAAAAACATTGGTACAATCATGTATTGAACAATAATTATGTATTGAACAGTAGTCAACTTTGGCGCCACTTTTTATTACTGTCATAGACACAGAGTATATTAAATTTGTTTTATATGAGATCATCAGCTAGAGTCTGGCTAATGAAAGTAGGCCCTGGAATTATTTGCGAACTTTTTATATAGCAACTCTGTATGAACGTCAACGTCAATTTGACAAGGTTGTCGTTCGGTATCTCTGTTTACAAATTGTATGCGTTTGTGTAAATTGTGATTCTAATTACGGCTTAAAATGAACAAATCTATCAAAAGTGGTGTACGAAATATGTTGTTTTGCATGATTGGCAAGTTCAACGAAATACAACAACAGCGTGATGCCGCGTTTAAACAAAAACAAGAATGTCTACGTGTGGTGTTGAATTTCATAGGTTAGTAGACAATATTATTTTGATACTTTAAACACCTACCTATCCAGTCGTCCTAATAAAATTTTGATTTATAATTTACGTATCCTTCCAAATAAGTTACCTACGCTTCTCTATGTATTGAATAAAACTAATTATATTCATTCGTATATCGCATCAGTCAACCAATAATTCATCACCTATGTTTTACGTATACTCATAATGAATTTTAATTTTAAAACGATTACCTTTCTTTAACAGAGAATCTGCAAGATGTCGAAGGAGTTAATGAAATAGTAAGAACTATTGAAAATCTCACTGAATTAGAGCAGAAAGATAGGATAATAACCCAGAATCAGTACTTAGAAGAAATAGCTTCAATGACTGGTAAGTTTTTACTATACACTGATGTTTTGAAATTATGCCGAAAAAAACCTTTGCATTTTTACTTACTAATACCAAGAATTAATTACATATTTCGTATTTCTTCTTTGCTGAAGTGAGTGTCAGAACACTAAAAAGAGTAAAAAGGGAAGGTGCAGTAAATGAAGGTGTCTGGAGTACCCCGGGGAAGAAACGTCCACGGAAACCTACTGTGTCTAACCTGGATAACTTTGACATAGATGCTATGCGTAACAAGATAAACGAATTTTATATAGTTAAAAAACAAGTTCCTACACTGAAGACACTGTTGGTGGAGTTAAAAGAAAGTATTGATTTTAACGGATGCAGAGAAACTCTGCGCCGCTTGTTATTAGCCAATGGCTATCAATTTAAAAAGAATAAAAATGAGCGTTCTGTATTAATAGAACGCTATGACATATCTGCTTGGAGACATAGATTTTTAAGAACTATAGCAGGAAAACGTGCAGAAGGCAAGCCGATCATTTATGTAGATGAGACTTATGTCCATAGAAACTACAAGCCTAAGAAGTCGTGGCAAGGTCCTTCCACTAGTGGTGCAATTGAAAATGTTTCGACCGGGATAAGGTACATTATAGTTCATGCAGGATCAGAGAAAGGCCCCGTACCAAACTCTTTCTTAGTGTTTAGTACTAAATCAAAAAATGCTGATTATCACCATGACATGAATGCTGAAAATTTTAATAAATGGCTTAAAGAAAAACTTATACCAAATTTGGAAGAACCAAGTGTAATTATAATGGATAATGCTAGTTACCATTCGGTAATTATAAATAAGGTTCCTAACACACAAACGCGTAAAAGTAATATAAGAGAATGGCTTCGTGATAATGGAATTCAATATGAGGACTACCACTCGAAAGCAGAGCTGTTGTGTATTGTAAAACGAAATATGCCTGATCCAAAATATGAAGCTGATGAAATTTTAAATCAATGTGGTCATGAGGTGTTGAGACTTCCACCCTACCATTGTGATCTAAATGCGATTGAGCTTGTGTGGAGTTTGGCAAAACGTAAAGTGGCTAGCAAAAATATTGCAGTTACTACAGCTGCATTAGAAGAGATAATTAAAGATTCATTTGAAAACGTAAGTTCTCAGGATTGGAAGAAAATGACTGATCATGTGATACATATTGAAAATAAATATAAAGAACGTGATAAAATAACAGAAGAAAATTTAGAAAGTTTTATTATAAATGTTAGAGACAGCGAAACTAGTGATAGTGATGAATCTTTTGGCATTGAAATGTTAGAATCTGATTTTGATTATGATGAATAAAACTAAGTTATTATGTGTGGAATATTATCGTATTTTATTTCCCTATTTATTTTCGGATTCTGCCCATATTTACCTCATATACCAACACCTATATATTCCCTAACATAATTTTCTTATACAGTCTATATATATGATATTTTTAATAATGAATTGCCAGGTATCAAAGTAGGTTATTCCAATTCTCATAGTATGATTTTAGTGTTGTCATGCATGTATTTTTTAAATTTGCCGCCAATATTCTGGGGCCAGCTTTCGTTAGCCAGACTCTATCGTCATGGCGCCAACATTAAAATCAACGTATTTTATAAAATTTCTTGGAAATATACTTAATAATTGTTTTAAACCGAGTGATAAGTCTATTGAAAGTTGATTTAGGTAAGTAACTAGGTTTTTTACATATTTTACCGTTTATTGAGATTCTATGGTGAGGCGTCCCGTACCCCTCCTCCATTCCCGCCTCACCTCCGAAATGTGACACACTTTTTGTTTTGAACCCAACATAACATAACATAACTTCACGCCTGTGTCCCCGAAGGGGTAGACAGAGGTGTATTATACACCCACGATTCGCCAGTTATGTTTAGGTCCCAATGTAACAGAGGGCGAGCCTATTGCCATCTACCGGGTACATTATTAAGCGAGCGATAATTAACATTTATTAATGCACACATAACTACGAAAAGTCAGAGGTGTGTGCCCAGGGCGACTGGAGATCGAACTCGAGACCTCGTCTCAGCAGTCCGTTACGTACGCCACTAGGCTATTGCGCATACCACTTTCATTATACAGTTCTCTTCTTATTTACGCCTGACCTATGAACATCAGTGATGTATTAAACATGTTACTACTATTATTTAACCAAATTACATTAATTGCGTCATAGAAAGTTACTTATCATTGACCCTATAACATTGCAAAGCATACATGTATTGTTTAAATTATTATACACAAGACATTTGAAGGTTGTATAATGTGACGGCACGGTTAATTTTTTGTTTGTTTTATTTAATATGTATAGAACAACAATAAGCGATATTCTAATAATAACACTATGCCAATGTTTGAGTAAGTATAGCTGTTATTTTACTATGACATAAATTAAATATTTAAGCTAACAGATAATTTAGGTATAGTTAATACAAATATATATTTCAAACAGTATGAAATTTAATGAAGTTGAAAGAAGTGACCATTCATAAACTATATACCAATTAAATATCCGATTGGTAGAACTTACAATTTTCTTTAAATTAGTTAGTTGTTAATTAGTTAGTGCGTCCTACCTGTCATGACTTACGGTGCCGAAACGTGGACATTGACAGTGAGGCTCGTCCACGACTTAAAAGCCGCGCAGCGGGCTATGGAGGGAGCTATGCTTGGGGTTATTTGAAGGATAAAATTCGAAATAAGGTCATCCGTCAAAGAACTAAATTCACCGACATAGCTCGCAGAATAAGCAAGCTGAAGTGGCAATGGGCTGGCCACATCTGCCGAATGACCGATGGCCGATGGCGCAAACGAGTCCCAGAGTGGAGACCACGAATCGGTAAATGGAAGGTAGGACGTCCCCCAAGAAGATGGACAGACGACCTGACAAAGGTAGCTGGGATATACTGGATGCGCAAGGCGGACAATGGGAGAGGCCTATGTCCAGCAGTGGACTGCAAAAGGCTAATTGATTTATAGTTAGTTGAAAATGACCCTCGAATGATGATGAGTATAATTACGATACTTTTAACACTTCCACTTTCAATCACTATTTAAACTTAACTAACACTATTTAAACTTAACTAACCAAGGTTCAATATTGGATGGATGGATTAACTAGAATTTATGTAACGCTTTATGGGAAAATGCTATTACAATATATCCTATATTCTAATAGCATTTCACAGTCAGTATCTCATAACAATAGTGAATACAAAAGGTTGTTTTTTCTTTCCCGATATTACTGAGTTAGTCATCAGATTGAAATGGAGGATAGAACTAGAATTTTATATATCAAATTATGAGCTTTGTTGTATAGCAGACCAATCAGGGGGTGGTTTAAAATGCCTTGTATATTCTGGATAGGGTAATTGACAAATAATATTATCTTTTTGATTTCTCTTACTTGATTGAACTCACTACTACTTATTGATAGAATACGGTAACATTCCTATAATGGGGGAAAATGTTCAGAAATAAGGTGAGAAGCCTTCTGCAGGCTAGAGCAGGCCATAACGATAACTTATTGTTATCACATGTCACATGACTTCAGCTGTTGTGGCTGTTGAAGCGTTGAATAACCGGAGCAAAACTACAGAGACGTGATTGAAATTGTTTAACTAGTTTTGGGCCTGATCTGGATGCCCTCGAACAATTAGTAGCCCATATACATATTTAAGTAGGTATGGGTATAACATAAGCCCAATATTGGCTATATAGTAACCATAACATAAAATCAAGCACATTATTTCGCCACTGGAGAGGACTGTTGTCCCTCAAATAGGTAGCAAAGGACTGATGACCAAGAATATACGAACAGTTATACGGCATGTACGTAATATTTATTGTGTTACTGATTAACGATTATAAGTGTGCTATAACTAATGATATAATAAATGAATTACACTAACTACATTGATACTTCCTTGATCAGTAAATAATGCAGCAATAATTGTTTATTTCACTTTACTTCGCTTAGTAGTAACAGACTGAAACTTTAGTTTCATGCTGATTCAACTGATACTTAACTATCGTATTATTTACTTACATGTTATATACTTCTGTCAATTTTTTCAGTGAGCACGAATGCCTATCGATACTATCCATTATCGCATTCACAATTCACATTGCGAGAGTGTGTGGCCCATGATACTGTATTTTGGTTCTCCATCGTGACACCTCCAGTAATTGCCACGGCCAACCTCAGCCACCCTGCGCAATTATTCATGACCTATAATAGTCGAACCTCCTGCAGGATACATGGATCGATGAAATTTCATAGCTGCCTCGCATCACTTAAATAAGCGAGCGCTCGATTTTGTTTATGCTAGAAGAATTGGAGGTTCCTATGTGTCCTGACTTAACCTTAAAAATGATGACCTATACACAAATTTCAATACAATAGCAAAAAGAACTGAAGTTTTTATGTTCAACTGGATCTGTAGAAAGTATAATATTACAATTTTATTGTAACTGTCTTTTTTCTAGGCTAGACATGTTCTGCTATCTCCTAGAATTTCCTTCACACCCTAGTTATCACATTCTACGTTATTATACTATTTTGTTTATACTATATTATACCTATTTTGTTTATATGTTTAAACTAAAAAAATTTTTATGCCGGTTTCTAATAACAAATTATTGGCGTTGCAATTCTCTGTACAAATTGCTTCCATAAGTTTATTTTCCTACCATACAGTTCAGTTTCACAAAATAATTTCTACAATAATAACAATCAACATAGGGTAATCTATAGACAAACAAAACTGCAGTGCATTGTTTACAGGCAGTTGGTTCTTAGATTATTAATAGACTATTTACACACTGATACCATATCACTGAGAACTAACACTAATTAGATTTCCATCAAAGTTTCACAGAAAATTTTATTTCCAATTTAGCTTTTAAAGCAACTGCATACTCGTACCTAAAATTAAAAATATGGGTGCTCCAGAAGAAAAGCCTTTAAAAGCGGAAAAAGAAATTAAAAAGGCAACTTTCAAAGAAAAACTGGCTCACTTAAAAGAAAATATAACCGTTGAACCAGTTTTGGCATGTCATATTATTCCAGCGGTGCTTGCAAAATTAGCGAGCCAAAATCTAAATTTAGATAAAGCATGCCGCGTTAACATGGCATATGGTGACAAGATTTGTGATGCTCTTATAGCGAAAAAAGGAGACATGTACATCAAAGAAGAATTGGCTATCCAAGAACTTATATCCCTAATGGAGAGTTGGAAGAACGTATTGCTTACTGCTATCCCAAGTTTTCTTATCATTTTCTTAGGAGCGTGGAGCGATAGAACAGGCAAACGAAAAATTTGCATTTTGATGCCATTAGTTGGGGAGCTGTTAATGTGTCTGAGTAACCTTCTAAATGCTTACTTCTTTTATGAGTTACCTGTAGAAGTGACGATGTTTTTTGATGCATTTTTTCCTGCTATTACTGGAGGGTGGGTTACTACTTACATGGGTGCATTTGCTTACATAAGTGACATTACTAGTGAAAAATCAAGGACGTATAGAATTGGAATAGCTAATTTATGTTTGACAGTTGGGGGACCTATTGGATCCACTTTGAGTGGTATACTTCTAGATAAAATAGGATATTACGGCGTGTTTTCTCTAAGTTCTTTACTTTATTTGTTCAGTATAATGTATGGATGTTTGTACATAAAAGATGCTGAAAAAATCGTTACAGAAAAACCTACCCTGGTAAGTTACAGTTTCAAATGTATTATTTGATTTTAAGGATTATAATGTTAGCCTAAGTTAAAATACTTCATCGATGTAAACTCATAATGAAATGACTTTTTAACTGAGTATATCATTTTAAATGACTATTCCGAACCTGATTAATCCGGTCGCGGGTTAGGTTAGGTTAGGTTTTTATTTTGAGATAGATTAGAGGGATTGACTAATCTGCGCAATTCGGGTTATGATAGGAACGAAACGTCGGGTCAGGTTAGGAAGAGGGTTACGTTCGGAATAAATATTACTTTTTTTCAAGTCTTTTACCTTACCCGCGACCGGGTCAGGTTTGGAATAATCGATTTTAAAGCAAACGAGTAAGTTAAACTATCGGGATATATGAAGAAATTATAAATTCCAACGTTATTATTAATCGTTTATAAGTTTCTGCCAGTCAGCAGAGCGCTGCTAAAATAATCGATTGACTTTAAAAAAATATTATTAGTTTAGAACCGCACATTTAAATGAACACGTTCTAATCATGAACAATTGTACATTTACTTTAGCAAAAAATCTCTTCATTTACTTTTACCAAATTTTATCAACTTATACAAGATGTTTATTTGTATTTACACATCATTCACAGCGGTTCAAGCCCGACATAACCGCCCCCGCTGGCACGCGGGGGGGTATCCGAAGGGATTTCCGCACGATAAAAAAAAAAAAAAAAAAAAAAAAGGGGGGTTGAGCTATTTATAGTCGTCGAAAGTTCATGTTAAAAAAGGATGAAAAATAGAATCACACATTTTCAAACTGCATTTACATATCATTTAATCTATCGAATTTAATCACTAGTACATTGAGTATTATAAAATTATTATCATAATAACAATACTTTTTAATGTCTTCATTTTTCATGTGCTAGTAATTACAATCGGTAGAGTAAGCTTCGTAAATAACACACACAAATGAAATAAAAAAAAATGTTTTTCTTCCATTTAAAAGAACCTGGAGGATTTCGTTATTTCCAGAAGCTACATGATTACGTTCACTCCAGACTACAAAATGTCAAAATTCTAATATGATAGTTATTTGTAAATGCGGTGAAGTTTATCCAGATGTTAAACGTACACAAGCAGCAATTCGAAATTACGTATTGTCTATGTTAGGACGGAGTCTGAAGAGAAACACCAGATTTCCATTTCCACATAGTTGAAAGGCAAGCGCACATTAGAAGATGTATTGATCGATTATTATTAACCAGTGTAGTAGTTTAAGATGTTTAGGTGTACTGAATTCAAAAGATTGGAACGGATTGAAGATTCAACAGCCATGTATAATAATAATAATAATAATAAGCCATTTATTTCCATATCCCATGATTACATATGTGTATTAAAGTTAGTTGTTAGTTTGCTTTCTTATTCTAAGGGTTAGTATTGTTAGTTATTCTTCAAATTCTGAGATATGGACCCCTGTTTGGGTAAAGGCCTCCTCCATTCCCTTCCACAACTCTCTGTCTTTGGCTTTTTTTAGCCATTCTTTTCCTGCTACTTCTGTGATATCATCAGCCCACCGTCGTTTTGGTCTGCCAACATCCCTCTTGCCCAATGGTCCCATCCAAGGTGTGGTTTCAATGGTCCACCGTTCATCATTGTAGCGTGAGATATGACCTGCCCATCGCCACTTCAATTTCAGTGCTTGTGTAAGTGCATTCGTGATTTTTGTTCTTTGTCTTATTTTATCGCTTCTTATTTTATGTATTTTACGGATCTTTAGCATACTCCTTTCCATTGCTCTTTGGGTACTTTGGATTCTTTGTTTTACCTTTTTAGTGAATACCCAGGTTTGACATCCATATAAGAAACATGGCAATATGTTTGTATCCATTACGACTTTTTTGGTGTGTAAGCTGTAATTGCCCTTTAAAATTTCCTTTAATGGCCAATATTTTTTCCACGTTATTGCTATTCTTCTGTTTACTTCTTCTTCATTGCTAGTCTTATCAAATGATACTTTCTTACCCAGATATATATAGTTCCCAACATATTCGATACTATTTCCTTTGAGTTCGATAGGTGTTTTCAGGCTATTAGACATTATTTTGGTTTTGCTAGCATTCATTTCTAGGCCTACTTCAGTACTGTAGTGGTCGAGTGTTCGAGTGTTGTTACCATATCCTCCAGCTGTTTAGATGTTTCCGCAAGTAGTACGATGTCATCTGCAAATCTAAGATGGTTTAGATAACGTTGACCTATTCTTATGCCTTTTTGGTTCCAGCCTATTTTTCGGAATATATCTTCCAGAACAGCTATGAAGACTTTACAGCCATGTATACTCAGTATAAAGCGTCTAAAATCAAAGTCGCAAAAAAAATCATACAGGTTTAAAAGTTTTGGAGATAAATAATTTTTTTTCATCGTAAATAAATATTATATTTTCCCTACAAGTATATTTTGGGTTTCTATTCATCACATAAAGAGTACCCAGAAAGAGCTTAGTACACAATATATGTATGCTTTACTGAACATAGTAAAACATTTTTCTATTTTGCACAACATCTGCCAAAAGTCACTCATGTCTAATAATAGGATTTATAATTGCAGAAGGAATCGTCCAGTGTATGGAGCTTCGTAAAATCTTTTTTCGATATAAAACACGTAAAAGATACTGTACAAGTGACGTTCAAAAAAGGACCTAATAAAAGAAGGACAAAGTCCATTTTAATTTTGGCAAGCGTTATGTTTATATATGGTCCGTCTTACGGTACGTACATGTTCCTTACTAATCTTATATATTATTCAATGTTAGTACAGGATTCGGCTATAAATCCAAATTATCATCTCAATTCACTAGAATTATTTACATTAGTTTGAAAAAAGAATGTAAACATTCAGAGGTAGGTACAACAGAAACCTACGCAGTATGGTCCTAAGGGCAGGAGTTTTGAACTTGATCAAATAGTCAGAGTGATAGACAAGAAGATTATTATTTTGCTAACAGCGTTGCAAAAAAGTTTATCATCTTTGGAATCGATATTTTGCAAACTAATTAATGTTTAATGGATTCATTACCATAAATTTTTATATTCTAAATAATTTTCTTCATAAACCATCCAAATATATAAGCCAATGGAATTGCTTAGCACAAAAGTAAGATGAGTTAAAAATTAAGTACTACTTACAGGAGAAGCCACAGTGAAATATTTGTTTACCCGTTACCGCTTCAATTGGGATGCTCTGATGTACAGCCTTTATACCACGTTTTTTATTTGCACTCATGCTCTGGGTAAGCGTTGATTTTATTTCTAAGACTATAAAATAAGAATCAGCCATAATACTACATGAATCAGGGACATTCATGTTGAGATATGAGCTGGACGTGAAAAGAAATATATTTTTTTAATTTCCCGACAATTTAGCTTGAAAACCAAATTGATGTACCTTTTTTTTTCGTGCGGAAATCCATTCGGATGCCCCCCCCCCCCGTCGGCCAGCGGGGCGGTTATGTCAGGTTTGAACCGACTAAAACCGCACGCCGTCTCGGGTCTTAAGACGCCGGGGTGTAAGGTTGCCCATAGAGAATATCCCTCGCACCCCGACTGACCCTTGGCCATCTCCGGTGTAGAGATGGCCCCCTCGGGTTTGGGAACCACGGTGCCCCGGTTTGGGGGAGGGGCGCTAGTCGCCCCGCCGGCCTGGCCTGCTTCTGCTGGGGTGACAGGCGGCCTCACGTGTCACCCCCAGGCCTGCGCTCATGGAGGACGGAGGCCGTTAAGCGACTCAAATTGATGTACTTTTTTTTTTTTCATGCGGAAACCCCTTCGGATACCTTCCCGCCGGCAAGCGGGGGCGGTTATGTCGGGCTTGAACCGACTAAAACCGCACGCCGTCTCGGGTCTACAGACGCCGGGTGTAAGGTTGCCCATAGAGCATATCCCTCGCACCCCGACTGACCCTGGGCCATCTCCGGTTTCGAGATGGCCCCCACACTATTTTTCTACGTTTTCAATTTCAAATACGATTTCTTTGGCGTAGCGGTAGAGCGTTCGACTGCTAAGCCAGAGGTTGCGGGTTCGATTTCCACTCAGTACAAATATGTATATTTGCATAGGTTTTTTTTTTATTTTATTTTTTTATATTTAGTCCGTCCAATTGACTGCACCCCGCCTGATGGTAAGCTGAGGTGAAGTCCAAAAAGTAGTGGCCACCATTTCTAGAGATTGTCCTAGACGGCCTCAACAGATGTTTCTTCACGCCCCGCTTAAAGAGCCCAGGATTGTAGGTAGAAGGGAACACTTGTGTGTGTAAAGCGTTCCAGTGCTTTATGGTCCGACAAAAAAGGAGTCACCAAAGCGCTTGGTTCGCGATGGTATCGATTGCACTGTATGAGGATGACACCTAAGTCCTGCACGTGTTGTTCGGGACAAGAAGGGAGTAGGAGGAATCAATTGGAATAACTCATCGGAACATTCACCATGGTATATGCGATAGAATACTGCCAAGGAGGCTATATCTCTACGCAGCTGCAGAGGCTTTAGAGAACTGGTGACCTCAGGACTATCAATGATCCGGACTGCCCGTCGCTGCAATCTATCGAGAGCGTCTAGTACGTACTGAGCGGAGCCATCCCACAGGTGAGAACAGTATTCCACGCAGGGACGAATCTGAGTCTTATATAAAAGACACCGCTGCCCCGGCGTGAAAAACCGCCTCACCCTGTTCAACACTCCGAGTTTACGAGAAGCTGTTTTAATAACGCTCTCAATGTAATGTTTATTATTAAGTTTGCAGCGAACATCCATACCGAGCATATTGATACTGTCCTGCAGTGGTAGTGGTGTGTTCCAAAGAGTTTGGAGGGGAAGGAAAGGAGATACCTTTGCTGTAAACGCGCATGCCTGTGTTTTCTTGGCGTCGAACTCGACCAGGTTCTCAGATCCCCATTGGGAAATGTGGTCTAGGTCCTGATCGAGCTCAATGACAAGTTGCCGTCTTCTCTCCTCGATGTCGGTCTGCTTGGCCGCTGAACGTCCGAGATAACGCCCATGCAAAGTACTGTCATCTGCATAGCAATGTATGCTGCCTACGGACAGCATATCATTGATATGCAGAAGAAAGAGAGTGGGCGATAAGACAGACCCCTGAGGCACACCTGCATTAATCTACATGAACTCAGAAGCCCGGCCGTCACAAAGGACTCGGATGCTGCGCTCATGCAGAAAACTGGCAACCCAGCTGCACAGTCGAAATGGCAGACCGTAGGCCGGGAGCTTGGCAAGAAGCGAACTGTGCCAGACCCTATCGAAAGCTTTGGCGATGTCAAGGCTGATAGCCAGTGACTCGCCATGCTTGTCCATAGCCTCACCCCAGAGATGTGTGACGTACGCTAGAAGATCACCCGTTGACCGTTTTGGCCTAAAACCATATTGCCGGTCGGTAATTATGGAGTGATCTTCTAGGTAACGCATGAGCTGTGCGTTAATAATGTGTTCAAACACCTTGCTGAGAACTGAGGTGACAGCTATGGGTCGATAGTTGCCCGGATCGGACCGATCTCCTTTTTTGGGGACCGGTTGTACGTTTGCCTCTTTCCAAGCCCCCGGGACCAATCCCGAGGAATAAGACCGGCGATACAGTCGCGTCAGCGTTGGAGCTAACTCCGCTGCGCATTTTTTAAGAACCACCGCTGGGATACCATATGGGCCACTGTCTTTCCGGACGTCGAGTGACTGTAGTGCAGCGCGAATGTCGCATTGCCTGATACGAATATCAGGCATTGAGTGGTCACAAGTGACAGGTGTTGGCGGCTGCAAGCTAAAGTCGTCGATTCGGGAGTTAGCCGCAAAGAGGTTATCCAGCATATCTGCTTGCTCTTGCGGCTCGTGAGCCAGTGAACCGTCAGGGTAACGCAGCGGGGGCAGCGAAGGCTGGCAGAAGTTGGATTGCACGGCTTTGGCCAGTTGCCAGTACCCACGGCTACCCGCGGGATGTGACATGAGTTGCTGACCAAGCCGTGCCATGCGCTGGGCATCCGTTCTGACGTATGCCCAGCGGTCTGGGAGTTTCTAAGCATAATGTATAATATTTACAGAAAAAAAGGGATGTAAGTATGTTTACCCGTATCTTAGAACCCATATGACCAACTTTGCTTAGTTTAGGTCTAGATGGCATTGTGTAATATGTCCTAGAATATATAATTACTAGCGGCCCGGGACACGGGAATAAATTCGTAAAAAATTAATTAACCCGATTGCACCACCACCTACCGCGTCCAATTGTAAATGTGAACAAAAATAAGCTAATATTTAATTATAAAATACATATTCCCAATAATACTGATATAATAATGAGTGATATACAGACATTTTTTAACAGTATGTATATTACTGTCAACTAGCATTTACCCACGGTTACCCGGGTAAATGCTAGTTGACACCATGTAGGGAACCTATGCCAGGGATAAAAAGCCTATCCCAAATTTCGGCCAGATCCGTTCAGTCGTTAAAGCGTGATTAAGTAACAAACATCCAAACATACAAGCCTCTTCACAAACTTTCACATTTATAATATTAGTAGGAAGTAGGATAGGGTATTATTGAGTGTGTGCAGTAAGTTAGCCTAATATATTTTTTTTAGGAGCATTGATCTCAATTACTTTGTTCAGTCAGCGCCTGAATTGGGATGATTCAATATTAGGTCTAATATCATGCTTCAGCAAAGTCATAGGATCTGTTGCCACTGCACTTGCTGTAAACACAAGGGATATGTATATTGGTAAGTACTGTCGCCAACAAATTTGGCCATGTTTTTATTATTTCATTTTTGTATCTGTTCGGTAGAAAACTTTCAAAATATAATAAATTACATTAATCCTCTGGTGAACTACAGTGGAATTTAACAACGTTCAAAAACCAAAAAATAGGTACAATTTTTTTTTTGTATTAGCCTTAACGTTGGGTATGGGTGAACAGTTTATTATGAGTAATTTAGAGTGGGTTGGAGTCCCGTCCTGTATATCAAATTTAACCAATTTTATTTGATTATTAGGAAGCTTTATTACAAGTCTAGTTGAATAGAATATAGTTTATTTAGATTATAATGTTGGGAATGATACAATTTACTTATTCTTAATAGATATAACTATTAGCTTGTACTACACTAGGTCTCAGTCAGCTTTATTGGCAGAGCAACGTTGGGATATTGAGATAGTCATAATTTCAATATCTATCTTAAATTATGAGTTTTTACTATATAACTATAGCATGCTCCATGCTTTTCGACACGGTTTGATAGAATTATTTCAACATTCAACTAATTACGCGGTATATCACAATTATTTACTTATCATCATTCTCCGAGCCGTTTCGCAACTTAGTCGGGATTGGTTTTTTAGGTCTAACTACGAAGCGGCTGAACTTCGATATTTTCCTCGAAGTGACTGCTATTTAACTTCCATAACCCGTTGACGATATCGAAGTCCCGAAGTTAGACCAGTTTTCCGGCTTTTTATGGCTCCAACTACCCGTAACGATTGCTATAGATGTTCGTATGGCAACTGGTCCACGGCACCACGTGCTCTCGGAGGTACGGAGGGGTCTCAATATGTTAAGAATGATCACCCATTCTAAGGATGACCTTCCTACAATTGCTTAACCTTTCGATGTGTTAACCTGCTCGGAAAGCACCTAGCAACACGCCCCTCAATTACAATTATTTACTATTTTCTTAAATGATAACATACTATATTTCTTCTTTTTCAGCGGTAGGCATAGAGATGTTCAATGCAACTTCTTTTACTGCGCTCCGATCATTCTCATCAAAATTATGTACGAGTGCTGAACTAGGTAGTATATTCAAATTCCTCTGTTATATAAATATACTATATACTATACCTATATATACTACTTCATTAGTCAGAATAATTCCGTTTCTAAAAGTAACGCAATAACATGTAGCTAATATTTGATAATAATTTAATATTTAAAATGCAAATGCATACGTGCTTTATCTTAGATTACATCGTAAGTTCTATATATAATTATTATCACACAGATACTCGTGTCGTGTTATTGTTGTTGTTGTCTAATTTTAGTTTTAATAGTGTTTATTATTATTTATTCTCGGCTACAACTAAACTAAAATCAAGTACCTACATATTCACTGTGTTTGTGCACGGTACACAGAATAAGAATCCTCGCCTTAACAAAGAAATAAGTTAGTATGTACTATATACAATCAACTGCACTGAAAAGCAATACAGTTCAGATGAAGGAGAGAGATGCAGCTATACACGATATATGACTATAAATAAATAAGCATACTCCACAGTCAGATTGAAAGATAGATGCTAGGATAGACATGATATGGAAACATGACACACCGGGTACTATAGTCCAGTTTAATAGACTGGTCAATTGAAATTTTGTGGTAATGTGAAATAATACCTTGTACGCTATTCCAGGTAAAATGACGTCATTTTTTAACCTAGTTGAAGTGGCGACATCCATGATTTATGGTCCAATTTATTCGATGTTATATAGATATACTATTGCAATTGAACCTGGAATTATATACTACCTGAGCACTATTCTTACAATTCCACCACTGGTTTTCTTCGGGTAAGTTTTTATTATTAATTGGTTAAGGAAAATAGGTTTTTGTATACATTGGACTAACGCAAAACTACCCTCGGTGCTTTCTTTGACAATGACTATTCAGGCATTTTCACCCATTTGTCGTTTATATTCATTCTCTGCGCGTACAGTTCTATAAACAGCTTTTTTAAAATGTAAAGTTACATTTTGGACGCTATTTTTCTTTGAAATTGATCCAATAAAGATTTTGCTTCCATATATATACAAAATGTAAAATTTGAAATATAAGAAATTGATCTGCAATTGATTAAGAGAACTTATTTTGTCAGTCCATAGTTACATTGGGACCTAAACATAACTGGTGAATCGTGGGTGTGTAATAAACCTCTTCCTGCCCTGGGATACAGGCGTTAAGTTATGTTTTATATTTTTAATTGCAAATGAATTAAGAATTTGATCAAGAAAGATGTACCTATAGTATAAGCAAAAATGAGACATCCTACACAAACCTGATAATTACTAATTTGACACATTCTTGTGAATTATAGATTTGGTGTATAAACAACAGCATGAGAGAAATGCCAAGAAAATTATGTTGTGACATGACTCAAAATTCCTCGTATTTTAAAGTGGTATTGAGCTTGTAAAGTATATTACTTGCGAAGGGGAAGATTTATTAGATACTTTAATTACATATTATCAGTTGTCTAAGACTTTGATCGAGTTATTTACTGAACTTTGATCATTAAATTGAATGTATATACGTACAAAAGCACAACAGAAAGTGAAACTACTTCTAACTTCCTTTGTGACTAATAGGTATAAGAGGGTTGATGCTAGCGGAAAACGACTTCCAGTTCCGTGCGTTAATTTTTATATGAAATTTACCTTTTTTTTTTTTTTTTCGTGCGGAAATCCCTTCGGATACCCCCCCGCCGGCCAGCGGGGGCGGTTATGTCGGGCTTGCACCGACTAAAACCGCACGCCGTCTCGGGTCTTAACGCCGAGGTGTATGGTTACCCATAGAGCATATCCCTCGCACCCCGAATGACCCTGGGCCATCTCAGGTTTCGAGATGGCCCCCTTACTTGCTCTCCCCTGTGCCATCTGCTAATCAGAGGGACACGTGGAAAGCTTCCGAACACCCCTCAACAGGACCGTCACCGCCTCGGTCGGAGTTGGCCGTAGGCGGCAGCGTCTCTCCCACCCTAGGAGAGAGGCGCTGCCGTCTCCGTTGCCCAGGGTGCACCGCGTGGAGGTCCCCAACCAAGCACCCTAGTTTTGTTATAAATATTTTGTGCCCCTTTTTTATTTATCCGACTAAATTCTATAAAAAAATCCATTTGTAAACACATTTAAAAAAGATTAAAATTAAATATAAAATAAACAAATATAATTTAAAATATAAAAGATAGTAGCCCACCGGCTTCGGGTACAGGGACCAAGCCACCGGTGGTTAGGTTAGTTTAGATTACGAGTCGAGAAGTACCGCTTTTTGCATCAAGCCCTTGGCCCAAGTGCCTGACGAGCCTCTTGAGATGCTGATATTACTATTATTAGTAGTAGTATTAATATTTGACGATATTATTTATTGAAAATTTGAAGAAAACAGGGGTCAAGGTGAGGAAATAATACTACACCCAATTTTCATTTAAGGATGATACTGTTTTTTTTCGTGCGGTTATCCCCTCGGATACCCTCCTGCTGGCCAGCAGGAGATAAAGTCGCACGCATTCTCGGGTCTCCAGGGTGTACGGTGACCAATAAGGCGTTCACCTCGCACCCCGACTGATTCAAGGCCATCTCCGGTTTAGAGATGGCAACCTCGGGTTTAGGAACCACGGTGTCCCCGTCTTGCCCGTGGAAAAAGGGAGCGAAGGCACGCGCAACGCGCCACTGCAACGGCCTGCTTCTGCTAGGGTGACAGGCGGCTCCATCTGTCACCCTCAGGCCTGCGCTCATGGAGGATAGAGGTCGTTCCTTTTTTTTTTTTTTTAAGAATTTTAGTAACCGAAATTACTAATATTCCCCCTAACCCCTCCAGCTAAGCTAAATTGCTTGTGTTAGGAGTGGGTTCACGTCGCTAGTGTAATGACCAGGATTCAAACCCGGGACCTCTCGATCGTAGGGTCGACTCCTTAACCACTAAGCTACCGACGCAGAGCACATGAAATAGATAAAATTATTAAATAATATCAAGTCGACATGACATGGCAGTTATAATGAAATTATCTAATTCCATTCATTTATTTTTTAAATATCAAATCATTTTCAATTCATATTTTAATATCAAAGTAATAATTTTCTTCTTATTCGCAAAATAATGGATCGCCTCACGAAAATACGTATTCGAGTTTGTAATATATTAAATATATCATAAATAATAATATAATAAATCAGACTAGAGTAGTTTCAGTGCTATCTGTCTAATAAGTAATCTGAAGGACAGTCTATTATAATATCCTATATAATTATTGCTTAATAGCAGTAATTTTATTAGAATAGAATATACAACAGAATAGACTTTATTGTACACCAGTAATACATATAACATATATTTTCATCATCATCCTCCTGCCCTTATCCCAAATTTATTTGGGGTCGGCGCAACATGTGTGCTTTTTCAATTCATCTCTGCTTGCGGTCATCTCAACATTCACTACCTTCCTAACCATATCCTCTTTCACACAGTCCATTAATCTCCTCTTAGATCTTCCTCTCCCCTTGTAACCGTCCACTTCCATACTTAATGCCTTCCATACGATATTAATTTCATCCCTACGCATTAAATGTTCGAACCAGGACGAACGATTTCCCCAGAACTTTTCTGTTATTGGCGCTACTTTTAAACTTCCTCGAATGTACTCATTCCTAATCTTATCCATTCTAGTCACACCACACATCCATCTCAGCATTCGCATCTCCGCTACATGCAGCCGTCTTTCATCCATCGCCTTTACGGGCCAGCTCTCTGATCCATGCAGGACAGCAGGCTGGATCATGGTCTTGTAGATTTTCCCCTTAAGTCTAAGGGGGATTCATGAGTCACACGTTGTTGCCGTAACCTGCCGCCATTTCATCCAACCTACGTTAATCCGATGCTTTATCCGATATACCGATCTAATTCTCCATCACTTTGTAGTGATGATGAACCGAGATACCGGAAGTCGGAGCAGGCTGGTATAGGGATGCCATCAATCTATGGTTCTGTGGCTAGAGAGACCACCGAAATCGCAGAACATGTACTCTGGTTTGGTTCTGCTGATTTTTAGGCCAACACTCTCCAGCTTTTGTTGCCATGTTACCAATCTGCTCTGGACCTCGGTTCCATCCTCACCAACAAGGACAATTTCGTCGGTAAATAGCATACACCAGGGCGTATACATATATAACATATATTTTACATAGTGAAAATAGTACAATGGGCGGTCTCGTACTCGTAGGTAAGAAAGAAACTTGAGGGACCAGGAAACTGATTCAGGAGAAGAATTATCAATAAGTTGAAATTTATTAGAACAAAAATAAAGATAAGGTTTTTGCCAAAAAATAATACGTATCTTAATATATGTTAGATTGCTGCGTATATGTGTAATATTTTACAAGCTTTTGTTTAACTTGCTTCGTTAGTTAGTACGGGTAAAATCTTGAAAGCCCAATTAGAAACATTTTCTGACGTTATATTGGACTTCAATTTGTTATACAATGCTATTATGAGGTACTATGATGGTGTTCTGATGACGGAGTCAGATCGTGTCCATAGGACTTCTGAACTAAACAAGATAAACCAATCGAGACTGGGCACATTTGTTTTGTCTTGACAGATACTGTGATGTGTCTCATGTAGACGGTTGTGTTTATCGTAACTTCTGAACTGTTTGTGCTCGTTTGATTTGTTTTGTCATACTTACTAGAAAGCTTGTTTTTTTTAAAGTTTATCATGCGTGAAAGGGTAAGGAGAAGGGAGAACACAGTACATCAAGCAAAGCTAAGACTTGACAACTTCAAGGATTAATGTGACTTCCTTTTACAGATGGTTCTACATACAACACAAGAAAGCTCTACATGAGTCTAGAATAAATAATGAAGAAGGCTATATTACGGACACAGAACTAGAAAATAAGAACAAAGAAAATCAATTAGTTATAAGTATTGATGTGGAACATGAGAAGGTTAATTTAAATTAAATTGATTTATTGCCTAAGCTTATAGGCTCTCCCCTTTTTTATTTTGCTTATTTAAGTTTTTGTAAATAATTTATAATTAGTTGTACAAGCCTCAAAATGTATTTATTTTAATATCCAATAAAATGTTTACTCTACAATAATTTTCTAATGACAGACAATTATATATATGTATTGAATAAGGTATAAATTGAAATCTATATTTTTTAATTTAATTAATTAATTTTTAATTTAATAGAGAATATGCGTCATTTCTTTTTTTATTATTTTTTTTTGATAATATTCACATTCCTTTCAATTGTTCTGTGATGTGCTTCCATTTATTAATTTTATTTTTATGCGTTAAATTATCACTAAATACGCCAAATAACACGTCGTTGTATGAACATTGAGGCCATTATTATTAAAATTAGGCGTCTATTTCAATTAACACACACAATCAAACGTCAAGGTGAAACACATAAAAAAATTACCGTCATGTTCTCTCATATTCATACCTCGATATTGTGATGTGACAAATATGTCAATTACGATGACAAATAGGTCGAAGTATTTTTTTTGAGGCTTGGTAGGTACAACGTGATAATTGACGCCTTTATTGAACTACATATAAAAAGATAATTGTCGTCTTTATTAAACGGCACTTGTCGCGACAATTCGATTTTTTTCATTCGAGTCGATAAGTGACAAAATTGTCGAATTATCACGTTTATTAAATTGAGCCCTGGTGTTGTCCATTTACGATCAAGTAAGCATACGGCTATTGATTGCTATTATCGATGCTATTATAGAGCCAACTTTACGCGGCTTTTTTATCTGACAGGAAGAAATGTACCTCAATAGCAAACTACGCGAGAAAGCAAAGTCGCGTAGTATTCTATTGAGGTAGTTGTATTACACTGTAGCAACTTGCAGTATGCTTCACTTTGACTCTATGGGAGTGAACCAGCGGCGCTGCTTTAAATTGACATTGTTTACCCAGTCAGCGTGCATTGTACTGGCTCCGGCTTCTAACTGGATAATATTCAGATGCACACAAAACATCCGTCCTTCTGGAACTACACTTTGAAAGGTATGGGGCAAAACATTATTCTTAATTAGGCTTTTTTGTGCGATACTAATATTAACAAGATTAATTACATACTGTTACGAGGTACGTAATTACAAGACCTTAAGTTTAATTATGAAATAGTCTAATAAAATGATTATCATCGACGACCAGTATCATAATATTACTACTAAAGTTGCATTCAACATTTGCAATTTAAATTAACACGCTGAGGCCACTTTCGACTTTATAGAAACTTCCACAAGCAATAAACTTCCAGTGCCGAAGTTTTCGTGCAGGTGGATAAAGTCTCTTGAAGAAACTTTGTATTTAATTGAACTCTTACAAAGGCCTTTATTAAGTTTGTTATATAAATTGTCACCTTAAAGAAAACAGGATTGTATTCATGTGATATTAGTTGTGAGTTGTATTTTTTATTTTTGACAGAGAATATGGAGAGCTAATATTCGCCTTAAGACGTATATAATATATCGGAGTTTTTTTTATATCTGGGACGTGTCTAGATTGCTCAGCTGGTCAGAGCATTCCCCCTGTAAGGTACTGGTCGCGGGTTCAAGTCCCGTTCTAGATGTTCTCTTTTTCCGATCTAAATCTTAAGAAGAGCTTGAGTTTTTGATTTTTACCCAGCAATTGTAATCTTAAAAAAAGTCGAGTTAATTTCACAAATTGAGAGTTTGCTTAGAGTAGTTTTCTGAGATTAATTAACTTCTAGTTTGGATGTACTATCTAATTCGAGTGGATTCAGTCTATTGATAAGTATAATATTATTTACATTGAAGCCTTAATGTGGATTTAGTCTATTGATAAGTATAATATTATTTACATTGAAGCCTTAATTTTATTTACATTGAAGTAGTCAGCATTAGTAGAGCGACAGTTAAAGAATAATACTTTTGTTTATTACTTGGTGCATAAATTCAATTATATTTAAATATTTAGTACATTATTAATGTAACATAGCCGATGGGACTTCGGACCACATCTCCGAAGTCTGGTCCCTAAACAGAAGGGGGCTGTGGCCGCGCTCACGCGGCTGATGCCCAACATGAACGGACCCAACGCTCCCACTAGGAGACTGTACCTGTGGACCGTGCGAAGGTGCGACTCGAGCAACCGAGGTAGGGAGAGCCCCCATCGCGGCGGCGAGGCTGGTCATGGAGGAGTGATTAGAGAGGCGCCACAGTCACTTACCCGTGGTGCCGAGCAATGGACACTTGGGAAGGACACCTTGTGGTTTTAGTCGGTTTGATGTCGACATACCCATCTCATCTCTGGCACCGGTGGGGTGAAGCCCGTGGGGATTTACAAAAGAAAAAAAGAGATTAATGTAACAAACTTCGGTTGGTCTGAAAGGCATTAGAAGGTTTTTACAGGATCGGCAGCGCGAGTGTGGCGCCCCTGATGTTGCACACGTCCATAGGCCACGGTAACCGCTTCCCATCAGGTAGGCCGTGAGCTTGTCTGCCACCTGAGTAGTATGAAAAAAAAAACAGCTGTACCGGATAGCTGGTGAGGTTGGCTTGGGCCTCACTGATCTTGGTAGGAAGGCCTACACCCACTTAACACTGGGGTCCTCAATTGCCTCAAGAATTACACTATCGTTATCTTTAAGTTGTCTATCACTTGATCATTATTTTCCCAACCAATCTTGTAACCTTTTTTCTTAAGAAGGTTACTCACCGGCTAGACCAGGTGAGCAAATGAGGTCTTAATCCCAGCCTTGTCAGAGAGGTTCTAAGTTGGTGCATAGGTCAGCTGATCTCCAGTGAAAGACACTCAAAAGTTATGCATACATATATATAGAAAGAAAAGATACAGATATATACTCAAAGGAAACTAAGACACATATAAAATAGTAATCCAGAATATATATATAAGTTCAGGTACAGTACAGTACAGGTAGTAGTAAGTTACACAGAAGGATACCACATAGAAGACACAGGTACAGGTACACTTATACAAATATTCAATTAAAACCGGTATACAGGAGCTAGTCATGGCGGTGGTTCTCACCAGGTGCCAGTCAGCACTCGGTAAGACTCAATACTATCACCGACTGCGAGACTTCTATGTTCTGCCGCCCAGTACCGGTCAGTAGTGGTACAGCTCAGTAATAGTAACGAATCCGTGATCCTTCTGCACATAAGCCTAGCGCCGGTCAGCAATGATACAACGAAATAACAATACAGATAGCTTGACCTTTTTGTCCAGAGGCTCCGCGGGGCACCATTGGTTGTGCTGCGGCATGACTAACATAGCTCATATAGCATAGCATCAACATAGCATAGCTCATCAAAGGATTGAACCATCGCAATGTGATCTTAAACATCACCTAGATCGCAATCAATGTAATCCATTTCGAATTACTATTGTAAAAAGTAAACATAATTTGGTTATTATTGTCTCAAGAATAACAGAAGGCAGTGTTTATTTCAAAAACAATAATGCTTCAGAAATATCTAATTCATTATTACATTGCACAAGCTGCTATCTTAATGCAAATAGGAGAATTAAGTACTTTAAACAATTGATTACACTATTTGTAAAATGTTATCAAAGAATCACATCGTGCAGTAACTAAGTCAATAAATCACATAAATATTTATTATTTAATGAATATTTACAGAAGGTACAGGATGTTACTTTTTTAATATTTCCTTAATTACAATTCGAATACAATTATAAGAGATGAATTAAGACACAGTAACTTTTCAAAATTGAAAAAGCAGGAAGGTATTTTAGCCTAAGAGCCCACGACGGCCAGACCTTCGTTTTTTAATGAGAGCTGAAAGTTTTTCTGTCCATGTCCCCTATACAGGTAAAAACGACCAGGGACTATAGAGTTTGGGTTGTGGTTAGATTTCTAAAAATAGGCAAAAAAGCACAGTTCATTAAGCTATCAAGATAATTTTAAACTTTAAATAACAAGAAGTACATCATGTGACATTGTTTATGAGAATATGTGCAAAGTTATGTGTAATAGGTATATTGACTTATAATGTTGAAGATGTTAACTAAACACTTCCCTTAAAAATGTTATAATGTTTGAATAGTAACTTAAAATGGGATTGTCAGAAATTCATGTAAACATTATATATTTCAATGAAACTATTTTTAATGGATTCGATTGCGATTTATTTGGGTTTATTTTATTATTCAAACTGATGCCGATGTTTTAGTTGCTTTTCTGCAGCCATTGTCAATGGGAAGTCTAAAGTTGATGGTTGTCTTATATTTTGAAATGTAAGTAATGAAGTGTAAATTATTTTTTGTATTACTATTTACGCAGAGTGGACTCACAAATCTGGTTGTAATTTGCTTTTTCTCGTGTTTGATTAAGTGAACAGCTTCGTGCCAAGTGCTTTCCCACGAGCTTTGGCTGCACCCAAAGATATTCCTACCATCTTGTCTAAATAAATTAGGTTGTTTTTTTTATTTCTATAACCTTGCGGATCATCCTAGATAGGAATTGATGTTCTTTAGCGAGTACCTGTCATCATTATCTTTGTGTTGAGCATCCCAGGGTCTTACCTCGGAGTCCAAGGTCCGCTTACCGACTTTTACTGCTCGTACTAATCACGTCTCGATCTGTGACCATTGGCAAGAATATCATCTTATACGACGCCAAGCCAGCACTTCTTGGGGCTGAGGCCTTCCAACCGGGGTCGAGAGTTCCTCATGCGATCCTTACGCCTGACTCAATACATCCACCGCAGCATATTCATCTCCGTGTCATGCAGCTCGTTTTGGTGTCGCTTTAGCAATGGCCATGTTTGGCAGCCGTGTGAAAGGTGCGTTAGGCCAATGATGGTTTTTATACGCCTGCTCCTTCAACCTAACCGGCATTTTGGGATCACAAATAACACCAGTCACCTCACGCTACTTGGCCCATGCAGCGACAATGCAAGCCTTTACGTCGCAATTGATGCCACCAGTCGTAAGAAGTAGAGATCCGAAGTATTTAACCTATTCGTGCGCCCAACAAAGTCATCGCATATGCAGAAGGGTGTGGGATCTGTGGAGTTCAATGCTATGTACTTGGACTTTACCACATTCAACTGCAGGCCACCGTTATGTCGCCTGTCGCTGGTCACCCCAGTCACTCTGTGAATACAATCTCACCTGGCTGGGGTTGACCGCCGGCGACGTGAAGAGGAGCACGGCCCCCACGCGAAGACCAGAGGGAAGTACACCCGCCCCCAAGACCTGCCGCTATCCAGCGGCAGAGAGACCGAGCCTTCCGTCAAGGAGGCAAATCGCCCGAATGCGGACTCCTCGCGGCCCTTAGGGGACGCTGAGATGACCAACGTGTCCGATAAAACGTCTAAACCATGTTGAACAGAAGAGAACTCAGGATGGATCCTCGGTGTACTCTGATGTTGATGGTTAAGATACATGTCTCAGATAATGTAAGTATACGAATCTGGAACCCCCTTGAACCGCAGTGCCCATCAGATCACTGTACGAGGAACAATGAAAGATCAAGTGCCAACTAACTCTATAAGATGCAGGGTTCTACAATAGTATACATCCTATAATATAGACTATGGTTGTGAGCTCTCAAAGTAAAACCAAGTGAAGAGGATTATTCGTGACATTATTGAAAAGAAAAAACCTTATTATTTTATTATTTCAAATGGGGACATCGGAAGCCGGACGGACGATCCACCCATGAGACTTGTGGGCATTTCCCTCGCATTGGGGAGAGCGTGGTTATTCCAGCATTCACAGCGCCCCTTTAAAGCTTTTTATATCCTTGCAAAATCTTGCGATCTGTTTCACCTTCAGATCCTTCAACTCCTCCGTGTCTAGTGTGTCCGATCCCAGAAGTTCCCATCTAATTAGTGAGTACATGGAAACTGGTCTCTTCTGTCTCCATGCACTCCGGACAATTGGGGTCAGTCTTCACTCCAATCATTTTAGGTGTCTTTTTAGTCTGCAATGTCCTGTTATTACTTCTATGATGAGCGTCATGTTCCCTCTTGAGAGTTTGGTCAGTTTGCTTGTCTTTTTCTTGTTAAAGATCTTCGACTGCCTCATGCCTGCCGATGATCTCCATCTTCGGTTGATTTCTGCTGTAATACTGCAGCTGATTACTCCCTTGGGGATTCTGGGCAATATTGGGAGCCAGGGCTCCGGCCCCACCAAAATTTTTACGGCGCCGTCGCTGGCTAGTATGTCAGGGCTTGTCCCGGCATCCAGGCGATCGTTAAGTTGATTTTTAAGGTGACTCTTTACATTTCTTTACGATTGCTGAGGTCGTTGCCACTTTGCTTAGTGCTTTCAGCGCCGCCTGGCTGTCACTGTAGATGGTCACCCTGTTGATGTTGTTCAGGTGTTCGAGCAGCTTAGCACATTCCTTTATGGCGTAGACTTTCGCTTGAAAGACGCTTGCGAATCTGCATAAGAGTATTGATCTATTTATCTCTGATCCGTCTTCGCACTTAATGTGTACTCCAGATCCTGATAGCTTTGTTATTTCCTTCCTTTAGCCGTCCGTGTACTAGACAGTGCCACTGCCATCTGTGTTCCAGTCGTCTCTTAGTCCTATGTATACTTCTTTTCGAAGATTCCCTCCTTCCTTATCAGGTCATTGTTAGAGAGGATCATCGACAGCCTCTCTTCGTAGTTCTTGCTGATACTGGTATAGTGTTTATCCATAATAGTTCCGGTCCATTGGTCAGCACTCCTAAGTTTGAACCATTGTTCGGTTACTTATCTTTTTATTTTTAAATTCAAGGGGTTAAGCTCCAATATGATTTCGAGCGCGGCTGTGGAAGTTATCCTCACCGCGCTCGTGGTCATCAGAGGTGCTTACCTATGGACTTTGTCTAGTTCAGCTTTGTTTCTTCCAATGGCAGTCTTATGCCACCATACTAGGGCACCATGTAGGATTCTTGGCAGGGTAATTGCTTTGTAGATCCATAACACTATCGCTGGTTTCATGCCCCAGATTTTTCCTATTCAGCTTTTGCACTGCATCATGGCCATTTTGGCCTTTTGGCATGTGTTGCTAATGTGAGTCTTGAAGGTAAGCTTGCTATCCAATGTTACCCCTAGATATATTTTACTTCTTTGACTGTTTCCAAGTCTTGGTTATCCAGGCACACCGGTGCAGTTCTTCCCATTTTTCTTTTCTTGGTGAACAAGACTATTTTGGTTTTATCAGTGTAGAGGTTAAGGCCTTTGCTCCTATACCATACTAAAGTAAGATGATTAATTCCAGTCAGTAAAATGACATTTCCAGTGTTGCAGGTTTTTTGTCCCAAATAAATAATGATGTGGTAGAATCGAGTTTTTATAAATAAAAGTTAGTCAAGTTTCCTTTTTTTTTACTCAATATCAAATTGCCTGTATATAAATAAAAAATATGTAATTTACGGTAATTAAACAGAAGACATACACGGTAAGTAATTAAATATTACATAAAATACTGTTATATTATTTGTTTTGGTTATTGGAAGCACTATGGACATTGGACATCAGATCACTGGTCACGCTATGGACGCCATTTTGTTTTTCATTCTGCTCCCGAATTCCGATGGTTTAGTGTCCCCTGCAATTTCTTGTTTATTTCTTACTTGTTAACTTGTTATTTTTTTGTTGAGTTTTGTTACGTTTGTTGTTTTCTAACGTTGATGTTTGAGATCTATCCTCAACCGTCCACCTCTAAAGAGGGATGTCTCCCTCCAAAAAGAAAGCGTCGATCATTTGTTGTGAGTGAGAAACAAATGGTTCTCAATGCATATAATTATGTATGGAATCAAAATGCAAAACCTTTTGATGTTCCAAAGAAAGATGAGAGTGTGAAGACAGTGTCTGAAATTTTGGGAATTTCGACTAGATCTGTGTATCGGATACTGAAGGAACAAAAGGAGAACGTTCAATTATCAAATCGGAAAAAATCCGGACCCAAACTGACATTCAAAGATAAAATTGATGATTTTGACTTTCGGCGATACGTCGTAATGTTCACCAATTCTTTTATGCGAAAGACCCTCCAACTATTGCCAAGGTATGTTAATTTATAAAATTATAATACAATAAAAAAAACATAATTGCACATGATACATAATAATAATTAACACACATTGTCATTGTCTCGCTGTAGTTTACAAAAATTAATTACTTGTAATATTTTAAAGGTTCATCAGGTTGTAAATGATGACCCTGACCTACCAAATATGTCGAAGAGTACCATGCGAGCAGTTTTAAAACATTTAAAATTTAAATATACCACTCGCAAACGACGCAGCTGCTTGACAGACCGTCAAGACTTAATTCTGTGACGTAGACGGTACTTGACGACAATCAAAGAATATCGGAGACAAGGAAAAATTATTTATTATCAAGATGAGACCTGGATTAATGAAGGGCATTGAATATTTATATTTACAACTGTATTTAGTGAATAGTTTTTCAGTTTCAAAATGTATTTGTGTCAGTATTATATTATTTATATGAATTTTGTATATTAACAGGTCATACAACTGGTAAAGTTTGGGTGGATACAACAATAGAATCTTCCAAAGAAGCGTTTTATAAAGGTTTGACTACAGGCCTAAAGGGCCCAACCGGCAAAGGTTGACGCCTAATAATTTCACATATAGGCAGTGATAAAGGTTTTGTAGAAGCCGGTTTACTTATTTTTGAATCGAAGAAAAATAGTATGGACTATCATGAAGAAATGAACTCGGAGTGTTTTGAGAAATGGCTTAAAAGCATTTTGCCAAATTTAAAGCCAAATGCGGTGCTGGTATTAGATAACGCACCGTACCATTCAAGAAAAGTCGAGCGTATACGCACTTCAAACTGGCGGAAGGCTGATATTATTCAGTGGTTGGATGAAAAACAAATTCAATATCAACCTACAATGATAAAGGCTCAATTAATAGAAATAGTAAAATTACAAAAATCTAATTACGAACGCTATGCTGTGGAAGAGTTGGCCGCTGAATACGGTGTCACAATCCTGCGTCTGCCCCGTTATCACTGTGAACTCAACCCAATAGAGTTAGTTTGGGCTCAAGCAAAGGGGTACGTCCCCAGGAATAATAAAACTTTTAAAATAAAAGACGTAAAATTATTTGAAGAAGGCCTGAAGGAAGTGACACCTGAAAATTGGAGACAGTGCATCAACCATACCATAAAAGTTGAAGACAAAATGTGTCAACTTGACCACATCATAGATGAATGTGTGGATTCATTCATTATAAATGTAACTGATTCCGATTCCGATTCTGAATATACCGATTCAGAAACGGAGTCGGAATCAATAGCAACCGTAATAAATAAAAACGTAATAAATTACTTGTATTGTTTTACTTACTACTATATGACGGGAGCAGTAATTTGACTGCAATTTGGATTTAAATGTTAAATAATTGACAAACCATTTGACTTAATGTATTGAAACTTTGTGACTTTGATTAATATTTGTAGTTAAATGAAACTATGTATGAAAATAACTCACATCCCTTTTGTTTATTATATAAAATTTTGATATACCGACAAAGACGGCGGCTTTCATTTGATGACTGAGATCCAGTAAGTGTTTATAATTGTAATGTGAGAGGGTAGAACATAAATTAGGCACGTTTATCAGTTGTTTGTAGTTTGTTAGACAAAAAAGTCAGTATCGCATCGACTGCCCGTGAATTTAGTAGAAATTATTGTAAGTAATTTGTCAAAATTAAACGCTTTGATACCTAATAAAATAAAGCATGACTAAATATCTAAGTCTATTGATTGCCGAACATCACTATTGTAGCGGGTCACCCTTTTTTGTATAAGTGACAGTTGCGCTTGTCATTTTACTGACTGGAATTAATAATCTTACTTTAATGTTTCTTTTAGGCCTCTGTTTATTATGTTGCACATGACGCTGACTTTGCCTGTGATCAGGAGCACTCCATCGTCCGAATACACTTGTGTATATATGTGCATCCTGTAAATCTTATTTACTAATTCGTCTATTAACAGGCACCATAGTGGTGGCGCTAGACATCCTCCTTGTGGGAAGCCTCTTCTCGCTATCACCGAGTGTTATTATTAGTTATTCCTGCAATCTTTGCTATTATCAACCGGTGTCTTAGCATAGCTTTCAACCATTCTGATGTCTTTGTCGATTCTTTCGCGATATAGTGCGGCCTCTATGGAGTCTGGGGTAGCACTGTCAAAAACGCCCTCTACATCCAAGAAGCAGCCCAGTGCGTATTCTGTGTTATCTATTGATCTCTGCACTCTTGTCACCAGGTTGTGGAGGGCCGTTTCAGTGGACTTGCCCTCCATCCACAAGAAAAAACCTTACTTTTGCTTTAATACCGGACAATTTTTTTTTGTCTTATCCTGCATAGATACTAGTTTCACAATAATAACATTATTATCACACTATATTAAAAACAAAATAACAAACGCACCACGTTTTCAATGCATCGAAAAAGACAACGTTACAATACCATTTGAAACAGCTCTATCGTTTATTTCACTTATTATTTTGGCACCCATTGACTTATTTAAAATCGCGTTTTCGCAATAAAATAGAACTCGATACGGCGATTTTTAATTCCAATGTTTAAATGTTGAATCCACTGACAGTGTCATCACATCGGGTTAGGGGGAATATTAGTAATTTCGATAATTAATATTCTCAAAAAAAAAAGGAAGCAGCATATTTATTATTTTAGTATAGTTAGCATAGTATTCTATTAATAGAATTACTGGCACATCTCATCACATATATTATAAATGTGAAAATGCGTGAAGATGTTTGGATGTTTGTAACTTAATCACGTTCAACCAACGGATCTGGCTAAAATTGGTACAGGGATAACACATAAACTACTTTTTAGCCCTGGAATAGGTTCCCATGGGTTGCCGGAACGGAATCAGAAACCTACGCAGGTAGAGCCATGGGCTACTCTGTTAGTATCGTTATATAAAATCATTTATTGTTCATAAACATACTATCTATTTGTCAGATCTTGTTTTCAACTGTAGAAGAGTAGAGCTCCATTTTTTTAAATTAGGAAATACCCCTAAAGTTTGACTTGAAGTAGCAGCGCACTGAATTTTGTATAGTTTGTATAGAATGTGTGTAGATACCTGACAGTCCTAAGATTTATTTGTTTGCATGTCTTAAACGAAGTTCAACTTTCAATAAATGCAAATACTTGTTGCAGATAAGATTACGATAGAGGCAGATCAGAGGTCAAACATTCCCGTTTTAGCTGATGAGCGTTATCATTGTAAAGAAGTAACAATGGTTACTTTTTGTAACCACATTTATATAAAGTAACCAAACAAATTAAATAAAACAAATTACCTAGTTACGGAGCTGATAGTTAGGTTAATACTTTTATAGAGGAAACACATAATGGCCGATACAAAAAAGGAGATAACAACAGCAGAAGAAAAACCGTTAACAGATAAGAACACGGATGCAGTTGAAACTAAAAACGAAAATTTTGTAACAAAACTATGTCTTCTAAAGTCAAATATTACAGTAGAACCTATATTTGCTGGCTTGGTTATATCATCTATGTTATGCAGATTAGCGATACAGAATTTGAATTTGGATAAAACATGTCGAGTAAAGTTGAATTTGAGTGATACAATTTGTGATGCTTTGATCAAAAGAGAAGGAAACTTTACAGTTCACGAAGCTAATATTCAAAGTATTATTGCAAATATAGAATTATGGAAGAGTGTTATACAAACGGCAATACCAACGTTACTCATTATTTTCATGGGAGCATGGAGTGACCGTACAGGCAACAGAAAAATCTGCATATTACTGCCAATCATCGGTGAATTTCTGGTCTGTGTCAGCAATATACTAAGCACTTATTTCTTTGATCAAATTGGTGTTGAAGTGACAATGTTTTTAGAAGCTATATTTCCAGCAATAACGGGAGGTTGGGTTATGATTTACCTAGGGATCTTCAGTTATATCAGTGATATTACTGATGAAAAATCCAGGACATTTCGTTGTGGACTTGTAAATCTATGTATGACTGCTGGGATTCCCATCGGTACTGCTTTGAGTGGAATTTTGTTGCAGCTGTTGGGTTACTATGGAATTTTCACACTATCTGGCATCATTTATATGGTTATATTTGTCTACGGTTGTGTCAATCTTAAGAGTTACACCAAGCCAAGAGGAGAAAAACTCGAAGAGGTATTTTGTCATGATTATTTAATATTCATTTATAAAAAACAACAGTAACTACTACCACACTATTGTGTTATTAACTTTTATATTATAGAATTAAGGGAGGATATTTCCTCCATTGATATAAATAACACTATAGTTGATCGGTTAATACTGCAACTGTAAACTATAACATAATTAGGAGTCATTTAAGAGCTAAGCACATAATTAGGTTATCAATACAAAATCAGCACAATACACATACTGTTTTAGTGATGTGAATATGGAAAGATATAATAACAAGATTACTAGGTCTGATGTAAAATAAAATAATTCAAAGTTTTTCATTTTACTAGTTAGTACTCAGTAACAGAACTCTGTCTACTATTATTCTTCTCTACCTAGAATAAAGTAAATAGATGGACAATTTTACTAAAAGGAGACTCCATTTTGATTTTAAAAACAATTCAAACTGCATTCAAAGATTTTTTAAACTCGATTATCGAACTGGCTAAAATTCCAAAAAATATCACCTGTATTTTTATGGCATCAATCGATAGTCATAAGGATCAAATCTCTATAACAAACATGGTAAATTAAATAAACGGAAATTCATGCAATATACATTCATGAAAATTTGTTCCCAATTTTTATCTATTTTTGTTACATATTAACTTTAAACCTTTGAAACAAGTTTCATATGGACCAAGGCCAAACAGCCCGGAAGCAGTGTATTCTACATACAACACCGGCCATGAAAGCCTAAAGATTTATAATAACTTTATTATCTTTGGTCCTACGACTGAAAGGTATAGAACTAAAGTTGCCGAAAATTCAATTTACAACAAAACTGCTTTTAAAATTTTTCAGTGTAACACAGTTTGCCCGATATAGCGTAAAAAACCATTCGCACTCGTTTTTCAAGACTTTCATGTAATCTACTAGACCACAGGAATTTCAGGGCTAGAAATCGGTCTAGCCAGGTTTCATTTTTCGAAAACGTCGTAATAAAATCGAGCAAAACTCGGTCATCCAGGTACTTAGGTTGTTATTAGTGCTCCTAGAAGTCATTTAGTCATTTTCTTGTTTATTTGGCATATTATTTCTTGACATGCTTGCAGTATGAATATTAATTTTCTTATTAACTCTGTAACCCGCTCACTACACTCTGTAACACTACTCAGTAGTAGGACACAATAAATTTGCTTTTTTGCCACTCCATTCACCACTCCACTCTCAAATAATCTTAATCAAATCGAAATTGTTTGATATTCAGATTGTATCGCAAAAACGCAGCCATCATAACCTTGCACTGAAAGCTGCATTTTTGCATCTTCTTATAATTTAAAGATTGTGCTGAACAATTATGGACTATCTAAGATTGTGTTACACTACTTTAATTATTGCGACAACCGCTTCATTGAATTAACTTTTTATACTATTTCAGGTGAAACCCGTAACCTGTTCAGATATGGTAACACTAGTAAAAGAAACAGCAGAAGTCGCATTCAAAAAACGAGAGAATAACTACAGGAGAAAAATTATTTTGACACTTCTGGTGGTATCCATGGCATATGGGCCAAGTCATGGTGATTTTTTTTAATATTTATAATTTTATGGGAATCGTGACATCTTATTTGCCAGATGGTAACCATCTACGGAAACTAATGAAGCACTTATCAAAATTTTAAACATTAATGAAATAACTGAAAAAATTATAGAAATATTCTAAAATCTTTTTAGTATAACATAGTAGTACGATCAAATTTATATTAAAAACTTTGGTTATGTCAAATATTGAACATAACATATATATATAATATTTATGTACCTATATTGATGATTATGCACGAAATGTATCGAGGTCAGCAAATTTTATTTTCCTTGTCTTGCCCTGAATGAATCGAATCTCTCATACCATGTAAAAAATAAGGATGTTTTTCAAAATAGCTTAAAAAAGAAAAACTTGGTCAGATACAGTTATGGTACTGTTATGGTAGGTATATATTTTAGGTTGTCTTTGTCCCTATAAAAGACTTAATCGAATTGTTTGTCTTTTACAGGTGAAAGAATCGTCACTTACTTGTACGTTAGATACAGATTAAATTGGGATGCACTGAAGTACAGTTTGTACTCCACTTACAGTATTATCACCCATTCTCTAGGTGAGTTACATACGCGTAGAGATCATAATTGTGATAATTAATAACAAGGATCCACAAATACTACAGTGGAAGCTTAGTTGATCTCTCAATGAGTCTCTAAAATATAAGTTTGTAAATACCTAACATGGACAAATTTAAATCAGACACAGTGTTAGTGAAACTACAAAAGTGTAACACACAAAAGTGAATAAAAATAAAATTTAGAAAGCTCGGTGTCTCGCACTGGATGTTTAATGTCAATTTTAGGCCACATGCCTGTCACTTTCTTTTCAATCAGCAGGAAGTTCCAGAAGATTATTCAGCTATTAACTTTAGCCTTAACTTTAACAAAAGAATTAGAGAGAAACTCTTAAGATTAGTGACATTTAAGTTTACTAAAGTCAAATATCCACAAATTTGTTGATGATTAAAATACACTTTTTTTCTTATTCCTAGGTGCACTGTTCTCTATTAGTCTGTTCAGTAAGCGATGGGGCTTTCACGACTCGATGCTATGCCTCATTTCTATCGTCAGCAAGCTTGCCGGTTCCATTCTCTTAGCTTCTGTGACGACGGATTTTCATATGTTCATGGGTATAGTATTTAAAGACATATTAAAATAAAAACAATAACAATCGCAACGTATTACATGCAACGCAACAATTGTACTTATGCTTAAAACAAATAGAAAAGAAAAACCTATTAAATTGATGACTTATATTCAGTTGGGTCACTTAAATAACTAAATAAAATACTAAATTCAAAATTATATATATATTTATTTTAATTTTATTATTATATATATATATATTATATAAAGGTAATACCAAAAAGGTATGCTTTAATAAATATAAATGAAAATTAATATTTAAAGTAAAAGTGAACGTAAAGCAAAGGAATTTAATGATTTCTTCATGAAAATACTTAATGAAACATAATTTCTTTTTATGCGGAAACTCCCCCGAATACCCACTCTCTCCCCCCTTCCCGGCCAGTAGGGGTGATTGCGTCGGATTCGAACCGATTAAAACTGGTTGGTACTGTGATCCGTACTAGAGTGCCCGTAAGAACAAACGATGGCACACTATTGCTTACCAAAAAAGTAGGTGTACTCAGCAGATAGGGAGAGCATTTCAACACCTTGCTTTATGTTGATCGAGCTATCGAGCTGCACACATCGCACACATTAGCTCCATGGCATCAGTCCCCACGGACAATAAGCTGGACGAGGCACTGACTCTGCGCGAGGTCGTTGTCGCTATTCAACAACAGCGGAATAAGAAAGCGGTTGGCATTGACAATATATCCGGTGAATTACTCATGTATGGAGGTGACCAATTGCATGAAATTATCTGGAAGCTTTTTGTTCAAATGTGGGATCAGGAGCGAGTATCTGATGACTTTCGAGCCTCACGTGTTTGTTCCTTATATAAGAACAAGGGTGACAGATCCGGCTGCAATTCCTACAGAGGCATCTCCTTACTGACTTCTCCGGTTATTAATATCCTTATAACTTAATATACTTCAATAACATGTCCGAAGACATACTGCCGGAAATCCAATTTGGCTTTAGACCGAACCGAGGCACATGTGAGGCTATCGTCTCTATTCGCCAGCATCAAGAGAAGAGCCGAGAGCAGAGTCAATCACTTTACGCATGCTTTGTTGACTTTGAGAAAACCTTGGAAAGTGTGCCTTGAGAAGCCTTGTGGATGGTGCTGGCGAAACTGGGATGCACAGACAAATTTATTCGAATGATCCGACTTCCGCATGATGACATGCGATGCTTTGTGAATGTACAAGGTGAAGATTCTGAGTTCTGGTTCGTCTGGAGACTTCTCATTTAAGTAGGTAGACCAATTCAGATATCTGGGCAGCATGATAACATCAAGGTGCCTCCTTAACAATGAATTAAACAGCAGAATTGGAGCAGCTGCTACTGCCTTTGGCGGACTTCGTCAAAAGGTGTTCCGTTCACACGACATAAAGCTCTCCACGAAAGTAGCCGTGTACATGGTGATCGATCTGCCGAACCTCCTGTATGCGTCCGAAACATTGTGCTTGTACCGCAAGCATATCCGTACATTGGATAGATTTCACCTCAAATACCTTCGCGACATTATGAACATCCACTGGTCGGACCGTGTTCGGAACACGGAAATTCTACGACGGGCAAATGTTGGTGAAATCGAGGCCTATCTAATGAGACGTCAGCTTCAGTGGTGCGGTCATGTCTCTCGAATGTTAGACAATAGAGTGACGAAGCGCATCTTCTACTCTGAACTGCATGGATGGCAAGCGCAAACAAGGTGGCCAATTCCTGTGTTACAAGATGTGCTTAAGAGATACATGAAGCCATGTGATCTGGATCCGTCAAACTGGGAGGGAATGGCGGCAGACCGACTACGGTAAAGGCACACCGTACACGCCAAGGTGTCCGAGTTTGAGAGGAGGCGGATAGAAGATCTCGATGCAAAACGTGACGAGCTCAAGGCCCGACCACCTGCGGCCATATAATATAATTATTTCGGAGGGGTACTGACTTGTAGCGTTTGTGGTCGGACATGCGCATCAAAAATAGGCTATGTCAGTCACCTGAGAACGCACCAACGAAGGGATCAATAGTTAGTAGCTAGTCGCTGTGGCCGAATATGGTCAAGAGAGATTATTACCATTTATTAATTACAATAATTGCAATGCAAGTTGTTTTAATTGTTCACAGTTCCATTAGTTGAAATCCTGAATGCCACCACCTTCACGTCACTAAGATCAATGGCATCTAAACTGGTCCCTAGTGAGGAAATGGGTAAGTCCGCTAGTCTAGTCTACACATTAGTTAGTATAGATACACAGTAAATCACTTGTTTTTTAAAGTGAGTGATAATAGACCGTCAATTTTAACTATTAAATCGTTAATTTGGTAGTAGTAATATCAAAGTAAATGGAACACTGTAGAGATGGGACTTCTGAGAAATATACTTAGCTGGAGTGATGGAGTGAAGTATTGAAAAGGCTTAATGAGGGAAAGATAGAAAAAGGAATGAAGACAATGTGTCCGAACTATTTAGATTCGGACACATTGTCTTTTACGATGAAAGATTAGGAAACAGATTTATGAGGCAATTATATATGTGTATGTGCAACCCGCTAAAAGTCGGCCTAGATGTGCCAAATGGCAAAAAACGGAACCCTTATAGATTCGTCATGTCTGTCTGTCTGTCCGTCCGTATGTCACAGCCACTTTTTTCCGAAACTATAAGAACTATCCTGTTGAAACTTGGTAAGTAGATGTATTCTGTGAACCGCATTAAGATTTTCACACGAAAATAGAAAAAAACAATAAATTTTGGGGGCTCCCCATACTTAGAACTGTAACTTAAATATTTTTTTTCATCTAACCTATAGTTACGTGTGAGGTATCTATGGATAGGTCTTTAGAAACGATATTGAGGTTTCTAATATAATTTTTCTCTAAACTGAATACATTGCGCGAGAGATACTTCCAAAGTGGTAAAGTGTGTGTGTGTCCCCCTGTAACTTCTTAAATAAGAGAATGATAAAACTAAAAAAAAAATATAATGTACATTACCATGTAAACTTCCACCGAAAATTGGTTTGAACAGGATCTAGTTAGTAGTTTTTTTTAATACTTCATAAATCGTAAAACGCAATTTACATTTCATTCAATCAACTCAAATTTGAAATTTAAAAAAAAGCATTATTATGTTACTTTCTGCTACGGAACCCTTCATGGGCGAGTCCGACTCGCACTTGGCCGCTTTTTTATATCACTGTCACTTGTATCTTTCAAATAATCGGAATTAGTGGCCGTGAGTTTTATAGCAGTGTTTTATTCTCACAAAAACCTATATATTTGATTCCAAACATATCGCTGAATCTATTTTAAATACCTGCTGATTTTCATAAGCTTTATTATGTGAATGTTTTTAGTAGGAATGTTCCTTTTTTTGATTTTTAGGCAAGATGAACTCGCTCTTCAGTCTAGTGGAGACTCTAGCTGCGCTGATGTTCGATCCAACATACTCAGCTATCTACTCTAACACGATTACAGTTTTCAGTGGTACTGTTTTCGTTTTCAGCGCCTTCATGACTACACCCGTTATTAGCCTTTTAGTGTAAGTTCATAATTATATATACATTTTTTTTCGGCTTAAAGAGCTTCGAAACATTATAAAAATAATAGGTCAGTCAAGATAGACGATTATGCAATCTAACACTTTATCTTTTTTGCTAAGCAGCAGTATATTATTACCTCTCAAAACTAAAGTTAAATAAAACAACTCGTATCCTACCTGACATAGGTATTTATTTTTATCATTTTCAGATGGCTTTTCGTACAGCACAGGCAAGAAATGAGCGAGAAGAAGCGAAAGTTGAAAGATCTACATGAAATTGAAGTTAATACTGGAAAATTTGATTAAAGTACTTTATGAACATTGTTTTACTTATTTTTAGTAAAGAAAACATTGGCTAAGAAGAGCAATTATTAAAAAAACAGGCCCTTAACATCCCTTGTTTTGAGAATTGTAGTAAAACGCCTACGACAAAAATGTAGTTGTTTGTGTTTGTATGATAATTTGCTATATGAATGTGTTAAATATAATAAATGAACTAAAATGATGCTCTTTATTGATAAAGGTCATCCCTCTAATAATTAATAATGCTGATCATTATGATGGCATGTTTAGTAAGTTGCAGATGGTTGATCGGATGCTATGGCGCACTCCTATGTCCAGTAGTAGACCACAATAGGCTAATTTTTAGGGTTCCGTTACCAAATGGCAAAAAATGGAACCCTTATAGATTCGTCATGTCTGTTCGTCCGTATGTCGCAGCCACTTTTTCCGAAACTTTAAGAACTATGCTGTTGAAACTTGGTAAGTAGATGTAATAGAAAAAAATAGAAACTCAAAAAATTTTACACTTCCAAAGTGGTAAAATGTGTGCCCCCCCCCTCCCCGTTAACTTCTAAAATAAGAGAATGATAAAACCTTAAAAAATTACATTACCATGTAAACTTCCACCGAAAATTGGTTTGAACGGGATCTAGTAAGTAGTTTTTTTTAATATGTCATAAATCGTAAACCGCAATTTACCTTTCATTTAATCAACTCAAATATAAAATTTAAAAAAGAAAACATTATTATTATACTTGCTGCTACGCAACCCTTCATAGGTGAGTCCGACTTGCACTTGGCCGCTTTTTAGGGTTCCGTTGCCAAATGGCAAAAAACGGAACCCTTATAGATTCGTCATGTCTGTCTGTCTGTCCGTCCGTATGTCACAGCCACTTTTTTCCTAAACTATAAGATCTATGCTGTTGAAACTTGGTAAATAGATGTATTCTGCGAACCGCATTAAGATTTTCATACAAAAATAGAAAAAAAACAATAAGTTTTGGGGTCGCCCATACTTAAAACCGAAACTCAATTTTTTTTTTTCATTGAACCCATACATTTGTGGTATCTATGGATAGGTCTTCAAAAATGATATTGAGGTTTCTAATATCATTTTTTTCTAAACTGAATAGTTTGCGCGACAGACACTTCCAAAGTGGTAAAATGTGTGTCCCCCCCCCCCCCCTGTAACTTCTAAAATAAGAGAATGATAAAACTAAAAAAAAAAATATTTTGTACATTACTATGTAAACTTCCAACGATAATTGGTTTGAACGAGATCTAATAAGTAGTTTTTTTTTAATACGTCATAAATCGTAAACTGCAATTTACCTTTCATTCAATCAACTCAAACATAAAAATTAAAAAAAAAAATTATTATGTTACTTGCTGCTACGGAACTCTTAATGGGCGAGTCCAACTCGCACTTTGTCGCTTTTTTTTTTGGTTAGAATAAGTTTTTAATCTCAAGTTACATATATAAATAAATATTACTAATAAATCATACGATTTGCAGACTTTGCTTTTCGAATTTCATGATTTTAGCTCAACGGGAAGTACTCCATAGGTTTGGATGCCCTTGCGATTGTCCAAATATGCTGCATAAACAAGCATAAATCTTTAGATTGCGTGGAATTAGAAGCAAACCTAAATATTTGATGTTAATTTCTACTTGATACCTCCAGGCGTTCCTCAGAACGGACTCGATAGACAGATATACAGACAAACGAATAAAAACACAGACAGACCGATATTTTCAGTTCTTTTGTAAATAATGAAAGAATTCGAAATGTTTTACTTCTCAAAAAGTTCATTTTGGTATTTAAAGAACTAAAATTATTGTAAAGCGAGAATACAACTTGACTACAACGCTCCAACAAAAGTCCACAATAATATATATTGTCAACATGTCTTTAACAAGTAAGATTTATGCATCATATTAACAGAGTTGTAAATGATGTGATAGTTTGTAAATATTTTGAACAATGCATTGACGTCAAACATGATTGCAGCCATGTCTAAAGTTGTTACTAGTTGGTTGGTGGAACGCAAACCACGCAGAATAAGGTTTATTGTTTCAGTCATCAATTTCATGTATTATCAAAGAAGTAAGTTCTTTGTTTTTACTCTTTGTAATCTTATTATAATCTCTTTGCGAAAATTCAAGAAATATCTAAATGGTTTTGTTGTCTACTATTTTATCATATAAATGGCAGTATATTATTATTTATAGATTATTTTATATCTTGGTAGTAAATTATGGATTTGCACAAGTCATGTACTGTAATGACATTTAGAAATAATGGACTCGAGTAGTCAGCTGGAGACAAACTTATGCTTAAAAACCTCTTTATAAACCTCCTTATAAAAGTAGATATAAATTGCGTTCATCAGAATTAAAAAGTCATAGGATGTTTTTTTTTTTTGTTTTTTTATTGAACTTTTTTTTTCTGTGCCCATAGCTACCTATTTGTCTCTCGTGGTTCCGATAAATACAATTCCAACAAATCGATTTCAACGTTGGTTTAGTGAGATGATGTTTATATGTACTAAACCATCCCTTTTTCCACATAATAATTTGTTAGTGAAGATACTTTAGTATCTTTTTATTAAATCAAACCAAGATATGTGGAAAAAGAATAACCCCTTTATTTTTTATATTATATTAATAGAAATAATGGGATAAGGAGAGGAGAAAGAAGAAGAAGAAGAGGAAGAATAGAAATATGTGACCCGTCAATTGACTTCACTTCACTGGATAGTTAGAACTTCGACAAACTGGTAAACCCGCACAGTGAATAACAAATTTTCTATATAAATCAAAATACGGCAAGGGATATTTTATAAAAAATAAAATAAGTAAGAATCTACCACTAAAGATATAAAAGTTGATTTGAGGATTTTACCGAAGGCCGGAAAAGGCGATTTAAATGTCTATAATTTTCATGCAATATTGCCAATAAATGCTCGAAGTTTTTCTAGACTAGGCACGGGTAAAGAAGATTTTTTTGGATCTTGATAACATTGAACACAACGTACATATTCACAAAATTAAATTGAAATTAGTTCGAAGATTTTGAAGATACTCCAAAATCTGATCAAATCAGATACGTGGTTTTATTTATCAAGATAGAGAAGAATTAAATTACATATTGTTGCAACTTTTAACTACCATCACTTTTTCTAATATTATTATGGTTGCTAATATAATTTCACTAAAAATACCATTCACAATAATATGGCCTTGTACGAGTATATCTAGGAAATTCAAAATATACCAATTAAAACCAAGGTGCTACAGTAGGGGAGCCTTAGAAGAGATTTTGCAATTTACTCAAGCGTGGCAAGGTGAGTTAATTACATTATAAAAGTGTGCATTTCAATAATTTGACGATTTGCGCATGGCACAAAGAAATAGAATCTGATCGAAACGTAGTTTCAAAAAATAACGTCACCTGGAATGGCTATGGTTATTTTTTTATTTGAAAGGAAACCATTTCAAGACGGGATCAATATAACCTGCCAATTTTCGCAATTCTTAGTAGCTAATATCATCAATAAAGTGTGTTGCATCCAGCTGCAGGGAACTAGTATTTTCCACACCGTCAGATTAAGGAAATTTTTACATATTGCTGGATGTCCTTGTGGTGACCCGTAATATGACATTACGGGTCACCACAAGGACATCCAGCCTAACCATCTGTATATTATCTAACGCGCCCAGTTAATACCTCTATTCCATTAGTCACGAATGTTTTTTAGCAGTTTGAAAAATCCGTCAGGAGTTTTGGTCGCGTCATATCACCATATCGTCAGTCTTTTGGACAGGAGCTCCTTCCTTTACAGTTCATTTCACATCCCTTCTGAGGTGCTTAAATAATTTTTGATCCACATTTTCTAACCCTTCGTACGGCCAACTCCACCTTGCAAACCGGTAGATTAATATTCCTACGTTATCAAAAACACGTGCCCTACACATATACACTATTAATCTCTAATGCGCTCAGAATGCCCAGGCAACTGATATTTTTACATTTTTGAAAACCTTTAAGCGCCAGTGAAAGGCATGCATCATTAACCTTTTTCGTTTTTTGCATCTAATCTTTCACAATTCAATAGGTCTCCACAACGCATCTTTGATATCCCTACTACTAAGGATAAACCCATATAGCCATTCATAAAGTAGATAATTGGTTGAAATACTTGCACGGTCAATAGACATTCGGTCGTACGAAGTCCGACCTCTTAATACAGACGTATTCAATCTTGAACGTGACTGTGGTATAGTGTGGGGAAAGTTATGATAAGGTCAGTATATTTTTCGTGACTACTATATGGAAAAATAAAAGTGGCAATAGTGATCAAATAGAATAAATTTGCAATGAACATATTTGATAGGAGAGTGGCCTATTTGTTCTTCAGATAGGTGTAATGTAATCTGCTCATATACTGCGTTTAATTTTTTTTTGTTAGTATCAACGGTCTTATAACCTTGTGTTAGTGAACAATATGCGTTTTGAGTGTCAAGACGAGACACTATTGGTTTTTTAACTACAACCTTAGAACATGTTGCTATCGTAATAGTAGGTACTTAAAAATAACATCCAATTTGTAATTTCCTTTGATTTCAAAACTCATTCTATTTGTGATAGGTATACGTATATTTAGATGGAAGGAAAATCTATATGTAAGGAAGAATCTATAAAAGGGAAAGACACGTCAATAATAACAAGCAAATCAGTATTTTTAAGAAGCTTATTGACTTTGCAGCACTAGTTATTATTATCTATTCAGCGATAGTAGCTATCAACTTTTGCTATTTAAATTTACACTAATATAACTGTGTCATGTTTGTAAACTTCTCAATTCAGTACTTTATTCTTTTAGTGTTGATCGTAAAGAAAATTGATAACGAGTTAGTCTGGGCCCTAGTTAGATAGGCTACTTTAAACCAATTATTTCGTTCACGTATGTGATGACCGACATTCACGTGAACAAAGTCGTGGGTAGAAGTATAGTAAACGGCGCTTTGGTTGGCACATCGGGAAGAAAAGAGAGAGTCCGGCTAAGATTGACTTACTTCGGTTTTGTTGACCGTTCTACGATAGCGATAGTTTTTTTTTATTGCTGGGCTATGAATTTTACCTATAATATGGTAATAAAACTTCATTTTAATCATAATTTATGAGGTGGTCTGGAGTCGCAGTGTGATTTCTCTTTAGTGCATACCTGGTTCCCTACCTACACAGGCAGATGTGACGAGAAACACCCTGCGGTTAAGGCTGGTCGTTGTCGATTTTTATTAACCCCTGACAGCATACGAAGCCATTTGGGGTTTCTCGACTTTGTGATTTTTTTACATTACAGATTTGATTAAAATAAAATAAATGGCATTATGATAAGGGTTTCATTGTGAATCAAAATGTATTTTTTTTCATCTAGGTAAGTACGGTAAGTCATCTCTATCAAAAATATGCGCTGGTAGCTACTAAGTGTTCGGCTCGAGAAATACAATGTATTCTGTGAAACTTTTAGCAGTATGAAATAATAGTAATAAATAACCACTGGGATCTTGAATAAAAATTGTCACCTTTCAATCATCACTTTTGAAAGTGATAAGTTATTTTTAGACTAATTTTTATTTTAGTTGGATTTTCAACCCATGTTTACAAACTCCGTATGCCAATGGCTTGATATGCGTTTTCGTCATTATACTATCCGTCCTATAAGCCTTCGTATGCTCTCAGGTTTGTATCTTCTGCTCCCAGAAATGGAACCTTCACACATTTACAGGATAGAGGGTCCATTTTACAAACAAATACATGGGAGATATTGAGTAATTATGATCTAAAAATGGCATTTAAAATTCCAATAGTACATTTACTTTCATTAATATGTTACTTATAATTTCATATGTTATTATGTATTTAGGATACCTATGTGCCCTTTCTTGATCGGACACTAGTTTTGTTACATACTGTATAATACCATACCTATGTATTTTCAAAAGGATATATGGGAACTTTGATTTTTACATGGTGAACACTAGAAAATCTAGCTCTATGATTATGAGAATAATTTAAGACGACCCATCAAAAACGCCCGTTACCTACTGAACTAGGGCTATCTATTCTAGTCGTATAATATGTGTCAGTATTTTTTATTTTAGTTTTGTGTTTATATTTATTATCTGTCTACAACTTTATAATCAAACTGTACGTATAATGTGCGACAGAGAGCTCTACAAAACCGAAGAAGCCAATCTTAGCCGGACGCTCTCTGCTTCCCGATGTGCCAACCAAAGCACCGTTTCGTGTACATCAGTACTTCTATTCTATCTATTCTGTAGTAGAAGCTAATTCGTTTACTTTTATGCTTAGATAGAATAACAGTGGGTGTAGGGGGGCCCTGCGAAGACCTTCGGGGCCTAAGTTAACCTCCCCGGCAATCCGCTACAACTGCTGATTAACGGACACAGGTCTGGTACAGACTTTCTTGTTGTGGTTGGGAGGTCAGACGACAGTCACTCTCATAAGAGGTGTATAAGTCAAATCTAAAGGAATATAAGAACGCGGCATCGAGGTGAAAGTCTCGGATGCAACCGGGAATCACGCTAAGATTATGATGATCGTATGAACGTTTGCAGTACCGATGGTATCAATCAGGTCTTGGTACCAGTTCAAAAGAAGGAGCGTGAGAGGACTCAAAGAATAAGTATAGGCATTGATGATTAACGTCGGCATCTAATGAGTGAGTGGTACTTTTCTGGTCGAGCCAACTGACAGCGTGGGTCTAATAACAACTGAAGATACTACTTTGTCTTAACAAAAGACAAAGGGATTTAAAGTCTTATCTATATATATTAAAAACAGTATCATAACCAAATGCAGTATATTGATGACTGACGTCAGCATCACATGAGCGAGTGGTACTTTTCTAGTTGAGCTAAGTGTAAGTGTGAGTCAATCGCAATAACAGAGTAAAGGCTGTTTTCTGCACGTGTTCAGCAAATGCATTATTACTGAACGATTATAGCCACGCAACCGTCACAGACCTGTAGACTGGAAAATGACCATAAACAGCATGCTGCTGTTAAGTGATCACGGCAAAAAAAATACATGTCACTATTCAATGATAAGCTATCGTTAAATACATTTTTGCCAGTCACTTGTGTGGTCAGAAACAAATTAAATCACCATTAGTGACTTTAACTTAAACTTTATTTATAATTTATAAATGTTTTCAAAATAAATAAATGTTGTTTTTTTATTGTCCATCTATGGCTACTGCTCTTTATTCTTATTTATTCTTCTTCATTCAATTGCATCCAAAGCTTGCATTTTTCAGCCAAAATCTGCTCTTTTATTCGTCCTTTCCATAATTTGGTTTGGTTGACTTTTACAGAAGCGACTGACGGCCCCCAAAGGAAAGTCGTAGTCGTTCCTTAATCAGCTGGTGTTCCAGCTTACTGGTGATGATTTAGGCTTCAAAGATCTAGGTAATTCAAAATACGGCCGGGTGGGTACCACCGTGCACGATTGCGAAATACCCTCCATAGTGATCCAATTTCGGTTTGATTGCGTTCAGGGGTCAGCAAGTGCATAGCCGGACAGGGGGATTGTGGTTGCAGCACTAGTGGGACCGGTGGGTGTCACGCGGTGCTGCGATACAATCCTCTTCTGATGAGGCCGTCAAGCTGAGTGCCACCATCGTTAACATTGTACGTGTATGTAATGGTGACCCTCTTTCCTGAGACTTTACCTTCAGCTTACCATAAGGCGAGGTGAAGTCAAACTGACGTGTCCTAAATATAAAAAAGCACCCAATACATCTTATTGCAGTCTTTATTATATTATAAAGCGTTTTAAATTAATTATATACCTACTAAAATCTTTAATACTTATAATTATCGTGAGGAAAAACCCAAACTACTAATTTACCTAAAGTTTTAGCGGTTTACAGAATCTATGCATCTATATACATATAATAAAATCGTAACGAGGAGAATACTGTACATAGAATATTTAAGAAAAAATTGTTTTGTGTTCTAGTAATGTGATTTTTAGAATTTTTGTCTGTTTGTTTGTCTGTTTTTCGACTTTTTATTATCGATATCCGAGCATCACTTGGAAACCACGGAACAGATTTAGCTGAAATTTTGCATGAACATTCTTCTAGAGTATGGTCATAAACAGCGCTATATGTCATTACGCTATTTTAAGTGTGATAGGAGCAGTAGGGTAAATAGACCAAATTCATTATTGATCATTCCGTAATTATGACAAAGCAGATCATCACGAAATTCTGCAGTTCGATAGAACTAGGACGTAGTCAATATTCGGATTATACATCATCACGCTATAGCCAAAAGGTGATGAGCAGTAAAATATGAAATCTTGAAACTACAGAGTTACCTACATGTAAAAGATCGTTGATTAGAAACTCAATCTTTGATAATGTAAATATCATCACGCTATTATATTAGAGAACACGGTAGAATTTAAAATATAACGATGAGATAGGTAACCTAATACATGTTGCATTCGAAACTGCAGAAGTATACATACCTTATTCTATTCCGCATTTAACACGTACGAAGTCGCGGGCAACATCTAGTTTTAAATAATTTGGACACCTGGAGGTGAAAGTTCATTTTCGAATTTCATAATTATTTAAAAAAAATTGTTTTAATAATTATTGTTGTTAAAATAATTATTTTAATTTAAAACAAATATAATTATTACAAATAAAAGAGTGATTTAAAACAAATATAATTATTACAAATAAAAGAGTGATTGAGGTAATACTTAACGTCTGACATTAATTTATGGAATAAAATGACAGTTTACGAGAACCCTGAATAATTGGCGCAAGGATTGGGAGAAAATGATATTTAAAAAGTTTTTTTAATTAAATTGCAGTATGTTGAATTGGCCTTGAACCATACGCGTGGGGTAAAGCACCTACACTGTAAATCACTTTAAAAAACTACTATTTTTAAGAATGCTCTTTTACACATTTCATAACAAATAGTTAACGGTTACCGGGGAGTTCTCACTACACTTAAATATCTAATTTCTTCCAATACGGTATTAATATAAAAAGTTCTACGGTATTTAAGTCTAATCATTTTTTTGTTTTCCGTGCGGTTCCGTGCGGTTATGTCGAACTCAAACCAACTAAAACCGAAATCCGTCTCGGCTCTTCAGATACCGGGTGTAAGGTGGCTCATAAAGGCATTTCCCTAGCACCCCGGCTGACATCTTGTGCTCAAGGGTCGATTTTCAAATTAACTGCACAGATGACACATTGAATAAATGATGACGGCCTCTGTGGCGTAGCGGTAGTGCATTCGACTGCTACGACAGGGGACGCGGGTTCGATTCCCGCTCAGTGCAAATATTTGTATGCATGAATATGTCTATTTGCATTGGTCTGGGTGTTTCTATGTATAATATGTATGTATTTACAAAAAAAAAGTATATAAGTATGTTTATCCGCATTCTAGAACCCATAACACAAGCTAGTTAAGCTGTGCTTACTTTGGGTCTAGAAAGCGCTGTGTAGAATGTCGTAGAATATTTATTATTATTTTTATTTACTAGATATTTCAAAAACAAATACCATTTAAGTATGTAGATCCACAATTGCACAATATTGACTATCGTTATATTATAAACTAAGTTGATTAGATATTGAATGTGTGCACACTGTACATACGCACTAACACGCAATATATTGTTATGTAAAACAAATGAATAGCAATATTAATTACGTACAATCCGTACTTACACATGTTGCATGATTGTACTAGTTTTGATATCTTCTGTAATTTATCAACTAAGCAATTTAATTATTATTATCTTGTGTATTTCGGTTAAATTAACACAAGTATGTACATTTCAGGAACCCATTCCTACGCGTCTGGACGCTTTAATGCCTTGATAAAGACTACTCGAGGTTGCCTGAATTACACTGGTGAGTACAATCTTCAGTAAAACTGTAGAAAATTTATAATTATAATTATAATCTGTGGTAAAATGGAATTTAGGAAAAGTGTAGAAAATATGGAGAGTCCTAAACATTAAAAACAAAAACGCTTCGAACAACTTCTTAAATCAAGATAGCTTATTATGATTATACCAAATATCCCAAATCTGTGCGCGATTAGTAAATCTCCGGGTAAAACAAGTAACTATTCGTCTTATCACTTTTAATATTTTTTGATTAATATTAATCGTCTTCCAATATTATTTAATTCTGAAGTTTTTATGATACCCTCTTCATCAAATGAATTAATTGCATTATTTTGAAAGATAATTATATTAACGTAATCACTTGAACATCGTCTACAACAGCATAATGTGAGACAAGGCATAACAGAATCAAATCATTGAGGAAGTACTTACACCCATTGAAGATACTATTGCATAAATAATATATGTGTCAGACCTAACTTTTTTTTTTTTTTTTGTTCAGGCAGGAAAAAATGTACCTTCCGCATACCGCGCGGCGCGGGGACGCCGCGCGGTTATGTGGGGCTCTCACCACACTAAAACAACCTGCCGTGTGCCATACACCGCGACTTAGTGAGTGAACCGTCGGAAATACTACGCACTCATCGACGGAACACTCATGCGCCGGCCCGCAAGGTGCGGTGCGGGCCCGTCTCTAGGCGATGTCCAAACACACCGGGACATCACCCCTTCGCGGGGGGCTCTACTGCGGGTGGAGGGCAAACCCCGGCCCATCCACCCGCGGCCTCACTAGGGCGGCATGAGGCGCAGGAATCTGCACGCACGCCGCCCAGCTCGCGGGCGGCGGATCGGATCCGCGAGGCCGTCTGCCTCTCTGATCCTCTCCGCCGCCTCCTTCTGCGAGATGACATCCTCGCAGAAGGACGCGACCGCGGTAAAACTCCTCTCGCTGCGTGCCATGGAGCGCAGGATGGCCGGCAGCGAGAGGTCGACTCCCACTATTGCCACGAGATCACGGCGCTGCACCGCCCAGGCCGGACAAGCCTCGAGCGTGTGCTGCGCCGTGTCCTCGCGGCAGGGACAGTGATGACAAGCGGGACTCAATTCCCTCCTGGCGACCGAGTACAGATACTTTCCGAAGCAGCCGTGCTCGGAAAGCATCTGAGTCAGTCGGAAGGAAAGGGTCCCGTGCTGTCTCTCCGTCCACTCGACAATGACCGGCTGGAGCGCCGCCACGGTGCGATGACCTGCACTCGGGGACTCCAGCCGGGACGACCATTTAGCCATAATGGCTTGGCGGGCGGCATCTCGCCACCCGCGGACCTCTTCGGGCGGAGGCCGACTGCCACTATCCGCCCGATGCTGCGTCGTCAGTCGATATACTTCGGCAAGCACTTCCGCCTCCTGATCCCACGGAGGGGTTCCGGCCAATGCGCAGGCCGCTTCCGTGGACACGGTGCGGTACCCGCGTATGGCCCTGACCGCCACGATGCGTTGGGCCCTCAAAAGCGAGGGCCTATCGCGGGCAGTCAGGGCGTCCGCCCACACCGGTGCGCCGTACAGCGCCATTGACCGGATCACCCCGGTATACAACCGTCGGCAGCCGATACTGGCTCCGCCCAGGTTTGGTAAAAGCCTCCCCAGGGCGGACGCGGCGCCGACGAGTCTCGGGGCGAGCCTACGGAAGTGCTCGTCGAAGTGCCACCTGGAGTCGATATATAGGCCCAGATACTTAATCTGGGCCGCCACCGGTACGAGGACCGAACGGATCTCGATCGAGGCGCGGGCGGCGGGCGGCGATAAGGCCCGTGAAAGAACACGGCCTCCGTCTTCTCAACCGCCACCCGCAGGCCCAACGCCTCAATACGTCCGACCACCTGGGAGACTCCCACGGTGGCCAAGTGCGCCGCCTCCTCGAAGCTTTCCCCCGGGGCCGTGACGAGAGTGTCATCCGCGTAGCAGATGACACCCAGCCCGGGAGGAAAGACTCCGCGGAGGACCCAATCATAGCCGATGTTCCACAGGAGCGGCCCTAAGACCGACCCCTAAGGAACACCGCACGACACGGGTCGCTGCAGCACACGTCCGTCGCAGTCCTCGTACAATACACGCCTCTCCTGCAGATAGTCTGCTACTAGCCGCCTCAGGTAGCCGGGCACCCCGTGATAGCGGAGCGCCTCCCCGATGCAGCTGAACGGCAGACTATTGAATGCGTTGGCGATGTCCAAAGACACCGCCAACATCACTCCGCCGCGGCTCACAACCTCCTCGGCATCAGCCCTCAGATGCAGGATTGCATCGACCGTCGAACGCCCCGTTCTGAAGCCGAACTGTGAGGCCCGACCTGTCGGACGCACAGTTCGGCTTCGGAACGTCCGACAGGTCGGGCTCCGCTGTAGTGAGATGCTCGACGATGCGGGCAGCGAGAATTTTCTCGAACAACTTACCCGCCTCGTCGAGCAGCACTATGGGCCTAAAGGCTGATGCCGAATTGGCGGGCCGTCCAGGCTTCTGCAGGAGTACCAGCTTCCCGCTTTTCCAGCAATCAGGGAACCGGCTGGACGCTAGGCAGGCGTCCAGCAGTTCTCTGAGGCGGTCCTCCATGTGGTCGAGGGCCAGGGCCAACACATGGGCAGGAATCCCGTCAGGCCCGGGGTGCGGTGTTCTTTGAACGAATTCGCAGAACGGCCACCCCCACCTCCGTCTCCGTGACGGGCGGAACATCCTCCCCTACAACCCCCTCGTCCTCGGCCACAGGAGCCATGGACGGGGGTGTATGCTCCGCCCGATCCGGGAAAAGGCCCTCGACCACTTCCGTCAGGAAGCTGGGCTGGAGAGTCTCCGTGAGGGGGGTGCCCTGCGCGCGGAGCTTGTCACGCGCCGCGCGGTAAGGGCGACCCCAGGGGTCACTGTTCAGACTCTCCAGCATTTCTGCTCTGCTGCGCTCCTTGGTAGCATCTATAGCCCGCCTGAGCGTGATTTCGGCCTCTCTGGCCACCTCCCTCAAGCGGACCACCTCCGAGTGTTGGGCGTCTCTGTGACGCCCACGGCTTCGGGTGACGGCCCTCTTGGCACGGTTGGATGCCGCGCGGAGGGACGCCAGCTCTAGGGACCACCAGTAGACCTCCTTCTTTGCAGGCCTACGTCCGACCCGGTGCATGGCCGCGTCGCAAACCGCAGTTAGCGAGTCGCGAAAGCGGCCTGCACCGACGTCCACCCCCTCAGTCGGAGGTGGCAGAGACAGCCACGCTTGCACGATGGCTGCCTCCGCCAGTTGGTCCCTGTCGAGACTTCCCAAAGCCCACCTCTTAAAAGGTGAGATGCTGCCAACCCTGTGACCCCTACTGGCGTCCCGCGATCGAGACAACTCAAATCGGATGTATTGGTAATCCGAATCGGTCGTCTCGTCGTTCAGGACACGCCAGTTCCTCACACGTGCAGCAAGCGCGGGGGTAGCGAACGAAAGGTCCACTATAGACCACCCCCACGGCTTGATACTCGTTGCGGTGGTGCCTCTGTTTAGGAGACAGACGCCCACCGCATCTGCCCACTCTAGCACGACGTCGCCGCGGCCACTGGTACTGGAGGACCCCCACGCCTCAGACCAGGCGTTGAAGTCCCCCATGACCAGCACGTGACCTGAGGCCACTTGCCGCATCGAGGTCTCCAGTCGAAAGATGAAGTCCTCGAAATCGCTCAACCTCCGGTTCGGGGAGAAGTATACACCGTAAACGGTGATATCTCCCCAGCCGGCAGCGACATATCCCGGACCCTTGTCTCTTGGCGTGTTCGGGATACGATCGGAAGTGGGGTAAGAATCAAGAGAGTTTGTTGGGAAATACAAAATTGTTTATTGTTCTGATCTACACTAGATATTACACTGTATAATTGTTAAGTTAAATTAAATGTTAATGTTAAAAGAGATGTTAATGTTAGGATGTCACTGTTTAAATGTTATTTATGGAAATGTTAGAGGAATGCACCCGGTCGCGACGGTCACCGAAAGTACACTACTTAATTTTACTAAAATGTATAAATAAGTCGTGTCGCCAGCGGGCTCACATCACGTGTTCGGTGTCAGCATTAACCGAACATCTTGCACACGGCTGAGATGAACGATATGGGAATATGATTCATCAACAATTTTTGTTAAAAACTACGAAAATGGAAAATGGGTACAAGATGATATACAATTTTTTACTAATCTAAATGTTAGTAGGTAATCCTTAAACTTAATCCTTAGTTCTAGGCACTAAAGTAAACACTTAAGCACGTAAACACGTACACGAGTTTTTTATTACACTAATCACTTGTTCACACCGAATCACTAAACGCTAATTTCTTTAAAATTGGGGATGTTCCCTTATCTTTATACCTAAATTCGTTTTTCACACTTTCACTATTATGCACTCGCGCACTACTGGATGGTTCACTGTACAAGCTGCAGGTAGTTGGTTGAGGCCGCGTGACCTCCATTGCCGTCATCTCCAAAACTACGGGGTTAGCCGGCGTTGGCGCTGATGCTGCTGCAGCCTGCCACCGCTAGCGCACACGGCGACAAAAGCACACTGCCGCCACGATGATTGCTACACCCCATAACGCGTAAATCAAAACATAATGATGCACGTCATGGATTGATATTTCTTCAGGGAGCATGGGCTGTTTTTTCAAGTTGTTAATCTGGTCTTCCACGTCTTTGAACAGTAGTTCATTTTCCGTTTGATTGATGTTTACTTCTACTAATTTTGGTATGGTTAAATTTATGAAATTGTTTATTGGAGCTATTCGAAATGTTTCTATGTTCGCTTCGATGTTCATTCTACTTTCTCGCAATCTATGGCCGACAATTGTAAAATTTTCTGTCTTTATCATACAATCGTTAGGGAGATGGATAATGTTGGCTCCTGTCAATGTCTCCGCTGATATTTGGCCTTGACAAATTGTTCTTATCGGACATTGGTTGCAGCAAAGGTGCAGGTATTGGTTAATCGTAGTTAAGCCAATCCATTGATTTTGACAAGTTGACATGATTGTTTTGCACTGGTTGTTGTTGTCTTTGACACAAAGATCCATGTCTGATTTTAGTTTGAAGATTGGAGTTTTCAGTTGACATAAATAAGTTGTTACATCCTGCACTAAGCAATGGTCCCAGTCGCCTGGAGCTATGGGGAGGTAAGAATCCTTTTCCAGATTAATGGCTATGTGGCTTTCAATCGGTATAATGCTCACCATTTTTGTTCCCATCTGTCGGGGTATCGGTATAGCATTGTATAGTTCATAAGAATCTTTATCAATTAACGGTACTCTGATTTCAAAAATCAAATATTGTTTTAATGCTTTTGTTTTGACCTTTAACAAATGGTAAATATTCTGCATGTTGGTCTGTAAATTCTCAATCGGGAGAGTGAGATCTTTGTCTAATTGTCCTGAAATAATGCCTAATTCTTTCTGAAGCTGTTGCGGATCAATTAAATGTATGTTCAGGTTTCCATTGTATATGTTGGTTAAAGTATCCAACAAACTGGTTTGGATGTCTTTTAAGTGAATCAGTAAATTGTTAGCGGCTATGGCGCAAAGAGAAAATTCTACAAGAAATTCAGTCTCGTTTATCTTTTCCACCAAACTTTTAGTAACATTGTCTAGGGAGATCAAATATTTGTTAATGATTTTATGTTGAACTTGTATGGTTGCTTCTGTTCTTTTTAATAAATTAAATTCCGCTTCCATTACTGATGTCTGGTTTTTCCATAATAACGCTAAATGTTTTTGATTGTTCCGTACGAGCGAAATGTCCTGAGTATACTGTTCTGCGAAACGGTCATCGAGTACTCCGAATAGGGAGTTCGCCAGATACCCGACACCGTTGATAAGACCGCGCCGACGTCGCGTGCGCTCGTTCGAATACTGTTGTAATAAGACTCTGTTATTATGTTCCAGTTCATTTAGTGAATGACTTAATTGTATTCTTATTATGTCACAGTATGTCTGCCGTTTTAGGTAGTCACAAACCCTTTCCAGGTGTTTATAATATTTTTGCAAAGCGGTGTTCCCTTCCCAGTAAGGTTGCAGATCGTAGTAAGCAACTATTTTCCACTCATCTCTTACGAGCTGTATGTTTGATAATTTATCGAAATAAATGCCTTGTTGCTTATCCAGTGTATTTATGTTGATGCACATAGAGGTCGTTACCATTGATATAATATATAGGAAGGTCAATGCCGTTGTAATGAAACTCGATCGTTTGTTTAGGTATAACTGACCATGCCTACTAGGTTTACTTGACACTCCGATGTCGGGTTGTGATTTATATTCGGTTTCTTGTTCTAATGGCAATCTAGATAATTTTGTTACCGGTCTTTTTATCAGATTATTTTTTGTTTTTAATGTTACAACTCTCACGTAATCATCACTACCAGGGTGGACATCAACCACTCTTCCCAGGGCCCATTTTCCTGATGGAATGTTATCGTCCTGGATGACTACCATATCACCGATTTTCATGTTTTGTTGAGGATTCCGCCACTTTCCTCTTGATGTTAGTTGGCTTAAATATTCAGCCTTCCATCTCTTCCAAATGTCTCTGAATATGTTCTGAGTCAAATGCCAACGCGTTCGAGCATCTTCACCTGTTTCTATGATCGTAATTCCTGATCTTCCAGTCAAGAAGTGAGCGGGCGATAGATAGTCAAGATCCTCGATATTTTCTGTTAGGGCACACAGTGGTCGGGAGTTTAGGCAAGCTTCTATTTGTGCTAATAATGTAGAATACTCCTCAAAAGTTAATTTTTGTTGACCCACCACGCGTTTGAGGTGATGTTTTAAGCTTCTAACTGCACGTTCCCATAAACCTCCGGCGCTGGGCCACGCGGGTGCGTTAAAGTGCCATTCAATCTTCATTTCAGTCACTTCTGTGAGAAAACTGTCATTGAAAATTTGTTTCAGTTGTTCCCACTCTTCTTGTAGGATTTTGTTCGCCCCGACAAAGTTCGTGCCATTATCACTGTAGATATGCCGGGGTGTTCCTCTTCTGGCCGCCATTCTTCGTAAAGCAGCCAAGAAGGCGGAACTGGTTAGTTCTGACACTATCTCTAAATGTACGGCTTTGGTCACCATACATACGAAAATAGCGATGTAACCTTTTAATGAAAGTCCACTTCGTCCTTTGTTTCTTTTCACCTCGACAAATCCCGTGTAGTCTACCCCTGTATGATAGAATGGGCTGGCTGGGTTTATACGAGGTGCCGGTAGATCTCCCATTAGTTGTTGTTGTTTTTGCCCTTCATTTTTTCGACAAGTAATGCATTTGCGAAGCTCTTTCTTGACGCTATTGGTGCCGCTGGTAATCCAATACTCCCGTCTCAAAGTAGCTAGCGTAAGGCGGGGATCACCATGGAATGTTAATTTATGAGCTGAGTTTATGACTAAGGTAGCGAGCCGTGAGTCGCTCGGTATGATTTTGGGGTGTTTCATCTCCATGTGAATCATGGCGTTCCGAAGCCGACCTCCTACTCGTAGAATGTTGTCTTTGTCAATAAATGGATTCAACGGTAAAAGTTTACTTTTTGAATCCACCTTTCCATGTTCCGTTAAGTGGTCTATTTCTGTTCCATACTCGCTTAATTGAACGTGACGTATAATTTTCAACTTCGCCATACGTAATTCTTGTAACGTGAGATATCCCTGTCGTTGCTGTTTACGATTGAAGGTTGTGAGGCGTAATATGTAGGTCAAGACGCGTATGATTTTATTTAATGAACTGTGTTTTGTTAACAGCTGATCAATAATACTTTCTTCTCTATGATTTAAGACCACATTAGTTTGCTTTGCAGACTTCTCTTCCTGTTCTGTTGTAAATGTTTGTTTCTCCCATAACTGTGTATCGAATGTTGTGAGCCAGCCGGGCCCATTTTTCCATAACGATTGATTTTTCAGGAATTGACTTGGATATAGGCCCCGACTCGCGGCGTCAGCAGGATTTTCGCTAGTGTTGACGTATCGCCACTATTCTGAGGGGATCGTCTCTGTTATTTGGCGTACTCTGTTGGCTACAAAGGGTCGCCATTTGTTTAGGTCTCCATTCAGCCATCCTAAAATGACTTTGGAATCTGTCCACCCATGTATTTCCAGGTTGTGTTCGCACCATGACTGTTTTATTTGCTTAATGAGCTTAGATAATAAGTAAGCTCCGCTTAATTCTAAGCGCGGTAAAGTTAGCTGTTTGTTGAGTGGTACAAGTTTCGTCTTTGCAGCGACTATTATAGGTATTTTTTGTTTTTTGATTCGGGCGTAAACAACACATGCGTACGCTTCAATCGAGGCATCACAGAACCCGTGTAATTCAATGATGTCGTGTTCCCCACTCGATATCCATCTTGGAGTCTCATAGTTGTTTATGTATTTTAAATCTGCTTGTAATTTAGACCATTCATTGTATATATCAGTCGATACTTCCTGGTCCCACTGAGTATTCTTTTTCCAAACCTTTTGGAACAATAATTTCATTTTCACGACTACTGGAGCTAGCCATCCCAGAGGGTCAAAAAATTTAGAAATTTCCGATAGCAGACTTCTTTTTGTTAATTTGGCAGGTTTGGATGCTTGACACGTAAAGGTGAACGTATCCTTTGTAGGGTTCCAGCCCAATCCCAGGATTTTTGAGGTGTTTTCTGTTTTAAAATAAAATGTTGTTTCTCGATTGTCGTGAACCTCGGGTATATTTTGCAATACCTTTTGATGATTGGAGGACCATTTACGTAAGTTAAATCCTCCCGATCTCAACAGCCGGGTGAGGTCTTCAATTAACTTCTGGCCCTGGTCTATGTTGTGTGCGCCGTGAACTAAGTCATCCATGTAAAAGGCCTCCTGTAAGACCTTGGAAGCCTCAGGGAACGAATCACGTTCATCCCTTGCTAACCGCTTAAGGGTCATCATCGCTATAAACGGCGCGGCCTTGGTTCCGTATGTCACCGTCGATAATTGGAACGACTGTAGAGGTTGCTCAGGTGAATCTCTCCAAATGATTTTCTGTAAAGGGGTGTCTAATTTGTTTACCAATATCTGCCGATACATCTTCTCGATATCAGCTGTAAACGCATATTGATATAGTCTCCACCTCAATAACAAGCTCTGTAGATTTTGTTGTAAATTGGGCCCCTTATACATTAGATCGTTGAGCGAGCAGCCTGTAGATGTTTTCGCCGATGCATTAAATACCACCCTGTACTTGGTAGTCGTTGATTCGGCGCGCTCTACGCCGTGGTGAGGCAGGTAACATTCGGGCGTCACACTACTAGTACATTGTTCCATATGACCGAGTTCAATATACTCTGACATAAAGTCTTTATAAGCCTTAGCAAAATGTTGTTGTTTCTCTAATTTTCTCTCCAGATTTTTGAACTGAGCTACGGCCATCTGTTTGGAGGAACCAAGTTTGGAGACCATGTCACTCTTCATCGGTAATCTTACGACATATCGGCCTTCCTTGTTCCTTGATGTAGTTTGTTCGTAATGTTCTACGCACTGGATCTCTTCTGATGACATCTGATTTTCTTCTGAGATCTCCTCGACTTCCCAAAACTGTTTTATGTCTTCGATATTTGTAACTATGACGTTACAGTGGAGTGTTTGTGCATTACCGCATAAAATCCAGCCTAGTTCTGTTTGTTGCGCGACAGGTAGTGTTACGTCATCTCCCTTTATAATGCCGCTCAATATAATGTTTGAATAAACATCGGCCCCGAGCAATAAATCGATTGGTCGGCTTATATTAAACTCAGGATCGGCCAAGTCGATGTTCTTAATTGTAGACCAATTCGGGATTCTGAATGTTTTGCTTGGTAGGCGTTTGACCAGGCTCGCCATAATGACTACTTCCGCATGGAAAGTATAATCAGAATGTAGTGATGCACATGTTATTTTTATTTTTCCTTTGCAGTTATTTTCACGTTGACCGACGCCGAATATAACCCCTTTGTAATTTTCTCTTTTAATACCTAATATCTTTGCTGCATGTTCTGTAATTAGGGATATCTGGGACCCTTGATCAACTAAGGCTCTCATATTGTGATATGTCCCGTCAGCTCCTTGGACCTTTAGTTGTGCTGTTGCTAACAATATTTCCGGACAGTTGTCTTGAGAAATACGTGCATTACCGATCACGTTTCTCTCGGATGTTGCCAAAGTTGAACATGACGTTGATGCTGATGCTGAGTTAACAAATGCGTCATGCAATATTGTACTATGATGACCCTTACAATTTCGACATTTATGATTGGAAGTGCAAGGTTTGCCATTGTGCGAAAATAGGCAATTAATGCAAATTCCAAGTTTTTTCACCGTTTCTAATTTTCTGTCATTTTGCAATTGTAAAAATGTTTTGCAATTGTACAGGCCATGCTGATGTTTGCAAAGTGGGCATTTAAAGCCAAATCCGGTCACGTTATAAGATTTCGCAATTTGACCATTCTTTGCATTTTTAGACATACTGTATGACGCGGATTTGCCTGTTGAATTATATTTTATGAAACTTACAGAATTTTGGGGATGTTTTTGTGACTCCTTTTCCTGATTTCGGCGGGATGATGTTTCTAAGGTCGTAAACTTGCTTTCTAAGAAGTCCAACAGCTCTTGTAATACTGGTAGTTCGCGTGGCTCTTTCACCGTTTCCAGGTAATCATCCTGTGTTTCTAGATCCATTTTTTGGATTAGTAGATGTTCTAAGATTGGACCCCATGTTTTTGTATCCGCCCCTAGATTGTTTAGAGCGTTTATCGTCTGCAATGTTATATCGTGCATTCTTTTTATATGGGTTATTGAATTATGATGTATGTTTGGTAAGTTTAATAATATATCCATATGAGACCTGAAAATTCGTTTTTTGTTGTTATAGCGTTTGTTTAGAATTTCCCAGCATGATTTATAGTTTTCGGAGCTTATGTAAAGATGTTGAATTAATTTATCGGCTTCTCCACTGACTTTCGTTTTCAATATTTGCATTTTTTGGGAATCCGGCATCATAGTGTTGTTATGAACGGCGTCAATAAATAAATCTTTAAATGACATCCACTGTGTGCAGTTGCCGCTAAATATAGGAATGTCTAATTTTGGTGTAGACTTTTCCTTATAAGATACTGACCACATTTTTTTGTTAATTTCTTTTTTCAAAGTATTAAATTGTTTTTCATGTTTAGTGAAATTGGACTCATATACCCAGTTCTCTCCGTTCATTTCACTATCGATCTGCAAGTGTAATTTATCTATGGTAGACCAACGATTTTCTAGTGTTTTCAGAGCATCCTCAAACTCCCATTTCACTGTTAAGCTGTCTAGCTCCATGTTAAATACTGTTCTCGTGAAAGCTCTAAAATTGGCTTCTTGTTGTCGTAGCATGTCATCTATTCTGCTGTAGCTACCCTGTTGTCTTGGTACTGTTGGTGGAGTTCGGCGCGCAGCTGCCTCCTTGTCTTCATCAGGAATTTTCTGTCTATGGTCAGTTTCACCCGACCTTTCTCCTGTCGCTAAAACGCCACTGGACGGTTTTGAGAATTGTTCCAGATTTCCTTTATGGATCGAAGACACATATAGTTGGTATGTTTCCTTGGCTTCTTCAAAGCATCTCTCCGTGAAGTAAGGGTCCGCGGGGTCTACCTCCTGCGAAATACGATCCTGATGCTGTTGTATCGACGTCCATAACTCGTCTAACTTGTTCCACTGACCTTTGTAATAGTCGGGCCTGCTCTTCCTCTCCCTACTATCCTTTCTGAAATTCGTCCACTGCCTCTCAAGTTCTACTAAAAGGCTACGCTGTTCTTCAATCAAAGACATTTTGAAATATGGTTAGAAATGGATCGATCTTACTTGAATTCCTCCTGGCTTACTGTTGCTGGTTGCCTGACGGGTGTTGTGCACCTGCTTTTACTCCTGATCCTGTGGACACCTCCCACCTTTCCCTGATGTTGCGCTAGTTCACACTTCACACGTTTTACACTCGAACCGAACACGAAACGCGCGAAGTCCTTAAGGATCGAAGGACCAATGTTCGGGATACGATCGGAAGTGGGGTAAGAATCAAGAGAGTTTGTTGGGAAATACAAAATTGTTTATTGTTCTGATCTACACTAGATATTACACTGTATAATTGTTAAGTTAAATTAAATGTTAATGTTAAAAGAGATGTTAATGTTAGGATGTCACTGTTTAAATGTTATTTATGGAAATGTTAGAGGAATGCACCCGGTCGCGACGGTCACCGAAAGTAAACTACTTAATTTTACTAAAATGTATAAATAAGTCGTGTCGCCAGCGGGCTCACATCACGTGTTCGGTGTCAGCATTAACCGAACATGGCGACATGGGGGGGAAATGAAGCGCCGTGGAGGCGACGATTGCCACGTTTCCATGTATCGAATACGAACCGACCCAATTCGGGCGGTTCGGAACGATATACGGATCCGCGGCTACGGCAAGGCCTATGGACCACTGCGCCATGTTTTGCATGAGGAGGTTCTGCGCACCGGCGCAGTGGTTCAGGTTCACCTGGAGGATGTTGCACCCGCGATCCATTATTGGAGCGCGGTTTCTACATCCTCCTCCATTTGCGACGGCGACGTCGGCGATACGGCGCTGGGAGCGGCCTCGGTCGATCGACCAGCCCCCAGGCGTGGCGTAGAAGCCGTGGTTTGGGGTTGTCTGCAACCCTCACGGCCCAGCAAGTGGTTAGCGGGCAGCTTGCCCGCGGCACATGCCGGGCAGTGAGGGGGGGCGGAGCACTCCGCCGCCTTGTGCCCGGGTTGACCGCAGCGGAAACATAATCCGCTGCAGTCAAAGCAACTGGTGCACTTTACGCGAGCGTGCCCGGCTGCCATGCACTTAAAGCACCTCATGGGCCGGCTCCCCAGGATAGTAATCCTGGCTGAGATCCAGCCCACGAGGAGCCTGCCCGCATCGGCCAAAACTTTGACCGAGGCGACCGGACAGCTCGCCCACACTGCACCAACGCCTCCGGGACCGGGGCGGATAGTGCCGACCTTGACGTGGTCCGGGCTGCACTTCGTAGTCGAAGCAATGGCCTCCCGGACGTCGTCGGCAGTCGTGAAGTCCGCCAGACCCTAAATGCGCACCTCGGCGCACTTGGTGGGCCTGGCGATCCTCACGCCGTCCACACCCTCGAACAACCCCCGCAGCTTTTCGGCCACGACGTCGGCCCTCCTGGCACCCTCCGCCCCCGGGAACTCGAGGATTCGAGCTCCCGTGCGGGCGAGGCGCGTTCGGGCACCAACGCCTCCGAGATCGGAGATGTCGATGCCTTGTTTGGCCCGCAGGAGGACCTCGCCGTAGCCAAGGCCTCGCTCCACCGCCTCTGGCGCCACCGTGATCACCACGGCGGCGGACTTGGGCGGTGTCAACCTCGGCTTCATGCCACTGGTTTGTGGGGCAGCGGCGGAAGTGGCGGCAGCGGCTGCCTTTGCCGCAGCCTTCTTCCGCTTCTTCTTCCCGCCCCTCTTTTTCCTCCGGCTCACCGTTTGCCAGCCCTCGCTGTCCGGCTGAGCGGAGGTCGAGGGGACGGGAGCTAAGGAGACAGGCGTAAGTGCCACGGGAGGGGGGGCACGTCGAGCCCTGGCTGGGGCCCGCGAGGGCGCCTGCACCGATCGTAAGGGTGGAAAGTCCACACTTGGGCCGGCTGCTGCGGGACCCGCTGGTCGCACTGCCCACGCACTGCCCTGAGACGGGTGCGCAGCGGCCGCGTAGGAGGGCGCTGGCACCGCCTGCGTCCGCCTCATTGCCGCCGTTGTAAGGCGGCGGGGCTCAGGAGGCAGCCTCGCCTCCAGCGACTGGAGCTTTGCGTCCAGCATAAAGCCCACGCTCAGCATCACCTCCCTCATAAGCTCCTGCGAGAGCAGGCCCTCGGGAGGTACCACGGAGGGTGGGGGCGTTGGAGCCACCTCTTCCAGCACTGGCGCTGCTGGTGGAGCAGGCGAAGCTAGCTGCACTGCAGCCGATGCAGGCGGAGGAACCGGCGCTCCCACTGCCTTAGTCAGGCGGCGCATCTCCACCTGCATCTGCCGCATCTCCTCCTGGAGAGCCAGAATCTCGGCGGCCTGCCGCTTATTGGCTATTAAAAGCCGCCTCGTCTCGTCTGAGACGGTGCGGCCTGACAGGGCCTCCACCGCCTCCTTCAACCCCGAGGCCGCTAGCTTAAGGGCCTTTTGGTACGTCCCTTTGAGGTGCGTCGACTTGGTGGCCACATCCAAGATTATGGCCACACTCTTCGACGACCTCTCCAGGAGCTCCGCTGCCGAGTGCGGGTTACCATCTGCACTCGAGTCGAGCTCAGCAGACAGCTGTTCCACCCGCTCGAGCGCAGCCTGCTCCTCATCGGCACGCCGACGGGCCAGATCCGCCTTGCGGGTGGAGCCGAGACCACCTGGCCCCGATCGGCCCCTTCCAGCGCTGGAAAGCTTAGCAGGAGGCTGAGCAGCCCCGCCGGACTCGACGGAGCCGTCCAGAGCTTCCACTGAGCCCTCCAGTGGGCGCTTTTGCGCCTTCAAGAATTTGGACACGAGGTTCAACGAAGTCGTTGAACCCCTATCCGACGACGCGGAATCCATGTCCGCCTCCGACTCGCCGACCGAGGCAGCACGGAGGCGGGATGAACGCCGCAACTCTACTGTTGGCTGCCTAAAGGCTGCCGTCCTCACCTGGTCGCTCCCTGAAGCCGGAGTGGCCTCAAGAAGCTCTTCGTCGCACTGGGCGACGGTGCTCGCTGTGGAACTCTTTTTTTTTGTGTTTGGGGTTTTGGGTTTTAATTTTAAATTATCCATGAAATTCCCACGAGCATGAGACGAAATGACTACACTTCCCGGGTGACGCTCATTCCGGGAAGCGGGGTACATACTGTGGAGGTCCCCAGGTGTCCACAGGTTTTTACGACTTCGCTGTCGGGTGTTACAGACTTTTCCTTGTCGCGGGCCGGCCAATGAAGGCAAGCCCCGCGTCCTCCGAGATCACATCTTCCCGCATGTGGCTAGCATGCAGGTCTTTGACGATCACCCGGAGATCACGCGTTGCGGGAGGGCAGCCACTCCCCCCATCACCGACGGCGGCACGAATGCCTGTCAGCCCCTGCGCGAGCAGTGGGCCGACCCGTCCCTCGATCCTTTCGGATCTGGGATCCTCGCGGATCCCTCGCGGGCCTAGCAGGCCCGCCATACCACGACCCCCTCGTGCAATGGGGTCAGCTAGCCCTGAAAAGGGCTGGAACGTTAGCCGTCGACGTTGACGCCAGCTACTCCAGAGGAGCAATCAATGATGCGTCATCGCCCACGTTGCCCAGGGTGCACCGCGAGGAGGTGTTCCGTCGCACCCCTGTGTCAGACCTAACCTAACCTAACCCTATCTACAATATGATAAAACAGTTAACATAATATATAACTCCTATCCTATTTAAAAAAGTTTACAATAAACAAAGTTAAAATGGGCCTAAAATTGTTAAAATTCTACTATGAAAATTTTGCAAAATTGAAATTTGGATAGAACTTACATACAGCGTTCTTGGGATATGGCATGTGTTTTGATCACTTTATGTACAATTTTTATTAGACTAGAGACTTTATACGTGATTTTACGCTTCTGTAGAGACGTCCAAAACCTAAATAACATACTACAAGTTTAGAAAGGTGGAATACTATTTGTATTGTTTACACTATTGACGGATGACACTTGGTGGAAATTGCTACACATATTGACTTAAATTACTTGTACTTTTCCACAATATTTATTTATTTACCTGACCGGTTTCGCCTTACCCTTCAGAATGCCGTAAGGTGAAAACAGTCAGATTTAATCAATATTTAACTTCCAATATTTAATTACCAATAAACCGATTAATTTAGTGGGTATTGGTCCTATTAATAATGCGTGAAATCTGCTGGATTGGTTTATTTGGTGTGGTCCAAACGATTCTTCAATGGATACTGGAAAATTCTTGACTGTACAAAAGGTCTTGACAATATGGTCATTTCACAAAGATTCTAACTTTTAAAATACATACATACATATACTCACGCCCTTTTGCCTCCGGGGTAGGCAGAGACAACAGCTCGCCATCTACTTCTGTCCTTACATACTTCACGAGCTTCCTTCACTGTCATTAAACCTTTCATGCAAGCCCGCCGGTTTCGAGTGCTTTTTTCAATACCTCATTAATTTGATCAGTGTATACTCTGCGAGGTCGAACCCGGCTTGCCTACCCACTTACATTTGCCTTATATACTTGGTATCTTTCGCTCAGTACTCATTCGTTCCAAGTGCCCAAACCACCTTAGTAATAGTTTAAACAATTATAAAGCTTCCAAGCTAGTCTTAAAAATAATTATAAAGAGTTCCTAAATTGAATGAAGACTACCACAAATAAATATTGTGAAAATGTACAAGTGATTAACTTAAATACTTGTACTGTCTCTAATCCCTCTACCCTTCTTGAACCTACTTCTGAAAAAATAATTTAGCTTAGCTGGAGATGTTTACGAGAATATTTCGCACCAGCTGCTTCCAGTGACTCCACTCGCATGTAAACAATTTGTAGCTTCTGTCCCTTTTTTTCTTGCTGATATCCCCCCGGATAAAGCTCCGCCAGCTAGCGGGGGTGGTTATGTCGGATTCGAACTAACTAAAACCGCACGCCATCTTGTGTCTTCAGACGCCGGGGTGTTAGGTGGCCAATAAGGCATTTCATGTAGCTTCTGTCCCTGTGTTATCCTTTTAATTTACGAAATAAAAAGTATCCTGTGTTTTTTTGCAGGCTATAAACTATCTCTATGCCAAATCTGTTTAGTAGTCTATGCATGTATGTATATCTAAGTATAAATAGTAGGTATGGATTCAAGAGCGCTATCTACTCAAGGCAAAGATAGCTTAACAAGCTTGTAATATGAGTTCTAGAATGCGGATAAATATATACTTTAATACATTCTCTTTCGTAAATACTTTTTTATTATACATATAAACACCAAGACTGACGCAAACAGACATATTCATGCATACAAATATTTGTAATCTTTTGATCCCTAATAAACACATGTTTTATAATCAAATAAATAAAAAAACTTGAGAGGTGTCAAGGGACCCTGATGGAACGAAGTTCCTTACATACACACACACACATATATATATGCACTCTGTCTGTCTATTCTTTCGTACTATGCGCTTTTGAAAAGTTCTTCAGAAACTGAAACTCCTCGTCACACTCGTCAACTCCTATTCATTAGCGAATTCACAAATGATATCCATCACCACTTTTACGCCTCAAGGAAACACAATAAAAATATTAAATTAAGTCGTAGTTTATTTTTACATAAGAGACAATATTGACAATGACACCATACGTTTCCATAGTACCGTGACAACAATGCGCGGATCGGTGCGCAGAAGATACAAAAGCAAAAAGTGTCGTTACAATCTTAATTTTTTCCGTCTAGCCCCCTTTCGTAACGCGCGATAAGGAACTGTGTTCCAAAACCCGTGAAAAATAAATGTGGTTAAAGAATAATAATATCGAGTAAAATGGCGTAGGTACTTGTACATAATTTTGATTACTAAAACACACACTTTGGTATACTTGTTAGCAATTATACAATGCCCATCACATTATTCCACTACAGCAAAGATACCGCAAAATATAATGATCACTACAAACATTTTGATAATTTTATATACATGCTAGACTTATTATTAGACTAGACTGCCTCTGTGGCGTAGCGGTAGTGTATTCGACTGCTACGACAGGGGGCGCGGGTTCGATTCCCGCTCAGTGCAAATATTTGTATGCATGAATATGTCTATTTGCATTGGTCTGGGTGTTTCTATGTATAATATGTATGTATTTACAAAAAAAAAAAGTATATAAGTATGTTTATCCGCATTCTGGAACCCATAACACAAGCTAGTTAAACTATGCTTATTATGGGTCTGGAGAGCGCTGTGTAGAATGTAAAAAAAAAAAAAAAAAAAAAAAAAAAAAAAAAAAAAAAAAATTATTGTAAGACATGTACAATCAAATTGCAATAATTACAATGTGTTATTGAAAATCACGCTCTCGCTAGTCCAAACCAATAATAAAATACTAACCGTATCCATTAACTTTAATAACAATGTCTCACGCAGCTATATTAACAATGGTCTGTCTCACAGATACCAGTCGCCAACAAGTCACAAAGCTGGACGCGCTCAATGGAGATAGATCTTCAAATAAAATGCTAATTAGTACAACAGAGCTTGAATAAAGGAAAAATTATGTCTAATCTTCACTAACGAAGTAATTTGTACATCAGGAATTTTAATTTATCTCTATCAATACATAATTGATACGAAACTAAAATATAGATAAGGCGAACAATAAAATAAATTATTCTGTCTTGAATGATATCAGACACAATGTGAAATCAAACATTGCAGCAGTGACAAACGGTCGTGTTCAAGTAGTGTTTATAAACAATGGTGATGATATAACTCAATAGACAGTGCAGTGTAAAGAAGTTAAAATGGCTGAAGATAAATCAAAAATGGAACTCGAGGAAAAGCCTCTAAAACCCGATATTATCCAGAAGCTGTATAAGGATAGAACGCTTTCAGAGAAATTAGGATACATAAGAGAGAACATAACTGTAGAACCTTTGCTAGCTGGTCTGATTATACCCAGTGTAATTTCTAGATTTGCTATGGGTAACCTTAATTTGGATAAAGCTTGTCGAGTAAATTTAGCCTTTGGAGATGAAATTTGTGATGCGTTGGTACAGAAAACAAGCAACAATTATTCAGAATATGAAAAAGAAGTACAAAAGCTGATTTCTTCTATTGATATTTGGAAGGGCGTAATACACACTGCACTCCCTTGTATTATAATAATGTTTTTAGGAGCATGGAGTGATAGAACTGGAAAGAGAAAAATATGTATAATGCTTCCAATATATGGAGAGCTCTTGACATCGTTAAACAATTTGGTGAATGTTTACTTCTTCTACGAAATTCCAGTACAAGTTACAGTGTTTCTAGAGACGTTATTTCCTGCAATTACCGGTGGATGGGTAACTATGTTCTTGGGTGTCTTCAGTTACATAAGTGACATTACTTCTGAGGAGTCTAGAACATTTAGAGTCGGGCTAGTCAACTTCTGTATGACAGCTGGCTTGCCGATTGGTATCGGCATGAGTGGGTTCTTACTTCAGAAGATGGGTTATTATGGAGTCTTCTCAATGACGACGTTTATGTTCATCCTAGTACTTATGTACGGTACCTTCTGTTTGAAAGAACCTAACAAGTGGCTCCAAGACAAAGGCTTGCCTGAGGTAAGTGATGCATTTATATATTTTATTATTGTAGCTTGAAGCCTTTAAGCGGAGCATGAAAAAGTATCTGATGAGGCCGTCAAGCTGAGGGCCACCATTGTAGCATTATCGGTGACTGTAATGGTGATTCCCATTCCTGAGCCTTTAGCTTACCATCAGGTGAGGTGAAGTCATAACGTTGTGAGCATTATAAAAAAAAATGTATAAGTTTAAGGACCATGCTTAGTTATATAGCAAATTGGAGAACTAATTATTCTGCATGTCAACGTTTGTTTAGAGACTAATGATATGATTTTGGGTAATATTAATCAGTTATCTCGTTTTATTATGCTTAATTATAATTTATAGATATCACTGAATATCGTAATTCTTATCTAAGAAAAATAACATAATAGTCCACGTACTGAGCCATGCAGTAAACTCTAATAAAATAATAAAAATATAAATTGGTCTAATGTCCAATTGTACATCCTGTGATAGTTTTGGTAAAATGTATTACAGTACAAATTTTTGAAACTCTTTAGGTGTAAACAATACTCGTGACACGTGCCAAAATCACCAATTTTCGATACATCCTATAATGAGTTAGTTGTAATATTTTCTTATAAAAGTGTATAACGTAAGTTACACATATCTCTGGTTGTTATTGTGGATTAAACAAAACGTGTAAATATAACTATTGTATTGCATTCTTTAAAGCAAGTATTATAAATTACTAGCAGTCGCCCGCGCTGCCATCTTCACGCTGAAAAGCTTGAAGACAGCAGTGCGTTAGCTTGCTAACTTGCTTCTGAGCAAGTTTTGAGCTAGAGCTGAAAAAGGATGGAATATTTCAAACCATGAATAGTCATTTTCTATATATCTTTAATAACGTTGTCTTATGTCAGAAAATGGATATTATTTTAGCTTTTACGCGAATAAAGTGATTTACTATTACTATTAATATTTGTCTAAAATATAAATGCAAAAATTACCCAGATATCACTTAGCCGCCTTTTAGTTTCAGGACGGCAAGAACATATTCCTAGGATAAAATTTCCGCAAAAATTTTGCATACAGGAAGAATACGACTTTCTACCTTTTTTTTTCGTGCGGAAATCCCTTCGAATACCCCCCCCCCCTCCCCCACCGGCCAGCAGGGGCGGTTATGTCGGGCTTGAACCGACTAAAACCGCACGCCGTCACGGGTCTTAAGACGCCGGGGTGTAAGGTTGCCCACAGAGCATATCCCTCGCACCCCGACTGACCCTGGGCCATCTCCGGTTTCGAAATGGCCCCCTCGGGTTAGGGAACCACGGTGTCCCCGTCTTACCCCAGTTTGGGGGAGGGGCGCTAATCACCCCGCCGTCCCGGCCTGCTTCTGGTGACAGGCGGCCTCACCTGCAACCCCCGGGCCTGCGCTCATGGAGGACGGAGGTCGTTAAACAACCTCGGATGCCTGAGTCGCTTGCGACGCGCGGCGAGCATGTTGCAGGCTCGACGAGCCGAGAGAGTTCTAAATCTCTTTCGGGCGCGCTCCGCCATATCTTTCGCGAGCATTACATGCTCGCAGAAGGAGGTGGCGGCAACGACATTTTACCTATGCAACATTTCACCCAAATCTATTTAGCCGTATACCTATACATGATTAAGTATCATCCATCCGTACATGCAAACTTTCACACTTATGATACTAGTGCTAAGAATACACGAACCATTTTAATAGTGGCAAAGTAAATTGGTGCTATTGTATCATATCCTCTAACACTTCAGTTCACCCACCAGCGGAACGAATCTGACTGAAATTTGGTATAGGATAGATTATAGTCTGGAAAAAAACTTGGCTGCTTGGATTACTATACCAGTTTTTTTGACTTCGATCCATAGCACAGTAAAGTTAACTTTTTTTGCGGAAAGAATTAGCATTGTCATCCAACGGGGCAATGCCACCAGCCTTTGGGTACGTTACCGGTCGACATTTCTTTGACGCCTATGCAGTTTACTTTAGTTTGAACTGTATATACTCTCTACCCCTGTAAATATATTAGTCTATAATGTCCTTTATTATTTCTTATTGCTTTAATGTGTTCAGTAAAAATAAATTATCAAAAAAGAAACAACTTTAATAGTAGACTTAACTAAACATTATAAAATAATTGTTATTGACTTTGAGATTTATTTTATTGAAATAAAACTACTTTTAATAGATTCTATCGTGATTTATTTGATGTTATTTTATTATTTACATTGAACCAGTGACCCCGTGACCATGGCTGCTTTAAAACAACCGAAACGTCGGGTTCAATGTAAATAACAAAATAACATCAAATAAATCACGATAGAATCCGTTGAAACGTTGTTGTCTACAAAAATTTGGCAAGGCGGCTGATCGACGCTACACGTAACCAGAAGGCTGGACTTTATCTTGCACAAAAAATTTGCATTGCCATTTAACGAGGCAATGCTGCCAGTCTTCTGAGAACATTACCAGTCGGTGATGATGCGGAGGAATTCTATGACGCATGTATGTAATATTTTTCTATCTTTTAGGTTTAGTTTTCTTTACATTTATTTATAATTATTAAAAAATAGTTTTATTTCAATGTGTGTGTCAACATTCGCGTAACTTCCGACAATATCATTTATTTTATTGTTAAAAAGCACCCCACGCTTTTTTAAGAATAAAATAAATCACATTGCCTATTATTCATTATTTTTGGTTTCTTAAACTTGCTATACTTTATTAAATCAACTTTATCAGACTAAGATTTAGATTGCTATTACATTGCTTCTGGGTTTTAAATCAACAATTGAATTTCAAGTTATCTAGAAACACCGACTGAAGTTCTTATTGGACGCGATTTTGACTTTAATCTGTGATAACACGTTTCTTGTTGATACGAGTCTAAGTATTTAATCTGTGTACTAATTGGGTTATGATAGCGTTCGAAATGAGGTAAATTATCCTGATATGATCCGAGAAAAGTCATGAAAAGTCATATACCTAGTATCTCGATTCCTCCTTACTGCAAACATTTGTATGCATGAGTATGTAGAATTATTATAAGCATTCAAGAACGTTTTAGTTAATCCAAAAAGATATCAACTTATTGACATAATATGCTGTGCAATTTTCTTTTTATTGGTAAGAGACTCGCGTTTGACCAATATTTCACCTGTTGGTTAGTGATGATGTGGTCTAAGGTGGAGCCACGCTTACTTAGAAGTAACCTGTTCACTCTATACTTGCAGACTCCCAGGTTACAGCTTTCTGGAAATACAGACGCTATAAAGGAAACGCTCTACAAAACTGAAGTAAGTCGTTGTTAGTCGGACTCTCTCTTTTTTCCCACGGGCCAAACCAAGTACCGGGCACTGTATATTTCCGTGGGTCTGGATATATTCTTACTATAAAAAGTATACATTTACTAAATAAAAATATATTAAAATACAAAAAAAAAGCTATATATTTCTTCATATTCTGGAACATCTATTACAATTAAGTTATTAGTTTGGTTCTAGATGGCGCTGTGTAATTATTGGAATATCGAATTATCCTATCCTACTATCCTATTATACTATCCTATCCTACTATCCTACTCTACTATCCTATCCTACTATCCTATCCTACTATCTTATCGTACTTTTCTATCATACTATCCTATCCTACTATTCTATCATACTATCCTATCCTACAATCCTATCATAATATCCTACCCCACTATCGTATCATACTATCCTATCCTGCCATCCTATCCTACTATTCTATCCTACTATCCTATACGACTATCCTTTTCGACTATCCTATCCTGCTATCCTATCCTGCCATCCTATCCTACTATCCTATCCTAATATCCTATCCTACTATCCTATCCTACTATCCTATCCTACTATCCTATCCTACTATCCTACCCTACTATCCTATCCTACTATCCTACCCTACTATCCTATCCTACTATCCTATCCTACTATCCTATCCTAATCCTACTATCATAGATAGTAATTATTTATACTGCCTTATTGATTAATTAAGTCGGCGTCGGACTGCAGAGACATAAATCTCTAACTTTTCATAGTTATGTGTGTATTAAAAATGTTAATTATCGCTCGCTTAGTAATGTGCCCGGTAGATGGCAATAGGCTCGCCCCCTATTACAATACATTTTGACCTAAATATAACCGGCGAATCTTGGGTGTGTGATACACCTCTGCCTACACCTTCAGGGATACAAGAGTAAAGTTATGCTTTATAAATGTTTACCTACTTACTTAAAATTAGAAAAACTTAAGTAAGTATAATGAATGACTATGCTAATGAGATAACAATTTGCTGGTCTTTAGTCTAAGTAAATTACAAATACGAAATTGACTTATCTACATAAATTAGTTTTTCGGTTATAATCTAAAATAAACATCGTTAAACCAACGCTTTAGTAAGCAGGATAAGAAGACATTATAATTAAATTTTATTGTATGTTTACAAAATAGCATTTTCGAAAGAAGAATAATTTATTGTTGTTTGTTAATTATACATCTTTGACTGTGGTAATTTGCTATTTTTAGGAAAAAAAATGTATTTTGTTTAGGGTATAACCTTCCTGCATGCCAATTTATAAGAGGTTTTAGCGGTCTTGGACTGTCAACTTCTGACACTATAGGTGCTAACAACAATCACCATCAAGATTCCCTCGTTTTACAACAATAAAATAAATACTTTCTTTTTCATAACTAGTATTTTCTAACCCGCCAACTTATTAATTATTTATTTTTACTTCTTAATTTGGTCTGCTATTAAAGCGTGTTTTTACTTTTTTTTAACTTATTAAATATGTGATGTACATTACCATGTAAACTTTCACCGAAAATTGGTTTGACGAGATCTAGTAAGTAGTTTTTTTTTAATATGTCATAAATCGTGAACCGCAAGTTTCCTTTCATTGAATCAACTCAAATTATTATGTTACTTGCTGCTACGGAACACTTCACGGGCGAGTCCGACTGCCTGTGCCGTATATTAAGTCTTTTTTAAACTAAATCATTGATTCAATACGTTGATAGTGCCATATGTATATAGACGATTATAGCTAGGGTCAATTAACTCAACTACAACATGATAAACGTTTAAGACACTGTTTTTCATTATGGCCATATCAGTATGAAAACACCTTTGAGATCGGTTATTGTAGATTAAATTCTGCGCAATTGGTACCTCTTTGGTCACTGTTATAGGTGTATTATACATGATATAGTATGCTTTAGAATATTTACATATATGATATATACAGCAGTGCAGTGTAATGCAGTTACGTACGAAAAAATCAGACAGACACGTTGAAAAATCGAGTAAGTCTAAACTCCCAACACAGCATCGAATTTGGCGGATCCAACCGAAACACTTACCAAATCAAATCAATTTATTTGTGTAATATGAATAACAGACAGTTTGAGGAGATAATGGGAGTTCCACCATATACAGCATGAAAAATAAATAAAAAATCGACCTTAAATTTTGTAATTATTTAATTTTAAATTTAAATTATTTATTAAATTAGAATAAATATTGACATAGGAAATGATATTGAAAAAAGGACAATTCAAAATATAATTAAGGACATAAAAAGCGACCAAGTGCGAGTCGGACTCGCCCATGAAGGGTTCCGTAGCAGAAAGTACCATAATAATGCTTTTTTTAAATTTAATATTTGAGTTGATTGAATGAAAGGTAAATTGCGTTTTACGATTTATGACGTATTAAAAAAAAACTACTTACTAGATCTTGTTCAAACTAATTTTCGGTGGAAGTTTACATGGTAATGTACATCATATTTTTTTTTTATTTTATCATTCTCTTATTTAAGAAGTTACAGGGGGGGACACATTTACCACTTTGGAAGTATCTCTCGCGCAAACTATTCAGTTTAGAGATTAATTATATTAGAAACCTCAATATCATTTTTGAAGACCTATCCATAGATACCTCACACGTATGGGTTAGATGAAAAAAAAAACAGTTTCAGTTCTAAGTAAGCCCCCAAAATTTATTGTTTTTTTTCTATTTTTGTGTGAAAATCTTAATGCAGTTCACAGAATACATCTACTTACGAAGTTTCGACAGCATAGTTCTTATAGTTTCGGAAAAAAGTGCCTGTGACATACGGACGGACAGACAGACAGACATGACGAATCTATAAGGGTTCCGTTTTTTGACATTTGGCAACGGAACCCTAAAAATGCAACTCTACCTCATACATAATTCTGTATGTATGTTCAATAGCCCTCAAAATTATTATTTATTATATTTTATTTTAATTTAAATTATTTATTATTTATTTGACAACCTTCAGAGGACAAATTTAATGTATTTCATACTCTGTTTTTATTTTATGAAAAGTTTTAAAGTCAAGGCGATTTTTTTCGTAATATCCTAATATTATTACAAGTACTTAATTGGACGTGTAACGTGACATACTTAAAACAATTCATGTATAGAACGTTGCTGTTCATTTTATTTGGTTAATCAATATCTGTAGTCTTAAGTCAATAAATTGTATCTATCTACTATTTATTTAGTTATCAGATTATCTTATGAGTAGTCATTCAACTGCTATTGTTTGGAACATGCTATTTAGATTAACTACTCTATAACTATCATCGGCAAGAAACCAATTCACGTCAATTTCGAAGCATTCCTGACTTTCTCCTCTTTCTCTATCCGCGTCCACCACGTGGCATGGCACGTAGCAATGCCGCCAGCCTTTTGGGTACGTTACCAGTCGACATCGATGGGGAGGAATTCTTTGACATCTAAACTTTTTACTTTGTGCATACTCTTTTATAGGAAGTAAATATTTTACTTTAAAATTATAAATTATTTTAGCAAATGTAATAAATTAACTATCTCATTCCATAGTCTTATTATAAGATACTAACTTAATTCTTTTTTAATATTAACTGAGTAACAAACATATCCTGTGAATTATGTCAAACAATCAATTTGCTAATTGTAGTCCACTACTGGACTAAGGCCCTTGCTAATGTGCGCTATAACACCTGGTAATATTAGGTCGTTACATATGAAATTGCCGTTTTTCTTGAAGATATTGGAGGAAACCCAATTTTCAGTACTAACATTTTTGCATTTTTTTTAGGAATTACAAATCCAAATTTTATGTTTTTTTGTGTATGACAACATTAAGCTAACAAACAGCAACTCTTATTACATTTTTGAAAAGTGACAGCTGTTAAGTAATACGAAATTTATCATCAAAATAAATAGCATTTAAGGTGTACTGTTTTTGAAGATCGAATTAATTTATCAAGCGGCCAATAAAAAAATTAAGTAAGTAATAAAAATTAATTAAAAACATTTTTTTTAATAGAGTTGTAAAATCTTGAAATCAACTTTCAAACAAAATATAAATAATGGAAATAGCTATTAAATTACAGGAATAACGAACTCATGAATTTGTAAGAAAATTTCGGCCATTTCATATTTCACCTATTATATACCTTCCGCATAGAGTCTATCGCAGCTGCCCTTTTCAGATCATCCATTCATCTATTTAGGGGCGATCCACCTTTCCACATCATTCTCTATTTCATTGTCTGTATCAAATCATCATCCTTTTAGCGGTTTTCCAGTTGCGTACGAAATTTACACTTTGGAGCCCGGGGTCTGCTTATTATTTTCGATTGATTTATTTCTCTTTTTTTTATTTACTTTTTATAAAGAATATTAGTAACCGAAATTCCTAATATTCCATCTAACCCCTTCAGCTAAGCTTAATAGCTTGTGTTAGGAGTGGTTTCACGTCAGTAGTGTAATGGCCAGGATTCGAACCCGGGACCCCTCCATCGTAGGGCCGATAATAGCATATAGCAAAAACAAGCGATATTGATATAAATGCCATGATCTCTATAATTGTAGGAGAAAATCGTAGGCTGCCGACGATGGGTGTGTTCCGTCCTCCATGAACGTAGGCCTGGGGGTGGCAGGTGAGGTCGCCTGTCACCCCAGCAGAAGCAAGCCGAGACGGCCGGGTGACTAGCGCCCCTGCCACAAATCGGGGCAAGATGGGAACACCGTGGTTCCCAAACCCGAGGGGGCCATCTCGAAACCGGAGATGGCCCAGGGTCAGTCGGGGTGCGAGGGATATGCTCTATGGGCAACCTTACTCCCCGGCTTCTGTAGACCCGAGACGGTGTGCGGTTTTAGTCGGTTCAAGCCCGACATATCCGCTCCCGCTGGCCGGCGGGGGGGTATCTGAAGGGATTTCTGCACGAAAAAAAAAGGACGACGCCTTAACTACTAAGCTACCGACGCTTCTAATGTTGATAGAACGGTTCTCCCGATAGTGACTGCTGTCTAACCTTTCGACCCGAAAGTCCTCGGTTTAGCAGGTGTACTGACTAATAAGTGAGGTTGATTTGGGCCTAGAAGGCGTTGGTAGGGAACTGTTTGTTCCTGTACACCCAATGTCTCTACTCAGCTAAATCTATAAATCTAACACAACAACTTTGAAATTATATAGTCATGCAAATAATAGACAGGATATTTGTCATTGTTCTATCAACATTATTGTAGACGCGGATAAAAACACTTCTGTGAAAATAATCATCTCATAGTTGAGATGATTTGTTCACAATATTCGATGCAGATAATAACATCCTCAATGTAAGGGGCCGTACCAAGACCTCATTTGCAAGCCGGTATTCCGGCTGATTGGCTTCCCTCTCGGGGTTGGGAAGTCAGACGGCAGTTGCTACCATAAAAGCGTGACGCTCCTATGTTCCGCGTGGGATTAAACGTTCGTGTGGGACGGCTATTTCACCAGTCCCGCTGCCTCGCCCCTCATCCTGCGCTAACTATGGGAGTGTCCGCAGCCCAAATATTATGATATTTTGTAGTGTTCGTTTTTTTTATTTAACGTCATCTTGTAGTATTATGGGTACTAGTATGTATATATCATTACCAACAATGTACTAGATGATGTTATTATAATGACTTCATGTTTTATAATTTAAGTAAAAAAGTATAAATTATAAGTAAAATCGTGCATTTTAACTTCTGATCTATACAAATAAATACAATTTAAGTGTCTGTTTTTAATATTAAAATAACAGATTGTTAATAATTGCACATGACTCTATAGACGATACTTTTAACAAAAATACAATTTTCAAAATTTTTGTCCGTCTATCTGTCTGTCTTTCTGTCTGTTTGGAAAGGTAATCTCTGAAACGGCGGAGCTGATTTTGACGACTTTCAGTGGCAGATAGGTAATTTTACAAGGCGTAACATAGATTACTTCAATTTTAGAAAAATAATTAGGTATCCGCGCTAAAGAACTAAAACCCTAAATATCGAAATCAACGCGGAAATATATTATAAATGATTTAAATTGGACTATAAACAGTAATTAGACAAATAAAATTACGAAATCGATTACGAGTCATAACTAATATAAACTACGCTGAAGGAATCTGTTGGTATTATTACATCTCATTTCTCGTCATCTAAAGATATATACACCTAACTTGCAAATGATTACAGATCCATTGAAACAGAAGAAGTAGGTAGAATACAAGACAATAGATGTGAATACTGTTAAGATGCCTATGCTATGAACAGAACAGTTTTTTACGTTATGCGTTCACCGGATAAGCATCTAGTACTGACTTTCATATAAAAAACCTCGTATCACAGTATTTGCTATCGAACTACATCGAAACGGGTTGACTGATTCTTATGAAATTTTGTTGTGTATATTTAGGGTAGGTCTTAGAATAGGTCGTAGGCTATTTTTTATACCCTACTATGAACGGAATCAGAACTTCTTGGCGCGGGTAATAGTTAGTATTTATATATATACAGGGCGTCCCACGGCAATGCCACATGGAGGGAAAGTACCTTAATTATTGAAGATGGGACATTTTACTGAAAGAAGACTTTATTTTAATTTTAAAAACCTTTTGAACTGCGTTCATACATTTTTAATAATTGACTCGTTGAACCGGGAATCGAACCCGGTTCGGAAAAAAAAAATCGGTCTGTAGATTTAAGGATACCGATCGGAAGGCATCATCGTAAGGGTTATTTTTTGCTAAATAAATTAGTATCAGAAATAAAGGGAAGACCATGATTTTTAAAAATTTTAATACAAAATTAATCAATTTATCAAATGCTCGAAATGAATCCTGTTGAATACAAAGTCGCACTCTTTGGATCTCTCCCTGTCGATTTTTTTATCTTGTTGTGGTGGATATTTAGAATAATACGTCTAATTTCTCTTTGTAGCTCGTTGACACTTTAACGCTGGTTCTTGTAAACTAAATTTTTTACATAACCCCATAAAATAAATCTAACGGGGTTAGATCTGGGGATCTCCAGGGACGAAAGTGTTCATTGAGATAATCTCTTGTTCTGTGACTGTTATGAGCCGGAGCCCCATCTTGCTGAAAAGTAAGGTTTTGTCGTTCTGCGTCCGGAAGATTATTTATCTCATTTCTTAATATCTCAAGTATTTCTAAACACCTTTTCGTATTCAAATGCCCTTTATAAAAATGTACTAAGAGGACGCGGTTATTTACAATCCCACACCATCAGTTGAACGAAAAACGTACTTGATTATTAGTCTCGCGGATACGTAGGTAAGGGATCCTGCCTGGACCAAATGCGATTATTGTGTCGGTTGTACATACCATTATTGCTGAAGTTTGTCTCGTCTGACCAGATGATATTATTTAGAAAATACTGATCCTCTAGGACAAGCCTCTCTATTTCATGGCAGAAAATAAGTCGTCTTTCAGCATCACCCGGCATTAATTTTTGTACTAATCGCCCTTCAACATAACTTTTGAATTTGTATTTTTTCAGAACACGGTGTATTTTGCTTTTCGAAATTCCGATTACTTCTTCACCTTCCCTCACTGAGCTTTTAGGATTTGCCTCAAAGTATATCAAAATGTTCATTGTCGGTGTTTATCATTTGGTGCCGCGGTTGTGGTATGGGGTGATCGAAACGTCCCAAATTTAACACATTATCCACAAACCGTTTCATAACAAATCGAGATGGTGTATTTCTATCCGGATATCTTTCGCGGTGCCATTGTAAGGCTAATGTTATGTTTTTAGCATTTAAAAAGTAAGCTTCCATTAAATCAAAATTATTTTGATACGCCATGGTTATGTAAAAAAAGTCGCCAAGTGCGAGTCGGACTCGCCCATGAAGGGTTCCGTAGCAGCAAGTTACATAATAATGTTTTTTTTAAGGTTTTACCATGGCACACACCAATGACTTTTCGATGCTTTTCGAAGTTATGTGTGTCTTTATCGCAGGTTTATAAGTGCCCGGTTAATGGCAATAGGCTCGCCACCTATTACATTGGGACCTAAACATAAACTGGCGAAATGTGGGTGCTAGCACCTCTGCCTACCCCTTCGGGGATATAGGCGTGAGTTTATGTTATGTAATGAAAGGTAAATTGCGGTTTATGACGTATTACAAAAGAACTACTTACTAGATCTCGTTCAAACCAAATTTCGGTGGAAGTTTAGATGATAATTTACATCATATATGTTTTTTAGTTTTATCATTCTCTTATTTTAGAAGTTACAGGGGGGGGGGACACACATTTTACCACTTTGGAAGTGTCTCTCTTGCAAACTATTCAGTTTAGAAAAAAATGATATTAGAAACCTCAATATCATTTTTGAAGACCTATCTATAGATATCACACATGTATGGGTTTGATAAAAAAAAATATTTTTGAGTTTCAGTTCTAAGTATGAGGTAGTATCCCCCAAAATTTAATGTTTTTTTTCTATTTTTGTGTGAAAATCTTAATGCGATTCACAGGATACATTTATTTATCAAGTTTCAACAGCATAGTTCTTATCGTTTCGGAAAAAAGTAGCTGTGACATACGGACGGACAGACAGACAGACATGACGAATCTATAAGGGTTCCGTTTTTTGCCATTTGGCAAGGGAACCCTAAAAATCACAATACAATGCAATAATCCTATAATGAAAACCACAGAAACAAAAGAATAAAAGTTTGAAAATAGAACACGTTTTTGAATTATTTCTTTATAAGCAGCCAGGCGCTTTGTGATGGATAAAATAATTTACGCGTCTTTCGGCCTAGGATACGGCTCGATTTGTTGCATACAATCAGGTACCTACTAATTACGTATCTCTTTATCATTTTATCATGCACTTAAATTATAATAGGGAAATGATGCGTACTTCTCAAGTGGGTAGGTAAATTTATTAGTAATAGGTAGGTACTTCTGATAATGTCAGTTGTATCAAATGTGGTCTTCATCATCATCATCATCATTCATCACATGGTCTTCCCTTATACTAATTTATTTAGCAAAAAATAACCCTTACGATGATGCCTTTCGATCGGTATCATAAAACTACAGACCGATTTTTTTTCTCGTGAACCGGGTTCGATTCCCGGTTCAACGAGGCAATTATTAAAAATGTATGAATGCAGTTCAAATAGATTTTAAAATTAAAATAAAGTCTTCTTTCAGTAAAATGTCCCATCTACAATAATTCAGGTACTTTCCTTCCATGTGGCATTGCCGTGGGACGCCCTGTATATATTTATTATACACTCGCAGATACTTGTGCCTAGTGTGTATAAAATTCTAATAAATAAAGGGATAGATAAAGTTAAATTTATTTTTTGAACTCGCTCAACTTTTTTGTGATATTAAAAAAAAGTATTTAATTACTCAATTTTTAGTGGATGAATTTAACGTGTGTGTATCGGTTGATATAATAACAAAATATCTAACGTTCACTTGACCTTATTTCAGTTATTATACTTTTGTTTACCATAGCGATCAATTGAGATAATGAATTGTTGATATAATTTCATTTTATCTAATTTCTTATGATATAATGAACATTTCCTTTAATGCACATTTGACATAATATTAATTCAGAATATTATTCATTTTCTATAATACTCATAATCTCTAAGTTAAGTTTTCTTTTCTTCGCTTTATACCCTATACACCTGCCAACCATTAAATTGGATTTAAAATGAAAATGAAAATAATACATAATATTGTAAGGTCCAAATGAATTATGGTTAATATCCCGACTCAGAGCAATGCGACTTGGATGGGTTAGGTTCGAAGACTAAGGCGAGAGCGAAGCGAAGCGGAGCTCCCGCCTTAGTCTTCGTGGTTTTTTTTATAAACCACCCAGAACTAGGAGCCCCGCGGAACGGGGCTCCGTCGAGCTATAGGTAATTTTATATAAAAAGAATATTATACGTATTGAAAATTATATAAAATGAACGTTATACTAAATGTTATTATATTATAGGAATATTAGATGATATAAAACATTAGGTCATATAAATTTAGGTTACTTGGCATTATAGCATATAAAAATTATATCATATGAACTTTATTTCAAGTGAAATTAGAGCATTTGTTATTATAAAAAACATTACACACCCGTATTTAACATTTGTTGTTAAATTGAAAGGTAGGTGATACAACGGGACAGAGCTAGTAATAAGAAATATATGAGGTTTTAAAATTTACATAATTACCCATCCTGTCAATGTTCTTATCCTCCAGACTATTAATTTATGACTTGATTCTGACAAAACTCATCATGCAGGCCGGATAAGCGGACCTTGGCCTGCTGAGTGGCTCAATTCTCACAAAACTGATCATGCGGGACGAAAAAGCGGACCCTAGGCAGATGATAGTAATACTCAGTAGCCCACGTTTAGTGTAAAGAGACCGTAATCTTAGCAATCCATGGATTCTCCGTGCGGGTGCCGGGTCCATCGCGTTGCTGAGTTGGGAACTCGGGACAGTGCCTGGGACTTGCGACCCAAGTGTAGGTTTAGAAGGGGCCCCTTTTGTTGATGTACATCAACACTCACCTTCACTACCCAAGTTCCCCTCCCTGCCTAACCAAATTTGATACGAACCTACTAGTGCCGCTTTAGACATTCGTCCTAGTAATGAGCTTATTGTAGCTCTCGATAGGCCTAGATCTTTAAGTAGGTTATAGAGAGATTTTGCTGGTATACTTCTCGCTCCCACTTCCACTGCATACAAATTAACCACGTAACCGTTTTTGATTAATTCGTTTGTGAGATCATAGTATTTATTTTTCTTTATTGTGTGGTCCTTCGGTATATTTGTTTCCCACGGTACAGTAAGTTCCACAAGAACCACATGTTTTAACCTCTTAGAATATAGGAATATGTCAGGTCTAGATGACGAAACCCCAACATCCTCCGGAATTTTATAGTGCTTTTCATACGTGTCGATTAGGAGAGTCCAATCTGGGGCAGTATCTAAGATTGAATAAGGTTTGTTCCTGGGTGTTATGGATGAACCTTCAGACACAAAGTTGATATGACGTCTGTTAGTAGTCAATCCTTTTTGGACTCTAGCTACTGCCAGACTCATTGCTTCACGTATGATGATAAGCACCTTATCGTGGCGGCGTGAATAATGGCCTCTATCGAGAAGCACCCTACATCCTACTAATATGTGTCTAGCCGTCCCTATTGCCTCACCACAAGTATAACATTGTTTTTCTGTGGCCTTACCCCACCTTACCAGATTACTCTGGTCTGGGAGGGTCATCTGAAAGGCGTTAAGATAAAATTTTAACAGGGCCGGCGACCAGTCATAGATCAAGGTGCGCCACTTTAAGGCCATCGGTATGCAGAACTCTGCCATTGTCAACCATTCATTTTGAATTTCCAAATTCATCGCGTGCACTCGATATTTATCATTTTCGTCTTGTTTTAGAAAGGACTTAAGTATATCCTGGTCCCTTTCTGGCTCTCGTACTCCCAATCCCACTCTGTTTGACTGGGCCCCTATCATAAATCGTTTATGGAATAGAAGTCTAGATTCAAGCTCGGACGCGTTATTATCTTTCGGGAGTGCCCTGATTGTGACATCTTGGGATTTTCCTAAGATGTGGGCTTTGGTAACTCTAAGATGTTTATAGAGCTCCGATGGTTTCTTAAGTTTCATCCCAAAATTATTTTGATCCCTAAATAGAGCAGAGGAATCAGCAGAGTGCGCTAGTCCAAGCCACGATTTTAGCGATTTTATGACAGTTGCATCTATTTTCGCCAGTTAGGTTTTACCGAATTCATACACCAGAAAAGGCCAAGTCAGACGTGATGTTAAGTAGTTGTCATATATCCAAGCTTTTTTGATTTTGTTTAATGGTATCTGATCTATCTTATTTAGGTCATTTATAAACGTATCGACAACTTCATCTAAGGATGGTGTGCGTCCTTTATAGTCTATCTTTCTCCCAAGAAATTTAAATGGCACCGATTCAGCGACTATGGAAACTGGTTTACCCCCAATGAAGAGTCCCGGGTCGTAAGAGGTAAATTTGGTGTCCCGTCTACCCAGACATAGACAGTGACACTTACTGGGCTTCGTCCTCAGTCCATTTGTCCACGAACAGAACTCATCGACTTCCTTTAATAGTTCCTGACATTGTTTTGGATTGCGCGTCAGTATTGCGAGATCGTCAGCAAAAGCTAAGATGGACTCTGAGTATATGTTATTTACTTTAAACCGATAACCCCATTTCTTTTCGTGACGTATTAACTTGGTAATTAAGATATTAATTACTATGTTAAATGCTATTGGTGACAAGCAGCATCCCTGAAACAGTCCCACATTATACCGTAATGGTCCTGTGTGTACTTCTTGGAAGCTTATAGCAAATTTTAGCTGGGAGTAATACGACTCGATTATCTCTATGACCACGGGCGGAAAGTTATACCATTGCAACGCGTATACCATAAGGTAATGTGGAATTGAGCCAAATGCATTTTCTAGGTCTATCCAACATACCGTTATCTGTCTTTCGTATTTTCTGGCATCTTTTAAGCTTTCCGCTAACAGACTATTGTGTTCCAGACAACCAGAAATGCCGGGTAAAAACCCTTTCTGGTGGTTAGGTCCGAAATACCTATTGTTAATCATAAAATGACACATTTTTGTTTGTAGAATTGAGAAAAATATTTTTGAAATTGTGTTAGTTAGTGCTATCGGTCTAGTATCTTTAGGATGGGTCACTTCATGTTTTTTTGGAATGAGAACGAAAACCGCTTCGCCAAATGCGACTGGTATATTCTTTTCTGACCAGATTTTACTGAATATATTTGTGAGATGTTTACGAACTGTTGGACATTTTTTATACACTATATATGGAACCCCATCAGGGCCCGGATTATACTATTAATAAAATATTGACGTATACTATAACGTAGAAACTTACAAAATACTAAACAAATATAGATAAGTTTAAATGTAATCTGTCTCAAACAATTACTATTATTTAAAATTATAGCTTGTGTTACTCTATCATAGACATTATTCTAGAATTGTATAAATTTCATGGTTTGTAGAAAATGCGATTTATGTTACTTCTAGCTGATGGCCACGGCTCCGCCCGCGCAGATTTCAGTTATCGTTTTTAGGTCATATCTCCGGTTCTACTTAACCAATTAGAAGCAAATTTAAGTTTGACCAAGATCTTTCTAATGGATAAAACCGCATCAAAATTTATTCAGTAGTTTTTGAGTCTATCGCTGCAAACAAACAAATAGACAAGTATTCCAAAAACATATTTTTGTGTTCAGAATCGCTCATTTAACATGACCCAAGTGTTTTTTTTTTTATATCACCAATGTACAGACACAACTAATTTACAATTATATAATAGTAGGTTAGATTATAAAAAGTGAGACCAAATTTTGTGAGTTTATTTATATATTTTTAAACTCTTTCACCATTTGAAAGGTGCATAATCCCTGATTTGCATTTTGATTTGCATCATTCATAATAATTGATCTAATTATAGTCGACAAAAATTCATGTTAAATAAAGGATTAAAAAATAGAATTACACATTTTCGAACTGCATTAAATGTATGTTAACTACAGAGCGTACTCTATCGAATTGAATCACTCGTACTGTATATACAAGTATTTTTTTAAATAACCATGATTTTCTGTCCTCATTTTTCAATTACAATCGGTAGGGGTCCGTAAATAACTCTTTGAAAGAGTAATTGCGAAGCGCCTCGTCGAGCACCTCTCAAGAGTGGGGCCGGACCTGGCGGATGGCCAATATGGCTTCCGCCAGAGGCGCTCCACCGTGGATGCCATCATGCGCGTGAGGGCTCTGGCGGAGGATGCAGTAGCCCGGGGTGAGGTGATGTTGGCGGTGTCCCTGGACATCGCCAACGCGTTCAACACCTTGCCCTGGAGTTGCATTAGGGAGGCGCTCGTGTATCACGAAGTGCCTCTCTACCTCCGCCGCATAGTCGGGGCGTATTTGACGGAGAGAGCCGTCATCTACCCAACAGTGACCGGTCTCGGTCGGCGTGATATGTCGTGCGGTGTTCCACAGGGATCGGTCCTGGGGCCGCTCCTGTGGAACATCGGATACGACTGGGTGCTTCGCGGTGAGCTCGTAGGCGGTGCCGCCGTCACGTGCTACGCGGACGACACGCTCGTGACGGCGTGCGGGGCGACGTACCGCGAAGCGACCCGAAAGGCCACGACCGCGGTTGCCCAAGTCGTTAGGCGGATCCGGCGGCTGGGTCTCGAGGTGGCCCTGCATAAAACCGAGGCCCTGTTCTTCCATGGGCCTCGGAGCAAGCCACCCGAGGGATCCAGTCTCATCGTGGGAGGAAATCGCATCGGCATCAAGCCCCAAATGAAATATTTGGGGCTCGTGCTCGACGGCCGATGGGACTTCGGAGAGCACATCCGAAGTCTGGCCCCCAAATTGAAGGGCACAGCTCTTGCTCTGGCTCGGCTGTTGCCCAACATGAGGGGGCCCGATGACTCCTGCAGGAGACTCTACGCGGGGATCGTGCGGTCCATGGCCCTGTATGGGTGCCCAATATGGGCGGAGGCCCTGAGGACCAGAACTGTGCAGATGCTGCGCGCTCCGCAGCGAGTTCTGGCCATCAGGGTCATCCGAGGGTACCGCACGATCTCCTTCGAGGCGGCGAGTCTCCTTGCCGGAACTCCGCCATGGGACCTGGAAGCGAGAGCCCTTTCGCAACTGTACCAGTGGCGAAAGGAGGCGCGGGAGCAGGGATGGAACCCCGAGCCTCGAGAAATCGAGGCCGTGCAGTCCCAGCTCCGCCAGGCCATCGTGGTGGAGTGGAAGGAACGACTTGGGCAACCAAGCGCAGGGCACGCCGCAATAGCGGCGGTAAGGCCCATCATGGAGGATTGGCTGGAGAGGCGACACGGAAGCCTCTCCTACCGACTGACGCAGGTGATCTCAGGGAAGGGGTGCTTCGGGGACCACCTGCATCGGATCAGGAGGGAGCCAACGCCTGAGTGTCATCACTGCGACGCGAGCGAGGACTCAGGGCTGCACACGCTGGCGGACTGCCCGGCGTGGGAGGCGCCGAGGCGTGACCTCGTGGCAGCCATCGGGGTGGGAGTCCTCTCGCTCGGCAGCATGATTGCGGCAATGGTGCGGAGCGCGAGCGCGTGGGCCGCCGCCGCCTCCTTCTGCGAGCATGTAATGCTCGCGAAGGAGGGGGCGGAGCGCGCCCGGGAGAGACTTAGAACTCTCCCGGTCCGCCGAGCCCGCAACTTGCTCGCCGCGCGTCGCAGGCAACTCAGGCGCCGGAGGTCGCTTAACGACCTCCGTCCTCCATGAGCGCAGGCCTGGGGGTGGCGGGTGAGGCCACCTGTCACCCCAGCAGAAGCAGGCCGGGACGGTGGGGCGACTAGCGCCCCTCCCCCAAACCGGGGCAAGACGGGGACACCGTGGTTCCCAAACCCGAGGGGGCCATCTCGAAACCGGAGATGGCCCAGGGTCAGTCGGGGTGCGAGGGATATGCTCTATGGGCAACCTTACACCCCGGCGTCTGTAGACCCGAGACGGCGTGCGGTTTTAGTCGGTTCATGCCCGACATAACCGCCCCCGCTGGCACGCGGGGGGGTATCCGAAGGGATTTCCGCACGGAAAAAAAAAAAAAAAAAAAAAAGGGGTCCGTAAATAACACGCAAATGAAAAAAAAAAGGTTTTTCTTAAATCGTTTTTTTAAGGTTCCGTTGCCAAGTGGCAAAAACGGAACCGTTATAAATTCGTCATGTCTGTCTGTCTATCCGTCCGTATGTCACAGCCACTTTTTTCCGAAACTATAAGAACTATGCTGTTGAAACTTGGTAAGTAGATGTATTCTGTGAACCGCATTAAGATTTTCATACAAAAATAGAAAAAAACTAATAAATTATGGGGGTTCCCCATACTTAGAACTAAAATTAAAAAAAAAACATCAAACCGTATGGGTTTTGTTTGTCATGTGGGGTATTTATGGATAGGTCTTCAAAATTATATTTAGGTTTCTAATATCATTTTTTCTAAACTAAATAGTTTGCGCGAGAGACTCTTCCAAAGTGGTAAAATGTGTCCCCCCCCCCCCCATGTAACTTCTAAAATAAGAGAATGATAAAACTAAACCGAAAAATATAAAAATTTTACTTGCTGCTACGGAACCCTTCATAGGCGAGTCCGACTCGCACTTGGCCGGTTTTTTATTTTAAGATGAATTTTTTTACGACCATAATAGCTCAATCTCTCCCGTGAATAATATGCAAATGCAAATCAACACATTGTATGTTATGTGTAAATTCTGATTCTGATTCAGGATTTCTGATTATGTGTAAAATCTGGCTTGAGCTTAAAAAACTCATATAAACCAAAGCGAAGCTAGGACGGGTCGCTATTGTAATATAATCATTGATTTCTATGTAGGGTTTCGATGTGCGGTTTAGAACAAATATTATGTCACGATTTTTTTTTTATATTTAGGACACGTCAGTTTGACTTCACCTCGCCTGATGGTAAGCTGAAGGTAAAGTCTCAGGAAAGAGGGTCACCATTACATACGATTCCAGGGGTGAGGCAGGTATGGGAGAGGTGTACGGGACGCAGAGAGTAGATTAATGAGTTAATGAACCTCTGTATTAAGTATAGACAAAGCGCGCATTTATGCAATGTCACCTGAATGACAGCTACAAAAAATTGAACGTGGTTGACGATCGGTTGATATCTTTTCGCGATAACAACTTTATGTTCCATTCAGCTTCAACCAGTCTAGCAGTATACCTAGAATTTGTTGATTTAGTATGTTGATTATAGTGGTTGCGTGTTACAAATACAAAAACAGTATCACAATCATTTGTCAGTAAAACCCCCACCGATTGGCACCACACCTAAGGGGAATCCAATATGTTTTATCGGGAATGAAGGATCTAAACCACACGTTGTTTTGACTCAGTTGTCACGAGAGACGGCTGCAGAATGATTTTCTTCGTGGTGATAATCTACGGATACCATCATGCAATCGATCCATTTCTTCGTTAATTATCGTTTGTGCTACACTAATACTACTAATAATAAATTAATTTTACGGAAACACAAAACTCACAAATAGCAGTTTTACCTGCCGTACTCGATTCTATTCCACCGCCCGATTTTTTGTTATTGTTTGGCGCCTTTCGGTTATAGCGTGATGTTACATAACCATAACCTTCTCCAAGAACTGGGTTATTTAACGCAAAACTAATCTTTTCAAATCGTACGTGTCAGGAGTCCCAAAAAAGACATAGGACATCTTCCATCCAGTAAAAAATATAAACTACACTATATACTACACAAACTATATAAATTTTTTAAACTCCCACTTTTGTTTCCAGATAGAACGTCCTGATCAGTCAAATGTATCATTCTTCAACGTCTCGCATGTCGTCGAAACCGTGGCGGTGGCGTTTCAAAAAAGGACCAAAGGGCGGCGAATGAAGGTGCTCCTGACATTGTTCATCGTGTTTATACTTTTCGGACCTAACATGGGTAAGCGTTAGGCTTTTGCCCACTACAGCCACATACCAGGAGTAAGATCTGACAAACTGAAATTTCAAAGGGATGGATGGGATCTTAGGATGCAGTGGTGTTAATTCTGTTGTACATTTTCACTAAACATATAGTTTAGTGAAAATGTACAACAAAATATGTAAATTTCAATTTCAATTTTATCGTGTTTTGCTTGTTACTGAACTATTTCTAAACTATTCAATATCGTAATTGCTTGCATCTGTTTTTGTCAATTTTTCATTGGGTTCAAAGCCAACATAAAATTTAGACATTTTAATTTTGTAAAAATTCATAACAGAACCGACATCAATGGAAACTTTGGATTTTTGATACTTCCCTTTGAATAATAATATTTTTTTTTAGTAATTACTATCACTACATATTATAAAACAAAGTCCTCCGTTGATTCTGTCTGTCTGTTCGTGATATACTCAAAAACTACTGCACCGATTTGCATGCTGTTTTCACCAATGGATAGAGTGGTTCTCGAGGTAGGTTTTAGTGTATAACTTGTCAAGATTTTGTTTGAATTGGCTAAAATATAATGATATTTGTTGAAGATGTCGGATTTAAAAAAGCCGTCTGGGAGCCTTCAACGAAATCACTGCCTAAACCATTTATATAACAAAATAAATATAACAAAAATACCCTAGATATAACAAAATATAGATAATAAGAGAGAGAGAAAAAAAGAAGATACGATATAAAAATATATTTAAAAAAATATGGTGATCTTGTGTATCTGTAATGGGTAGGTGTGTGGAGTAGGGTCCCATGGGTAGCACGAATGCGATGAGAATTCCACGCGGGTGTAACCTCGGGCAACAGCTAGTCTTCTATATAAAAATCTCGTATCCCCGTGTTTGTGGTGAATAAAAACAAAAAAAAAAAAATTAACCCCGTTTCGGTGTACGAAACGGGGTTCATTTTAATGTTTTTGTTTTTGCATATTTGGTTGTTATGAGAATAGATCGTAAAGTATTATTCACACTCCTACCCCCACCTCCATTTTTTGATAGCAATTTTAGTATTTCTGGTTAATATTGGTTTGGTTAATACTGGTTATTCTTGGTTAATAAATGCCATTTCATTTAAACAACAGACCAAGAGATTTACAGGAAATTAAAGAAAGTGAATAGCTGTTTAAATAAAAGAATGTGTAATTATTTACTTTTTTCAGCGGAACATGGAATATTCTACCTTTTCGTCAGGAACCGACTTAACTGGGATATGGTGAAGTTTGGAGTCTTCATCAGCTACTCTATAGTACTGCATTCTTTCGGTCAGTATAACATTAATATTTTGAACACTACTCAATTTTGAACATCCCTTATTGTGAGCAATTACTGCAGCTTATGAATACTTTCTATGAGTACCACCAACCTCTTCGTGGCCCAAGCCCACCTTAAATGCTAGCCACTGCACCTTTTTTTTTTTCTTTTCATGCGGAAATCCCTTCGGATACCCCAACGGCCAGCGGTTATGTCGGGCTTGAACCGACTAAAACTGCACGCCGTCTCAGGTCTTAAGACGGTGTAAGGTTGCCCATAGAGCATATCCCTCGCACCCCGACTGACCCTGGGCCATCTCTGGTTTCGAGATGACCCCCTCGGGTTTGGGAACCACGGTGTCTTCCCTCCGAACTCCGAACTGACTCAGCGATATCGCTGAGTCAGTTCGGAATTGCTTCTACCGTTTGAAAGTACTGTATAAAATGAGGCCGCATCTATCTGAGGAACTAAGGGTACATGTAACCGAGTCCCTTGTACTATCTAAACTCAATTACGCCGATGTAGTATACGGCCCACGTCTGCTGGCTCGCACGGAAAGACTAGTACAGCGCGTTCTAAATGCCTGTGTTCTGTTTCGCGATACCGCACAGAAGTCATGTCACACCTTACTTAAGTAATTATTCTCTACTAAAGATGAAAACCAGAAGAAAGATGCATATGGCATGTCTTCTATTCGGTGTTATCAGATGCGGGGAGCCACGATATTTATTTGATAAGCTTGGCTGGGTTATTAGCAGAAGATTGTGTGCCAGAAGGCAGTGCTCCCAGCAACTACATATCTATACAGCAGCATCGATCTGCGTCATTCAGGCGTAGTTTTCGTTATGCAGCTTCCAAAATATGGAACAATCTTTCACCACCGTTACGTTCCATTACAACGATAACTACGTTCAGAAAACGTCTACAGCTGTTTCTCTTGGAAGCTCAAAGGAGGCTGGATAACGTAAATGCTAATATATCGCTAATTTAAGTTTATTGATGACACACATTTGATTATATATGTTATGTATTAACCGTATCATTATATTTATTTGTACACTATACTCTATCACACTATCTATTTCACAAACATACCACTACACACGTCATTAACACACAGCATCGATGGTGGGGCGTCCGTGTGTCACTAACCAGTTGGGGTCCAGGAGAAAACCAGCGCCAGGTTACTATCTGGCACATGCTGAACTGGGCACCCATTTGGTGCATTTGTGTGCCACTTAACTATTATGCTCCTGTTATTTTAAAATCATTATCTAGATGTCATATAATTTTATGTACTTAGTTTGTGGCCTATTTGCACTAATAAATGTTTCTTTCTTTCTTACAATCATACATATCAACTATAATGAATTTATTAGTATTAAAATTCATTTAACGCATCCTTATTTAACATTAATAACAAAATTTTAAAAACTTACTACTAATGTAGGTAGGCGATCAAAACTGCGCCTACATTTATTATATTAAATTAACCTGGTACCACCGCTGTCACCAGTTGGGAACAAAACATAGTGATGGGGCAAGCGATAAGTACCGATAGGTTAACGGTAATACCAGTATTCTTGCCTGTCAGCCGGTGCACCTGCTAAACCACGGACGAGACTCGGGCGCAGGATTTCCTCTCAGAGTTGGGAGTTCAAACGGCAATCACTCCCGGAAAAGTCGACATACCAATAAATAAAAATTATCCTTGCCTCTTTTCCCCTTTTTACCCTTGCCACATTTACCCTTTTTACCCTTTCCACCCCCTTTTTCACATTTCTCGTTTTTTAACCCTGCCTCATTTCTCCTTTCTACCCTTGTCACATTTTCCTTTTTTACCCTTGCCACTTTTCCCCTTTTTACCCTTTCTATATTTCCCGTTTTTACACTTTCCACATTTCCCCTTTTTACCCTTATTCACATTTCTCTTTTTACCCTTGCCACATTTCCCCTTTTTACCCTTTACACAATTCCCCTTTTTACACTTTTATAGTGTGTGTGTGTGTGCAAGTCACACACGGTGAAAGTGAAACTTCTGAAAAGTCCCTGATTAAAAAAAAACTATCGACTTATTTTTTCGTTTCATCGAGTTTGAAATCACAACGATTCTAAAGAAGTTTCACTTCAAAAACAATGAGCGGACCTCGGGCTCCGAAGTGCAAAATATATGTTAACATATCCTATGATGAATGAAAACCCTTTGGTACGTGAAGCCGTATGAAACAAAACATACTACTGGAGTGAGAGTGTGGATTTGTTATTCAAAGTGTCTGAAACCCTCATAGTTATAAAGAAGCGGCCAAGTGCGAGTCTGACTCGCCCATTAAGCATTCCGTAGAAGCAAGTAACCCAATAATGTTTTCTTTTTAATTTTTATATTTGAGTTGATTGAATGAAAAGTAAATTTCGGTTTACGATATAAGACGTATTAAAAAAAGAAATTACTTAATAGATCACGTTCAAACCAATTTGGTTAACATGGTGGAAGTTTACATGGTTGTGTACATCATATATTTTTTTTAGATTTATCATTCTCTTATTTTAGAAGTTACACGCCGGTGGGGGGGGGGGGGGGGGTATCCAAGGGGATTTCCGCACGAAAAAAAAAGGCTGGGAGGGGAGGCTCATTTTACCACTTTGAAAATGTCTTTCGCGCAAAATATTCAGTTTAGAAAAAAAATGAAATTAGAACCCTTAATATCATTTTTGAAGACCTATCCATAGATACAACACACGTATGGGATTGATGAAAAAAAAAATTGAGTTTCAGTTCTAAGTATGGGGAAACCTCCAAAATTTATTGTTTTTTTTTTCTATTTTTGTGTGAAAATCTTAATGCGGTTCACAGAATGCATCCACTTACCAAGTTTCAATAGTATAGTTCTTATACTTTCGGAAAAAAGTGACTGTGACATTCGGACGGACAGACAAACAGGCATGACGAACCTATAAGGGTTTCTTTTTTTGCAATTTGGCTACGGAACCCTAAAAAAGTATAATAAAATATCACGTTTACTCTCCACTCCCTTTGCATACATATACATACATAAATATAGTCACGCCTCTTTCCCATTGGGGTAGGCAGAGACAACATCTTTCCACTTACGTTACGATCGCACTATATACTATTCAAAGTGAACCGAAGAGGCAATAAATCGATGTGTGTTAAGAACTGTAGTTTTTAGATTTTTCAAGAGTACACGCATCGATTTATTAGTTCAGTTTGAACGAAACAGTGCGATCTTAACGATTACCCATAACACTGGTAGACAGTAAAGATGAAGTGTTTATATCAAGACGTGTCTGTTTTGAATTTACATTCCATACGAGGTTGCCTTTACGCTTTAGTGAGGCAATCGTTTGTTAAACATTGTGAATACAAAACAAATCTGCCGTGCTAAACCAATGATATATTTGGTTTCACACGACTTAAGAAAGAATCTCATGATGGGTGGGTGACTTCACGGAAAATATCGAAGTGCGGTCGTTTTGTAGGTAGACTGAAAGCCGACACCGAGTTCGAAGAAGGTTTGGAGGATGATGATGCTCATTATCACCTAAAGAGACGTAAAAGTAAAGTAAGAAGAAAAAAGTAAAAGGAAACATAACATAACTGTATCCCCGAAGGGGTAGGCAGAGGTGTATTACACACCCACGATTCGTCAGTTATGTTAAGGTCCCAATGTAATAGGGGGCGAGCCTATTGCCATCTACCTGGCACATTATTAAGCCAGTGATAATTAACATTTATTAATGCACACATAACTACGAAAAGTCAGAGGTGTGTGCCCGGGGCGACTGAGGATCGAACTCGAGACCTCGTCTCAGCAGTCCCCCACTGGGCTATCGCCGATTAAAAGGAAAAAACCGAGATATAAATAAATAAATATTCTACGACATTCTACACAGCGCTTTCTAGATCCAAAGTAAGCATAGTTCAACTAGCTTGTGTTACGGGTTCCAGAATGCGGACAAATATAATTACATTTTTTTTTTGTAATTACATACAAATTATGCATAGAAACACCCAGACCAATGCAAATAGACATAGACAGAGCGGGAATCGAACCAGTGCCCCCGTCTTAGCAGTCGAATGCACTACCGCTATGCCACAGAAGCCGTCATGGCCGTTGCCATACACGAAAACTTGTTGAAATGCAACTAGCTAAAAATATTTAGTGAGAAGGTAGTACAGACGGTGGTACGGTCAGACTAACTCATTTGTGCCGGAAATAACATGGCAAAATAATTTTATTTCTCAGTAGGTATATTTTGCCACATTATAATTTATATTTATATACAATTGGAGAAGCATTTAAGTCATTATAACATTACAAACGCATATCAGCAATTTGTTATTCTCTGTTGAAATAACAACTTTGATTTTATTCCAAGAAAAACTTAATCTTCATGGGAAATATGTACAACAATGGAAAATTGATTTTAGTAGATTAAAATTAATAACTTATAATACAAATTGGTATTTCCTTTGTAAATTGCTTATACACTGAAGTTGTGAAGACTATATCATATATTATATAAAATAGTTTTTAACCATAAATATTATTGTCAATTTGAGGTAAACATGTGATACGAAGGTGAGAAAAAACGAAATGTTGCTGCTCAATAGCTACAAAACAACAACAAAAACAGTTCACAAACAGAGGACAAAAATATGCACCTTACATCGATAAAAATTTTAGGTTATAATTTTCAGGTCACAAAGACTTCTATCCAAATGGAGGTTCTTCACAAACAGGATGTTATATACTAATATTACATTATATATAATATTACAATATATATAATATTATATTATTATGCTATATACTAATATTATTGTTTATACTAATATTATACAGAGAGAGTCCGAATTTTGAGAGTTTGTTTATATGTTTGGGGTACTTTTCGGAATCACTGCTCTTATTGCAAGATCTCTTTCACCAACATTACATTATCTCCGATAGACATAGGCTATATTTTATGTGGTTTGAGTTGCAAAAAATCTCATATAATCCGAAGCGAAGCGATGGCGGATTGCTAGTTAGGCTGATAATACCCATACGTTTCTGATACTGATGCCATTCCCGTTAAAAAGTAACATTTACCCTATTTCAGACTATAATCTATCAGTGAACCAAATTTCATCCAGTTCCGTTAACAAGCAATCATATTATTTTTATATATGTATATTATAAATATAACATACATAATATAGATTACTTATTTTTTTACTAAGATCAAAGAAAATTCAGTCGTGATGATTATGTACTTTTGACTTTAATGATTGAACAAAGAGGCTGGTCGTCCTTGATTTTTCAAAGGAACTAAGATTCCTTTGAAAACCATTAATCTTATAAAACTTCGTGCAACGTCTAACAGCTTAAGAGGAACCTTACTTTTTTACTAAGCGGTAACGGAAGAATTTTAATTTAACAAGCGTTCTTTCTCTTCATACTTTTTGACTTATTACTTCTAAGGTAGTAATGAAGCACAAAACCCACCTATGATAAGAGGCTGTGGTGGCCTATTAACACGTTTCGGATGAAATAGGTGTTAAACTGGCATTATAAACTGATTTATATATAAGTAAAATGTTAATGAAAAAAGATAAACCGACTTCTAAATTCAAATTAACTGAAATACAGATTTCATACATCATCATCATCATCATCATCATCATAATATCAGCCGTAGGAAGTCCACTGCTGAACATAGGCCTCCCCCATCGACTGCCATTTCGACCGGTCTTTAGCGGTCTGCATCCACCGAGTCCCTGCGCTCTTTGTTAGGTCGTCTGTCCACCTTGCGGGAGGGCTTCCTACGCTGCGCTTGCCGTTACGTGGTCTCCACTCAAGAACCTTTCTGCCCCACCGGCCATCGGTTCTCCGAGCTATGCCCTGCCCACTGCCACTTCAGCTTGCTGACTCGCTCTGCTATGTTGGTAACTATAGTTCGTCTACGGATCTCCTCGTTTCTAATTCGATCTCGTAGAGAAACCCCAAGCATAGCCCGTTCCATAGCTCGCTGTGTGACCCCGAGCTTCCTTATGAGGCCCATAGTGACAGACCATACAAATTTCATACAAAAGAGAAAAATGCGCATAAGCCTTTTATGTTGTAATCGGTTCAAAATTCGAAAAAAAAAACAACTGAGTCCAAAACCTCCTCCTTTTTTGAATTCTTTTAATAAAAGAAGATTGCTATAAAATTGGTAATTTTATTTTTTTAAATAGATTTTAATTTCTTTATATATTAACATGAAATTTTCTACCTATAACAACTATATGTAACCGTATTGATTATAATAAATAAATGAGGAGAAAAAAAAATAGAAAAGAAAAATGGGAAAAGGTAACATAGACTTAAAAGTGGAAAGAAAAGTGAAATATGAGAAAAAAAAGCAGGAGAGAAGAACAGGATCTTAGGCTTCCGGCACTACAAACCATAATTTAATACAGTATATTGCTACTTTAAGTTAATGTTAAGTAAGCTTTCCTCGAGAGAAAACCTTGCGTCAGAGCCTCATCTTCGAGGGTTGGGGAGGGGGATGGGAGGTCTGATAGCAGTCGCTGCCCCAAATAAATCAAATCATGGATTTGGATGTAATCGAGAATGACGCTCGAATGATAATAAAAATGGAACTAATCCCACCTTCATTCCCACTATTGTAACATCAAGATCGACAGTAATAATCCACAAATTCACCGAGTAATGACAGTAGGGCTGTCCCAGGGAAAACTAAACTATCTTGGAACCCGCATCAAAATTAATCAGAAGTAAATTTTATTGGCTAAGTTAGGAATATAATAAATCAAATAGACAAATAGACAAACTATTCACCAAGGAGATAAGCACCACGGGTACAAATGATGATGATGAGCAAAACTAAACATAAAATCGTTTTTCAGGTGCCATGTTCTCTATAACAGTGCTGAGCAGGCGGATGCAGATAGATGACTCACTGCTGTGCCTTATCTCCGTCATCAGCAAATTCGTTGGATCCACATGGACTGCCTTTGTCAGAAGTGATATTGAGATGTATTTAGGTAAATGTGACTTCAACTTTTTGCCTACATACTACTATTTTAATAAATAGGAAAATTTGTGAGCACACACACAAGCATCATCACTCATGATGCTTGTGTGTGTGTGAGAGAGAGAGATAGAGAGAGAAAATGTGTGATTGCGTGTAAGTGTATGTTCGTGTGTGTGAGGGTATGTCTGTGTGTGTGGAGATTTTTACAATTTAATGTAAAAATGACTGAACGGATTTGAATGAAGTTAACACTGAAATAGATATAGTCTCTAGACTATATCTACTTATAATAATTGAGCTGAGTGAGACGAAGTCGAGCGAAAGCTCCTCATACCAGACTTCAGGATTTTCTTTGTCCCAGGTCTCCTCCTAAACTACTAATCCAATCAGAACCAAATTTGGCATGATTAAAGAGGTCAATCAGAGGAAGGTTTATGGATGTATTTTGAAAAAGTTAATGCTACCACAGAGGAATGATCGCCGTTAAAAAAATTCCAGATGGACATAACACAACATTACATAATAACCGCTCGAGACACTGTGACCAAACTTTACACGCTCAAAAAGCATGTCCAGAGTTGTACCTTTCAAAAAGAATTTTAAAAATCGGACTTACCGCGGTGGAATGATCACTGTTCAAAATTTTCAAAATCTGATTCACGATGTCTCACTCAGCTCAACATTGCGAGCAGCGATTCGCCTTGCAGGCCTAGTATTATAGGTTGCTTTATATTTTGGGATAAGGTTCCTGTAGATTGCGGGAACGGGATCAGAATTCCAACCACATAAAAACCACAGGCAATAGCTCATAATATATTTTTCGTTAAATTTTGGTAACAGTTCAATGTACCATCATTCTATCCGTTTTTTTCTGATTGCATCTCGTAATTTCTATTTAAAAAATTATGGATGTCCTAACGAAAATAATTTTAATTGCGTTTTTAATTTTACAGTGCCCGTTGCTGAACTACTGAACGCGACCACATTCACTTCGCTTCGTTCTATTATATCGAAACTTGTTGAAAAGCAAGAGACAGGTTGGTTGAATACTCATAGTTTCTTTAACTTATACTAGGTACCAAAAATGTTTCACGGTTCCTGGTTGAGACGAGAATTAATTTTGGATTTCGAATGTGGAACGGAACCCATTAACTATAGTCCATACAATATTGCTTGATCTCTGTGACAGATGGCTAGAAACCGACGAAGTAACTTTGAACAAGCGTCATATTTACAATTTTATTTTGTATCACCTATATTTTCATTCTTTACGTTTTACCGCAATTGAAAGAGCAAAACACACAAAGAAAAAAAATACAGTTTTATCGACAAAAAATATAGACTACGTCGTAAGTGTCACAGCACTAGTGATAACTGTCACATAGATTAAGCTATATTGTAAGGAGTATAGATACATGAGGTAATGAATTTTGACACCTATCTGTATATATATAATGCGCACCTTTTTGTAATGTCACCAAAAGTGGCGAATTTTTTCTGGTCTTAAATTGATACCAGCCTGTTGTTTCGTACAGTCAGTCTAATAGTACATAGAAGTCATTGAATTTGTCACTCTTTCTTTAATTTTCAAATAATTTAGGTACTTTTATCGAAAAATCTCTTTCTTACAGATCAAAACGGTTCACATTCGATTTAATGTACTTCTTCTGTAGTATTCAAAGTAACAGTAAAAAAATAAAAGCGATTTCGGTGATGTTTTGTTTGTAAACTTGATTTTATATTGCAAAAATAAAACCTTTTTACTATCCCAACCTGACATGAAAACCTGCCACGAAATTCATCTGCAACAAGAGTTTGCGTTCTGTTAGATTTATCTTCGGTTTTGTAAAAAATGCAGCACATGTCTACAACTTGATATCTTTATAGAGTATACCGAAGCTATAGTTTTAATATTTTACGAATACAAATGTTTTTCATGTTCTATAAAGTTATCAAACTGTCTGTCTGATGTGCATTATAGAGAATGCTTTACAAAGCCGATCTTAGCTGGACCAGTTGGACTCTCACTCTCCTTCCAGACATTCCAAATCATATCCTGGGTATATTTTCACAAGCAAAAAATATTCAAGCAAAATTTTAGATGCCATTTTATGCAGAACCGCCATTATCAACTTACTGCTACCTTGATTACCACTGTAATGTAAATAATAAAATAACAGCAAATAAATCGCGATATAATTTTAAATTAATTGTACATTTAACGTTTAAAGACAAAGTACACAACGCCATCTAGACCCAAACTAAGCAGAGCTTGCCATATGGGTTCTAGAATGCGGATAAACATACTTATATTCTTTTTTTTTAAATAAATACATATTATACATAGAAACACCCAGACCAGCGCAAATATACATTTTTGCACTGCGCGGGAATTGAACCCGCGACCTCTGGCTTAGCAGTCGAACGCACTACCACCACGCCACCATAGGTCGTCCATATAAATCTTTCTTTCTCAGAATCATATGTAATACTTTTAATTGTATTACTTTTAGTACTTGAAAATGATATATTAATCATGTTGAGTTTTCGATATTTTGTTACTGTTACATTTGCAGCAGCAGATTCGTTATTATACCGTCTTCAGCACTCGTTTTCTTGCTGGAAGCCGCTAACCTTTCCGAATATCTTATCACAGTAGTGTAGTGCTACAGCAAAAATGCTGTAAAAGCAAACTTGTAATAAATAATAAAATAATAATATAGAAATAAAACTATTTTTAACTTTATTTAATGTTATTTTATATATCTTACATATAATAATAATTCAGATTAAGCCTTTACAGCAGAAATCTGAGTCCATTTATTCACTTATGAGTCTTTCTCCACTCAGTTGGGTCAGCTGTTGCTTTACAATGTTTTCTCCTACTCAGGTACCAGCTAGCTACGAACTCCTGGTCTAATTATTCACTATTTGGACTAAAAATATCTACAGTAGCAAGTACAATATTGATTGCTTCTAACATATGATGCAAATAAGAATCATACTTTTCATGATTAAGAGATTCCATTTTCCTCATATGCATCAGGAGGGTTAAAAAACTTGGCATGATAAAGTTTGGGAACCGCCCAAAGATAAAATTAAGATATCCATTTTTGAAGACTAGAAAATAACTACAATTGTTAAATTTTTCAGCCAAGGTCAACTCGGTGTTTTCTCTAACTGAGACGGTGGCGTCACTGGTGTTCCAGCCGCTATACTCTTGGTTGTACATGCAAACTTTGCACGTGTTGCCAGGAGCTATTTTCCTTATCAGCTCGGCGATTGCTATCCCACCTGCCATAATTCTTATGTAAGTAAAATTAATTGGTCTAGCTTTTGTTATTGATTAAGGAGCCGGCCTAACGATCGAAAGGACCGAGGTTTTAATCCTGGCCATTACACTACCGACGTGAACCCACTCCTAACACAAGCAATTTAGCTTAGCTGGAGGGGTTATCGGGAGTAATATTAATTTCGGTTAATAGTACTTTTTATAAAAAAAATCGTTAATAATCCTAAATGGTGTTACTGTCAATCTGGGCTTAGCTCTATAGAATCCAATAACCCATAATAATATATTTATAATAGTATTTATTTTTAATAATAAGTAGTTTGTGCATGGCATACAGAGTTGTCTTATATTTAAAGTTTATAAAGAAAAGAAAAACCCTTACAACAAAAGAAGGGTCGCAGGACGCATTTTCCTTAACTAGGCAAAAGTTCTGTCTGTATCTTAGTTTAAAACTAGTAACTAGAGGATTGTAACAAAATCATCATTCTCAGGCACTCCGACCTTTATATTCTCGATTAAATTAGCGGCACGCGATGGCCGTTTTGACGTTAGCCCGCTCATGAAGTATCGTGAAAATAAATACTAAGGTAGAAGGAGTAAATTTCTGTTCTTTATTGTCAATAGTGAGGTGCAGTGTACTAATTTACGACACAACTTGGTATTTATGATTTTCGAAATTCGAATTTTAAAAAAATGAATTAAATATCCAAAAACCCACAGATGTGAATCGCATTTAATTTGATTTTTTCTATTTTTAAATTGACATTTCACATCACTATTTTAACGTGTCAAAACGGCCATCATAGCGTGCCGCCGTCAAAAGTTCATGTTTTTACTCGCTTATTCTATTATTTTTATTGAACTTATTTTATTCTTGGTGTACACAATAAAACGATATATATTACTGCTACTTCTACACTACTCATAGCGACTTCCCAATTGCGTCCAAAGTGTATTGTTGTATTGTTTTTTATTGGTATGTAGGCTTTTCTGCGAGTGACTGCCATCTGACATCCCAATCCCGTGAGGAAAGTCGGCGCTAGAATCTCGTTCATTGTTTAGCAGATACACTAACATGTAGGTACATGTAGTGGCTTGGGCCTCAAGGATATTGGTAGGGCCCTGTATCTGTGGAATTGTAACATAATTGTCTTTATTGAGCTGAGCAAGCGAAGCTCTAATACGCAGCATAGCCGTTTGTTGGTGGCTGAACCCCTCCGTAACCACTCCCGCGATCTTGACCAAATTTACCACGGTGATAGTGTGGACACTAAGGAGTGTTTTGAAGCGAGATGGTTCATGTCCGATGTACCATTGAGGAATAATCACCGAAAAACAGTTTCACGAGCGCGCGGATGAAGATGTCTTATTTTCAAGTAAGAGTCCTGCTCGCTCAGCTCAATTTATTTCATTCGCACCCTGCACTGAATTCCTAGTTTATAAGAGATGATCTGCTTCTGTACATTTTTAGTAGGTACTAATGTTAAACCCAATTTTATTTCATCAGATTCTTCTACGTTCAACACAGAAAAGAATTAGGAACAGCGAGGAAGAAAGCACTGGCAGAAGAAGAAAAAAAAGATGCCAAGGAATCAGAATCTAAGAAAACTGATCCATTGAAATTTATTCCTGCTATTGTTAAGCAATCTGAGAGCAAAGATTCAAAAGTAAAGAGTTAGGAAAATGTTGTAAAACGGAGCTATTATTGCTATAATAACCGGCAAACTTCCTGACAATGTACTCTAGCTGCGCAGAACGCGTTTTTTAAGTATATATATGAATGCCAGGGCAACGGCTGAAGCACGCCAATTAACCAATCTTAGAATACATTAAACCCGTAATGACTCAAGGGGCTCGTGTCATTGCTTGATCAGTCCTTTTATTCGTTTTTTGGTTGATCCATATGATGCACATGCGCGACTTTTCAACTTTTGTTTCAGATGTTTGCCGGCACTATATATACCTATATAAAGGTAATTGAAAATCATTGGTATCAATCATTGTTGTATTTAGCAATAGCATTTTACGTCTCAAATAAAATATTGCCCTGACAAATGAAAATTAAGTAAAAAATATGGGAGCCTTTAAGTTTTTAGTGTCAATGTCAATGTCATATTTTGAAATGCTTACTAAAATCACTCAAATTTTCGATTTTAATCAACAAGCGATGAAAATGTATAAACTTTTGGGTTCGGAGCTCTTTGGTTTCAAAGTTGCATTTTAAACAAATGATACTGCTCCGAGACCGTTTGACTGATCTCGACCAAATTTGCCACGGTGATCAAGTAGACATTACTGAGTGTCGTAAGTGGTCGAATGTCCAGATCGGTCTTACCATCGAGGAATAATCACCGAAAAACCAAATCAATGGAAAAAGTCGACCGGTCACGTTGACTTATTGTTGGATAGGCAAATCTCGCTACGCTTAAGTTTGGGTTGATTGCAAAGCTGGTAATCGTCCTGGTTAACACATTTTTATTGCTTTGAACCTTATTTTCTTAGAAGCCATAAATTTGAATTATGAAGCAAATACAACGTAACTTCATGCAAGAACATGCAGCGAAAAAAGAATCATAAGTTCGTCTGTTTTAAAAATTTAACGTTTGAAAATATTGTCGCTAGCCAAATAAATATTTTTGACATGTATATTTATAATTTATAAATAGTTTATACCTAACTATAATTGTAAAAAATACATAATTATTTAAACCTTCGAATAATTGAAACTTAGTGTCCCGTTCTCTTTACAGTTAAATAAGATGGTATGTAATTATTTTTAATATTACAAGATATATATATTATTTAGAAAATTCTTGTAATTAATATTAATTGGTTAAGCTGATAAAATCAGTAATAAAAATATTTTACATTCTATGTAATATTCGGACTAAAAAGTGTACATGACTTAGGTGACTTTTATTTGTTAAAAAGTGTCTGAAATTTTATTCTAAAGGAACAATAATTATTGTAATATCCAAGGACGTAAATAACCTACTACTTTCAAATTACTAATTTTTTTTTTACTTATAATTTTTAGTATAAATTAATAATTATATTTCTTTATTTAAACACATTAACATTCAGCTGTGATACATGTAACATTATATGAGTGAAATAAAGAAATACTGTTACAACTTAAGTGATTTATTGATATTCATTCGTTCCATATCTTCCATTTATTGGCAACTTTATCAAATTCGAAATATGTTAATGGTACTTAAAAATGACAAAAAATAAGAATAAGATTTAAAGTCAAAAAATCATTCACTCCCTGAGTTGGATCGGCTTGAACTTGGGTCATCTGCTCTACCTGGGCCCTACAGGTTTATTTGAAATTCTCGTCCACATGCATGCCAGATGGCGGAGGAAATTAAATTATTCATAATATCTTGACCACCGGTTTGTAATGCGGTCCCGTACTGATGACTTCGGTAAGAAACTCAACGGGCTTTCTATTCACAAACGTGTCTACTTACGTTAATTAGAATATGTTAGATTGGCAAGCCTAGTAGAGCGAGCAGTAGGCCTACCATGAAATGTACATCCGCAATTGCGGAACGAAACACACAAAAAGAAGTGTCATTTCGCGGGGGGGTATCCGAAGGGATTTCCGCACGATAAAAAAAAAAAAAAAAAAAAAAGGTACCATGAAGTTACTTCTGATTTCACTCTTTTGGTTCGGGAGTATATTCGGATCTGAATCAAACATATCTAGGAGATTCTCCTTTACAATATTTCTATTCAACATGAACTGAAAACCAACATATCGAAGAATACATTCTTTTTGTATTGGAATATGATAACCTTTCGACCTTTTGAAATAAGTCGTATAGTATTATTTTAATTTTAAT